>CM052897.1:38276557-38296552 GCA_028534135.1 Potos flavus | reverse complement strand
TTTTTTTTTATAGATTTTATTTATTTATTTGACACAGAGAGAGAGATCACAAGTAGGCAGAGAGGCAGGCAGAGAGAGACGGGGAAGGAGGCTCCCGGCTGAGCAGAGAGCCCGATGTGGGGCTCGATCCCAGGACCCTGAGATCATGACCTGAGCTGAAGGCAGAGGCTTTAACCCACTGAGCCACCCAGGCACCCCAGGAAAGAGATTTCTTTAGGCCCTTAAGGATCTTGTGAATTCTTAAGGGGACTTCTTAAGGATCTCATGAATATTTGAGCAATCACAGAGATAGAAAATTCAAGATTCAGTTGGTAGGGAAGGTATGAAGCGAGGGAAATTATGTAATTAATTTTAGATATATGAGACTGAGTTTCTTGGGAACACCCTGGTACCAGGAGTCCCCGAGGCAGATAAATCTAAGACTCTTTAGCTCAGAAGTAGATTCTAAGCTTGCGAACAAACTATGGAAGCACCCAACCTACAGTAGAATCTTAAATCATGGGAAAGAAGTCACTGAAGGAAAGTGTTTAAAATGAGAGAATGGATGACAGTAAACAAAAACTTAGGTCCTACTGCCACTTCAGTGATTGTATGGATGAAAGGAGCTGGTGATGTGGGGGTGGGGGGCGGCACTTAGATAATGTTTGAATGCTTCAGTTGAGTCAATCACACCTTCTGGATTTAATTTGCCTCTTTGTTTCTTCCGTTTCTTACTAGCATTGTTATTTTGTGGCAAGTTGGTTTCCTCTCTGCAAAATACTTACCCAACAGTGTTATTCTGAAAGTAAAGGAGAAAGGGCATTTGGAGTACCCACAAGTGATTTCTAAAATTTTAAACACCTAATTGGTGGTAACTATGATGATATAAGGAAAAAAGAAGAAAAGATTAGAAGGTGTAAGGAGAGTGCAATGTCAAGGAAACCATGAGAGTGCACTATCTAGAAATGTACTTTTCTAGTTTCTTATGGATGTTAACACCAGGTTGATGGTGGAAACAAAAATGGGATACATTTTATTTAGCCTCTATCTCTCAGCAACAGCCCGTCTTTGCACTCCAAAGACAGATGATTGCAAAGAAAATGAGGCAGCTCATAATAAAAGTGATTATGACATTATTCGAGAACACTCTTACACAGGGTAAAATCCTTTCTTCCCTTGCATATGCATATATTCTTCTATTTTGTTCACAGTATAATCTTTTCAGCCACCAAGGGAACATTTGCAAATTGTGGGCAGAAAATGTTTAAGGACATTTGTCATAAATATATGTTACAAAGTCATGATTATAAAATCATGAAATAAAAACATAGTTATGGTCTTAACAAATATACTAACAGGTGAATCACATTGGAGGAAATCAATTTCGATCAAATTAGTAATGCAAAGAAGACAGATTTCTAGAGACAGGTAAGAATATTATCTTAGCAGTTTTGCCACTATTTATTAAAACAGTAAATGCAATTGCTGTACAAAGGAATTATCTATATGTTTTCATTGTGAAGTGTAACAAATGATACTATCAAAATGGTAATTGACAATCAGTGAAGTCCAGGAGCTATATTATTTTACTGTGGTCCATTTTTAAGTTTCATGATAAAAATTTATAATTATAAACATGAGGTACAAAAGAAGAGCAAATAGTAAGAGAATATGAAAAAGCTATTGTGATTACTTTAAATGGCTACAGAAAGCATTTTTTCTATGGAAAATTAAGTGTTCATTTCAACAGACATGGAGCTGAAGAAAAGTTAGTTTTCTAGTATTTAATAGAGTTTAACATGGATTTTGAAGTAATAGATACATTATTGCTAAAATATTTAATTTTAATAAACTTTAATACTCTCTACCACTTAATCATTTAATAAACTTTCTGAATTTTTATTAATTTCATTAATAAAATTAATACTTTTTAATAAAATTTATAAATTAATTATAAATAATTAATAGATTTTATTAATAAAATTAATAAATTGATTTTATTAATTGTGAAAATTATAAATTTTATTAATTTTATCTTTTTTTTTAAAGATTTACTTTTTTATTTTAGAGAGTGCACTCAAGCCGGGGGAGGGGCAGAGGGAGAGGGAAAGAATCCTGAAGCAGACTCCCCACTGAGCATGGAGCCAGCTGTGGGGCTGAGATCATGACCTGATCCAAAATCAAGAGTCGGATGCTCAACCCACTGAGCCACCCAGGCACCTCTGATATTTTATTAAGTCTTAAGATAATATTTTTTAAAAACAACGTCAAAACTTAATTTTAGACTTTATTTTTCTCTTTTTAGACTTATTTTTCTTTATTATTCAAAAGAAAAACATCAAGAATGCTAGGAATCACTGACTCATTGATTCCATTTCTAGTAGTTTATTCTACAGAAATAATCTAAATGGAGATATCCTTATGTTCAAAGATGTTCACCACAGCATTATGTAAAACAAGGAAAAAATAATGTTTTTGAAATTAGAAGTATTCTAAATGTACAGTTGGTTATCCTGAATGTCCATCATGGAAAAATAAAAAGTTACATACATTTTATTACATTCTGCATGCTGGAATATTATGGGATAATAAAACAATATTTGTAAAGAATTTAAATAATAGACATCAGAACATGAGAATGTTAACCAAAACGATTTCTTTAAATTATATTCTTTAAGCATTCAAATATTTAAATAATGACGCAGCACTTACTAAGTACCTATAAAGTTCTCTATGAAATCCAAATATTAACTTACTCAGTTTTTACAATGACCTATGAGTGGATACCATTATTATTTTGTCCCCCAGTGATCCTATGAGTTGCTACCATTTTAAAAAGAATTACCATTTTAAAATTTTAAAATTACCATTTTAAAAAGAAAATCTGAGGGAATGAAATTCTTGCTCTTTGTCACACAACTATTAGGTAATGGTCAAGATTAAAAACCAGTCTGTCCCAGAGTCTGTGCTGTGAACCACTAAATTCCATTAGAAATGCATAGCAAAAAGAAAGGCCAAGAAGAAATATCCTAGACCTAGAGTGTTAATAACAATTATTCATCTCACCTTGTCAAGGGCTTTATTACTTCTGTCCTCATGCTCTCTCCCTCCAGCATTAGTCTCTCCATTTCTGCTGAATCATTTTCCATTATCTACCATTTTAGTCCATTATCCACCATTTTATAGAATAAAAATTAAAAAATCAAAATCTGTACAAAAACATTTACATTTTAATTCTGTCTGTTCAGCAAAACCCTTGAAAGAACTGTTTCCTCACCTCCTATTTACTCTTCAGCCCTCAGAAGAATTTGTGCTTTGTCAAGTTAGCTAACCTGGAACTAGTTTCCTTAAATTTCCTTACCTGCGTAATTCCAGTTTTCATGAGTTACATGAGGTAATGGTGCAACTCAGGCAAGTTGTATTTTATCTGGTGGCTCCTTGGTTGGGATCTGCCACAGCTGGGCTCACAGCGACTCTAGCTACTGCTTCATCTCCTTCTTAAGGGTCTTGGACTTCTTGGCCTTTTGCCCTCTTAAATCATTGACAAAATCACCAACTGTTCCTGCAAGAAGTCTTTATCATTGAAATTGGAGGCTTGGAGGAGATGGGAGACTGATACCAGTTTAATTCTTTGCTCCATCCATTCATTCTTGGATATTCTAATTTTTCTGTTTCCCCTTTTCCCATCAGTGTCAATCTTCCCTTAACAACTGACCATTCGTCTGACTTCCTGCAACAGCTCCACACCGGGAGAACATAATGAGTTCCCACAATTGTTTACAATCAAATTCCTAAAATAAATTATTTACTTATTGGTTCTGTTTTTCTTATCAAATTCAAACTGGTAGAAATCCCTCCAAAAATTAGTTTTATTCCTACCAAACCAACAAAAGTTTCAAATACCACTTATGTCACGCCTTTTTTTTTTTAATTCAGCATATTTGAAACATTCTGTTTATAGTCACTTTCTAAGGATTTTTGTCTTACCATCCAGTTTTGCCTTATTCTCTTTTGCTGGCTTCTCTTTCCCACCCAGTTTCTAAATGTTGGAGTGTTTTAAGAACCAAACTCTAATTTCTGTCCTAACTATGTCTAAGTGGATTCATGCATGCATCCACTTCTGTATGCTGATGACACAACCATTTACAGTTTCTGGTAGATCCCTTGAGCTCCAAACTTGTGTGACCAAACTGTCTCCTTGATGTTTGAATTTTCATGTTGAGCTGTACCTTCAAATACAATGTGTGAAAAATAGAACTCTTGACTCTCTCCCTTCCCCTCCCCCAAATGCTACCTTGATCAAATCTTCTCTATCTCAGCAAATAGCACAGACCTCCCAGTTGCTTAAGCCACTTACCTGGAAGTTTTCTCAATCACTTTGTGTCTTTATAACTTTAGGTATAATTCCATTAGCTATGGAATATCTTTGGATGAAAACACAGTAGATGTCCAAAGCTATTTCTTTGAAGTCATTAAGCCTGCATAAAAAATCACTTATGTTGACTTTGTAAGAGAGAAATTTGGTATATATTTATAATAAAAGATGAGTTGCTAGAACTTTACTTATAAATGTTTGTTTTATTAATGAATATTTAAGATGAAATATATAAATATTAAGAAATTTTTGTTTAGAGGGAAAAGATATTACTCCCCACCTCAAATCCCTTACTTACATATGCATGAGATCTGATAAGCCGCTTAATCTGTAAAAATTAGTTTTCTCATCTGTTTAAAAAAAAAGGAAGAAAAAAGAAAGCATTTTCTTTATATAGGTCACAGATTGGTTTTGAACGTTATATAAAAATATTTTTATGACAGTAGTTTTTAAATGATAAAAGCCATTTTATGTTTTGTAATGCTGCTAAATGAAAACTGTAGTGTTATGTCCATTGTTAATTCTGTGTTCTAAAATTGTATTTTTATTATTACTTCTAGTTTTCCTTGTTAAAAACCTGGTATCGATTCCTGCATATTTCCATGTAGCCCAAAACAATTTTCTAGCATCTCTAGTCCTCTTTTCCCCATATTTAGATTAATGGAAGTGCAAAAGTTAAAGATTTAAAGAGAATGACCATAGTACATACATAGTAGATATAGTTTTGTATTATATTATGCCAAAGAAAATAATGCAACTGAGATCACAGGACATGACCTTTGAATCTATAATTATATATAATGTAATGACTGCCAGTTGAGGCAGGGGAATAATCAGGGTACTTATTGGAGACATTTCTCCTTAGGAAAAAGCCCAGCCTTTAATGACAGACTTAAAGGAGCCAGTTTTTTCACATTTACCTTCATAAGCCCTTTACTTAGCCTGGCCACACTTTCTAGTCTCAATGCAGCCTTCCCTCCTAATTGTGAATGAATTTGTGGTCATAAAACCCAGCTCTAGATTTGATGTTCTGATAAAATGCTAATAGCCACAACAGTAATAATATCAATGAATACATTTCCTTAGCACTTGCTCTGTGTTGAGCACTTTATATACATTACTTAATTTTATCTTTACAAAACCCTATAGAGCAGATCCCATCATTCTCATTTTACAGGGACAAAACCGAGGCAGACCATTTTGTATGAAGAAATAACGATAGGTGTGAAAGTTGAAGTTCTACGTTTTTTTTTCATCTTGCATAACTATGTATATGGTCACATATATATTTTTAGCATTTCCTATGCACGTTATTTTTCAATCACTAGAATCACTGAACTTAAACAAATCATATTGTTTTATATGGTTTCTCTAATACAGAGAGAGGAAGAACAGAACAAGGACATCATGGTAGATTTATAAAGAGATGATGTCAAAATGGTTAATGTAATTCACCAGTTCAATAAACTGGATTACATTTTAGTAGGACAAAAGATCAACGAAAGCCTATTTATATTCATTGGCTGAAGGCTGAAACAGCAACCAGGTAATGCTCTTCTTATCTTTAGGCTCATTAGCTGTGGCTATTATAGTTGTTGGGTGCCATAACATCCAGATGTTCCTGGGCAGCTCAGCTGATTTTTTCCCCGTGTATAGATTAAATAGTAAGAGATAGCAGGTGAAAAAATTCAATCACTAGTCAAGGTTTGAGGCTTATTTTTTCTTGCTATCTTTTGTCTTTGAATTTTTCAAAATGCTGATATCTTTATAAGACAAGCCTTGAGGACACAGGCAACCTCTTTCAAAGATGAGTATGGTACAGAGATTAGGAATGCCATTTGTTTCTTATTTGCATAATGTCCTCATCCATTCTCTACAGACTTGGGTGATGTGGTATTTTGCTCCCTCCCTCTTGATTATTCCTTAAGGAAATCTAGTAGTAAGTAGTAAGTAGTCTTTTCTCATTTTCTCATTAACCTGTTCTTTCTTGGTTCTACAATAGACAGTAACACTTCCCTGAAGAGAATATTATAGGTGCACTATACAGAATAAGTAATACTTCTCTGGCAGAATATTCACTTCTAATATTTCATCTTATCTGTCATCTAACTAAATAATAGGCACACATCATTATGTTTTATTTTTTTCTAATAAAAAATCACAGATTTGTACATATATATATTAATAACACGGGAAAGTCAAAATAGAAGAAATAAAACTAAGGTATATTTCCAAAATACAATTATAGTACTATATCACTGTAATAGGTAATCAATGACATTACATTCCTTTTTGTTGGTGGTACTAATTTATCTTATTACATTCTCTTTAATTATTCAAATCATAATTGTGATCTTGATAGATTTTATAGATAAGGAGGGTTTTTAATAACATATTTTACCTTATTTGTGTGTGGGGGAGGGCGTATGTATGTGTACATTTGAAACAGATGTAATTAACTCTGTCTTCTCTATATACATTTATACTTCGATCAAAATACAGACTTATCATAATCATCCTCATCATGACATTAAGCACTGAAGAACTGTCTGATTGCAAATGTCACTCTTGTGGCTACTGAACAATGAGAATTGATTGTAAGTAGCTTACCCCATAGGAGTTTGCAAGCTATGGCAGACACCTCTCTCTGGATACATATGTCAACGAAACATGGGGAGTTAGAATAAAAACATTAAATCATGATTAACTTATGAAGTATCTCCAGAATAGAGCAGTCAAAGGCACATGCATGTGCCTTTTATAGTCAGGGATCATTTTATAGTCAGGGATCAAGACAGGTACATAATTAAGGTGAAGATCAAGGAGAGTAGCTGCGGGAGCTTGATGTCCTGACGAGGTGATGATTTACTAACTTAATTATTTCAGAATCTTCCCAGGAAAACGGGGGTATCTGCTCTTTAATAGATGTTGCTCTCAGATGTGCCACAGGGTATCTGCTGACATACACAAATAATTATATCCTATTCAGTTTAAAAATATGTCAGGATACTCGATGGTAGGTTCAAGTAAATGCCTTTGGATTCCCTTTGCTTAATTAGAAAATTTGCATAAATTGCCTTTTTTTCTTCTTCTTTTTTTTTTTTTTTAGTCTTTCTCAGCTCTGACAGTCAGAGAGCCAAGCTTGCTAGACTGATGAACACTGCTTTCTCTAAGATGTTTAATGTCGGAAACATGCAAAAATACAGGGTTGGAAAAACTATGGTATTTTTCATAGGCTTCAACCGGAACTTTGTTTTTTAACCTGGATTTTAAAAGCAAATAATATCATGAACTAAATAAAAATGATTAAATATTTTACCTTTGATTAGATAAGGGAACATAATGGTAAGCTTTCATAAGTATATATACATAGGTATAAATATCCGTATTCTTGCAAACTTTATAAAGCAAAATGAAGATTGCTGTTTTTCATCTTAAAATTAGTAAGAATATTTAGGTACTTTACCCAATATATCGTTCTTATGCAAATCGATGGACAAGAAAACCAAAAGATCAAAGATTTCTTACTAAAAATGGCAGTTTCCTCTAAAGAAGATTAATGATTTACTACCATCTTCGTTTCACTCTCTAATTCTACTTTACTTCCTTTTAGAGCCTGTGATGCTGTAACTTCCTTATTTCTTTCTTTCTCTTTTAGCAAACATCTTGTCAAAATAGGGAGGTTTTACTTCAGACCATTATAAAAACAAAACAAGAATAACAAGAAAGATTAGGCTCATATTCAATTAAATAAACTTAACAATTATGTACAGAACATGACTATTTCCCATGGATTATTATTTTCTTTTTTTATTATTATTTTCAATATTAGTTGACTATTCCAGTGATCACTTCAGTAACATTTGAGGGAATGCTTCTTTCAAAATGCCATGTCCTCTAAAATAATAGACTTCTTTCTTTTCCCAAATTATTTTGGTTTTTTACAAATTTTATCAGGAATCTAGAGCTGTAGCAGTAAGTGGATTAGAGGAGACCAAAAATTAATTAAGTTGGTTTTTTCATGTAAAATATTTCATTTATTGCTTTGTTCTTAGTAAAGAACACAGTCTTAACCTCATGATAACTGAAATACTGATGGGAAGAGTGATTTCATCAGACTTGCTGGCAATTGCAGCTTAGTTTCTCACTCCTTTTATGGTCTTGAGCTATCTCCATAAATGCACCCCTCCTGGTAACCATAGGAACAGCATCCACTGTGATTTCTTGAAGTGGAAGAACAGCTAGTGCCTAAAGACATCTATGAGGAAATATATGAACATAATTACATCCTAATTATTATATATGATATCTCACATTGTATATTAGATGTTAATGTCCTCTGCGCCTGAATGAAGAATTAGATCTGTGACCTTTCCTCCACAGATGATTCTGATGGATGATATTGAAAGCAAATTCTTGAGATTTGGGGTGAAGAAAACTAATGAAGGCAATAAAGCCTTTTAATTTTATTCATGGTAGAGCTTGTGAGTTTAAAGCTTTATTTTAAAATCTTGTCTTCGGCTACTTCGAATACATCTAGTGGATGAAAACTCACTTAGTGATTTTTGCTTCTGCAAGCCGGGACTCCATTTCAGAACCCTTTTCAATATCCCCTGTACCATTATAAAGAACAGTAAATACCTTGAAAATAATGTGCTAGACAAATTGGTTTATAAATATTTGTCTGTTATTATGTAATTTGCTAATACTTAAATTATATTTTAATGATTCACTGTATTTTTCTCTCCTGTGTACTTATTCCATATATTAAAATGTCATGCTTTCTTCAAAAAAGAAGATATTAAGTGATAATTAACTTTATATCTTTATAGCTTTAAAGTAATTTATATTTAATAGAGTTTTATAGTAGCAAATTCTTAATTACTTCATTATTTAGTTAAATTATGAATTAATATGGACCATTAAGACATCTACCTTCAGGATCTGGAAGTAATTTTTCTTCCTTATTATATAATTTTCATAGCATTACTTGATTAGTAAATATGAATAATTCACAAATGAAAAATGTGTAAGAATTTGATGAGCATTAAATGAGAAATTTCTTGTGGTATAAACTTTATAGATTAGTCCAGCAATATAAGAATCACATTCTTTACAAATTCTCAAACATTGTTTTAACTAACAAATATAAAAAAAATGTTTCCTTTAAAAATAGGAAGATTTGGGGGCGTCTAGGTGACTCAGTCAGTTGGGTGTCTGCCTTCGGCTCAGGTCATGATCCCAGGGTCCTGAGATCAAGTCCTATGTCATGCTCCCTGCTCAGCAGAGAGCCTGCTTCTTCCTCTCCCTCTGCCTGCTGCTCTGCCTGCTTGTGCTCTCTATCTCTCTGTCAAATAGATAAATAAAATCTCAAAAATAAAAATAGGAGGTTTTCAAGTGAATTATGTTTAATTAATTAAAATTGGATAAAGTATATGAAAGAGGGCTTCCTGTTTGGACAAAATGATAAAGTCGTATTCTTAGTATTCCAACTCTGGTTCCTCCACAGGATCAGATGATCAAAGAGTACGTTAGCTTTGTATCATTGGTGTCTCTTTTGTTATATCCTTGCCTTTGCACTGTTATTTATTGTTAAGATTAAATGGGGCACATGGGTGGCTCAGTCAGTTAAGCATCTGCCTTTGGCTCAGATCTGATCCCAGGTCCTGGGATCCAGCCCCACATGAGGCTCCCTGCCTAGTGGGGAGCCAGCTTCTACCTCTTCCTCTGCCCTTCCCCCTAACTCATGCTCCCCCTGCCCGTGCTCTGTTTCTCAAATAAATAAATAAAATCTTTAAAAAAAAGAGTAAATGCATGCATCTCTTTAAATATAGAGACTTAGATGTCCCAAAGAGACCATAACACTGCACAGTCATCTTCAGAATCTCCTTGCTCCAGAAAAAGCAACCTTACTTAATACCACCGAAGTCAGTAATAAATGAAATATGAGACTCTGCTTTCCAGATTACTGACCAGTCACTGGAGCTTGGGGTCAGGCTGCTGACTAAACTCCTGTTACCATGCAGGATCTCTGCTTCTCACAGATTTTGATGAATGTGTCAAGATTAAGATGTCAGCAACAGTGAACCAAGAAACAGTTTAAACCAAATTATTTCTACCCATTTTTTCCTACTTACTGGTTGCCCTTATTCGTCCTTTTCCTTTAAGCCTTAATTAGAATCTTCTTGATTACAAAAACTCTGAACCTCTTTTAGAAATGATTGAGATACAGTTCTGTTGGGGAAATAGGAAATCATGCCCTCCCAAAGACAAAATAAAAAATTTGCATCAATAAAGAAGAGGAAGATAATTATTTTGTATGCATATCATTACATGTATGCAGACAGTCCAGGAGAGATTGCAAAGTGAAGATGTCCTAGGGTGGGGAGGGGGAGAAGTTGCCACCTCCCTTCCTTTAACTAAATAAAAGGAAATTTCACTGTTTTACAGTTCCTTACCCAGCAGAATACCTTGGACCCCATAAGCAGATGTCTTTCTCCAGCAATCTTCAGTTTACTGCATATCAACTATAATAAATATATAATAAATAACCGGTAATTCACTAGATTCCCTATTAAAATAATGTTAGTAAAGTCATACTGAGAAGCTTGGAATATGGGTTGTTGGTCATGAAGGCTCGATTCTTACAAGTCTGAGAAATTAGGGCATTTTATGCCAGGTTAAATGTTGTATCCTGGTTTTACACCTTTTCTTAAGAAAGGGGGAAAGACTAAACTGTCATGTCTCTATGGGAAACAGAAACAACATGTTTAACAAGAAAGGGGCTGACTGCTGCAGAACTGATTTTTTTTTAAATTTTGATGTAGAAAACAGTTGAGATGGGTAATTATTAAAGTGTGCTATGTCTACTCAGAGTTCCTCATACCAAGTCCTAAGTAAATTATATAAGCACTTTTATAAATAAGCACTTTTTTGTCCATTTAGACATAATTTTTGTTACTGTAACCAACTTTCCTAGTATTTTATGGTTCCAGTACTATTTATTTCATTTTATTCTTATAACCCTATGAATTCAATATTATTAGAGTATCTTATTCATAATAAAAAATAGTTTTAGAACTATCAGTTGACTTGCTCAAGGTCATGCAGCTAGTAAGTGACAAAAGTCAAGTTTCTGACACTAAAGTCACAGCTCAAAAAATAAGGCCTGTCATGTTTACAGTTATATTAGTATTCAGGTACATAAAAGTGAAATGTGGGGGCGCCTGGGTGGCTGAGTCCACTGAGCTTCCGACACTTGATTTCAGCTCAGGTCATAATCTCATGATCATGAAACTGAGCTCCTGCTGGGCATGGAGCCTGTTTAAGATTCTCTCTCTCCCTCTCCCTCAGCCTCTCCCCCCCAAAATCAATCACACACTCTCAAAAAAAGTGAAGTGTGAATCACAGTCTTTGAACTATAAGAACATATAATACTTTGAGGGATTAGAGAAGGGTAATATAAAAACATAGTCTTAAAACATTGCTTAACTATTATGAAGTAGTAATTAACACCAAATTGTATAATGCAAGAAATAGATGCCTTATGGATTTGGAGAAATAGATCATAAATGTTGAAATGTTTAGGTAAATATTCATGACAGAAGTGGCACACTGGACTGTGAAAGTCAGTTAAGATTTTGAGAGATGTGGGAAACAGGAGGAATTAAGGTACCATTTTAGTTGTGTTTCATAGCTAATTCTTAGAGAATCTCAGTTATTCTGGATGAGGGACTTACACCAAGTAAAATCTGAAACCACATGAAAAGATCTCAAGATCCTTTTTCTGGATGCTTTTTGTTGTTGTTTGTTGTTGTTGTTTTAATATTTGTTTTTTATTACTTAACAGAGCTGTTTTTTCCAGAGCCATCTAAGACTTTAACTCCTTCTTTTGGCAAACTCAGGCCCCAACTACTTGCATTTACCTTCATTCACAACCTCCACTTGTCCTCTACTTATAAAACAAGACCAAAGAACTTCTCAAATAGATTACTCATGAGAAATGGCATTTTCAAGACAGCAATGGAAGTGTCTTTCATAGATCACAGATCAAAAGGTTCAGCATAGAGGGGAGCAAATACAAATAGTCTATGGTCATAATGGCAGTGCTAAGAGTAACTTTTTACCCCCTTTTTTATCAGAAGTTTTAGCTTTTGCATTATAATATCTTTAAGTAGCATAAATTCGGAGTACTTTGGCTTACATAAATTTGCATCAGTGGATTAATCCATGAAGTTTAAGTACTTACCGGATTTTAATCCATCATTAGAGTACAATAATTATGTCAAAATATCTGCTTTATAAATGTAAACTATTTATTTATTTATTTTTAAAGATTTTATGTATTTATTTGACAGAGAGAGAGACACAGCGAGTTAGGGAATACAAGCAGGGGAGTGGGAGAGGGAGAAGCAGGCTTCCTGCTGAGCAGGGAGCCCGATGCTGGGCTCAATCTAAGGACCCTGAAATCATGACCTGACCCAAAGGCAGCCGCCCAACCAACTGAGCCACCCAGATGCCCCAAATGTAAACAATTTAAAATGACATATCTTTGCTTTTCTTATCTGAAAACAATTTCAGCTGCAATGACTGGGTAACATCAACATTACAAATGACATAATGAAAATATCAATTTTATTTACTCTAAAAACTAAATGAACACTTAATGTAAATTTCAACTATTAAACTAATTTATAATAAGCAATACTTATAGTATAGTGTCGTATTTTTATCTTTAGAGCATCTGAATAATATAGCAACATAAGTGGGGCAAGTAAAGCAACATGAACTGTGACAAACCATGAAAGAATGTATGCATGTTTAAACTATGCATTAAATACATGGGACTAGGATGAATCATAGACAAGTAGTAATACAAATAAGATTATTCAGTTAGAGAGGAACTTAGAAAACCTGCAATGTAAGCATGATTTTGAACATGTGGTAAAGAGCATGTCTAATTGAAGAGAGGGTCTAAAAAGTTAATGCAAGGCAGCAGAGATAGAATGAAAATCGTATTCATTGAGCATTACAAATGTAGCAGGGACTCTGTTAAATTCAGTATTCCTGATTGAATTAAGCAAATTAACCCAAGGTACAGAAAGACCCCAAGTTTTGTCTTGCCAGTGCTATTACAACATATCAAAAAGTCATGATATATTTAAATTTCTGACTTTGAGAAAGTCATTGCTTTGCAGTGTTAAAAGTCATGAAATGCAACACATTCTTCATGAACTAGAAAGATACATTAACAAAGTATAGCTATTTGAAGATTTATATTAATTCAGTAATATTTTTGTTACAGCTCAGCCATGTATATAGGGAACTATTAAAAGTATATGGGGGGGTGCCTTGGTGACTCAGTTGGTTAAGTGTCAGACTCTTAATATCACCTCAGGTCTTTATCTCAGAGTCATGAGCTCAACCCCTGTGTTAGGCTTCATGCCACTTAAAAAAAAGTATATGAGAAATGTGAAAAGACTTTTTAAAAAAGCAAGATATTTTTCTTGTGTTCTTGTTTTGTTTTGTTTACAGGAGCCATCAGAAAAATGCTACATGTTGCATTTTATAATTTAATAAATTATATGTTATATAATGTTGCACTTTATAATTTTAAGATCTAATAAGTAATTATAGAAAAACAAAACAATAGGCAAGAGTATTATTGATAATAATATCATTATCAGATTAATGAAGTAATGAGCAAGTAATGGTCACAATAAGCAATTGGACCCATAACAATTTTCCTCCATTTTAATTTTTTTAAGAGAGAGAGAGAGCACATGTATTGCCCTAAAAAGGAGTTGGGAGTGCAGAGGGAGAGGGAGAAGAGAATCCCAAGTAGGCTCCACACCCAGCAAGATGTCCAAGGCAGGGTTTGATCTTATGACCTGGAGATCATGAGCTGAGCCGAAATCAAGAGCTGGATGCTTACCCGAGTGAGCCACCCAGGTGCCTTTCCTACATTTTAATTTTAGGATTAATTCATAAATAGTAAAAATAAGCTAATAGCAGAAATTTATTTTAAGAATCCTGAGAATAATCTGGGCTTAATACAAATTTAATTGACATAATTTAATTAAGTATGTTCATTCATTTGTACTGCATTTCGTGTAAATAGTTGATATTCAAACTGATAAACATGCAGTATGCAAATACTGATTAATTCACAAAAGAAAAGAAATGCTTGATTTATTAAACTCTGGTTTGAACATGCCATTTATTAAGTTCAACTTGTTCTCAGTAAGTCTAGCATTAGGATATTAACTCTAATCAACTCCATGTTTTTCAAAATGAAAGGAGTATATTCTATAAAATCATAAACTTTACATTGGGGATAAATAATGCCAAATTATAGATAACTGTACCAATGACTTTTAGGATATATTTGATGTCTGACATCATCATCATCATCATCATCATCATCTCATCATCATCATCATCATCATCATGTAGTTACTTGGTATCAGTTTTACACCTCCAATATACTAAGTATTTTGCCTATTTTCACATTTTATTTTGAGGGCCAGTATGCTTGAGAAACTTGCTTGAGATCACATACTTTTAAAATAGTGACATTTTGGTTTGTCTGTCCAAACCAAGTCTCTAGTCTCTGCTTTTCCATGTAGAATCCACTTAGGAACATCCTATGTAACTATAAGGATCATCTACTTTACTCTGAATTTAATTGTTTGCTAGTCAGAAATTCAATGAATTTTGAAATTGTTCTTCATCTTTTCTATCTCCTCACACCTGCATGCTGGTGGGAGAAGGCAGGGAAACAAAAGAGTGTATCCATATTTGCAAGTTTGTGGCAGCAATATCAATTACTAAGACAAAGTCACATTCCACAGTCCTGAGAAATGAAAGGTATGTTGAGATAGTAGAAGTGGGTGGGGGAGAGGTTAATTGAGGACATCTTCCTGTTTTTTGCTACTTGGTGTGTATTGAAGGCTAGTAATGACCCTTGAGCAAAATCTAATTTTTTTTTTTTTTTTTGAGACTGAAATGTGACACAGGTTTCATTTACTTTTGGGTGATTGCTTCAGCCTTTTTTTCATCATTGCTCATACTTACCTATAATTGCCCCATTTCATTTTTACATGTCCAAAAAAAAGGCATACTTATTAATGATAATTATTATATTAATAAAAAAACTAATGGATTTTTTCAAAATGCTTTATAATGTTAAAGCATTATCATTTAAATTGTTTTTAAATTATTCAATCTTCAGAACAATTATTTGAAATGGAGATAAATTATTATCTTTATTTTTGCATGGGGAAAGTTAGGAAAGGCCACATCATCAGGGGAAAGAGGAATAGCTTTCTTTCTTATTTTTGTCTCAATAGATTTGTTGTCACTGGTGAAACTTAACACACTTTATGAATAACACATGGGCATAAAGTAAATTAAACTGTATTAAACATTAATGTACAAATAACCCACACAAAACCAGTGAAATCACAGATAAATGAATCATAATTCTTGCAAAGTTTATTTTTTAGAACACTTTAACTGTGTATCAATTATTGCAGTGTCACAATTTTAATAAATAATGTAATATTATTAGAGAAAAGAACACATAAAAATCAGTGCAAAGCTATAGTTTAGCCCCAAGGATTTAACAGCAAGCTTTGTTTTTCTCCTCCCAGTAAAACCTTACTGAAACGTAGATTTATCAAGAGCAATAAGAACAAAGCTTTGCATGTATCATCATATTATCATTTCTCCCTTTTTGACTGTCTTTGTTTATAAACTTCAAATATTATTGAATTTGTTTATTTTACTATGTGATTGAATTACTTGTAAGTAGGAACTGGGGATTTCTAATCCTCTTAAGCCAAATTATTTTCCTTCTCAGCTATGCACTAATGCACTCATGATTTCTTGTTGATAATACATGTTCTTTAATTGGCACTTTCCCTCATACAGTAGGGCTTATCTGGTTTCAGACATCTTCTGCCTTGCTTGTACTTTCCCTCGGTATGAATTATGAGGACCATCAACATGTGGAACAGAGTGGAAAATTAGACCAGCTTACATCATCTTATTTCATATTCTTATTTTTTTCCCTGCTGAGAAAAAAGTTTCACCTTATATATATTACAGAATTTACGAATGGCATATTTGAGTCAGGATTAGAGATGCTTATAGCATCAGATCTACTCAGTCCATTTCAAACCTATGTTCACTCACTATTTATATCAGACATTAGCCTAAATTTTGTTTTACACAAAGAGTAGAGGGAAAAGATCAAGATGACTAACACATTTTTGGCTAGATTCATAAAACAATAATTTTTAAAAAATAAATGCCTTTTTAAAATATTTAAGTAGAGAGGTGCCTAGGTGGCTTAGGGGGTAAAAGCCTCTGCCTTTGGCTCAGGTCATGATCTCAGGGTGTTGGGATTAAGCCCTGCATCAGGGCTCTCTGCTCATCAGGGAGCCTGCCACCCCTCTCTCTGCCTGCCTCTCTGCCTACTTGTGATCTCTCTCTCTCTGTCAAATAAATAAATAAAATCTTTAAAAAAATAATAAAATAAAATAAATATTTAAGTAGAGTAACCTAAATCTTTTTTATATTTTATGTACACAAATTTCTGTTTCCCTAAACTTGGTTTTATTATAAGATGGCCTAGAGGCATTTTATCAAGTATTAAGTTACACCATACTTTATTGCATTCATATATACATTATATACATATGAATGTAATAATGAAATATATGTACATAAAAATTAAAGCAACAGAGCTCTGCCCTATGTATATATAAATATGGTTATTTTTATTGAGGAATATTTTTATAGCCAGTATAATCTAATTGACTTTAGCCAAAAAAAGAGAAAATGTTCATCTTTGAGCAAAGTCACTTCCTGGGGAACCAGTTAAAATCATTTGTTCTAATTATACATGGTAATCAAGTGAGTTAACTTGTTTTGATGGATTGCTGTTTACAGTACAAATTATAAAAATAAATGACTTTAGTTTTAGAGTAGGTAATTATTGGCCCTCTGACTTAAACCTGAGTCAGTAATTACAAATCAAATAGTGTATAAGATTCCAAATTAATAGCTCCCAATCAAATTCTACATAATAGAATATAAGCTTTATAAGGATGATCTGCTATATCCCAGAGCATAGCCAATATCTTGTCATATCAGAAATGCTCAATGGATATTTGGTGAAGGAAGTGAGGAAGAGACTGTTTTCAGTAACAATTCAGAAGCCATGTACCAGAGACTTCTTTCTTACCATCTGAGAAGACTTTCCTTTCAAGGTTATTCTTATTCTGGTCGACAGTCAAAGATAAAAGGGCAGGTCTGGCATAAATGCCTCTACCTCTTCTCTCCTTTATTATTAATTCCTCTCCCACTATTTGCCTTCTTTTCTTCCATGTCTGTCAAGTCCAGGTCATGGTCTCAAGTTTACCAATCATTTCAGCAGTGTTGCAATATTTACTGTATCATACTAAAATTATTCTAATTCCACACAAATCATTCCTTTCCCCCACGGTAGGCTTGGTAGTATCAGGTCTGGGATATTAATTCAGTTATGGGGCTGTGACCCCTACATTATCTTGAAGTTCAGTGTCGGGCCCTCTTTCTACCTGGTCACACCTATTGGACATTTCTAGTCATTCCTTACTACCTTTAGTATGATCTTTACATTTTTTGCGACAATCTATTTTCACCCCTCTCTACCTACAACACAGAAAGAAATGTTATTCATAGAAATACTAAATAGACTTCATAAGAGAAACAGGGCACCCCTATAGAACTACTAATCTGTATACTCACCCTAGATAATCTAGCACAAGGCTCAGTGTTTAGTGCATCGTAGGCTACCACTGAATATTTGTTGAATGATTGAATAATTGTATAACAATTTTTCCATATATGTATGACATGTTAACTTAGAACTAAAAAAGCCGTACCATCTGCATTGGTTTTTTTTCTGTTTTCTAAAGCATTCTAGCATGTAACCAGTTGATCTAGAGGAGTATCAGATGATTAACAAAGGAGTTTTTTAAAAAGGAAAAATTTATTCCTGTTTTGACTTCAAAAATGTTTAATTGCTTCATCAGGAAACTATCCCTCATAAATTTAATTCTCTCTTTAGTTTTATGTCATGGATTCTTTAGAATAAGTATACGATACATTAAAGAGGTCATGCCATTTAGGTCAAAACTGACTCCTATCAAGACTCAAAGGCCAAGAAAAGGGAAAATGTAAGCTGCATATTTTCTAGACCTAACTCTCCTGAGCCTAGCAATAGTGCCTAGCACTGATAGAATCCATAACATTAATGAATAGAACATAGTGTCTAAGGACAACTTCAAAAGAAACATTCCATCACTTTTGTCATCAGTGGAAGCACCTTCAGAATAAATATCTCTATGATATAAAACAATATCTATAAAAATAAATATTCCAGTGTATTGGTTAAAAAAAAACAACCAACCACCTTACTCAGTAATCCTTCAAGCTCATTGATCACTACAGCATCTCCCAAAATGATTGTCATCCAATATCCTTTATTCAGTTCAAAAATAGTTCTTGGTTACATGATTGTCTATATTCTTTGTAAGAAACATCTCAGTTTATAGAAAATATACTTTTTCATTTATTAAGATAGCAGGAAAAAGCATAACTCCTAGTTGAAATTTCTATCTGATTAAAACATCAGCAGAAATTTAGAGACATTTTGGTATCCAGTTAGGTATAGAGTAGCTAATTTTCTAATTAAAGAATTGGAAAAACAAAGCTAAATTAACAGGAGATATATGGATATATACATAGATATATAGATATGGATATGTATGTATGGATATGTATATGAAGAAAGAGAATACAGTTTGAGATAGCATTGATGAAATTTCAAGGCATAGAAACAATGGAATAAGGATATTGAAATGTTGCGTATAATATATACTCTATATTTTAATACCTTATCCCAAAGAAGTTTGAGCTATTTGCTTCTTTAACAGATTAAGAAAGCATAAATTAGAGTAAAATATTTCTAGTAACAAAACTAGAATTGCATTGAATTTATGATATACATTCTCCAGGAATATTATACACTCTCTAGGAAGTATTCTTTTTACTTATCCACTCTTTAGAGAACCACAGAATTTTACTGTTATCTGTGATTTGAAAATAAATGAAAAATCAATTGTTATTTCTTTAGGATTTTTCCCCATGTCCCTAGAAGAAATTAGTTGGGAAGATATATTCTCAGCTAATAAGCACATGAATTTTACACCAGATTTCATTTTGGAAATCTCTCTTCATAAAGAGCAAGGGAACAAAGAAAAATATAATTATAAAAGAGTATAAGAATATCTACACGTAGTTGAGTACCTGCAGAACAACAATCCCCTGAAATAGATAGATGGGAATTGTAGAAGACCCAGAGATTGGTTTCTAGCTGCTCAGCATGCTGAGTTTTGGTTACTGCATTATTATAATGAATATTCTTATAAAACCAACTGAAACTAGGTCACAGCATGCCAGTTGTGAACCATCGTGTTTGTAAGGTTATTTGAGAAAGAAAATTCTAATTGTTATTGTTAAGTAAAGGCACACTCTACTTTTAGCCCTAACTTTCAAACAGATGCCCAGAGAAATTCAGCTATTTTTTT
>CM052897.1:38222343-38276057 GCA_028534135.1 Potos flavus | reverse complement strand
ATCTTCCCATTACCTTTGAGTTTGACCTACAATCAGACCAATGGGAGCACCTAACTATCTGCTTGTCTTTGATAGGCATCGATTTTCTCAATCTCTCAACTTCAGTTTTCACACCTGTAAAATGAGGCTAATAATCTCAAACAGCTGCTAAGAATTTTAAATGGGAGCCTAAGAAAACACACAGTAGGCCCTCTTGCTCATACATTCAAACATTTTCTGTGTTAATGTTATAGAATCTGACTAGTATTCCTTATTGCACAACAATCTACTTAGATTAAAGTCCTGTCACCTTACTGAGTATCACATGTTCCAGAACTATGAAAGGAATGGTGACAGTTGCCAGTTCATAGAAGGTGACTATGAATGATTAAACAGCTGCTCTGGTTTTAGACAGGTCACTGGCCAGATTGAAATGTCATACGCATTGTCTAGATAAGGCAAGCAGCTGATTGAAGAAGGCATCCCCCATTTTTGGTGTTGTACCCATTCATCTAAACTTGTTTTAAAGATAAGCATATGAAGTCAGTATTTCACAAATGAATGAAAATATCAACCCCAAACTGACCCTCAGTATAGGAGGCAGAAAAGTTATTTAAAACCAATGAAGCGGGAGTGAGGTTCTTGTCTCACGGAGTCAAAGAATGAATCCCGTAGACAAAGGAGAGTGTAAAGCAATTGTGAGAATACAGAAAAAGCTCTCAGAAGTGAGAGGTCGGGACAGAGTGGCCCCTGAGGGGTTTTAAATTCCCTGGTTAGCTTTCAGTACTAACATCTCTACTGATAGCACCATTGAGTAAGGATTAGTGATAACACCATTAATGGCTTACTTCCTTTTTTATTTTTGTTGGTCACAAGTAACTGTTATAATAAGACCCACTTCCGACACCTAAAGCAGGGTGGTCTGGTTTGTTCTATCTCTGTTTCCTTATACCTCCACATTTTTGAGATTTTTGTGAGCCTGATCCTGTAGCCCCCATCTCTCCCTACCTAGCTCTGCCTATCCCTTACTCACCAACATTACAAATATATATTATCATGAGAAATTCAGTCAAAATAAATTCACTTTAGTGGGAAAAAATTGACAAAACCTCAAAAGAGAGTTTAAGGTCTACAGTTCTAAGAATGCAATAATATAGGGTGCCTTGGTGGTTCAGTCAGTTAAGCATCTGCCTTGGTCTCAGATCATGATCTCAGCAGTCCTGGGATGGAGCCTGCTTTTCCCTCTCCCTTCTCTCGCTCTACTTCCCTCCCATCGCCCCATCATGCTTGCTCTCTCTCACTCTCTCTCTCAAATAAATAAAATCTTTTTGAAAAAGAGAATACAGTAGTATTAAAGAATAAAAGGAAATATTAAAAAAAGGAAATATTTTATAGATGTAAAAAATCATCAAAGTTTTAATGACAGTCTGGCAGAATATACATCTAAGAAGTTGCCACACTACAGAATATTTGTATCTTAATGGTAGTTTGTCATAAAGTGTGTTTGGTCAGTTAACTAATTTTTATGATTAAAATATAAGGAAAAGTACTAATTTTTATAGTTTTTATTAGAACTACTTCCAAAAAATGGGCCATATTGAAATAGCCTGTTGTCACTGCAACAGGAAGTGGAGAACAGAATACCCCTTTTTCCTCACTCTTGGATATCCCAAGAATCAAAACTTTAATCGTATCTTGACAACTATTGCAAATGTAAACATTTATGGATTAATCAGTGTGAAGCAGGAAAATTTCGTTTGGATAATTTTATATATTTCTACATTCTCTCTCATTTGCACACTGCTTCTTTTCTACCTTTAACAAAAAACTACCTTTATTTTGGGGAAATGCATTTTTCTGGGGCTTAGATTCCTGCCAGTAAGAATCTCAGGCTAAAGCTATATATTCTTTGATATTATTGGTATAATAAGGATATTGCATTTTCATCATTAGGGTATTTTTAATTATAATACTTTGCTGATAGATCTCATTCTTCCTATGCCCATTTGTTAAAATTATATAGATCTGGATGATGAGATAATTATATACAGAAAGGATTATTATTTTAAAGATGTTTTTGAAGTATTACAAATGCTTAGCAGCGTTCTGTACTTTGGATCTGTTGATTTAACCTTCCTATTCTATTTGTTATAATTTCACATAAACATAATGATTATGTATGTGGTTTTCACTAGCTGAATTTTTAGTGTTTGTGTTTTTTTTGAGAGTTTAGCTTATACTGATAAGAGCTCTGACATAACTTTTGATATATCAGTTGCCTAATCTCCTTCTGGGTAAATGTGTCTTCTATTTTGACTTCTGAGAATTGGTGCAAAAAAGAAAACTGGAAAAAATAATAATTTACCATTTCTTAAAACATAAAATGTTTAAAGGGAAAAAAAGCTTTCAGTTAGATAATTACCAACTGTGTTGTTAGTAAAAATAACAAAAATAAAATTATAGAAATTTTTAAACTGTAAATTAAACATAATCAGCAATATGAATAATTCACTATATATAAAATGATAAGCAGTAATGGCAGTATGAATATTTTCTTATTTTCTGTGAAGTGAAAACCAGGTATATCTTCATATGGATTTCTTCTATCCTTAATTTTAAAGTAAAGGCTATTTTAGCAGTTTCAGTTAATGATTTTTTAACAAAATATATAGACATACTGAGACAAAAGTTACTAGTCCATGGTTGGATATCTAATAAGTAAAGTGTTCTGGCTTATTCTAGTTGCAACTGAATCCTACAGTCTGCTGCTTATTTATTCCTTGTGTTAAATTCCTGCTTTCCTATTCTTCCATTAAAATAAATTAATATTCTTAAACTGAGACCTGGATAAATAAGAATTAAATCCCATTTATGACAAGTGTGATAGGTAAACTAATACACAACAATTAGTTTTACATCTTTTTTAATTTAGACAGCATATTAGCATGAAGGTATTAAGAAATCCAAAACTTTTCAACTAGTTTGCACTGAAATCCTACAAGTAACTGAGAGTGGAAGTAAGAGAGAAGGACAAAATCTTTGGAAGTCTGCAATCTGTGCTGAAACAACCAACTACATAAAGACCAGATCAAGTCAGGAATAAAGTGACCCTGTATAAAATATTAGAACAGTTTGATGGGACATCATGTGATTTTTAAAGGTTACACATCTAGAGATTGAAACAAATAAACCCTAAATCTCCTGAAATCATGTCAAGTGCTATTACTACCATCCTAATATACCACTTAGAGGTGTAGCTATATCAAATTCTAGCCCTTGAGTCTTCATAAAAGACAACATTTGGGGAGCTTAAATGCACTCCATAAATGAAAAGAATGGTGTAGAGATGTTCTGAAACATCAAATAATAGTAAGTGACTTATCTGTGGTATTGTTACACACTGAAATCCTATATTTTTCTCTAAAGTAGCTTTATGTTATTAAACTTATTTTAACTACTGTTAGGATGAGCAAAATGTAAAATATTAAATTAAAATCAACAGTAATTGGTAAATTTCAGCCTTCTCCATGCCAGCAACTCTTCACAGAAAACCAACAAAAGCCAAACAGTTTTGCAAGTCTTCTGGGAAGGGGATTTGAAAATAAAAGTATTTAAGATGCCAGAACATATTAAGGAGCCCACCTCTCTTCCTCTTCCTGAATGTTCAGGTATCTGAGCACATAGGTATTTTACTGAAGGTAGCTGAACATCAGCTATGTACAAATGTTGATGTCCATGTTTTCCTGGATACCTCCATGAATAGTCTAATAGAAGGATCACGAAGGAGAAGGTGTTTTTGACAAGCAATCTCATTTCCGATGTCATTTAGTTTCCATATGAATGGGTTTCCCATAGAATAATATTCCAGGCTTATCTCAATCTTCATATTCCTCCCTTTCCTTTAAAAGAAGAAATGAATGATCAGATTATGGAGTTAGGGAAGGGTGCGTACATAGCTCAACTCTTTCCTCCCTGCCTTCTTTTTTTTGTATCTTTCTGACAGCAGAAGGCATGTCCTTGTGATAAATTTGAAAGAAGTCTCTAGTCTGGCATTAGGAGTCCTGGGGATTTCCAGGACTTCCTGTGGCTTGTGCAGGTGTACGTTAGGATTTGTAGCAAATACCATAAAGCTCACCACAGTGAGCTTAAAATTATTTTCTGATATTTTCCAGACCTCTTTCAGTTAGGAGGGAGCCTGTGCCAATTTAGACCAATGGCATATAAGGTAAAATAGCATGTGACAGAGGTACACCAGTGATTAGCCGATGAATAATTATCTTATCTCTTTTTTGCTGACCCATCAACTAACAACTGTTGTAGTTGGTAAAGCTACAGGGTAGTAGAACCTGAAAATACCTGCTTCCAGAATGGACCTTCTGCCCACATCAACCCAAGTGGTTTTTTAAAATTCCAGTTGGGATTGATTTTATGGGGGTGTGGACTGTGCAGGTGCACAGGGTTATGGGCTTAAAAGCTCCTACTGTTTGATTTAGTCCTCTGTGGTTGACATCTTGAAATTCTTTGTATTTTTTTGAATAAGGGTCTCACATTTTTATTTTGCACTGGGCACTGCAAAATATGTACCCAGTAATGACTCCAGCAAAACCTAATTAGTTCTAACTAGGAAAGTATTTTATTTAATGGCTGATAATACCATCTACTGCTAACTAAAATAAAAGAAAAAAGAAAGAATATATTTAAAGATTATTGTTTAGACACTAAATTTATATGCTGAACTTCCAGAAGCAATATAAGTAGGAGAATTATCCAACCACACAACCGAAATATTCCCATTTGAAATCCTGCATAGGCTAGGGACCACAGATCCTTATACAGTTGTTATTAAAAAAGAAGACTAAGATGAAGACAAAGAAGAGGAGGAGGAGATGGAATCAGAGAGGGAGAAAAACCATAAGAGACTCTTAATCATGGGAAACAAACTGAGGGTTGCTGGAGGGGAGGCAGGTGAGGGGATGGGGTAACTGGGCGATGGGCATTAAGGAGAGCATGTGATATAATGAGCACTGGGTATTATATAAGACTGATAAATCACTGAACTCTACACCTGAAACTAATACATTTTATATTAATTCATTGAATTTAAATTTTAAAAATTAAAAAATAAAAATAAAATAAAACAGAAAGTGTGAGCCCTCCCCCCCAAAAAAAAGAAGAGGAGGAGGTGAATGTGGAGGAGGTGGAGGAGAAGGTGGGGGAGGGGGAAGGGGAAGGGAAAATTGAGAAGAGAGAAGGAAAAGGGATATTTTTTTTTTTTTTTTTTTTTTTGCTTGCCAGAGAAGCCACATGGCCTCTGCCCTATAATTTTAGTTCTGCTTCCCAAGTCTTACATGGGAACCTGCTTGGTGAAAGATTGTCACTTTTAAAAACTTAGCTTTAAGAGTGTGAGAAATGAAATTTTACCTTTCCATCCTCTAGGTTACAGGAAGAGAAGCTCATTGAATAATCTGCAATATTTGCCATAGACAGGATTGATCTAATTCTGGGATTCAGAATTAGGAAGCCATCTCAAAGCTGCATCTTGCAGAGGAAAGGCTGCGAACACTCTCTCTGTAATGGCTATTTTTCTCTATATTTTAACTCCGTACTAGACTTTTCTCCTCAATTCCAGATCCTGTATATTTAAATAGTAACTAGAAATTTCCACTTGATGTCTGATAGACACCTCAGACTCCACCTGAGCAAAGCTTATCATGCCTTCTCCTAATTATCTCTTCTCTAATTATTCCCTTACTCTGTAATTGGTACTATAATATCTTGGTTACTACAGTCAAAAACTCTTGAAATCATCCTTTCCAACCCCATACCAAATCAATTAGGCTGACTTGCAGATAATGACTTAAACATATCTCCTTATTATTTTGTTTTCTCTAATACCACTAAAACCAATCGATATCTCTATGTTGCTTGTTTCTTTTTTCCTAAAATTTTATCCATATAAAATCTCTGTAAAAGGATCTTTAAAACATACAAACCAAAATGCAACTCTGACCATGATGCTCCCTTGCTGAACTGTTTCCCAATTACAAAAAAATTATTGCTTTGAGGATACATCCAACTTCTTAATTTGCTGCATGAGAATCTCCATCTTCCAGCTCTTCCTTTCCTCTCCATCCTCATAGCTTTTCATACTCCATCTTGTACTTTTATATTCCATTCATATCGAACTTCTTTGTCTAGCCTACAGGCTTCCCCTCTGCATGCTATTCCTTTTCATGCCTTGTTCTCTTGCCTGTCCTCCAAATTTTGGCCATTTCCCTTTCCTTGGTAAGGATTGGTCTTAAAATTACTTCTTCTGAGAAGTTTTTCTCACTGTTTTCCTCCCCCAACACTAGATTATTATGCCCTACTTTCTGATCTCCTTGCATTCTTTGTTTCCTACATTAACTATGGCAATTACTTGTGTAATTGTCTATATTCCATGGAAAGCTATATGTTTTATGGGGTCTAAGGACATGATTACTTTGTGTATTGATGTATCTTTATGACTGACAGAATTTCCTATGCATGATATGCTATCAACAATTTTATGGCAAATAGAATGAATGGGTAAGTGAATAGATAAGTACATAAAAGATTAAATAAAAGACATTAATTTATGGTGTCCATCCCAGAGGTCTAGGGTGCAATTACTTTTATACTTATAATTTGTAACCTTGTGAAATATCCATACTCTAGCTCAGATTTTAGACAGCTTCTTAATAGCCGTATTTTCCTTACATCAGTATTTTATAAACACACATATGCAAACATACACACATACATATATAAACTGTATATATACTGTATTTGTGCACACTCCTTCAGAAATGATAGTTTGATCCAGCTTAAAAATTAAACTCTTCTTTTTTCCTATTCTCTAAATACAGGGAAAAGTAGGAATGATCAGGAGGAGGAAGTGTGTATGTGTGAACATCTGTCATGCCAAACACTAGTGCTTCTCCTCCTGCTTTGTTTTGTATATCTCCCAAATTTAGACCTTGGAGATGTCATTGTGAATTAAATTCATCTGATTACCCTTAAAATGTCCAGTATTGGCACAATTTGCCAATTTAAGGAATATTTCCATTGTTATAAAATCACAAACACATTTTTGAACATTACTCTAGACTTCAACCCTATGTAGAAAACCCTATTATTCTTTCCACATAACCTGATAAAGACCTCCATGAGTTTTTCAGGTCTTTAATATTTCACTCATATCATCAGTTTAATACCAAACATATTTTCTTGATTTCATATATAGAGCTCTTTTTTGCCAAAAATGCCTATCTCATGTTGTTTTTGTTGTTATTGCCTGCAGGTTCTTCACTTGCCTTTTGCTTAGATATTTTCTCTTCTTCCTTCAGTTTACTAAGTATTTTCCTGACTTTCTTGACTTCTGCACGCTTTCATGTTACAAGGAATATCCTTTATTCATGGTGATTATCACATTTGTAATGTCATTTAATTTTTTATGTACATCTGATTGTCTGTCTCATTCAGTAGATTATATGAAACAAGGGTCCTTGTCTCTTCATGCTCACAATTGCAATGCCAGCACCTAGCATATTAATTTGTGCATAAGAGGCTATTGGTACATGGTTTAGAATGAATAAATAATTTGCAGTTCTTCAAGATACAACGTAGGTGAATTTATAAGTCAAATTGAAGCACACTTAGTCAAGTTAATACATAAAAGTTATCATTATTATGTATAAATACAGGAACAGAAATGAGAAAGTAAAAAGAAGGGTGAGAATATAAACTACCATTCATAATTCGTCCTACTTTGCAGCATTCTACTATAATTCTCACTATAAACCCACACTCTTTCTATTCTATTATTTTCATTTTACGAATGAGAGACATGTGAGGCAGAGTTTAAGTAATTGTTTCAACTCCCAAGCCTAGAAAGTGCTGAGGCGGGAATGAGGAACCAGATCTAATCATCTCCAAAGCCCACCCTCCCTCCATCACTCCATGACTGAACTACTTGAGCTTGTGACCTCACGTTCCCTCTGAAATTCTGTACAGCCTTGCTTCTGGTCTTTCTTCTAAAGAATGAGTTCTGTGGAAATTGTGAGTTTAAACCTATCTTAGACTCACATCTTCCTAATTGCCTTTTCTCTCTTTTCCATAAGCGCAGCCACAATTTAAATGCTTCTGCAATTGTTGATTACTGCATTTACACTATGCCAGATGTTATCTTGTTTGAATTGTGCCCACACACTGCAGGTGCAAAATGGAGGCCACAATTGAGAAAATTTGGACTTAAGTATCTCTGTATTTTCATTTAATCTATATGCTTGGCCATATAAATCATTTTCTTCTGATTTTTTTCAGCTTTCTCTTTGCCCAGCAGGCTTATTTTATATTACTTTAGAAGTTTTTAAAAGTGAGATTACTATAGTGTATTTTTTTAAATAAAAATATCCTCATCTTTGAGGTAACTTTGCATTTCCCCAGACTACAAAAAGAGAACCCTTGTACATTTTTATTTGTACAAATAGACCTAAAACAGTCATTCTTTCCACAGAGCAGACCACTATATGGAATATGGCAATAAAATATCAAAAGTATATAAGAAAATGAATCTGGATAATCCCACAATTACTCTTCTATGAGTAATCTAAGTAATCTAAATGCCAATGTAAAGAGATGAGTCCTTTTACATTGCATCCTAATTTTTTTTAATGTGTTCTCTGTTATTTCTCCTAGCTATCATGTCAAAAAATATAAGACTTGTAACTTTGTTGCATTCACAGTGGTGTTTCTATTGGCTTCTGTACCTAAACTAGTGAGGAATCATCCTGATGTTTCCATAAATATGCTCATTTTAGGATACATTTTAGGTCACTATTTTATAGCATCTGAGCAGCCACTGTATTTCATTAAATCTAAGACATAGTCAATTGTATGATACATTTTTATGTTAATTACCATAAAGAAAAATAAAAGAACATTGCTAATTAAAACTTTTAAAATTTTGTTCTTATGGAAAAATATCTTTTTTTTAAGATTTTATTTATTTGAGAGAGTGTGGGTGGGGAGGAGCAGAGCAGAAGGGAGAGGGTGAAGGGAAAGAATCTCAAGCAGTCTCCTCACTGAGCATGGAGCCCACACAGGGCTTGATCCCAGGATCCTGAAATAATGACCTGAGCTGGAACCGAGAGTTGGATGCCTAACCAAATGAGTCATCCAGGCACCTCTGGAAAAATATCTTTTTCACTCAGTTTAGATTACTATTTTGTATATCACTTATATATACATTGAAAAGAGAATATAAGGGGCACCTGGGTGGCTCAGTGGGTTAAAGCCTCTGCCTTCAGCTCAGGTCATGATCTCAGGGTCCAGCCCCGTATCGGGCTCTCTGCTCAGCGGGGAGCCTGCTTCGCCCTCTCTCTCTGCCTGCCTCTCTGCCTACTTGTGATCTCTCTCTCCGTCAAATAAATAAATAAAATCTTTTTAAAAAAAAAGAATATAAGAAATAATTTTTTTGAGAAAAAATTTGAATAAGATATTCCTAAAAAGTTTTCCATTCAGAGTCTGGCTCTTTTGAGTTTCAGGGCTGTCAGTCTCCTTATTTTGCCTCAAAATAACATCCCCTATGACATCAAAAATATCGGTGATTCAATGATGTATAATTCCTCTAAAAAGTTCTTTACTTTTGTCTCCAAGATATTTTTCCATACCACTTATTTATGGTCTGCAGACTTAATTATTTTTTCTCTCTCTAACTTTCCAGAAAAATGCACAGAATATTTGTAGGTAACAATGAGAAACTATGTATTCTTCTCAAGAGGTTCTGAAATACCCTGTTGATTTGAAAATGGAGTAGCTATGGTTATCCAGTCATGGCACCAGAAATAACAGTCAGGGTTCCCCACGCCCAAGCAACCTTCCACTGCTTGGCCTATGACAATTTAGGGAGACCTCAACATTTCAAAGATCTTAAAATATAAATAAATAAATAAATAAATAAATAGTTGTTTCTTAATAAACTAAAAGTAAGGTAACCCCATAGCAACCTGTATTAGCTAGTGTTACACCATGCCTGGCAAAAAATGATTTTTTTAGATATCTGTTACCATGTTTCTACTACACTAACGCAAGGTTCAATGAATTAGAATACTGTAGATTTTCTCTCTAGCGATTTTAGATTTGACCATTGTGTTTCTAGTTCTTTGGATTCTATGTCCCTCTGTCCACTCATCATGCTTTCCTCATATCATGCTTTAATTTGTTTAAATATTTGGAGACACAGCCACTAAGGATTGCCCTGCAACAAGGAGTATGTAGCTAAAATTTATGGGCAACTTATCTATTATGAACAAGCCATTTTGATGGGGGCTTTATATCCACTTTTGCATTTAAACCCTAGGAACAATTCAAGATTTATAATTGCCATTTTTTAAATGACATAACAGGGAACTGATTCTGTTATATGATTTAACCAAGGTAATCCATGGTATAGCAGGTTATAATTTAAACTTTAGGCATCTTTTTAACATCTCTTTTTTTTATTCTAACTTTTAATTCCATATAAGTTGGCTAACACGTATTAATTTCCTTTTATTTTTCATGTTGTTTTCTCCATTTAGAAAGTCGTCATCATCATTACCACCTCATGTACATGCTTATTACAATAAAAATCACACTTGGTGTTTTTTTTTTTGGGGGGGGGTTTATATACCTGTCTGTTTAACCCTGGACTTACTCTATGATCATTCCCAACAAGTCCTGCTTGCTAAAATTCCTTGAGAATCTGATTGACCAAGTTCTCAATCATAGGTAGGATATAAAGCTTGTATTGGAATAGGCAATAAAGATGAAGGTCCAAGATCAGAAACTGCAAAGTTGGGACACTGCCTTGATGTTTACTTGGGGAGATAAAGTGGTACATAAGAAGCAGCAACCACTATACCAGAGGAGGAAGGGAAGACCCCAGTGTAATATTAGCCTGGCCATCATAATGTCAAAAGACTCACTTTTAGCTAAGTCCTTTATTCTGAAGAAAAGATAGCTTTAGAATTATACACAGCCATACCATCATGAAGTTGATTGAGGTAGAAATTTTTAAAATGTAAGATGAAAGGGACTGTGTGCCCATGTGTATTATGATATACCAGCAGAAATGTGTACAAAAATTTGTATTTGAAAACTGAAATTTATGCATCAGGGATTAGTTAGCTTGTTTTAAGTGAAGCAAGAAAACTCACCTTATCTGATCATAAAGAGAGAGGGATCTGGGTCTCCATAATTTTTTTGTCTGAGAGATTTATTGATTATTCTCTCTGGGTATATGCATGTATATACCTGGAGGTGGGGTATGGGATGTTATCTGAAATAGCATCCTCCATATGAAGTCAGCAGGTCCAGTTCTCTTCAGTTTACTGTAGGCATATTTTCTTAATAAATTGCCTGAGGATATTGCAGTACCCAAGTCTTAATTATTTAAAACTTTCTCACTATAGCTATGGAAGATAGAAGAAACGGAACTAAAGCAAAATTGAGGTAGGAATCTGCAAAGTGGTGGTTTTGTAAAAATACCTGCTAGCTACTGTTTTGTCATTAATTTCTTCTTTATTCTAAAAGTTAAGTTGAAAAAATCTAGTTAATTGAGGGTTTCATTACTTAAGGTTTTACTGCATGCAAATAATGGTACAATAAGAATATACAAATTAGCTCAGCAAATAGAAAACTTCACTTATTTTACGCCTCATTGAAGGCCAAGAAGTATCAAGGAAGGTCCCCGGGGATCAGAATGTGCATTGGTATTATTCAACATATTCATTAAGCAGTCAGTGGAAAATGTAAACGAGCACACATCCAAATCTGTAATAATAAAATGCTAGAAGCTAGAGATAATAAATCAGCTTGATCAAAAATACAGATGGATCTGGACAGCTGGGGAAATTATTCATATGAGAAAGAGATGAGTTTTAATGGAAAGAATAGTACAATAATGCATTTGAAGAAGAATACATAGCAGTAAAAAATTAATAAGTTAAGATGCATATGAAATAATTATGGAGAACACTATTTTAGTGTATTTGTTGATAAACTGAACAGTGTCACAACAGTGAAGGATAATTGTATTCTAAGTTCCCTAAGTTGAACAATTGGAAAAGAAGAGAAACTTTATACTACCATTTGACTAGAAAATAAAATTCTGTCTATAAGCTTAATGGAGATTTTATAAAGTTAGCCACATTCAGAACAAAGTAGCAATTTTAGTACATAAGAGTTGGCAATTTTAACTAGTGTGGAGGTAGCTGTTAGTTTTGTGTTTAAAATATGGAATTCCCTGCATATCTCCAATCTTGTAGGTTAATTTCAGCTGTCCATCTCAAAGTTTTCTCTCTGATCACACTCTTGCAACTTTTCTTCTAAGTCTCAGTCTCAAAGCAACGTGGCAATTCTTGCTTTGCTTTCGAGATGCAGTAAAACTTACCAAACCAAAGATCTACTGTTTTGACTAAATGAAACAGAATTCTAATATCCCAGATATATCACATACTCTTACCATAAATTAAGCCATGCCATTTCTAATTTATAAATTTTTACTTTGCTAAGTAAGAATAATAAGAAAGTATTCCTAGAATACACTTGGTATCAGTTTGTCCCTCAGGAGACAAATAACCAAAATAATTTCTAGTTGGTTTTCGTGGAATATACCCTGAATTTAGGAAATTAATAGAACTACATGTACCAATAAGGCCTACTGAGATGGAAGTCTGTATACTAAATGTTTATGAAATTGGTAAAAATCTATTTGAGTAGATGTAATATAGTAGAAGAAGCTTTGATTGAGCATTTAGAAAATGTAAATTCTTGTCCCAGTTCTAACCCATTTGCTTTGCGGTCTTGACAGACCTCTTGGTCTCTCTCAGACTGACTAATATCATGGCATTAAGAGTTTATTTAAAAAAAAAACCAGAAGCCTTTTATAAAGGTAACATATCATTAATAGTATCATTATTAGTTTAATGTTATTTATTTATAAACAAAATTATGTTCCAAATAGAAATGTTTGTTCTAATGAGAGTACTTAAATATGTTTTTCTTAAAGTTGACTGGTCTTCCAAACTCCTGAATACTAAAATTTTAATCTTTTATCTCACCTAGGTCTCATTAATTTTTCTCCTTCCCATTTTTCTTTAAGAAAAGAACTCTATTAAAAAAAAAAGTAAAGAACTCTATTGTTTTGGATCTCTTTCTTTTATATTCTTTCAGAATTTTTGTTTTGTTTAACTTTCCCTCCTGCCCAAACAACTCTGTTTATCATCATCACCACCAATAATGATTTTAAACACGTCTCATAAGTCATAATTATTATCACTTCCCATTTTCTGTGGTAATCTTATTCTGTCATTTGCCCAGAAAGGAGAAAAAAAAAAATTAGTATTCACTGTAGCTTCTTCACTTTTATAAATGGTGTTTCTTCCTGCACTGCTTTCTGCTGCAGTCCCAGAAGCACTTACTGATTCTGAAACTCTCCCTTGGGTGATTCTCTGAATTGGAAATTGTGACCTTGAGGCTATACTGATAGATCACTTCTTGTGTGCTCTGATTCCATGACTATGTTGAATTCCAGAGAAGAGCATCTTTCCTTTGCTTTAGGAGATTCATTCATCTCAAGGGTCTTTATTTTTCTTCCCTCATGGGAACCATTTTATGTATGTGCACACTCTGGGCACTGAGTACAAGTAGAAACATATGGCCAGTAATTTGCTTGTGATGTATTCACATAAGAAAAAGAGGGGAAGTGGTCAGATAGAACGTATAAATCAAGTGATAACCTCAGGCAAATAATTTCATGATATAACATGTATGCGTCAGAGAATATGTTTTTAATGAATCACACACCTTAGAAATTATTACTAAAAAAACTTTGCCCGAGAATTGGACTCATTTTTGATGATTATTTTTACATTGGACTATAATGCTCATACTATAATAATAAATCACATTTTGCAGACTAATCAGCATTATCTAATTTAGTAATGACTAACACCCAATAAAATAGTCTATTAAGATTATTCTAATTTACATGACAGGAACCTAAATCCCAAGGACTCCCAGATAGTAAGCCCAGGAGCCAGATTTAGAATTATATTTATCATAATTTAGAGGACTCTCAGATCTTAAAAACTGTCTCCACGTATTAGGGAAATATTCCAGTCAGCAAAAGTATCAGTTCCTAAGTACATTAATGAAGTCAAAGTTATTGAGATAAAAATGACTCTTGCCAGCCCTCATCATCCACACTGATCAGTTATGAAACAAAAGCCCAAGATCTGGAGTTTGGACACTAAAGGAAACTCTTCTCTTGGGATTAACAGGTATACATAGAAGACCTAGATAAAGTTGTTTGGGAATGTCTCCACATTGTTTACTCTGCCCTGGAAGCACACACTTGACAAGACATGCAATAAATTATGGATTATTTAAAGGCTCGTGTAATACAATGAAATGACAATCATCCTGAAAACAAAGGAGTTGCTGGACAAATCCTACACTGACAGCAACTCTCTCCTGACCTACAGGGCTCAGAGCTGTCACTGTAATCTGTTCCCTCCATAGCTCATTACTCTCCACTACAGTGTCTTATATACCACCTCCCTATTAAAGAGGTCAGCTTAATTAAAGAGGAAATATAACTATATATTGTAAAGCCAAAGCAGCCTCATGATACTTGGGTATCAAACGAAAGAGAAAACCAAAAATGAAAATAAAGTAGGAAAGAACGAGCGGTTCTCATATTTGAGTACACATGCATATCACATCAAATGGCCTTCTTGGTAGCCCTACAGATGAAATGTTAGGTGTTAATGCTAATAAAGCAGAGTGCTTACTAACTTATCATAGGATAAATCATTGGCTTTGTCCTAAAAGTTGTGGTTCTATAGTGTTTTTGTTGTTTTTGTTTTTGATACCAGTGTTTGGAATTAAGGAAACTGTTAATCAATGAGCTTTATAATATGGTTTAGTTCTGGGTGGTAGAACCCAATTCAGGTTGATGCAAGCAAAAAAATGGAGTGTTTGGCTGGCTTAAAGAGAAGTCTAAGAGTAGAAACAGCTTTAGATTTGCGTTGATATAGATGTTCAAATGAGGTATGCAAGAAGAGTTCTATAAAGGTAACTCTGCACCACTGCTTTGCTTTTATCTTTGTTGACATTATTTTAGCAGCTGTAATCAGCCACAAGTAGTGCCAAGTGATAACCAGTGATATCAAGATGATATTTTATCACTTTAGACACCTTCTTGAAAACAAACAAATAAACAAAATACTTCCTTTTTCTGTGGACAGTAAAATCCACATGTAAGAGCCTCGCTGTTCCAGCCAAGGTTTTGAGTTTAGTGAGGAAACCGAAGTGCCCTAAATGACCACATCTGGGTCGCATGTATTGCTAATAATGTTCAAGGTTGAATCAGCCTCCCTCAAATCACATGGATTAAGATTATTGAGGAAAGATTTATCTTCCAAAAGAAAGGCAAGGTGCTTTTACCAAATGAAAGGGAAGTATTTGTGGCAGGCAAACTAATAGCTCTCCAGTATAAATGGTACCCATGGGAGGCAATGAAGATTAACATGGAATCTAAGAATAATAATGCATGCACAGAGCTTAGTGTACTTGAACACTGTTACTCTTTTTATTCAATATTTGGACACAATTTATTGGCAAGCACTGTGTTAATGTTGTCTTCAATTAGCAAAATGGAGTTGAAATTATCAAAATCCTGGACCAGAATGCATCAGTTGGTATTATAACCAGGCTTGCTAGACCTGCTGTCAAATGAAGCTAGGATATTTTCCAGCCAAAAGAAAGACTGGACCACAGAAACTCGGCCTGTAGAAATGTAAAAGAGTTGTTGATTGCTTGAAATAAACAGAAATAGGAACAGGCAGCTGGCAGGGAGGAAACAGAGATAGGCCGATATCATTTTAGGGGGAAAAAAAATCTCTGCAGATCTATATTACAGAGACTAATAGACAAAGATAGAGCTCCAAATACAAAGGCATACCCTGAAAGTAGCAACCTCACCTGCTAAAAACAAAGGACGGCTTTTATAATGTCTTCCTCAGAAAATGTATTGGCCATTTTAGCTTCAAATTGCACTACCATAGTCAGTTTCAAATATTAAAGTATGTTAACTATCTTCATATACCATATAGGTGTAAACGCCATACCAAAACCCAAGGCCATTGCAAATCGAGGGGCATACCCACGTGGGAAGCACACCCCATGCATTTATGATATAGTGAGTCTGTCTGCAAAACAACCAAACACACACACACAGAAAACTAACACCCTAAATTTCATGCCTAATCCAAACAATCAAAATAGAGACCTTATAATCAAATCACAGTTAATTTGAGGGTACTCAATAAAAAGGATGATTAAAAATTTAGAATAAGTGTATCCTCTAGTCAGCTTAAAGCTAGAAAAACTGAAAGTGAGGGATACATTGTTTTATTCAGATTACATTAGCCAGCTCTTGTGCACATGTGCTATATCTGGTTTTGTCTCATCACAGTTTACTAAAATATGTGGGTGTTTACATATGTATTTGTGTATGTATATATGGATGCATGCATTTACAATTCATACTCTCCTCAATGGCCAAAGCGTTCATTTCAACTCTAAGGGATATGCTTTTAAAAAAGCAGTTCTTATGGTCTAATTTAAATGCAGTAAGAGAAAAGGGATTAAGTGCATGCACTTTCATTTAGCAGGTTCAGCTGGCTTATTGTGCATCCAACGTAATCTCTTAAAAATTACCATAAGCAAAATATAACAGATTGTAAACGGTTGCTCATATTAACTTAGCTAAGTACTTGTAATCTGCATAAGCGTTATTTAACAGAACATAATTGTGTAACAGTATGATACCTCCAGAGTTTGGAAGACTGTTATGTGACTCAATCATATTTAGCAATCAGAAGGCTAAAAAAGAGAATACTTAAATGGTAGATACTTTTTAAATATGCAGATGCACTGTTTTTTCCACTGAAAAATACATTTGAAATTAGAAAAAAAAATCTGGTCTTCCTCCTGGTATTTCATTTCATTAATCTTAGTTTGAAATAGATACAAAATATAGTAAGGAAAAAAAGAGAAAATCATTGTCCTGAAAGACAAAGTACTTTTGATTTGTAAGAACCAGACTTTGATGAGAGAGAAAAAGGTTTTTCTAGAATTCCAAAAGTTCAGCTTTAAATGTTGAGGGTGAATTTTGAAAGACTGAGAAATACAGTTTATATTATAAAACATAAAGAATGGAAAATTCAACATGATGATCTTCCAGCCCAGAAGGAAGTAAGGATTCATCTAGGTCAGTAGTTTCCCAAGTATAGTCCTGGAACAACAACAACATCACCTGGAAAGTTATTAGAAATGCAAGTTACCAGGCTCCATTGGGACCCACTGAATCAGAAACTCCAGGGGTAGAACTCTGGGATCCATGGTTTAATAAACCCTCCAGGTGATTCTAATGCATGCTTAAGAACCACTGGTCTAAGCTAAAAGTGATTTTAAGATAGGAATGATTTAGAGATAGCTGTTTGGGAAAGAGTCCTGGGTAGTGCAAGGAAAGCAAATGAAGGCTTCTATCTAGCCTAAGGTGGTCAAAGGTGTCAAGAGGATCTAAAGCTGAGACAAGAAGGACTCAGTCTGAGTACCTTGGTGACCAAAACTTGGCAGAATGCATAGATATTTCTCTTTCCTTATGGCAGGGTGATCTCTAACATTCTGCCTTGCTCTTAAACATATACCTGGAGAAAAGGTATAGAGAGAGAATTCTGAAAGTAATTGAGTTACTTTGAACTATAAATATATTGAAAATGGGGCCTTATAATTAACTTGTTTTCATTTGTAAAAAAGTAATGGCTGCTATAATTTTTTTCATATCATACTTTATTCATTTTTAAAATGTACCATTAAAATAAGCAGGAGGCTTTAATAAAATAAGTTCTCCAATGGTTACATAATCAATATTTTATTTTTAACTTGAAAGATCTGGCCATGCATTAAATTTAACAATTTTAATAACTAATATCCAATAACTATAAGTTGTGTTTTAAGAATTATGCTAGGTGCTTCTCATTTGTTCTTTCAATTATACATATAACAAGTATACATTTGCATATACATATAACTGGGATGGATGTTATTTTATACATGAGAAAACTGAGACTTAGAGAAATTAATTTCCCATTACACATCATACTACAGTAAGATGCAAACATAGGTATATGATATCAAAACCTAAGATCTTAATCTCTATGTTATGCCAGAGTGGCAACAACTAATGCCTGAAGAATGTACACAATATAGCTTAAATACTAAATAAAACACTTGCTTTGCATTATTCTACGAGGTCAATAATATTTGTTGAATGAATGGATAAATACCATTCGAATTATACAAACTCACTTCTATATTTGATTCAGATGGGCCTTACTTAATCACCTTACCTAAACAGCACCACCCTCTTCCCTGAATGTCTCTTTAACCTGATATATATTCCTTCTTAACATTTATAATTATATGACATATATATCTATTATCAATTCACTCCGTTTTTGTCTTTCCCACTTATCTGTTAGTTTCATGACAACAGGGCTTTGTCTCTGGTTCACTGCTGTATCCTTAGTGCTTGGGATATACCACAATAAAATATTTATAAATTAAATAACAGTATTCTTGCAATTTTTTAATGACATATTTGTGAATGAATAGTAACCTTTGGCTAATCCCTTTTCCTTCTATTTCATAGATCTTGAATGCTAATAAAACATTCCATAGCCTTATTTATGGGATTTAAGGAGACATTTTCTAAATGTTTGCCAAAGGGTCAATAAAGACTTTAGCTTCTGTTGAATAGCCCTGGCCAAGATGGTGGCGTTGATTGTTTTTGACATGTTTGAAGCTGATAAAGTGCCACCGCAGAGTAAGCTTACAGAATGACATTTGAATGTGTATGTAGAGAAAGGTGAGAAGTGAAAGGCTGAGATGGCAGAGACCAGTTTAGCAGGGGAGCAAGGTGGGATGGAGGGAGCCGGGGATAAAATATCACCTTGCCTTCCAAATATTTATGCTACCCTCTTGTGGTAAAGGTAATCCCAAACTCCACTGGGCTACTATCAGATCAACTGGTGGTTCCTCATACCACCTGCCCATCATGGTTAACCCAGCAGGGCACAGCAAGTTCCTAGGCAGGGAGCCAATTACAACAAAAACACAACTCAGAACAAGAGCACAAAATGAAGGGTTTTAGGACAGCAATATAACACTCAGCCAATTCCCAGGAACCTTTTATCTCTGCAGGCTGGAAAAAAATTTGGTTCTTATTTGTTTTCACCTAACAAAGACATCTTGTTGGCACCAGGAGCCCCAGAAAGTATCTGCCAAGTCCATGTCAGTCTTGCCCCGTTTTCAACGATGTGCTATACAGTACATTAAACTTTATACTACAAGAAAGCAACCTGTGAGTACCTAGATCCTTGTGTTAAAGATCCAGCTAAAATGTAAAGATTTCCTGATTGTCTGACAGATGGGGTTAGAATGATTTAATGCTTCGGTCCCAGAGTGAATTCAATAGCTGTTAAAAAGCTATCCTTTTGCACACTTAGCTTACAGAAAACATATTTTAGATACACTTTTTTTTCTTTTTTTGGTCATTGGGTTTTTTTGTTGTCTGTTGCTAAATAGGCATACCATTGTTTTCATTTGTTAATTTTTCTCTTTAAGTTAATCATGGGCCCTCTCAAGCTTTTTATCAGTTTAATCTTATTTTCTGGGAGCTCCACACAACCCAGACAATGGAGAGAATAAGAAACAAGGCACAACAGTTTTGTGTGTTTTGTTTTGTTTTTCAAATATACTTCTATCAGAATTAGAAATACTTAAAAATAATAATTTTTAAATCTCATAAACATAGATTTGAAGGCAAGGCTTATGTTCACCTTAAGACATAGTCATTTCCTTGCATTTCTGATGTTGGGTACACACAGGAAACCCTCAAGCTTTTATTTGTTTGATCATGAATATAGAGAACTATGGAAAGAAGTGAAATTGAGAGAGGGAAAGAAATGGGAAAGCGATGGCTATTTCCACAGCAGTGTATGAAATATGCCAGAGCTTCAGAGAAAAATAGCCAAAGGTGGAAGATTTGCCACTTTCTCACTAGCTTGTTTATCATATTGGGGAAAAAATAAAACACATTTTCATAATGAGAATGTTGCCCTTTGGTGCTAAATAAATATGCTATTAGTCTAAATGAATTTCACAGGCCCTTCCTCTCCCTTTTTGAATTGAATGTTCCTTTCGGAATGCAGAAAGGGGATTTGTATGATTATGAAGCATCAAGAGTGAATTCTGAAACACAGTCAGGACATGAGATAAACAGAAAGAGATGGAATGCCTAAAAATTATGACAATAGAATTCTTAAAATGTGGTTCCAAATTGGAGAAAGCATATTTGCTCTAACAAAATAGAGTGAAGTTATCCCAGCTAGTACATCATCACTTCCCTGTGATCATCTTTTTTAATTTTTAAATTTTGCTTTATATAGTAAAGAAGAAAAATAACATATCTTTTCAGATACATTATGTAATAAAAATAACAGCAAGTAGGCACAATCAATTTACATTATATGCAAAGTGGCTCAGTTTTAACGAATGATTTTATATGAATGAATAAGCAGACATCCTGTTATTTCATATAATGCAATCAATGGATTGGAGTGTTGCTTTGTTAATGCCTGGCCAGGATATTCTAGTGTAAGGAAATCTTCCATGATGACCAAAGGTAGAAAACTCATCATTCCTGGATCTAAAGAATGACTAAGTTCCCCAATTACTGTATCTGAGGACTGTGAGAAAGAGAAAAAACTCATTAGTTCAGCATAACTACCTGATTATCCTCACACAGTAAAATCTTATTTTTTATGCAAAAATGGGCTGCATTTTGGAAAAGCATTGTTGCATGGAAAATGTATTAAAAGAGCTCCATGATATGTGCCTAATGTTTTTGTATTGTTGAGGAGTTTGGAAGACAGTATTATGCATACAGATGAGTTACAGATCATTAAAGATCAAGAGCTTTCAGATTGCAAAGTCAACAGGCTCATACAAAAACTAAAAGAGACAAGCAGCATCTTATTTGGAATAGGAGCTTTGAGGAATAGAAATAAAAATGATATTCTAGTCACTACCCCCATCCTATCCAACACTGTGCTTTGCATTCTAACTTATAAAAAAAGAATAATGTACACTTTAAAATTAGTATTTATGAAATAATCTACCAAAATTTCTCAGAAGGTAGAGTTGTATAAGAAAGGGTTGACATCAACATCTGTACCAATTTGGGAATAGACAATAAAATAAGTAAAAATATGCTTTGGCAGACTCATTTAATAATAATAGGTTCTTTGTAAAAGAGTGAGAAAATACGACATTTCTTGAAAATATTACCTAACAAATTTTGACAGTTTTTTTTTTCCTTTAAAAGAAGCATTTTAAACATGAAGTTTGAGGAACGGCAATATTTCAAGGTTCAAAGACAATTTGGTTTCTTAATTTGGAAGCTATGAACCCCAATTTGAAATGACTGGGATAAACATTTTAGTAGTAATTTCCTGTGAGGTAGACATTGTAAGCTTTGAGAAATCAAAATTGCCTTAGGTTTAATTTATTGTTAATAATGCTTGGTAAGGAACAAAGAGTAATTTACACAAAATATGTTCTTCTTAATAATAGGAGAAGATCTATTACTAGAAAGTTCTGATGTCCCTAATTTAAAACACAGTTAAAAACAAGTAAAAGAAATGTGTATGAAATGGGCCAAGTGTCCATGGTATCAGGATTTGGCTACCTCCCTTTTGCCAGACTTCCTGGCATTAAGCTCAACCCTGCTCTTGCTTCTAGACCCAAAACTCTTTCTTGCCAAAAAGGATTTAATTCACTGCCAGATGGTCAGCAACAAGTTGTCATTGCTTCCAATCTGGCTCTGACCATACAGGCCAAATCAAGAAATTATGCTTTGGCTTTGTTTCTCGGAATGGCTCTGTAACAGGAGACTGTCCCTGGTCTCCTGTGCCAATATCCCCCCTTAAACTGCCTGTCTTAGAAATTCTCCAGTCCCTCAAGCCTGAACCCCACTTTTCTCTCTTTTCAATCCCTCAAATCCCAGCTTCTGGAGACTGCAATTAGTCCCCTAATGTTTGTCACCCTGCTACTTCCTGATGTTTTGTTTGTTTGTTTTGTTATAGCTTATTTATCTGGATCTCTGAATAGTGACAGCTCCTAAATTGTTCATTGCTGTGCTCCACTGGCCTATCGGTGATGCGTTGATAGCCCTCTTGTAAAGTCCCTGATACCAACCACTTACCTGTACCTGTCTTTTGTCACATATTCTCTGGATACCGTATTGTGCTGCCCAAAACAAATTATCCTTGTGGGAAAAAAATGCTTAGGCTGTTCTAAAGTGGCATTTGGAAAACAGTTAAAAGGCAGATTCATCCAACTCTGGAAAAATGAAACAAAATAGTGAAAATCCTTCTACGACAGTATACAATAAAATAGAATAGAAGTCTGGAGGACAATTGAGGACAAAAATCTTGAAGAAATTTCATGTACCGACAAAATGTGGAACTTGACTAAGATAAGCCTACCCCAAATTTAGCACATTATTTTGAGTCTTTGAGTCTTAAAAGAGACATTTATCCTGATCCCTCCTGTCTGCTTTGTGACTGAGAAATTTAAGATTAAGGGTCTTAAAATAGTCAGAAGGTGGTTCTCTGACAATTGGTAAACATCTGGTGAAGTTGATCAAGAAAAAAGAGATATAAAGCACAAGTATTCAATATCATCTATGAATGCTACATATGCATTACTGGTTATAAGCACTAAAAAAGAAATGAGAGGATATTATACCAACTTTATGTCAATAAATTTGTAGATTGAAATGAAATGGGGAAATTCATGGAAAACTTCAACATTTCAAAACACTTCAGAACACTTATATTATTAGAGAATCTGAATCGATAATTAAGAATATTCCCACAAAGCTAATTTCATGACCAGATGGCATCACTGGCAAATTTTACCAAAATTTAAACAAAAAATGCCACCCTTACACAAACTATTCCAACATATAGCAAAAAAGTGGGAGATCATTTATGAAGCTCACATAAACTTTCAACAGACGACTTATAAGTCTAATAAATGATTATATGAGTTATTGAATAGATGATAAAACTTAATTAAAAATAGTACCTATATAACACAGATAAAACTCAGATGACTTCTCAGGGGGAAAAGTAATGCTTAATTCTCTTTCAGCACTGTCATTAATCAAAATTCTTTCGATGCCCCTTTCTATCAGAAAATAAAATATGTTTTTTTATAGGCAAACTAGAATCTACATATTCTTAAGATTTTTATAGTACATTGGGAATAAGTATGAAATTGACAATCTCTTCAGCTCAGAATGTTTTACCGAAGGGTGGCCTGCTGTTTTGTTTTGTTCTTTTTAAAAATGTTTTGCATACTCATTTTAGCATGCATATAGTGGTAAATAAGGAAATAGTTTTCCTCTATATTTTGTCTTCCATGTGTATCCTCAAGTTTCTGACTTGAATTAGCTGTCAAACCTAAATAAATAACTAAGCAGAGGATAGATGTTGCCCAGGGTAATAAAATGTACATTCTCTGTTTAATATACTTTATGTTTGAAATGCAAAATAATTTGTTATCTGTTTATTTAATCTATAATGGTAAAAATATTGTTATGAATGCATACTGGTGGAACTCTTGCCAAAGTGACTTATTTAAAACAAAACATAGCAATAAGAAGTGAAAAATTACTCTTATCAAAGTACGTTAGACTGATTTGCTAATAACTGTTCTATGTATGACTGATATTTCAAATCTTTCTCAACGGTAAAATATAGAAACAGTTTCAAAAAAGTTTTGATAAAGATAGTCATTAGTATGAGGTTTGCATGTTTTATATACTACACCCTTGCCTTTACTCTTTTGTTGCTTTCTTCTGTCTCCCCTCATTTAAGCACTGTTCCTCCATGTAAACAGTTAAGATTTAACCCAGAATGTCAGGAGACACTTGTAGCACTTTTCAGATATGGGCCAAAATTCTCTGACATTTCTTTCATCCAGGTGAGTGATCTGTGCTCCTTGCTTTTGAATGTTGTCTCTGTGATCACTTGACCAATAGAATACAGTGGAAGTGGGGGCGCCTGAGTGACTCAGTGGGTTAAAGCCTTTGCCTTCGGCTCAGGTCATGATCTCAGGGTCCTGGGATCGAGCCCCCCATCGAGTCTCGCATGGAGCTCTCTGCTCAGCAGGGAGCCTGCTTCCCCCTCTCTCTCTGCTTGCCTCTCTGCCTACTTGTGATCTCTCTCTCTGTCAAATAAATAAATAAATAAAATCTTTAAAAAAAAAAGAAAAACAAAAAGAGTACAGTGGAAGTGGTTTCTGTGCCAGTTTCCTGACCCAGACGTTAGGAAACTGGGATCTAATTTAAAAGGCTCTTAATATTCTCTCAGTAATTGATTTTGCTTTAGGTAGTCTGTAGGGATAGCGGTAGTCTGTAGGGATTGAATTTCATTTTTCCATATTAATAAACAAGTTTTATAATATCATTCATATTACAAAATTTCCCCACTGAATTATAATCTCTCATTTTCACCATCTGTTGGCTGGAAGTCACACCCACCAGGACATTAGAAGAGAAGCTACCCGTTGAAGATAGCAGGACCTGGGCTGTTAATGACTGCTTGTACAGAATACCACCCTATGTTCTATCACTACCACTACCTTTATCTGGGAGAGAAATAAATAAATAAATAAATAAATAAATCTCCATGTGTTGTACAACTGAGATTTGGGATTTTATCTATTACAGAAGCTAGTGTTACACTGATTTTTATACTATTGAATTGTAGGTTGAAATCTTTTGTTTTAGATACTGAATCCAAAGAAATCTTAGTCTATAATTATCTTTTTATTTATACCCCCTTTAATTGACTATAGTATCAAGTTTAAATTGGCATCCTAAGTAAGTTGGATATATTTCCTTCATTTTAATTTTCAGAAACAATTTGTATAATATATAGATGATCTAGTTTTTTAAAAGTTTGGCAAGACTCATATGAACCTACTGTCTTTGGAGGGAGGGGGAAGTTTGGCTAGTTTTGGTTATGGATCCACTTGGCCTTAAAAACGCTATGAAAAGAAGTAGGCACCTTCACTGCGTGAAAAAAAATGCACAAATACATATTTACTCAAAGTTTTGCTCTTTACGTCTCCTTTAAGGATTCATTAAATCACAATTATAAATCACTGACTCCAGCACACTTTTAGTCATGGATCAGAATGCTGTCATGCCTTATTGAAAATTTCCTTTTGTGCTTTTGTTATTTGCTCTTATGTTGCTTATAAATATAATAAAGGCTCATTTAAAGATTCTAGTACTTTGTTCTGTCAAGCTTGTTTTAATGTGGAAAAATACCATCGAGATGTTTTTAAAAACTGAAAAGTCAGCACCATTAGAAGGAATACTAGGTCACATCTAAGCTACCGACACTGTAAATTTAAAATAAAGTATAATAACTAAACCAAAGAACATTTATAAAAATTAGCCAAGCAGAAGTCAACAAACTAAGTTGTTTTTTATTAGGACTTTATTTTGTTTATGCAAATAGATAGTAGATAATTTAGTGGCTTTAAATAGCTGTAATTATTTCTTCTCTGCATTTAGACAAGATAAATCACCCTTTGTTTACCTAGAAATGGCCAAGTACAAAGGGCGTTCGTGCCCATCTATTTTCTACATTTAACTTTACCCCTTCTTGCCTTATGCATATACATGCACTGTAACAGTACATCTCATCATGAATACCTAATCAGAGGGCTCATCAACATGCAGATCATTTCTTGGCTAACAGAATTGTTGATGAGTAACATGTCATACTCCCTGGCCTCCAGCTTTTTTTTTTTTTTTCAAGCAACCCCTACTACACAATGTGTGCCAAATAGCCTGAAGAAGTAGCAACTGACACTGGGAACCGAACCCGCATCTCTCTTCTGGCATTAAAAAATGTTACTAACGAGCTACTCTTTTGGCTGTTAAACAAGAATTAAAATCATAAGATTCCCCAAATACCTGTATTAGAATTCTTCACGTGTCTAGACCATCTTCCAGACACTTACTACATCCCTGCCACATAAGCCCTTTCTGAAAATGTTCTGTAGATGTGTGTCCACCTCTTTATGTGAACAGAAGTGATAAGAAAACATGCTTCTGAGCCTCCTTTCCTAATGGGACTCAGGATGAAAGATTCTTCTCTTATTTTATCCCCATTCGGAAATGATACTTGTAACATTACCTTTTAGCTCAAGAGTGTGAATGTGACGTGGGGACTGTGATAGTGCAAGTCACTTGAAACATAGGACATTTTTACATGATTCTTGCAATTTTTTCATATTCAATAGAGAAATAAAATTGAGAACCATAATCACTTGTACATAGCCTTGAATTCCCTATACTCGTTTTCTTTTTTATAGTGAAAACGCAGACCTATGTAATAAGAAGCATTAAAGAGAATGCAATTTACTGCTAAATCAACTATTTGTGGGACGTGTGTGATAGTGACTGCAGGGGACAGATGCCTGGTTTTTATTTCCCTCTTTACTGCTGACTTACTGTACAACCTTTATCCATGCAATTAACTTCTTTATTTTTGATTCACCTAATTTAACTATAATGGCTATTATGAAAATCACCAAAACATGTATTTATTTTCTTCTCACTTAGCTTTTCGTGTTTCTAACATATGCAAAGAAATTCTTTAGGGAACTTTATATTATTAGATATTATATCATCTCTCCAATATTTTTTTTCTCATTTTTTCCCTCTGTCTTTTGGTAGAATTCAGTCAAATGCTCTCTAAAGCTATGAAGGAGAAAGAAGAGAAAGAAGGCCCTATTTGATTTCCTCAGTCTATTAAAACTGCAAGTCATGGTATGCTAGTGGATTGTATAATGATTTTAATGGATTACAATAAACAAAATAGACTATATGACTTTTTTTTTTTGGTTTTATGTGTGTGTATGTTTTCTGAGGCACAATGTAAGTATATGTATTATGGATTGAGGTTTCAAAAAATTGAAAATCTGCTGTTTATGTTTTGATACTAGATATTTATTATATAATACATTTAATATATATAATTTTCCATTCCTTTCTCTACAAATTTACATTTTTTACCTAGATTATAATAATTTTTTTAAAGGTTTTATTTATTTATTTGACAGAGAGAGATCACAAGTAGGCAGAGAGAGAGGAGGAAGCAGGCTCCCTGCTGAGCAGAGAGCCCGATGCGGGGCTCGATCCCAGGACCCTGAGATCATGACCTGAGCCGAAGGCAGAGGCTTTAACCCACTGAGCCACCCAGGCGCCCCTAAACTATTATTCTTAAATATTTAAAATCACAATAAGGAACATCTTATTTCACACATTTCTCATGCATTTCCCAAATAGCCGGTTTTCTCAAATGATAAGCACTAATTCGTATAATAATTATATCCAAACACCTTGCAAACAACATCTTGTCTCTTTGGAAAGAACATTTCCATTGGAAAAAAAAAAAAAAAAAAAAACTTTTTTTTTTAATTCCATAGTCATTTGTATTTACTTAAATTAATGATTAGTAGGTGACTTTTCTAATGGAGAGCAGCTTTAATGCATGGATACTTCACTAATCTTCCAGTAAGAGTAGAGGGCCTCACAAACGAGCAGACGGATAAGAGATTTATTACTCATGTAGACGCTGATCAGGTAGACCAACTTGCTTTCAGAGTGCGAGAGAGATGTTCTATTATTAAGCCTGCCATATGCTTTAACTCCTATCGATTACTTTACTAATTATGGCTGTGAGCCAAGAAGGGTCAATATGTTCTAAAGATCTTGGAAAAGCATTTCCACTTAGTCTATTGGCAAGATCTTTGAGTTCGGGGGGTGGGGGGGTGGAGAGGGAGAGAGAGAGGAAAAGAGATTGTGGATATGGTGTATCTCAGTGATAAGTTTATATTATTAGGGTTTTTTGGGAAAAGCAGTAGTCCCCTGGAGATGAACATCTTTGAGTGATCACTTACATGAATCTGAGGCCTCTATGTCTGTGGTAAATCGTCATTAGTCACCTTGGAATTACCATGACTACCTTCTAAGCTAAGACATTCTTCAGTGGAATCCCGTTCACTGTATTAGCATAAGTCAGTGTTTCTCATTAAGAGGAAGTTGAGTGAAATTAGGAAATTAGAAGTGAAGTGATTATTACTAACATAGTACAGGTCAGATGTAATGGGTTGGCACCTTTCTGACTTGCAGTTCTGGGGAAAACAGAAGAAAGCTTGTCAAAAGTCCCTGTGGTCCATGGCTTCTTTCCCATCCTCCTTAGCCTATGCTTGAGTCAACATCATTAATAAACTTTTTCCAGTGCTCCTGCTCTAGGTTTACCTATTTTTACTCCCCCAGTTTCTGTCAGAAATATATAAACTTAAATCCCCATATTAAAACTCCTTTACTAATAGCACTATTTTCATAACCAAACTCAGATTAAAATAGTCCCTGAAATTAGCAAAGAGGAAAATATTAGCACAAAGTAATAAATCTCCATTCTATACAGCAGAGAAGTCTAAATCTTGGGAAGTTAAAATCTCAGAAATATTACAAATTAGGAAGAAAGTGAACTTTTTTTTTTTAGATTTTATTTATTTATTTGACAGAGAGGAGAAAGATCACAAGTAGGCAAAGAGGCAAGCAGAGAGAGGGGGGGAAGCATGCTCCCCGCTGAGCAGAGAGCCCGATGCGAGCTCGATCCCAGGACCCTGAGATCATGACCTGAGCCGAAGGCAGAGGCTTTAACCCACTAAGCCACCCAGGCGCCCCAGAAAATGAACTTCTATTATTGATTGCATTAGATCACCTTTTTCTGGTGTGAAGAAACTCTCAACATTTTGATTATATTAGTTTGGTCCATCTGAAAATACTGTTTTTATAAATCAAAATGGTTGAATGTTGACAATTCCATGTAGTTCAATCTAATAATTTGTATGAATCAGGGAGAAATTTTATTTTTTTTAAAGTAGAGATAGATTAACAATTCCTTCTAGATGGCACTCAAGTGGGAAATAAGCACTGGAGAATGGTGCACAAAAACTCTGAGGAGTGTACTTGAGTGGAACATTACTGACCTCAGAATGTAAAAGGGAAATAAGAACCAGAGGAAAAGTTTGAAAACTAAAGCCTTTTCCAATTTAGAAGTGTTTTCTTGCTGTCAAGCCTGAATGATTTCCTAGAATGAAAGAGCATTATATGATTTTGGAAGAAATTTCATTTAATGCTGATTTTTTTTCCTTTTTTTAGCTTAGTAAAACTGTGCTGAGTGAGACTTCACCTTTCTATTCTCTAAGGGAGTAACATTATGATGGGTTCTGAATTTAATTAATGTGTTTCTAGCCCATGCACATATTTAGGGGAGGATGAAAGATTTGGCTCACAAAGATTTTACATGCTCTAGTATAGTTTTTATCATTTATTTAAGAAGAAATTAAAGAACACTTATTTTAGAGTACTTGGATATTGTTGTATTAAAATATAAGAACTGAATTTAGCTTTATATCCCCTTTTTCTTTCTTCTAATTATACCCAAGAATAAAAGATGTTTAAAGGGACAATTTCAGCAGAGTTGTTTCAGGTACAATCAATGTGAGAAGTCTGGCATGTGTTTATTTTTTAAAGTGGTGAGATTAATGTACTCTGAGAATAATGTAATGAGGTATGCTAAGAAGATTGCCTATAAGTCAAGAGAAAAAAAAGTAAAATGCAGTTAGGAGAATGTAAACCTTTTCCTGTAATTTGTAAGCCATTTATAATCCAGAGTCATTGCAATGATTCATACTAACACAGTCAAATCAAATGCTTTATTTGGTGGATTTCTATTAGATAGATGCTAAAAATAGGACAGAAGCAAATATCAAATATACTTTCTAAATTTTTAATTCCTTTATTTGTAAGATTATTTTAAATTACATCATTCTTATCATCTGTATACACACTAGGAACTACTTTTGATCAAACATGAACTTGAACAATTGATTTTTTCTCAGGTGCTTTGAATTCCACAGGTTTAATCATCCTAGCTCCTTTGGGATATTCAGTTTGGGAGGAACCCATGATTTCCAGATAAAATGATTACACACTGATGATTAAATGTAAATTCAATTACATATGTAAATATAATATTAATCCTATTTTAATTAAATAACATCTTTTTCTTCTTAATTTTCTTCTTAATTATACTTTATAATGAATAAAGAATATTTCTTATTCTTCAGACATATAAAAATACAAAAAGATACCTATTTTGTATTAGGTTGAATTATTTCACTTTAAGTAATGGAAACCACAACTTAAATTGTATTTAGAAATGAGAAAATATATAAGCTCACATAATAGGCAGTCTGGATTTAGGCCAATCTTCTGAGATATTTGACTTGGTTTTTACTGAATTTTATGAATACCCAAAGTTATTTCTTTGTCTCTGCTCTACTGCCACAAACTAGATTCATCTTAAGGTTGGTTCTCATAAACATGAAATGTCTGCTAACAAGAACTGGGAAACAAGTACCTTTTTTCATATCCAACAGCAAAGGCTGAATTCAGTTCCTTAAAAGTCCAAAGCAAACATTCATTTGCATTTCATTGCCTAATGTTGGTAAACTTGGCCATCTCTAAACTGAACACTGGCAAGATTGAGGAAATTATCATGGTTGACTTAGAACAATTTTTCACAGGGAATAGATGAATGTTAGTCATATGGCTATTGTATACTCTAAAAACCGGTTTTAATAATTAGTAAGAGGATCAGTTTTATTAAAGAACTTTCATCATTTTGTCTGTTGAGATTGTCAAAGGAATATACAGCCATTAACATCGAAAAAAAATTAGGGGTGCCTGGCTGACCCAGTCGGTAGAGCACGTAACTCTTGATTTTGAGGCTATAAGTTCGAGCCCCATATCGGGTGTAGAGATTACTTAAAAATGAGATATTTAAAAAAAATTTTTTTTAAGTTACAGTCTACAACTTCAGCCAGATCCCAATTACATTTGGTTTTCCTCTTAGGTATTCTTATTTAGCATCTGTCTCCATTTCTCATCAATACCTATGCAAATCTTTAATAATCTCAACTCTCCAACCTTTATTACTTCAGGTCATCTTTTCCCTCAAATTATTTTACCTACTATAAAACAATAACAGATATAGCCAAAATAATTGAATTTCTTTCATCTTGTTAATTATTGACATCATCATTCATCAGTCCACCACTTACAAATACACCTGAATTAATTTTAATCATTGCTTATTTATCTGTTGTCTCAAGGATAAGATTTATTTACTTTAAGAGGATTAACACATTCCTTTTTATTTCCCTTCTCTCCTATTTTCTCTATCAGTTTTATTATTTTACTTTTGTATTTTCAATTTCGGCATTTAAATGGCTCCTTAATTCAGCATATAGAATAATAGCTAACACTTATATAGTGCTTACCAGGTAATGACACTACTCTATGTGCATCTAGACACATTAACTCAGTTAATAAGTAGAAAAAAGAAAACAAACAAAATACCTAGAGAGGTATTTGGAATTAAATCTATGAATTCAGGGTCAAGCAAGAGCATGTTTTTCTAATCCTCACACTGTCCTATCTCTTCTAAAATAAAAGTTTTAAATAAGTCACAAGTTACAATAAATGTGAAATCAAAGCAAGATCATTACATGATGATTTTACAAGGGAAAGATGAGATTATATTCCACCATTTTTACGGGTTTATTAAGGCATAATCTACATACTATAACATTCACCAAGTGTAAGCTTTTAATTGAATAAATTTTAGTAAATTTACAGTTGTGGAATCATCACCATAATTCAGTTTTAGAATATTCTCATCATTCTAAAAATTTCTCTCATATTTTCACATTTTAAATCTTCTTTATTGCTTGAAGAATATAAAAATAAGAGGAGAATGAAGATATTAATTTCAAGAGAGCTATTATTATACTACAGTGGTTATCAGAATGTGGTTTGATGACCCTCAGGTTTTTCCAAATTCCTCCAGACGATTGATAATGTCAAAACTATGTGGGGCACCTGGGTGGCTCAGTCGGTTAAGCATCTGCCTTTGGTTCAGGTCATGATCCCGGAGTCCTTCTCTCTCTCACTCTCATTCTTTCAAATAAATAAATAATATCTTAAAAAAAACAAAAACTTAAGTGTTCATAGGGTAAAGATTCAAGGTAGAGTATATAGTGAAGAAATACTTGATATTGCAAATGGTGAAGGCCTTTTTTAATGTAACCCTAGTTATAGAATTTGGGTAGTTAAAAAAAATTAGAGTTTAAAATAAATAAATAATTTAGAGAAAACTTGAAACTGAAATAAGTATTTTCTCTCTGAATTAATTCTGCTTTATGTGTCTAACTTTTCTTTTTCAAATATGATGTATACATTTATATTTAGCACAAGAATCACAATCTTTACTTAATTACATTGAAAAGAGTTTTCTTTTTATGCCTGCACTTTGAAATCTTACCAAAGAAATTGAATCAGCTTTTGTTTATGTCAAATGATTTTAGAGTCAGAATGTTTCTGGATTAACAACACAATTAGATTCATTACTATAGTCAGATTGAGGCGGTTGTTGTAATGACACAGAATTTAGCTTTTTGTCCAGTGGATTTAGTTTATTAATTAGGCAGTACAAATGTTCATCAGATGGTTGCAGTCACTGATTATGTATATGAGTTAGTGGTCTTTTTAATTTATTATGAAATATAAATATGTCAGATACCAAAACAACATAAATATACAGATATAGAATAATCATAAGGTGACCATCAATGTAACGAGCATCCAGGTTAATATAGGGAACATTTCTGTCAACTCCACGTGTCTCTGGACAATTACATTTCCTCTCTCCCCACTTGAGGTTAATATTATCTTGACTTTAATGGTAATCACTTTCATGATTTTCTTTCTAGTTTTACCTCCTATGTGTGCATCACAGCAGAACAGTCTGTCCTGTTTATGTACTTTCTAGAAATAAAATCATACTGAACATATTATTTAGTGTGCTTTTTTTACTCAATATTGGGTTTTGTTTTGTTTTTTTAAGATTCACCAATGGTGTTGGATTTAGCTTAGTTTGTTTAGCTTCTTTGCTAGGGAGTGTTACATTTTTTAAATATATTTTTTAAGTACAACACAATTATCTATTCTAATATTCTAAATAACTAGTCATTTCTAGTTTAGAACAATTATGAACAATGCCACTACAAGCATCTCTGTGCATGGTTCCTGGTGTGCCTCTTGCAATTCTTCCAACAGTAGAATTGTTTGTTCATTGGATGTGCGTATTTTTAACTACAACAGATACTTCCAGCTTTACAAAATGGCATGAAAATTTATACACAAACCAGTAGTGTATGAAAACTGCCATTGTTCCACAAATTTTCCAACAACGGAGTAGCCAGATTTTCTGTATGGTTATTAAAGGTGTTGCCCAACTTTCTATATGATGCTGTTATTGTCATTTGTATTTTTTCTTGTTTTGAAGTTCTTATTCAAGAGTTTTGCTGATTTTTTTTAATGAGCTTTTGGGTATTTTTTCCTTATTGATAAGTAGAATTTTATATATGGTGGATACGAATTGCTTATCAATCACCAGATAAAGAAGCCTCTGATTTAGATGGAGTTTAATTTATCAGTTTCTTTCTGCATCATAAGTGTTCCATGTTTCTTTTTTTTTAAGATTTTATTCATTTGAGAGAGTGAGAGAGCACGCATTAGCGGGGGGAGGGGCAGAGGGACAAGGGACTAGCAGACTCCCCACTGAGCAGGGAGCCCTACCCAGGGCTTGATACCAGGACCCTGAAATCATGACCTGAGCTGAAATCAAGAGTCGGCTGCTTAACTGACTGAGCCACCCAGGCGCCCTAGTACTCTGTTTCTTAAGAAAGCTTTCCATACCCACATTCTTGGTGAAGATGTTATATATTATCTTTTTCCTCTTCCCAATAGCTTTAACATTTTTAATAAGAAGGTTTTATTTGATGAAATATAGCATACTTGTAATAAAATGGATAAATCTTTAGTATATAGTTTTATAAAATTTTCTAAACAAGTTTATCTATTTAATCACCACCCATATCAAAACTTAGAACATTAAGACACACTAGAAACTTCTCCTATCCTCCCTCCCAACTCCCCCAAACATAATTTATTATTCTGACTTATAACACATTTTTTTTTTCTTTTCCCTGGTTTTAAAATTTGTATAAATGTAATCTTGCAGTGTATAACCCCATCTGATCATCCTCTTGTATAGAACATTATATGTGAAAGATAAGACCTATGCTATTGCAGGTAGCAGCAATTTGTTCCTTTTCATCACTGCATAATTTTCTATTTTCCATTCATTGAAAACTGTACAATGCTTATGTCGTCCTGTCATAGACATTTGAGTTGTTTCCAATTTAGGGCTAATATAAATAAGCTGCTACATATTTTTATGTAGATATTTTATACATATTTTTATGTATAGATACATTTTTGTTTGTGGTATAAACTAGTAACAAAATCAGTAGGCCGTAGAGTATGTTTAAGTTCAGTTTGAGAAGATATTAAACAGTTTTCCAAGTGTATTTATCTTATTTTTCATGCTAATGTTTTACTGGGCTTCTTGACTCTCTGGACTGTTGACTTCATTAGTTCTGGAAAATCCTCAACCATTATCTTCAAATATTGCTTTGAACTATTCCTTCTCTCCACTTCCTCTGAGACTCTAGTGATAAGGATTTTAGAATGTCTCACTGTATTTGCGGTTTTCTTATCCCCTATTCTCTAATTTGAGTCTTCTTATCTCTCAATGCTGTTTTTTAAGTGCTTTTTCAGATCTATTTTCCAGTTGGCTGGTTCTTCAGGTTTTTCTAACCTGCTCTTAGATAGAAAATCTGCTTTTGAGAACTACTTAGCAGTATCTTCTTTTTGCTCTTACTACTGGTTAATGTACAGATTTTTTTTTTTAAGAATTTCTATTTCTATTTCTATTTCTAGAATTCTATTTCTATTTCTTATACAAATCTATGACACATTTTATAGTTTCTTGTTTCCTGTTAAATCTTTAAATCTTTTTCAATCTCCAATAGTATGGTAAAATGTGTGTGTATGTGTGTGTTTACTTTGTAGATGATAAATCTAAAACTGAAGTCATCGTAGATATATTTCTTATTCTCTCCTGGTTTTGCTATCTTAGTCCTTCTTTGTTTGCTTTTATTTTTGACCACTTGTTACACATGGTATGTAAAAAAAATCAGAAATTTGTATGCCTTAGAGAAAGCATTTTGAGTTCTGGACCTCCTCTCTGTGGTCTGATATAGCGTCTCTTAAATTTGAACTCAATTTCTTCACTGTCTTGATAATTCTTTCATATTTTAAGATGTTTTCAGTTGCTTTTTATCAAATATTTCATTCATTCTTTAAAATTGTCTTCAGGGAGAGAATTGAGAAAATTGTTCTATATTATTTTATCAAAGGAAATAAAAGGTTGTGATTGATAATTTTTATCAGATTCAGAAAAAACAAAAACAAAAACCAACCCATAACTATATCAGATTGTTGAGATATCTTAACTTTTGGGTTTTTTGTTGTTTTTTTTTTTTGGCTTTTATATAAGGATGGCTCTTTTTGATATGTATGCTACTCCCAAATTACAACTATGAATTAAAACCTTTATAAAAGACAAAAGAAATAGTACTATTTGTCAAGAGTTTTACATCTATAAAAGTTTAGTACCTCAAATATTCTCAATGCTAAATGCACTGTTGTATTGCAAAATAATAATTATTTCTTTCTACCAAAATATTAGTAAAATGTACTTTATGAATTTGCTAAGGATATCCTCATATTAGAAGGAATCTTCAGATTATAAATAAAATAAAAATTTCAATGAGTAAATCACTGTTCCAGAAGCCTGGCTCATTTTCTTCATTTTTTATTGTTTGTTCATTTGTTTTTTATTATCCTATATTTTGTCTCATTTCTCTTTTATTTAGTTTCATTTCCCATTTTCTTAATTATATAGTATTTCTTTTCCCAAGCCATAAAAGACTCTTAACGATAGAGAACAAACTGAGGGTTGTTGGAGGGACATGGGTGGGGGATGGTCTACAAGGGCAATGAGTATTAAGGAGGGCACTTGTTATCAGGAGCACTGGGTGTTGTATGTAAGTAATAAATCACTGAATTCTACTCCAGAAACCAATATTGCATTGTATGTTCACTACCTAAAATTTAACTTAAAAAAATATATATACTTCTTTCCCTTTTCTTCATTCCTATGCCCCTGTACAGTCTCATTTCCCATGTCAGCTCATTATTAGTATTTTTATATCTTCATTTTATTCTAGTAATTATTTACTTAAACTCACTATATGTATTTATTAATACTTCCTCAGAGAGCTCCTTTCTAGTAGGTTTAATTTCATTGAAGGTAGGAATTATGTCTTAAAAATTTATATGTCTCATTAATAACATATACCTCATACATCCTAGCTCCTCAAAAAATATTTGTCTACTACACTGATTGGTTTAACCCTTTTAGTTCAATCCTTAAGCATTTAAGAGAATTCAAAATAATACCTAATTCGTATCTCATCACTTATTTAATATGCATGGGGGAAGTATAATGTTTTAAATGTATGAAGTTTATGTAGTATAAAACCACACATTCTTTAGAGTTGTTAAATCTTAAAAGTTTTGGATATAGATAATGCATTTCTCTCCTGTATTCTTATTGTGTGAATTATGTTTCATGGTTATTTTTATCTTTAAGCCATGCTAATTGCCCAACTGTTACAAAAGAGAAATGATACGTAGTTCATTTCAGAACCAATGCCTTAAGGTCATTGCAATGAATCATGAAACTAAAATTTGAAAATTCAAAAAGGATCTGTTCAAAGTGAGCTATATTAACAACAAAACTATTTTCCAAATTTGCTTTTATCCTGTTTTCAATATGATCTTGAAAGACAAAATTAACTAAATTTACCTTATTAATCTATTGATTAGGTTTACATTGGGAAATGGTATGAACACATGGCATAGTATATATACTTTTATATAGTGAAAATTGACTAAAATTTAATTATGGGCTGATATAATGAATAGATTTCTCTGATTTCTCATCTATTTCATGATAATAATGAACTTAGTATGATCCTTCTCATCATAACTACTATGAGAAGGTCAATATTTCTTTTTGTTCAAAGATAGATGATGTATGTGGCTGACCCTGAAGCAAACAGACTTAGTTTCCATGGTTTAAATAGGCTTATTAATTCAAGAACCAGTTTCCAAATAACAGTAACATTTTTATCTCATTGATTATAGAAGTAAATCTACGATACTGTCATAAGTAAATTTGAGTAAATTTGGTTTTCAACATAGGTCCTCATATTGAGTTCATTTCCACATTTATTTTTACACTATATGAATTTCAAGGAGAAATAAGTTTTCTTTACCAAAATACCTTCTGAAAGTGCATCTATAATATATACAGAGATTGAAATATAACTGAAATTCATATGTTCATTGTGAACAGAAATATTTCCAAGTAATTTTTTTAATCTAAAGATTTAGTTCAAATGAAAATATAAAAAGTAGGGGTATCTGTTGGCTCAGTCACTTAAGCGTCTGCTCAGGTCATTATCATAGAGTCCTGGGATGGAGCCCTGCATCAGACTCCCTGCTTAGCAAGGAGTCTGCTTCTCCCTCTCCACTCCCCAACTTCCACTCCCCAACTTGCACTCACTATCTCTCTTTCTCTCTCAAATAAATAAATAAAATCTTATATATATATATATATATATATATATACACACACACACACACACACACACACACACACATATATATATATATATATATATATATATAAAGTAAATTTTTACAAACCTTATTTCTGCTTAATTGTCAGGTTGAGTTGATGGTGATTCTTCCTTTCAGTTCAGACGTATGTAATTAATTATTGGATAAAATAACAATCCATAGCTTTTGGTACCAAAAGGAGTTGAAGGCATGTAAATCATGGCTTTGATGGTGGAAGAATTTGTAAGCTATCTGCAAAAGGATAAAAATCAAAGACAAACTCCCTGGACCCCATGTTTAGATCTAAGAGTCACTGATATTTAGTATGGCAACAAAATATTTTTTACCTGCTTGCTTCACATTACTGTAAGACTTAAGCTATCTCTAGCAGACTCTAAGCAGAAACAGATAGACATGTGTCCAAGATTGCACATGGTAAGTTTGAGGCTATATTTACACAAGCTATTCAGGGCAAGGACCCAGAGCATGTAAACTGTTGTAAGACTTGTCCCAAGCTGGTGTAATCTATAAGTACACAGTAGTAGTACAAAAAAAATGTCCCACAGAGTAGTCTCTAAAATTCTTGGAACTCTTAGGAGTCCGGATTTATCCCATTGTGGATGGTCTATGAAATGAAATTGTAAGATTCACAATGAAGTCCAAAGGAAGAAGACTGCTGGCAGATCCACAGTGGGAGAATTGTAAGCCAAGGAACTAGAGACAATGGAAAAATTTTAAAGGAGCTTAAATTGAGTATGTGGTATGTTCCAAATGTTCAAACAGATAAAATAAGAGATGCGATGCAAGAAAGGATAAAGATTTTGAAACAAGAAAGGCAGATTTGAAGAGAACAAAATGAATGAAAAAAATGCAAAACAATCAAAAATATAATACACCTCAATAAGTAAACTGACTTGATCAATTTTCAGAAGTAAATAGCACGATAGATTTAGATCCACTATAGATCTATTTGGATTCACAGAATAGTGAATAGAAGAGCAGAAAAATGGAATGAAAGAATATGAAAGAGGCATTATTTAATGAAATGATAGCTGAGAATTTACCAGAACAAAGGAAATATTAAATCTTTAGAATTGAAAATTAAATATTAGGGGCGCCTGGGTGGCTCAGTCAGTTAAGCGTCTGCCTTCAGCTCAGGTCAGATCCCAGGGTCCTGGGATCAAGCCCAGCATTGCGCTCCCTGCTCAGTGGAGAGTCTGCTTGTCCCTCTGCCCCCGCCCATGATCATACTCTCTCTCACAAACTATCTCTCAAATAAATAGATAAATAAATAAAATAAATAAATAGATAAATAAATAGATAAAATCTTTAATTTTCTCAAATAAATAGATAAAATCTTTAAAAATAAATTTAAATAAATTTAAAAATTAAAATTAAATATTAAGTATATTTTTATGAAACTGTGGAAACTCAAAATTTTAAAAGAAAAATTAAAAGCTATCAGATTAGAAATCTAAGTGTGTCCAAAGGTATACCAATCAAAAGTAAGCAGATTTCTCAGCATAAGATAACATGAAGAAAAAAGAACAATACCTTCAAAGCATATTTTAAAAATAGTGTCAATCAAGTATTCGATACCAAGCTAAACTCATAAGTATGCAGAAAAAATAAAGGCTTTGGCAAGAAAAACAAAAGTACCTAGGGAAAGGAATTGGGATTCAAACTGTAATGAGGAGCAAAGTAGTAGGTAAATAATTGTAGCGAGAGGAGTATATATAATAATTTTTTTTTTTTTTTGCATTTAAAAACTAACAGAACTAAAAGAGATTAATAAAAATTGTAGAAGACAGTTTTAGGAAATTTAGGCTATAGAAAAGTCCCTGAAGTGTCCAGAAAGAGGCTAAAATATTAATAACTTAAATATAAACAGATGTACATATGCATGTATAAAATACACATTAAATATTTCATCATAGGCCTTTAATGAGAAAGCATAGAATAAATTAGCTCCTAACCTATTGAAAAAAAAAATAAATGAACTAAAGAATACTTTACCAATTCATTAAAAAGTGGAAGAAGAAAAAGAAAATTAACAAAAGGAAATATGTTGTAAATAAAACTCAGAGAACAAGGAAATTAAAAAAAAAAAGAAGATAAGTAATCGTGTAAACCAAATTCATTCACCAACTAAAACCTGTTAAGTCAGAATTTTTAACGAAATAAATTCCAGCTGTATTCTGTTAAAGCAGGATCCATAGAACACGACATAATAAATGTAGATTAGAAATCTAAAAGTAGAAACCATATAACCAGAAAAACTAGATAGATACATCTCTGTTTGCCCATCTCTTCTTTCTTTCTCTCTCTCATTCCCTCTCTGAATATAGGTAGATCTCAAAAATATATTGTTTGGTAAAATAATAAATTGAGGAATGATACACTCTGTTATATTTACAAAAATTGAACATAGAAATCTATCATTTTAAAAAAGTAACAAAATTAGGTTGAAAGCATATATACTAGATTGATGGTATCTATTGCCTGTTGGGAGTCAGAAGCTAAATAGCACCTAAGATTACATTTAATGGAGACATTATTCAAATAGAGTTAACCATATAGAATGTTTTATATCTTTAAAAAAAAACAAGGCAAAAAAAAAATTACAAGAACCAAATATGATAATGATAAAATGGTTGATTCTGGTTGGTGAGTATAAAGATGTTTATTGTATTTTTCTGTGTGTATATGTGTGTGTTTAGGTCTGTGTGAAAATCCCTCATTCTCAAGTCAGTTTTCTATTTGTAAATTTTATGCTTTGAAATCTAGTAATTAAAAAAGACACGGAAAATAATAATTATAATAAAAGAAAAAAGAGAGGTAATACCTCCAAAAGCCCTTAATTAAGCTTCTTTTTAAGTTTGCTATTACCAAAGTGAATAAGAAATATTTCCTGACACATCAGAGAATGTTAATATCTAGCCATTTTAGTTTCCACTTAGAACTTCTATAGAATGTTCTTTAATTTTTTACCATTGTTCTTTTGCAGGTTTCATGTTGTCCTAGTTATAGTTTCATTCTTACAAAGTAGTACTCCAACTAACACTCACCAAGGACATTTCTTTGTTTTCTTCATTTATCTCCAATTAACTATTTAGTAAGAAAAAAAAAAAGCATGCCTGCTATAATTGCAAAAATCTAAGACTGCTCTTCACGAAGTCTAATTATGGCAAAATACTGGCCTTCTTTGTTTCAGAAAATGTCCCACTTACAAAAAAAAAAGCAATAATTCAAGTCTATGCATGTGTGTGCCCACATGAGTGTATGTAAAATACACATGAGTGTATTTGTGTATGTAAAAATATTCAATAATATTTTATATTCAGTAATAAATTATAGCAGTTTTTGGGTTAGCTAATCACTGTAGACCTATAAAATCAGAAATTTAGAATAGCATTTATTTAAAATAAATATGTGGACAAATTGGCCATGGATGTGTAAAGACTTTTTTGTTTCTAATTATTAGACTCCATTGCTTAAATAAGTTATTTGGTTTAACTTTCATGGCAATATAAGGTATATAAATAGTACCATACCTTTCACAGATAAAATCTTGAAATTAAGGAAAAGCTTAATCAGGTTCCAAGCACTAAACTTTAAGAGATCTAATTTACTTTTTCTCGGAGAAGATATAATCTAAGAATTTATTTTAAGTAAAACAATTTTTTTAGCCATGTTGTTGTGGCTAAATCACACTTTCTAAATGCATTCTCCCTTCCTCCCTCCCTCCATCTCTCTCTCTCTCTCTCTCCCCCCTCTCTCTTTCCTTTCCTCCATCCCTCCCTACACATATATTTACAATAAACTAGATAACCATTGCAATAATTGTATTCTTTCCAAAATAAATTTATCTTATTCCTAGAGATATATACAATTTAAATTGGGTTCTAAATGAAGCTTAATATGTAATATTAACCAAATATAAAACAGATAGATTCATGTATTCTGCTTTTTTATCCCTTGGGGGAATTAAATGAAAGAAAATGCATTTAATATGTGAGTAACTACATAATTATCAGTAATATTGCACTATCATTGTTCTTCTCTCAGCTGCCTTCATATAGTATGCCATTTCACTACACATAATAATAATCTCACATGAGAGATGGTAAAGCAAATTAGCTTTTTAAAATTCTCGATTTATAATCTATATTCCATAGCTACTATACCTACGATATTTTTAGGGCTACTTTCTCAGTTTACCAGCACTATATTTTTAAGAAATTGAATCCTCAAAATAGTATGGGATTGAAGTAAATCCTAATTAATACAGAGCACAAGGTCATTGGATTTAAGTATAAATGATAACATTTCCATTATTATTTTAAATGCTTCAAAAATTTTAAAACTTGAAAGCAAGTGTTTCTATTGATTACTTTTGTGTAGACTGAATATACTTTCAACATCCTATATATGAGGTTGTTTAAGACCCCAAAATATTACTCAATTTGGTTGAATAAATTTCAAAATATAGATGTATACTGACATAGTTCAGGACAATGAAAAATAATGGAGACATTTAGGACTCTGGTTAATGTAATTGATATTTATAATTCAGAGATTGGATTGTGTAAATTTCAAAGTATTGGACTTGTTGGACAAAATCTCAGACAGGAGAGAACCACAAAAAGTGAACCCAAGTGTGCAATTTCCCTTAAGATATTTGCGAGCTTCTAAGATGAACATGCTCAGAGAGCTACTGCAACAATTTGTACAGAAATTAGCAGCTGGGAAGCTAAAGAGCTGCTCAGAGATTTCATCAGCAGTGCACTACTAGAGGCAGGGGTAGGAGTTCAAGACCTGCCAAGATGAAGGATGCTAGCAGACATTTTTAGGTTATAGTTAGACCACATTGGAACACAGCCCACAGGTAAGGGCTATGATCTAGAAGTAAAGCCACAGTTGAACATGTTCTGCTTGAAAGAAAAAAAAAAAAAGCACAAAAACAGGCTAAAATGAATTCCCCGTGGGATCAAGCAAACCAGCCTATCATCTATTTGCCCTCCAGAAAAAAATGTTTAACCACCTTTGAGGAAGAAAACATCATTCAGAGTTTCTCCGACTTTTCATACACAATACCTAGCATAAATTTAAAAATTAAGAGGTATGCTTTAGCAAAAACAATGACCAAAAAACAAGAAAAAATAATTATTTAGGTACCACAGTTATCAGATAGTAACTTTAAAATAAATGAGTAATGTGTTGCTAAGAATAGAAAAAAATGGAGAATATTAGTATGGGCATCAAATTCTTAAATCAAATTAACATTCTAGATGTTAAAGACCCAATGACTGCTACTTCTGATTTCAGCTGCAACATGTATAGAAGAGTTTTAAAGTTGTCACTCTCATCCTTAAAACAAGGAAAAGCAGAACAAAAAGAAAATCAATGGCTTTTATTGAATCCATCAGATAACTGAGATTACAGGGCAAATTGCCACCCTGAAATTCAGAGAGACAGGCAAATCGAGAGAGTCACAGTCAAGAACTGCTTGCTTGGAGCAGAAGCCACAGGAACCATAAATGTATAAGAATATTTATATGGTGATTTTGATGAATTGCTGGAAGCTCAGTGTGGACTAGCATGACAAAAAGAAAATCCTGGTGACTGTAGTCTTAGAAAGAGCCCCATGTTTTTCAAGTCCACTATGTTTTCAGGGTAAATATTTTAGAAAGATTCTGTTGTGCCTCTCATAGGTAAAGGGGAAGCATAATTACTGTCAGATACTCCCAGAATTTTCTTCATAAGTACTGCCTATTCTCAGAAGGAAAGAAAAAAAAGAAGAAGAAAAAAGATTATCAGACCCTTATCCCAGCTCCTGGGAGTGATTTACTCAGACTCCAGTCTCCTCTAACTATCTTATCTCATCTAAGGGAGATAAAAAAGCTATACCACTAGAGAAACACTTATGAAGGTCAAAACCCAGAGGCACAAGCTTACAGAAATACAGAGCTTTAATCAAAAGATTATAGAATACTTCCCCTTCCCACACTTTTCTACCACTCCAGCAGGGCTTCGTTATGGTAACAGTGGATTACAGCTGAATGACTCACAAGATTTAGAATTTTTCCTAGGTGGAGTACTTAAAGAAACCCAAAGTCAAAGGGGATACACAAACAAGGACACTAAACTAATTTGAAACCCCATGCAAATACAGTTATGAAAGTATTAAACAGACCAACTCCTAACCGCATTAACAAAATCTCATAAGGCCTATTTACCTCAACTTTGTCACCTGACAAATGTCCAGCTTTCAACAACAACAACAAAAAGGATGACAAAAAGTACAAAAAGACGAAGTAAAACAAAACAAAACAAAAAAGTCTGAAGACATAAAACAAACGTCAGAACCAGACTGAGATGATGCCACAGATTTAGAAATTTAGGCAAGGAATTTAAAACAACTGTGATTAAGGGCTCTAATGTTAAGATAAGCATCCAAGCAACATAAAACAAAATAAAATATATCTAGGCATATCATGTATAAACATAGATTAAGACAAAATCTTGAAAGAAGTCAAGGAAGTAACCATCTTACCTATAGGGGAACTAGAATCAAAGAAGTTCCAAAATTAAAAAAAAATTGTGTATTTAATGAAGTCAAAACACAAGTTATCAAAAATTGTGAGATACAGCAAAAACAGTACTTTGAGGGAAACGTACACATGAAATGCATCTATTAGAACAAAAAAAAGGAATGAAATCAGTATCTTAAGGAAACTATAGAAAGAGGAGCAATTTAAGCCTAAAAGAAACAGGAGAAAGGAAATAACAAAAATTACATCACAAGTTAATGAATTGAGAAGAGAAAAACAGTAGAGAAAAATCAATGAAACAAATGCTGATTCTTTAAAAAGATCAACAGATTAAAAGACTCTACCAGTCTAACTGTGGTAACAGGAAAGAAAAGAAAAACTGCAAATGTTAAAATTGAAGAAGGGCTCATCACTGCTGATCTCATGGGCATTAAAGAAATAATAAAAGAACACTATGCTCCATGATAAAATAATTTAGTTGAAATTGACTGATTCCTTAAAAGAAACAAACTGTCAAAACTCAAATAAGAAGAAAGAGATCATCAGAAAGGATTTTTAAGTATTAAAGAATTTGAATGAGTAATTAATAAACATTAAGTAAAGCTTACTAGGCCCAGATGAGTTAACTAGTAAATTGTGGCAGACATGTAAGAAAGAAATGGCCACAGTTCTCCACAATCTCATCTAAAAAAATAGAGGCAGACAGACTACTTCCTAACTAGAATTACCAGAATTACCCTAACATCAATACCAGATAAAGATATTGCAGAAAAACAAAATCACAGCCCAATAACTTTCATAAAGGTGCAGCAAAAATCTTTAACAAAATAATAGCAAATTGAATTCAGCAATGTACAAAAAGAATTATATTCTGTGATGAAGTGGAATTTATTCCAGCTATGCAAGTCTCATTCAACACTTGAAAATGAGTAATTGCAATGCACTATTCCAACAAGCTAAAGAAAGGTTATGTGATCATATCAACAGATGCAGAAAAAGCATTTGACAAAATCAAACTCTCATTGATGATAAAAACTGAGAAAACTACTATAGACGGAAACTTCCTCAACTTGATAGAAAACACCGTGAAAAAACTATAGTAAACATCACACTTAATAGTGAGAAAGTAGATGTCTTCGCCCTTAAGTCAGGAACAAGGCAAGGATGTTCTTTCTTACCAATCCTATTCAACATTATACTTGAATTACTACAATACAAGAATATTAAGCACAGATATATAAATTGAAAGAAGGAATAAGATCACATGATTGTATATGTAGAGAATTTTAACAAAAACAACAAAATACTATAACTAATAAACAATTATAGCAGAGTCACAGAACACAAGGTTAACATATAAAAGTCAATCATTTCTTTATATACCAATGATTTACAATTGAAATTTGAAATATAAAGAAAAGCAATACCATGAACAATAGAAACAAGGAAGGCAGGAAGGAGGGAGGGAAGGAAGGAAGGAAGGAAGGGAAAAAAGGAAAGAGAGAGATAAATCTGACAAAACATGTGAAGGATTAGTAGAGCAAAACTATATTATACTGATGAAAGAAATCAAAGAAGATCCAAGTAAATGGAAAGTCTGTGTTTACAGATTAGAAAACTCAAAATTGTTGATATGTGAACTCTTCCCATATAGATTCAGCGCAACCCCCATCAAAATTTCAGCAGGTTATTTTGTGGATATTAACAAACTAATTTTAAAGTTGATATAAAAAGACAAAAGACCTAGCATATACAATGCAATAGTAAAGAAGAATAAAGTTAGACCACTAATACTACCTAACTGAAAAACTTACTGTAAGATTACAATAATCAAAATAGTGTGTTATTAGAGCAAGAATGCACACACAGATCAAGAGAACAGAAGAGAGCCCAGAAATACACGTAAACCGGTACAGTCAACTTATCTTTGAAAAAGCAGAAAAGGCAATTCAGTAGAGAAATTGCAATCTTTACAACAAATGGTGCCAGAACAATTGGATGCCTATATACAAAAAATTAAACACAACTCTTGTACCTTTCACGAAATTGAGTCAGAACTGACAATAGGACTAAATGTGAAATACAAACTATAAAACTTTTGAAGAAAACAGAAGATGTACATGATGTGGGTTTATGATGAGTTTCTGAATACAACACGGATAGCACAGTTCATGAAAGAAAAAAACGGTAAATTGAACTTTATTAAGATTAAAAACTTCTGCTCTGCAGAGGAGACTCCTAAGAGTATGAGAAGATAAGCCACAGCCTTGGGAAAAAAATGTTTGCAGAACACATTATCTGATGAAGAGATTCTTATGTTCCAAATATACAAAAAACTTTTAAAACAGCAATAAGAGAACAAAGTGATCAATTTAAAAAAGGCAAAATATCTGAACACCCATTTTGCCCACTTTCTTTTCCCCCTTCCCCTACCTCTGGCAACCACCACTCTGTCCTTTATATCCGAGAGCTCAGATTTTGTTTGATTGTTTTTGTTCTTTTATTTTACTTTTTTTTAAAGATTATCTATTTATTTGTCAGAGAGAGAGCATGCACAAGCAGGGGGAACAGCAGAAGGAAAGGGAGAAACAGGCTCCCCGCTGAGCAGGGAGCCCAACGTGGGACTCCATCTCAGGACCTCAGGATCATGACCTGAACCGAAGGCAGATGCTTAACTGACTGAGCCACCCAGGCATCTCTAGATTTTCCATTTATATATTTTTTAAAACAGACAAAACTAAAAACAATTAATTTCCTTCTAAAATATGTTATATAAGCCTTCTGCTAAATTTCAACATCACAAGTTAGATAACCTTTTTTGTTGTTGTTAATAAGTAAAGTGAAACTCAATTTTAAAGGGTTGTATATTCTAAGGTATTTAAGGTATAGTTTCAACACAAAAACTAAAACTCTGCAATGAGAGTTTGTGCTGCCCCAAAATAATCAGATTTCACAGTTCAGGCAATTCAAAATTAACACACTGTAGCCCCCAAACTGAGTAAGAACTGTTGGTCATGGATAATTTAGAGAATCTAGAGAAGTAGAGAAGCCAAATGGGAACAAACCTGATGCTCCTTTCAGATCACAACAAAAGTAAACAATTGGCGAAGTTTCCTGAAATGTGTCCCATAAGACCAAGTCACATGTCCTTCAATATCTCATCACTTAGAATCTTTTCATCAAGAAGGCAAGAGAGCAAATTTATTTTCTTTCTTTCCTATTGATTGATTATATGTTTTTAAAACATTATTTCCCAACTGATACCTTATAATGCAACATATCTGAAATGTAAACAGTGGCCTTACCATTGAGACTTAACATACTTTGGGAGCAACAGTCTCTTTCCTGATCTCTATGACTTCAGAGCAATAAGCACACATCCCACTCAGTTCTTGGTGTCTAATACCATTATCCAGTAAAAGGAGCCAAGACCCTTGAAAAACTGACCATTTGTAGGACTGGCACAGGAAATATACAAGATGAGTCTACAGCATTTTGTAGTACTAGGATGTAAGAAAACAATTTAAAAAATGCACATTATACTAGAGGTAAGTCTATGGGATAATGAACAAAACGAAAGAGCTCATGACAACCACTGCTGGGACAAGTTGAATAAAAAAATAATATAGGATAGAGTTTTAACTTAATGTATGAATATCCATGAGCCAATACTGGAATAAATGATTGAATATATAAATAAATGGGAACAACAGAAAAATGTGTCATGTAGAAGAATTCCAAATAACTCATGTAAATACCCTCAGTGATGAGGAGCATAACTCTCCACTTACTTTCAAAGAGTATGGTATGGAAAAGGAGGGAAACAGACTAACTTTATAATAGAAGAAACTGACCAACTCTACTGCAGCCAGATGATCAAGGTTAACATCAACAATGCTAAGTCATATTGATAGTATGTATCTTTGGTAAAATGTGATGAGAATGGGACTTTAACTCTGTGGTCTTATTCCTAAAAACACATGACTTTAGTCTAATCATAAGAAAAACATCAGATATATCCCAATTAAGGGATATTCTGGAAAATACTTGGCAAGTACTTCTCAAATCTGTCAAGATCATCAATAACAAGGAAAGTCTGAGAAACTGTCAGTTAAGAGTAGACTAAGGAGATATGAAAACTAAATGTAATGTACTATCATGATTGGGATCTTGGAACAGAAAAACTAAAGAAATCAAAATAAACTATAGACCTTAATTTATCAGTACTAGCTTATTAATTACAGCAAAAGTACTGTACTAAACTGGATGTTAATTAAAGGAGAAACTAAGTATGGAATATATGGACACGTTCAGAACTACTTCTACAGTTTCTCTGTGAATCTGAAACTGTTCTAAAATAAAATGTTTATTAAAATAATACAGTAGCTGGGGCGCATGGGTGGCTCAGTGGGTTAAACCCTCTGCCTTCGGCTCAGATCGTGATCTCAGGGTTCTGGGATTGAGCCCTGTGTCAGGCTCTCTACTCACTGGGGAGCCTGCTTCCCTCTCTCTCTTTGCCTGCCTCTCTGCCTACTTGTGATCTCTCTCTCTGTCAAATGAATAAATAAAATTTAAAAAAAATTAAAAATAAAATAAAATAAAAACAAATAAATAAATAAAATAATATAATAGCTGAGAAAAATCTAATAGGTGACTTCGGTGGCATATTAGACACAGTACAACAACAGATTGATAATTGGGAATTTGAGTATGAAATATTAATATTGAAGTGCATATTGGAAAAGAGATGCAAAATAAAGAAAAGAATGCAAGAGGCAATTGAAAAAACTATGAAAAGATATGTGTAACTGGAATCTCTCCAAAATGAAAGAGGGACAAAAGCTATATTTGAGGTAATACTGGAGAATTTTCCAAACCAGATATAATACATTGAATTACAGATTCCTCCACAAATCCTGTAGAGGAGTAAAGAAATTGTTTAACTCCCTGAAGGCCAAGTTCAAGTTCTATATGATAATATAAAAGAGTAAGCCAACATAGAGTGGTGAATCAGGGAAGATTTCCCTGGAAAATGTGAATAATTATAAGGCCATAGCTAGGTTAAAAATGTAAGTAGAAAAAGAAGTATCCAAGGTAAAGATAATAAATATAAAATCCCAAAGCAGGGACTACACAAAAATTAAAAAAAAAGCCTTTGCACAGCAAAAGAAATGATCAACAAAATGAAAAGGCAACCTGTGAATGGGAAAAGATATTTGCAAATGGTATATCTGGTAAGGGGATAATATCCCAAACGTATGAAGAACTTATACAATACTCAATTCAACGTGAAAAGAACAAATAATCTGATTTAAAAATGGGCAGAAGACCTTGAATAGACATTTTTCCAAATATGTATTCCAAAAAGACAAATGGCCGACAGACACGTGAAAAATGCTTAATATCACTAATCATCAGGGAAAAGCAAATCAAAACCACTATGATATATTACACCTTACACCTGTCAGAATGGCTAGTATCAAAAAGAAAAGAAATAGCAGGTGGTGGAAAGAAATGGAGAAAAATTAAAAATAGAGTTCCACTACTGGCTATTTACCCAAAGAAAATGAAAAAATAATTCAAAAAGCTCTATACACCCCTGTTTATTGCAGCATTATTTGCAATGGCAAAGGTATGGAAGCAACTTAAGTGTCCATCAATACGTGAATGGATAAAGAAGATATGATATATATATATATTACTTGGTCATAAAAAAGAATGAGATCTGACCATTCACAAAAACATGAATGGACCTAGACAGTATTATGCTAAGTGAAATAAGTTGGACATAGAAAGACAAATATGATTTCACTTATATGTGGAATCTAAAAAACAACAATAACAACAAACAGAAAAAGAACCATAAATACAGAGAACAAACTGGTTGTTGCCAGAGGGGAGAGAAGGGGGGATGAGCAAAATAGGATTAAGAGATACAAATTTACAATTGTAAAATAAATAAGTCATGGGGATAAAAAGTATAGCATATGGAACATCCCGAATAATACTGTAATGATGTTATATGGTGACAGATAGTAACTACACTTGTGGTGAGCATAGAGTAGTATATAGAATTGTTAAGTCACTATGTTGTACATCTGAAACTAACATAACATTGTATGTCAACTATATTTCATTAAAAAAAAATCCATTCCAGAAAATTGCAAATTCTTTATTGTTTTTCCTCCCTTCATTTTTTTGCCTTTTGCAACTCCAAGTATATATTTGTAAAAGAAAAAAAAATCCCGAGGTAGGAAAAAGAATGGTAAACAACTAGTTACCCTAGTTGGACCAAGGATTCTGAGGAAGAATGGAGACAGAGACAAATCCGGAGAAAGAAAATGTATTTTAAGATCTGTGCATGGAAGAGCTGATGCAAGGTTGGGAAACTTCAGGTTATAAAGTTTATGAACCTTGATGTGCTGTGCATCAGGAGCAAAAGAAACAACATGACAGTAAAGTTACACTAGTAACTGCTAATTAGATAAACTTCATCCCAACCTCAACCACTCTCATCTCTAGCCTGGATCCCTGCTTCTTGAGACAAATATTGACCACGGGGTATCTACTTCCAAGTAAAATAGTATAGGTGGATTATTAGATTTAAGATGCTGAAAAGTGCTCTGAATGTCAAGGAAAAGGAAACAAATTGGAAGTCCTATACACAGAACACTAACACTAAAATCCACTGTCCAGTAGTCCATTCCGTATTTTCTCTATAAGATCTAGAGATAGTCTGTCATAAAGTGATATGACAGGCACAGACTAGATAAAGCTTTTCAAAATAAAATATTAGTGATGTGTAACCAGAGTTGATTAACAGCTGGCCTGAGAAAGTTCAGTCTTTATATCTTGGGACTCCTGGATGTCTGGTTTTTGACTTGTGGAGAGATGAGAGTAGTGGGATTTATGATGTGATGTTTAAATCTGAAACTTCCCTGGTGACCCACAGGATCAGTTTCTTGACAGCTGGTTTGCAACAAGCCCAACCTGTTTGACAAGTGTGGCTTGATTATTTAAAGGGATTGTGAGAGCTTTTTTGAGGAGCACTCCCTAAAACAAGATTTTTGCAGTTCAGGCCAGAGACTCAGCATGGTCCATGCATGTATTAAAAAAGGGACTTATTATGGAATGTCTCTTTGATCTCTGATACCTACCTGCCATTCTCTTTAACTCACTGTACTGTATCTTTTGTCTTTAAGTAAAAGCCTATAAAAAAAAAAAAAAGCCTATGAGAGCACACTTTGTGGAGACTGGTCCTTTCAAATACCAGAACTGGTGTGAATAATGCAAATATACCTACAGAAATGAACAAATATGTGGAAAAGTCAGTAAAATGAATAAGCATAATTTATATTTTTAAAGGTATGGTAGAGTATATAATCAAGTTAACCCTATAGAATTGTAAAGCTTGATAGCTGAAAGTAAAACAAAACTATTAATAATAATGGTAATAATCATGATAAAAATCTTAATAGAGTAGATGAATTTTGTACACTACTCTTTAGAGTAGTGAGTTAAATGGCTGTGAAATCCAATTTAGGCATTATTTCAAAGTACAGTGCTAAATAATAGAGAATAAAATGATAAAAGTAGCACTTGGTTAACAGACCTGAAGATTCCAACATCTATCTATTAGAAGAGAACTAGAAGTAGAGAATAGATATGGTAGGCAAATTTTAAACAAGGATGTCTGGACTGAATGAAGCAATCAGAATCCCACCCACCCCACCCCCCACCTTTTTTTATTGCCAGTGATTCCCTCCTTTTCTTTTTTAAAAATGCTTCCATGAATTTCTGATATTCTCATTTCAAAGAAGAACAGAAAATAGTTTGATTTTGAAAATAGAAATCTATTCTTCCAATAGTTACCAAACGTGTATGTACATACACATGCACATATGGGTATGTCATTTTTTTTGTCTTTTGTATTTGTAATAATTTTTTGCCTTTTCAATATTTAACTCGTCTTAGTCCAAGAAATGTCAGGCACTATGAATTGGTTTGCTCTAGTCACCTTAGGAAACTAGAGATGGAACAGCAAAGTAAATTCAATAAAGCATATAAAAGAGAAATAATAAGAATTACAGCAAAAACCATTGAAATTAAAAACAGAAAATCAAAACACAGAATAAGTAAAATCGAAAGCTGGCTCTTTGAAAGATCAATAAAAGTTATAAATCTCTAGCCAGCTAACTAAGAAAAAAAGAGAGTGGACACAAATTACCAACACCAAAAATGAAAGAGAGAGTATAACTACAGATGCCACAGAAATTAACAGTGTAATAAGAAAATACTAGAAATAAATAGTATTTTTGTAGGAAATACTACAACTACAAATTTGATAACCTACATGAAATGGACCAATTCCTTGAAAGACAACCTGCCAGAACTCATAGCAGAAGAAATAATCTGAATAAGCTTATATCTACTAAAGAAGTTGAATCAATAATTAATAAATTTCCAAACAGAGAGCATCAGGTCCAGATGGAGTCAATGGTGATTTCTAACTTTTAAGTAGAAAATTTTTAAGTAGGAAATTTTTTTTCGTAGGAAATTTTTTAAACTTAAGTAGGAAATTGTACCAATTTTTTACGATCGCTTTCAGAAGTTAGTAAGGGGAATACTTCCTGCCTCATTATATGAGGTCAACATTACCCTAATACCAAAACTAGACAAAGACATTGTAAGAAAACTATAGACCAGTATCTTTTATAGATGCTAAAATCCTCAACAAAATGTTAGCAAATCAAATCCAAAAATGTACAAAATGAGTTATACACCATGACTAAATGAGATTTATCTCAAGTATGCAAGGCTGATTCAACATTTGAAAGTTAACTAATGTAATTTATCACAACGGACTTAAAATGAAAAGCCACGTGATCACATCAGTTGACACAGAAAAAGCATTTGATACGGTCCAACATCCATTCATGGTTAAGAACTATCAGTAAAATTAGGAATAGAAGGGAAATTTCTCAACTTGATAAAGACTATTTATTTAGAAGAACCTACAGAAAACTTCATACTTAATGGTGAGGAACTCAAAACTTTCCTACTAAGATCATGGTGTACATGCATGGATGTCCTCTCTCACTGCTCTTTTTCAACATCATACTGGGAGTCCTTGCTGCTGCATAAAAACAAGAAAAAGAAATAAA
>CM052897.1:38187599-38221843 GCA_028534135.1 Potos flavus | reverse complement strand
ATCTATATGAAGAAAACTACAGAAGCTTAATGAAAGAAATCAAAGGAGAACTAAATAATAGATATTCCATGTTCATGGAGAGGAAGACTCACTATTGTTAAGATGCCAGTTCTTCTCAACTTTATCTACAAATGTGATACAAGCTCAATAAAAATTCCAGTAAGTTATTATATTAATATCAATAAACTGACTCTAAAATTTGTATGAAGAGGCAAAAGGCCAGAATAACCAAAGCAGTATTCAAGAAGAACAAATTTAGAAGACTGATGCTACCTGATTTCAAGACTCGTTGAAAAGCTACAGTAATCAAGACACTGTGGTATTGGTGAAAGAACGGACAGATAAATATAATAGAATAAGGAGCCTAGAAATAGACCCCCATAAATACAATCAACTGATTTTTGACAAAGGAGCAAATACAGTACAGTGGAGGAAAGATAGTCTCTGCAAAAAATGGTGCCGAAACAACTGAACATCCACACGCAAAAAATTAATCTAGACACAGACCTTATACTCTTCACCAAAATTAACTCACAATGGATAATAGATCTAAATATAAAAAGGTAAAACTATAAAACTCCTAGAAGATAATATAAGAGAAAACCTAGATGACCTTAGATATGGTGATACCTTTTTAGATACGACACCAAAGTCATGATGAATGAAAGAAATAATTGATAAGCTGGAATTCATTAAAATTAAAAACTTTTGCTCTGTTAAAAACAATGTCAAAATAATTAGAAGACAAACCACAGACTAGAAGAAAATATTTTCAAAAGATGTGTCTTTTACCGGAGGTGTCGGGTAAAGGACTGTATTCCCAAAATATACAAAGAACTCTTCAAACGCAATAGTGAGAATACAATCCCATTAAAAATTGGGTGAAATACTCCAGACACCTCACCAAAGAAAATACACAGATGGAAAACAGCAACATGAAAAGATCCTGTATATCGTATGTCATCTGGGAAATGCAATGATGAGATGCCACTACACATCTACTAGGGTGTCCAAAATCTGGAACGCTGAGAACACCAATCCCAGTGAGGATGTGAAATAACAAGAACACTCATACATTGCTGGTGGGAACAGAAAATTCTATAACCACTTTGGAAGACAGTTTGGCAATTTCTTACAAAACTAAACATACTCTTATTATATTATCCAACAATTATACTCCTTGATATTTACCCATAAGAGTTAAAAACTTATGTGCACACAAAGACCTACATACATATTTATAGCAGTTTTATTTATAATTCCCAAAACTTGGAAGCAAATAAGATGTTCTTCAGTAAGTGAATGGTTATATACACCGTGGTACAAAAAGACTATGGGGATATTTTCCAGCACTAAGAAGAAATCAGCTATCAAGCTATGAAAACACATGGAGGAAACTTAAATGCATATTGCTAATTGAAACAAGCCAGTTAGAAAAGGCTACATATGATTCCAACTATTTGACATTCTGGAAAGGGCAAAACCTGGAGATAATTAAAAAAAAAAAAATCAGTCATTACAGATTACAGGGAGGATAGGGGGGATGAATAGGCAAAGCACAGAGAATTGTTAGGGCAGTGAAAATAGTCAGTGTGATATTATAATTATATATATGTCATTACACATTTGTCCAAATCCTTAGAACATACAACACCAAGATTGAACCTGATAATAAATCTGATCAAACTGGTTTGGAACATGTGCTCATAATAGAAACAATTGCTATGGCTAGGGGCTGAAAATCTGTGGTTGGCCTAAGTGGATCACATGGCCACCCATAATCAAAGGGAAAGAGCATTGTGATCAGTCTCCACCAGAACTCCATGATTTGAATGAGGGGAAAAGTATCCTCCTAAATGAAATGGATGGTAGAAGGAGGATTTGGGGTGGCAAAATGATAAAGTTAATTATATTCAATTCTATTGGTATCTTTTCCACTAATATTCCACTTTGGGTAACAGGGTTCAAATTGATACTTCCTCAAGCCTCTTTCTATCTACAGATTACTTAGCAGAAATAATTAAGATTTAAGTCTTTTGATCCTACCTTTACATCACTTTCTGCTCTAATAAATATTTTCCTGTCTTTGCATATGCTATTTGTCAAGCCAAATGATGTAGCAGAGAAAATATATTTGGACTTTCACTGGAACAGTATTTTTCCACAAAAGCCCCTCAAATTACTATTATAGAAGGTGCTGCTTTCCTCCAACATCCACTATATAAAATGCTGCCTACTCTAAGATGCAGCACCCCTTGAAGGAATCCTCCTGCCAAAAAGTTTTGAATATGAATCAGAAGAAGGTCATTTTAATCCCCTTTAGGCAGTAAGACACACTTCCAGCTTGAAATCAGCTCAGGACTGATGCCCTATTTCCTAGCACCAGGAATTTCCTGTATAGAATAATTTGATGTAGTTGTGGAAGTAATAGCTCATGGACATTTCTGCCTCAGCACTTTATCTCCAAATTTGTGTGGACATCATCAGCTTAAAATGAGCCTTTCTGACACCAGGGAAACTAAGCATATGGGGATAACGCTAATCCTCTCCCTAACTATCTGGGAATAACATTGCATACAAGGCTGCTTTTTCAAAATTGCTCCAAGCTTCTCTCTAGTCATACCACACAAGATTAGGCCTCCAGCCATCTTGAGTTGCTGTGATGAAAGCAAAGCAACATGATCCTCTCAGTATCTACCACTGCATTGTGAGAATTCACCCAGGGCCACATTTTGCTAAAAGATGTAAAGCATTAGACCTTTGAGCCATTATGTATAGCTAGAAGCATTAGTCTTAAACTCATCAGGAAGAATGCACATTTGGGAAACCAATAACCTCCTCTGTGATTGAAAAGGGAGATTTTTCTCCAAAAGTTACCAAAATATACTTTTGAGAAACACACGAATCTGCTGTCATTTAAAATATTTTACAAGTGTGCCTTCATATGTTACTTTTGTAACTTAAAAAAGATTGTAGAGGGGCCTGGGTGGTGCAGTGGGTTAAAGCCTCTGCCTTCGGCTCAGGTCATGATCTCAGGGTCCTGGGATCGAGCCCTGCATCGGGCTCTCTGCTCAGCAGGGAGTCTGGTTCCCCCTCTTTCTCTCTGCCTGCCTCTCTGCCTACTTGTAATCTCTCTCTGTCAAATAAATAAATAAAATCTTTATTTAAAAAAAGAAGAATCAAGTAGACGGAATTACTCTACCTGATACCAAGTCTTACTACATAGCTAAAGTGATCAAGTCACTACAGTACAACAGAGGGATAGATGCATGTCAATAGATAAGAACTGAGAACTCAGAAATAGAAAATTTTGGAGGTTTGGTCTAGGCAAAGAGTTCAGAGACCTGACACCAAAAATACATTCCCCTGGAAAAAAATTGATGAATTGGACTTTCTCAAAATTAAAAGCTTTTGCTCTGCAAAGACCCTGTCAAGAGGATGAAAAGACGAGGTACAGGGGAGCCTGTGCGGCTCAGTCATTAAGCATCTGCCTTCAGCTCCGGTCATGGTCCTGGGGTCCTGGGATTGAGCCCCAGATCATGCTTCCCTGCTTGACGGGAAGCCTGCTTCTCCTTCTACCACTCCCCCTCTTGTGTTCCTGATCTTGTTGTCTCTCTCCCTCTGTCAAATAAACTTTAAAAAATTTAAAAAAAAAAGAGGTACAAACGAGATTTGCAAACATATATTCAGCAAAGAACTAGTACGTACAATATATAAAGAACTCTCAAAGTAAACAATGTAAAAACAAACAATATAATGACCAAATGGGCTAAAGACATGAAGAAACATTTCATTGAAGAGATTACACAGATGGAAGATCAACACATTAAAATATGTTAATATCATTAGCCCTTAGGGTAATGTAAATCAAAGCCACACTGTGATATCACTAAATATCTTGCAGAATGGCTAAAAAAAATTATTGAAAACACCAAATACTGGTGAGGATATGGAGAGACTGAATCACTCATACATTGCTGATGAGGATATATAATGGCACAACTATTCTTAAAAATTGTTTGCAGGGTTTTTTTTTTATTGTTGCTGTTTTTGTTTATAATATTAAATATGCAACTACAGTAAGATCCAATAATTGCATTCTTTGGGCATTTATCCCAGAGAAATGAAAACTTACATTCATACAAAAACCTGTGCATGAATATTTATAGCATGTTTATTTGTAATAGCCCCAAACTAGAAATAGCCCAGATGTCCTTCAGCTGGTGAATGGCCAAATAGGATATGGTATATCTATACCATAGAATTCTAGTTACCAATGAAATGGAACAAACTGTCTTTCTGGAATGCACAGAGCTTGGAAGTCCTCATGCCCATCCTCAAAACAAGAAAAAAGGCTGAATAAGGTGAAAATCAACAAGTTTCATCAGAGTATTCAGATCACTGGCAAACTGCTGTCCCCAAATTGAAGAGACAAACAGACACATGCAGAGAGTCACAAATCACCTTTGCCTAAAACCCTATGCCTTCACAGCAAAGCATTCAAAGGAATATGAGAAACTTCAAGTCTTGGTCAACAAAGAGCACAAAAAAAATTCTTGGCCATTCCAACAAAGTAATTAATTAGGTAGGTGACAAATTATATTCATAAAAAAAGAAATGTTTTCATCAGCAGAAAGAACTGGAGAAACTCTGCAACATCAATATCATAAAGCTATGCCAGAGTGAAAAGGGCGTGCATTGAGGAATATGCCATGCTCTCTCAGGAAATGGCACATCTTCATCCAAGTTTGCTGCTTCTGGAACTAATGTTGCAATGATGGACGAATAAATGGAAAAGGAAGCAACCACTTTCTTGCCATATTTGAAAGAGCTTAATTAGTAAACAAGCCAGATCAGTGGCAATTTTGGAGAATGATATTTGGTAGTACTCTAAATGTTTAAAGTGAGAGTAACGGCATAAATGTACTTGATCAGCACCACGTGCAAGTTAAAAATAAGATAAAATTCATGTCCTAAAAAACAAACATCTATTTAAAATTGGCATACATACTCACATGCAAGCAAAAGAGCATGCAGAGCCCCCAGCAAGTGGATCGAAGATTCAGGGTTGAATCATATCCCAAAAGACAACTGATGAAGCAGGGCTATGTAATCAGGAAGAACAAAGTAGTAAGAACCATGTAAAATATCAGTCCAGTTTAGTTTTACCAAAATTGGAAAAGAGAAACTATAACTTGGTCAAAAGAATCCAGGATCTAGGGCCTGAGGGACAGAAAAGAGTTGGAAAAAATAAACAAACAGAAAAAAAAAAAAAAGCCAGAAGTCATGCCTTGGGTTACTGAATTCTACCTAGGGCAGTGAAGAAAGTCATCAGAGAACTCACATTTATTGAAGAATTAACATATGCCTCCCACCATACATATGCCATCTCACAAAAGCCTGAAATACTTTAACTTATAAAGTTAGTAATTTTGATTTCCATTTTACACCTGATGAAATTGAGGTTGAGGGGATAACCAGTGATCACAAGGTTATAAATTGTGTATCCAGCTTATATTTAGCCCAGCTCTTACTCTGCATTATAACAGCAAATGTTAGTGCAAATGAGATACCTTAAGATTGCTTAAATTTATAGAGTAATTTATAAAAACTTTTTTATTAATTATCTCATTCTTCCTTTAAGATAAGGCTGTGGCCTACATAGATTTGATATTATTATTTCCTTTTGTCACATGGGGAGAGTAAGTCTCAGACAAGCCCACTGGTCTCATGAGACACAGAAGGGAGGATGGATTTGTACTTTGCTCTTAGACATTTCGAAATCCAGGTCAAGTGCTCTTGCTTTTGCACAGAGCACAGTCATTGCTAAAGCTCTGTTAGGACTGACTCTAGAAGTGGGACTGGAACAGATAATAGTATAGTTGGAGTTATAGTGGTCTGAGAATTACAAAATAGAGCTAGAGAGCGTGGGCTTTGCAACCATATTACTGTTTATAAACTAGTGCTTCCTCTACTGGCTGCAAGATCTTGGTCAAATCACATAAGCTCCCCTGTTTTTCACTTCCCTCATATATGAAAAGGGTTAATAATAGTACACCAAGACCCACTTCCTAAAGTTTCTGTAAAAATGCACTCGGATGTAAGTGCTCAATGATATGTATCACTAGCAACAGTAGCAATAGTAGTAGTATAAATGGTTATTCATAAGATAAGAAAGCATTAGGAACATATAAGGAAAGACAAAGAAATGTAAAATGAGGTGGGGAAGATGGCAGAAATGTTCCACTTTGTTTTGTTTTCAGATATTTTGCCTGAGTGGATTAACAAAGTAGAGTAAAAGGCATTTCCACTCTTGCATTTCACAACAGTGATATATATCAATGTTTGTATATATTGATAGTACAAACTAAGGCAGAAATTAATATTTACACTGATATAATAAATGCTTAAAAATAAACAGAAAGCAGTGTATTAATTTGCATTTTGTTCTTTAGATTTCAGAAATTTTTGAGACCCGACTTACAAATATTTACCTTTATATGATATACATAGTAGTTATTCTATTGAGTCAAAGATGGCACTTCAGATTGTGGTTTTATTATCAATTCCAGAGGTCCACTGGTACCGGCATTTGCTCTTGATTTTTAGTAAGTGTGATTTATAGGAAATTATGGAAGAGATGAGACAACAAGTGTGGAATAATCGTAGCATGTCAAGAGCTAATGGAGGCTCCCTATTTCAGTATATTTAAAAGTTGAGGAATATAATATGAAAATTTCTCTTAAAACTTTGACTAATGTGACATCCTTTTAGATATTTTATCTTTTCAGATCTCATTTCCTTATCTACCTTTGCTTTCTTCATCTTTGGAAAACAGAAAAGGGTTATAGGAAGCTTTTAACACAGAAGAAAAATGTTTATAAAATAAGCATTAAGAAGAAAATTGGAATTTTAACTGTTTAAACAGTATTTTCAGATATTCCCATGTAATAATATCAAAATCAATTATTTCTTTACCAAATAATTGGAAATATTAAAGTGATACAATCATTGCAAGATTTAAACCAAAAACATCCAAAATGAAACTCACCTATCAAATGAACTCACCTATAAAAGTGAGGTATTTATTTTAAGCAATATATGTAAAAGTCCTAGAATTAATGTTGACAAGTTTCAGAGAGAAATGGTCACACGTTTTGTATGAAAAATAATGTCAGCCAAGTGAAATATTATGTTATAAAGGAGAAAAAAATATGAGGATTGCACAATTCTAACTATAAAATATTTATTAGTTAATAAGATGATATGGTAAAATCACAACAAACTATTTCCCATATACCATTAAAAACACTTTAAATGATCTCATTGATTGCTAATACTACCTACTGAGTAGTCACTGTCTTTCACTGTTCTTGGTGCTAAGGGAGCAAAATAACATAAACATTTTCTGAGTAATGTACTTTGAATTTTCTCTGCTAATTTATTTTGTCTAATAAGATAACCACAAAACTAAAAGTAATAGTAAATAATTCATTAGATAATAATGATATCCAATCCCATGGATTAATTTATTTGTGCTGTAGAAATATTAACATAATTATCAAAATTATTAATTTCACAAAAATTAGAGTCATACAATAGCCATATTCTTCAAGACTCATAAATATTAGTCAAAATATAACTGTTCTAGTCATGACTGACAGAGAGTACATAAAGCTAACACACACACACACACACACACACACAGTTTTAATCTGGGATTCAAATGGAGTTTAAGGTACATAAGATAATACTTCAGAAAGAGGAAAAAAATATTTGGAGAATGAGAACAAAATAGCTTTACAACCATCTCATTACAGGGGCAACTTAAAAAATATGGGATAAAGGAAATGGGAAAAACTAAATGACTTTGTTGCAATCTTTCTGCTTGCCAAGAGCAAGTAATGATGACTCCCACCAGGGAAAGCTAAATTGAGAGTTGAGAAATAGCTTCAAATAGACATAAAAATGGAAGATACTGTGTTTTTTAAACAAGGAAAAGTGCTTCCATTAGGCCATTTTATATAAAACATTTTCTATTTGTCCGTTATATGCAATTCAATCATTATTACATAAGAAAGGAAACTATGTCTTATATCCATCATATTTTTACTGGAATGGAAAAAATAATACAGAAATTTAATGCTGTGAAAGGAGTTATTTTCCAGTTATACCAGACCTGAAATGAATCAATAAAGGAAGAAAAGAAGCAGCAGTATGTGAACACAGGAGGAAAAGTTCTGAATAAACTCATTAGCCCAGAAAAGTGGTAAGAAGAGGGAATGGAAATTATACTGCTAGGCACAGAGATGGGATTTTTTTTTCATTCTCATGGCAACTTGATACCCTAAAGCAATAAAAGAAATCTATAAAAGAGGTAGCTGACCAGTCATAGTCATAGTGCAGAGAGGTCTGTCAAGAATTCCCAAAGATCATGGTTCTTAACAAATATAAAATAACATATTAAACAAATAACCAATTGTGACCTTTCAGTGGACCGATGATTTATTCAGACTCCATAAGAGAACAGTATTCAAACAGGGAAAAGATTGATTATACACTTGCTGAGATCAAAATGGAAGACTACCTCAGTGTGAAAATAAATTGCAATGCAAACATCTAAGAAGAGTGCCTATATATGAAACTTCTGTATTTCTAGTTCGCTGAAAACAGAACAATGAATATATATTTCCTTATGACTATAAATTTCTTCCAATATAATTTTTAAATGGAAATTCCTAATTGATTGAATTCTTACCTTACTAATATTGAAGGTCAAGGGACAAGCTCTGGCCACTATGGAACAAGAAGGACTGGATTTAACCTTCTTATTGGAAACGACCAGAAAAATGGACAAAGTGTGTGAAACATCTTTCAGTCACTAGACAACTTGTAGAGCAGGACCATGATCACTGGAAGAAGAGAAATAAATGAAGTGAACTTATGATTGCCCCAGAATTCTGTCTGGACACACTGAGGAACAGAGAGAGTGTAAGCAGAACATGCTATCTTATTTAATTGAAAAGCCAGAGGTTGGATTTCATGGGTGCTGAGGCAGCTATAAATTTCAGGTCTGAATTCCAGAGGTGAGAGAGTTGTATACGAACAAAGTTCCAAAAATTCCCATGCCCCAGACCCTTGAGTCTTTATTGATTACTCTATCAGTAAGGCGTCTCCAAAGAGGCAGAACCAATAGGAAATAGATGATGATAGATGATGATAGATAGATAGATAGATAGATAGATAGATAGATAGATAGATAGATAGAAACAGACACTTTAAGGAATTAGCTCACATGATTCTGGGAGCTGACAAGTCTGAAAACTGTAAGGTAGACTATAGGAACCTAAAGCAGGAGTTGATGCTATTGTCCTGAGGCAGAATTTCTTCTTCTCTAGAAGACTTCAGTCGTTGGTCTCAAGGCCTCCACTTAATTGGGTGAGGCTCACCTACGTAATCAATTATAGTTTCTTTTACTTAAAGTCAACTGATTGTAGATATTACCTGCATCTACAAAATACTTTCACAGCAAAATTTCAATTACTGCTGCTTAAATAACAAATAAATATAGCTTAACCCATTGACACATAAAATTAACCATTACAACTACTGAAATGCACATGCATGGAGTGAAACTCCACAAGGTTGAGCAACCAACCAGAGGGGTATGAGCTGAACCAGAGCCCACACATGGAAGTACTCAAATTCCAATCAACCAGAGAGGAAGTACTCAAATTCCAATCAACCAGAGAGGAAGTACTCAAATTCCAATCAACCAGAGGTCAATTCCAATGACCACTAGGGATATTCAGTAGAGACCACAGAAAGACCACACCTTAGTAGTGGGACTAACTTGTTTACATAATAAAGGCTACTCAAGGTCCACCAAATAAATATTAAAAACAAGTCTCAAAGTAGCAAATGGAATCACTAGTAATTTAATTGCCTACATGTTTAAAGCCCAAAATTCTTTAAAGAAAGAAAACAAAGTCCAGACACAGAGTCATAATCTTCAGCACATGATTTAAAAGAATGCTATATATAACAAGGAGAAAAATGTGACAAGGAAAAAATTGTCAAAAAAAACGATCTAGAAAGGAGAGGGATAATAGAATTGAGAGCCAAGGATATTAAAATATCTATCACTATGTACAGTTATTTAAAGGAAAACATGAACAAGCTGAGTAAAAAATGGAAGGTATAAAAAGACCTAAATGGACTTTCCAGACATAGAAATTACAATATTTCAAGTGAAGATCCACTGAATGGACTCGACACCAGATTAGATAGCACAGAATAGAAGCTCACTATACATGAAGTTGTAGAAATAGAAAATATCCACAAAAGGGGCACATGGGTGGCTCAGTCGTTAAGCATCTGCCTTCAGCTCAGGTCATGATCCAGGGTCCTGGAATCAAGCCCCAGATCAGGCTCAGTTTGAAAAGAAGTATACCATACAGTCTACCAGAAGCAGAAAAATACATCTTACTGCTTCCTCCTCCCATTAATTACCTCCAGTTGCAGGATATAACAAGAATCTCATTGCAGTAAAAAGAAATATTTAGGAGGGAAGAAGTGGAGCTGAGTCACAAAAAAGAACCAGCATACCCTTATATTTTATAATGAATGACATAGCAAAGAAAAGTCTGGGTGTAGAGAACAGAAAGGTGCAAAGGGCAGTATTAAGGTACTTATTTCCTCATCTTATGAAGTGAAGATAAGGAAAAAAGCTATTTAAATTTGGAATAAGAAGAAATCAAGATTTAAGAATAAATGGAAATAAGCATCAGAAAAAATTTAAAAATTTAGTGTCATAAAAAACAAAACTTTGAAAACTATACAGTTGTACAAACTAGTGTAGGTGAACCAATTTTCCAATTTTTCAAAGCATAGAAACTGACATCAAAAATAGAAGTCAGTGCATTTTAATTAGAATTGTAACATTCATAGGAACTAAAAAAAAATCTGAGAATTGGGACTTGACATGATGGGGGGGTGGTGAGAAATATTTGTTGTCATCTAACAACTATTATTTGCTTTATACTTTTATCATGGGCATTATGTCCGTGGTATTTCTAAGACTGTATGAAGCAGATTTCTAGCTTTTCTTATCTAATAAATTCATTTATAAAACAAGTCTTTATTGAGTTACTGTGTGCTAAACACTATTCCAGTAGCTATAGATAAAAATAGTAGGGAACAAAACAGATAGGATCTTTCAGGAGATTTATTTCTCAGAGAGCATGTGATATATCTGTAGGCATATGTCAACTAGCAGGCATACATTTTCTTTTTTTCCAGAAGTAATGGGAAGCTACTATTTTGATTCTATGTTAAGAAAGTAAAATTGGCAAAAAAAAAAAAAAAAAAAAAATTAAAAAAAAAGAAAGTAAAATTGGCTAGCATTCTAAGGAAAAGAGACATGGCTAACTATGGACTGCTCAGTGGAGTCTTGTGATGGCAAAATCCCTAAGAATTGTACCTTAAGGATTCTTAATACTAGATCAGGAAGAATAAGGAACCCTACATGGTAAAGTCACTCACTATACAATGAAGTTAAAATGACCAAATCCTCAGTTATTATTTCGTAGAAAAATAGAATACGGAACTTTAAAGGAACTTAAGAAACTACTGCATCAATTTTACACATGCGGAAAATGTGGAAACTGAGACCTTATGAAATTAAATGGATGGTCCAATGGGTTATTATGAGACTTCAATCAAAAATCCACTGCATAAGTCTCACAGACTTATTCTGTTTCCATCCTGCCATGGGTATAAAGTACAGCCTCTATTTAAAGCATTAGAGTGTCACTTTTCATTACATTTATCGTAAATGTACCCAAGAAATGAGAGAAAAGATAACCAGAAAGTAAAGTCAATAAATACAGTGACATAAATAACCTGGAGTCAGAATCTTAAGGATCTATTCTTGGCTTCTTTACCAACATGTTTGATGTTCATTGGCAAGTCACTTAACCTTCTTGTACTTCAGTGAAAGTGAGGACAAAAGCAAATCTACAGATATATTGTGAGATTCTATGACTAATCGTGCTAACTAATTCAGAATGAGTCAATATCTGTGTGCATCTACCAAAGATAATAGGCATTATTAAAGAGCCCACACACAGGGCCATAAATACACTTCTTATACTAATAATTTGAAATGACTCCTATTAGACATAGAAATATGTAGGTTTTGTCTTTCTTATAAAGTATGTCCAGAGACAGACTAGCCTATTTCCAATTCATTTTCAACAGAGGTGCACAGAAGTAAAAGTTTCTTTTAGTTGCTAAATATATAGAGCCTCTATGGGCACCTCCATCCAAACAAAAATGCCTCTTCTTCTATCCTGCTCAATGTTTTCAGCAACTGGATGGGGTTGCCAATTTCACGGTAATTACGTAGAACTTTTGGAAGGAAAATTTGTTTTACATCAATGATTGAATTAATTCATCAGTTACGAGTCCCTAGGCTGTGTCCAGCTCTATACATAAAAATACGATTATCATCATCATCATGAATGTCCCTGAGGATAACCCTCTAATAGTGGGATTTGTGAATATGGTAGACTAAAGTGAGGAGGAAGTTCTACATGGGTTCTATATTCTTCTCTGGGGTCTCTCTGAAGAGCATGTCTGCAATAATGCAACCTTTATTGGCTTCCCTTTTTCCCATTCTGTTCTGTTTATTGACTTACTTTTGCTTACAGGAAACATCTAAAAAAAACTATATAGAGCCAAGTTTTGTCTTTGCTCTGCTTTAAGGAGAAAGCAAATTAAAACATACATCCACTGAATAGCATACATACATACATCCACTGAATAGCAGCCCTTTCACCTGCCTGAGGAGTTTGCTCAGAATATTCCTTACTTCCCCCTTTTACTTCATCAGAATTTTCCTCTTTTGGACTTAAATAACACACACACACACACACACACACACACACACACATATATACATATATAAATATAAATACATATGATATATATATCATACATACATAGTAATACATTCCTCCTGGAACTATGACCTTAACCTCTACTCTCCTTTTCTATAAAGCACCTAAAATGATTTTCCTTTGCTCTACAATACTACTACCTCATTTCTCTTCTAAGTCCACTCTAAACAGATTTTGATCTCCACTACTGTACTCAAATTTCATTCTATCACTGAGAGCTCTATATTGCCAAACTCAATGATCAATAATTATCCAACATCTTATAATACCAGCATTCGACAGGACTAATCACTCCTTTTTGAAATATTTTCCTCTTCTCCGGGACAACACACTTCCTGCTTTTTTTTTTTTTAACTTTTTATGTTTCTCCCCTTTCAGACTCTTTTTCCAGATCCTATTCCTATTTTGTACTTTTAAAGTTTGGAGTGCTCCAAAGTACAGTCTGTGGACCTCCTCACTTGTCAACTACCTTACTTTGTTAGTGACCTACTCCTTTCCCATGTCTTTGAATATTGCTGATATCTTAAAATATTTTCTCAGCTCCAACCTTTCCCTGAAGTACTGTCACTTGGTTTTTAACAGGCATCGATACTTGATAACCTAGATCCAGCCACATTGACCTCCTTGCATGTAGTCGAGCATATCAAGCAAGCCTCCACCCTAAGACATTTATATCTCTTCTATCTGCCTGTAATGTTCCCCTCTTTACCTTCTTTATATTCAGGAAAGGTTTATTTACCTTAGATCTCTTACATTATTACTTCATCCAAGAGGGCTCTCCCTGATCACCCTCAAATATAATACCCAACCATATCACTTCCATATCCCCATCCTCATGTTCATTAATAAGATAAATGTGGTGTGCATATTTCAAGCATAGCTCTCCTCCCTGACTGAACTCTAGGAGACCATTGTAGAGTAGGAAAAGCAATGGTTTTGGGTCCTATAATCCTTGATTTTTGTCATCCAACCTACCTGAGATGTTATCTTAAACAAGTTACTTGGTTCAGTCTCAATGTAAATGAAGACAGCAATATCCAACATATTCAAACAGTATTTGGCCTGGTGTTTTAGTCATTATAGAAAATACACAAAAGAAAGTAAAAAACCCAAGTCATCTAGTTAGATATTTTTATAAACTTATAATTTAATAATATCATTATTCAATATCTTGTACCATATATAAAGTTAGAACCAAGCCATGTAATTAGAATTATTTTAGTAAATTTATAGCTCAACAATTTCATTACCTGGTATTTTGCACTAAGCTGAAAATTGGAGTTACTTCTCCTAAAAATAGGGGAAGGTAAAAAAAATCCATTGCATTTTTTTTAATTGTCTTTTTTTTCTTAATTGAGGTATAATTGACATACATTATATTAGTTTCAGGTATACAGCATAATGATTCAATACTTGTATATATTACAAAAGGATCACCATAGCATGTCTAGTTAACATCTGTCACCGTACAGTTACAGAATTTTTTTCTTGTTATGAGAATTTTTATGATTTACTCTCTTAGTGGCTTTCAAATATGTACTACAGTATTATTAACTATAGTTACCATGCTATGCATTACATCTCTATTATTAATATATTTTATAACTCAAAGTTTGAACCTTTTGACTCCTTTCACCCATTTTGGCCCTCACACCCACCCCAACTGCTCCCCTTCTGGCAACCACCAATTTTTCTCTGTAACTGTGGCTTTGGCTTTTTTTTTTAGTAGATTCTATATATAAGTGAATTCATACAGTATTTGCCTTTCTCTGTCTGGCTTATTTCATTTAGCATAGAGCCCTCAGGGTCCATCCAGGTTGTAGCAAATGACAAGATTTCATTCTTTTTTAATGGCTGAATAATATTCCATTATGTATTTACCACATCTTCCTTATCCATTCATTCATTCAGTCGACAGTTAGTTAGGTTGTTTCCATATCTTCGCTATTGTAAATACTTCTGCAAAGTGGGATGAATATATTTTCTGAAGTTAGTGTCTTTGATTTCTTTGCATAAATAACCAGAATTAGAGTTGCTGGATCATATGGTAACTCTATTTTTAATTTTTTGAGAATCCTTCATATTGTTTTCCATAGTAGCTCACCAGTTTATATTTCTACCAACAGTTCACAAAGGCTCCCTTTTCTCTACATCCTCGCCAACACTTGTTATTTCTTTTTGATAATAGTCAATCAGACAGGTGTGAGGTGATATCTCATTGTGGTTTTGATTTGCATTTTCTTGATAATTAGCGATGTTAAGCATTTTTCATGTACCTATTAGCCATCTGTATGTCTTCTTTGGAAAAATGTCTATTCAGATCCTCTGCCCAACAATTCTCAGATTGTTATGGGGGTTTTTTGTTTGTTTGTTTTTGGGTTGTATGAATTCTTATATATTTTGGATATTAACCCCTTACATATGTTTTCTAAATATTTTCTCCCATTCCGTAGGTTGCCTTTTCATTTTTTTGATGGTTTCCTTTGCCATGCAGAAGCTTTTTAGTTTGATATAGTCCCACTTGTTTATTTTCGCTTTTGTTACCTTTGCTTTTGATTTCAAATCCAAAAACCCATTGCCAAGACAGATGTCAAGGAGCTTACCACTTGTGCTTTCTTCTTGGAGTTTTGTGGTCATCCATTGTGTTGTTTATGTTTGATTCATTCACTTTCAATTCCTCCAGTCTTTCTCCTTTAACAACTCCTCATTCTTTATTCATTCACTCATTTAGTCACTTATTAATTAGGTAACTGCCGCATTGAAGAGATTAAGTATTTTGGTTTCATATATAAAGATATTTCTTTTCTCTCGTAAGTGTGGTATTTTTTATATTGAAACCTACAAAATTCCCAACTCGTATTATTTCTTACCAACATAATATAGGCTTCAGAGGAGGCTAAAATGATTCACAATTATCTAAAAATAAAGTTATACAGTATTCAAAGGCATTGGAACAGAGTGGTTATTTTATATTCTTTTTTTTTTTCTTTTAACCCTGCCACAAATATTTAAAAATTAACTGCATCATATTGAAGATTGGTGATCCACTTATAACATTATACAGATGTAAAAACACATACAGCCAGAAAGCAAAAATAAAATTAACAAAGCAAGTGCAAATGCATCTTTTTTTTTTTAATGTGGAGAAAAGCTATTGTGGAACACATGTATGAAACTCCCAGCATCATCACATGTATTTAGTATAGATCAATTTTTTTAAAGGAAACCAGATCTATACTATACTATATCTATACTATACTACATATATATAGTATATATATACTATATACTATACTATACTGAATCAATTTAGTATAGATAAAATTTTTTAAAGGAAACCAGAGATAATAGTTTTAAAATATTGAAAATTCTATACCAGCACTTCTCTTTCCACATGAGTCAAAATGTTCCACTACTTCTTTGCAATCCTACTATTTATCCTCTTTCTCATTTCCATTTATCCTAGCATCTTCTAAACATGCCCCATTCAAATTCCTTTTTCAAATCTGAATTTATATGTGACTATTTTACCCTGTGGCCCTTTACCTATACCAAAGAGTTCTACCCAGTTGTTCTCTACTACAAAAAGTATGTCCTCAGTCATGACAGCCTCAGACCAAATAGAGTTCTTGTTTTTGTGAGATAATAAAGTAGCCTAGATAAAACCAATAGAGGTTTAGAATGTCCCTAGCAAAATTCTAATAAAATTTCCATTTAATTAAAGTCTTATCTCTGAACTTAATTTTTTAAATAGATAATTTAAAATTTCAAAAGAAACAATTAAGATAATTGCAGTGGGCCTTACTTACCCAAATAGTTAAAGCTTATTCTCTTCAAGTCCATATATCCTTCAGAGGTATCTTGGACCTGAAAGTCAGATCACAAATGATAGCTAAAGTCAAGCTAAAAAAGCCATTACGTAAGAACATCAGAAATATAGGTATTATATTCCCCTCTTTACTGATTGAATAACGAAAACTTGGCCAGTTAAATTTTAGTATATCAAATACTCACCAATAGCTTTCCAATTTCCTGTTGCCTTTAACAAAATCACATACATTTTCATAGAAAATACAAATAATTAGATAATAATCTTTTCATTTTAATCATCTTGTTTAAATTCATTCATTATTATTTGAGTGCAAATACTATTATTTCCAAAATTTAAATTTCAGTAATTATTTTAGTGATAAAAAATATTTTCCTCATTCAAATTAGCATCACCAGTAAATAACTCCTTTAATTCTAAGGAATATATCTGATTAGATTTAATTTTAGTTCTCTATTTTTCTTTCTAGTTTATTGATTAAAGTTCCTGACCTACCTAGATCTATTATGCCTATTTAAAATGTATCAAAACAAAAATTACAGAAGTCTTAATCCATAATTTTTAGGAGTACAACTGCATACATATAGCTATTTTACTCTATCTTTAATACAGTCTCCCCCAACCCATAATAGTTTTGTACCTTTAAGGTTAAACTTTGACCAAATCTGGCTAGGAAACATACTTATAGGGGCACCTGGGTGGCTCAGTTGGTTAAACCGCTGCCTTTGGCCCAGGTCATGATCCCATGGTCCTGGGATTGAGCCCCACATGGGCTCCTTGCTCAGCCGGGAGCCTGCTTCTCCCTCTCCTCCCCACTTGTACTCTTTCTCGCTATCTCTGTCTGTCTTTCTCTCTCTCAAATAAATAAATACAATCTTAAAAAAAAAAAAAAAAGGAAACATACTTACAAATTTTTGAAAAAATATTTTTAACTCAGTAAACATATTTTCTCCTATCTAAATGGTATCACAATTCCCAATACCCTCTCCCATCCAGATATTTATCACAAAAGAGTCCATTTGAAGCTAGCTAATTTTCTCTATTTCACCAGCCCCCTGGGTATCCAGCTCAGTTTCTATCTTGTGGCTAAAGGATTACTGGTCCTTTCTTCAGAAATTGTGTGTGAGTTGCCCAGAGTGGGATGTGGCCCTAGAGTCTTCTTCATTTAGAAAGGAAAGTGAAAAGGAGCCTTATTTTAAATATAAAATACAAAAATATGGAAATTCATCCATTACATTGATATCCTTGTAATACTAGAATTTGCTGTTCATGTAATCTTACAAGCTTTTTCTTTTATTACTAATAAATGCTCTTTGAAAGAGACAGCCTCTTCACTCCTGTAGCTAAAACTGTTGAAACCATGTAATTCCTAATTGCATGAAAAATGTTATTTTAGAGCTTAAAAAAATTAATCCTTATGCACTTTATGTTATCATTTGATAAGTCTAGCACAGTTTGGAAACACATACTCAATATTGCACACTGTAATATCCTTTATAATTGGCATAATTAATATCAATAGTTTTACTCAATTAATATTTACTGAATGTTTACTATGGTGTCTTAGATTCACATGCCTTAGCACATATAAAGTAGAGCTTCTTTTTCCAGTAAAACAATTGAAATTATTTACTGAAGAATGCACATATTTCTAAGGAAATATGTAGTTTTTAAAATCCCAAGACTATTCTTCTGAAATCTAACATGATCATTTTAGAGCATTGTACTTTTCTAAAGACAAAATTCCCCACCTGATAAATTTAATTCTCTCTTAGAAAGAAAAAAGTAAACATGAAAATCCCATAAATATCCTGGCAATAGCTTTTTTCTTATCTTTTGGATTATTTGCCAACCTAATCACCATCATCTTTGTTTTCAGTGTGCAAGATGTGACATTTTCAATTTAATTGCCACTAAATATCTTAAATAAGTTCTAAATATGATTTTTTCCCATTATTTTATGCCTATGTTTACATTCTGATTAGAGAGTAGTTGTCAGTGGCAGCGTGGATGTAAACCCTTTCTGCTGGTGGTGAAAGGGCTACCCCTGCCAAAGCCAATCTATAAAGACTAGAAAAGGTGCCTACCACTTCAAATGCACAGACACCAATGCAGGGCCACAAGAATCGTGAATAATGAAGTATATCACCAAAGGAAACTATAAAGCTCCAGTGACTGATCCTAAAAAAAATGGAAAGCTATTCACTGACTGGGGATTTAACATACAGCATGGTGACTATAGTTAACAATACTTCTTTATATACTGGAAGGTTGCTAAGAGAGTAGATGTTGAATGTTCTCACATTCTATTTTTTAAACTTAGATAATGTTATATGTCAATTATATCTCAATAAACCTGGGGTGGGGAAAACAAAAAGGCAGAAGAAGGGCAAATTTATTCTCTCTGCTTGAACTGGACATCCATCTTCTAACGTCCTCAAGCCTTGGCTTCCCTGGTTGTTAGGCCTTGAAGTTTGGACTAAAATTACACCACTGGCTTTCCTGAGCCTCCAGGTTACAGAAAGCACATACTTCTTAGCCTTCATAATCATGTGAGCCAATCCTTCATAATCTCTTTTAATATATTTATTTATATATTCTATTAGTTTTATTTCTCTAGAGAACCCAGACTAATACAGATTTGGCACTAAAAGTGGTACCAGAGGAATAGAATTTTGAGGTTGCGATCAGATTCCAAAGAGGCTATTTCCTACATTCTCATCTTCTTCCCAATCCCTCAACAGTACACACACATACACAAACAAATCACTTGAATTTTTTAGTTATTCTGAACTTTGTTTTACATTACATTTTACAGAGAATGTTGTACTGAATTAAAATGTAAACACTGATCTTGTGGTGGTACCATAATTTCTCTTTCCTGTAATTGGTGACTTATTTGCCACTACTTCACACCTTCAACTATAAAGCCATCACTCATCTAGGAGCTATGTACAGGGCTCCTTTGATGTTGACTGTCTAGTTGACCTTACTATTAAAACCCATGTCATCTTATATCAGTGCAGCTTGAAGAAATGAGACAGTGTCAGTTTTATGGACTCCAAGTCCTAATTTCTGATTCAATTCATGACAAATCAAATAATATAGTTGCAGTCTGGAATAGATGAAGATATATATATAATTTCAGATCATGAAACATATTCACCTGTACATGGAGGAGTAATATTGCACATAGAATTGCTACACAATGTCAGTGGCATACAACAATAAGCATTTAATTAGTTTAATGTTGGATGCAAGTTGATCTTGGTTGCATTTAACTGTGGGATAGCTTTGCTTCAAGCTATGGATTTATTTGAGCATGGCTACTCTCCTCACTGAGATTTAGTGTCATGTCTCTTCTATCTATTTATTCTAGGATCAAGCCAGAGGAAATGGTAGCTACAGGGGAAGTTCCTCTTATGGTGGTGGCAGGGATGCAAGGTAGCAAGTAGAAATACATATGGTCTCTTAAGGGAATTGGTACTTGTCACTTCTGTTTCCTAATATTGGCCAATACGAAATATATGTCTGAACCTAAAGGAAAGTAGTAGGAAAATATACTCTGCCCCACTTCCTGAAAGGAATACAATGTCACATGGCAAACAATATGAGAAGGAATAGTGAAAAGTTGGGGCCAATTATTCAAATTATCATATACAGAGAAGTGGTATATAATGAGGAATTTTCATACATCACTACAGAAATGGAATTTCAGAATTATTAGATTTGACTGAATTTTGAAATCTAAGTTGATGCCAAAATTTACAGTAGACCTAATACCATATAATAGATGTTCAGGTTATACTCTATACAATGAACTTTTAAAACAAAGCCTGCACTTAATCTATATGCTGAAGTTTTATAAGAATAAACACATTATTTGTTAATCTAAAGAGAAGCTATCAAATGTGCAGAGACCCTAAGAGTTGGGCAAGCAAACAGTGGTAAACTGCTTAAACATAAATCTAAATTTATGTTTATAAATTTTATGAAAAATATATTCATATAGTTTTCCCTATATCACTCAAATATTTAAACTGATTTAATATGAAAAACATGCTTTAACTTACATTTACTTATAGAAAGTCATATCCAAAAATACAGGCTTCTCCAATATGGTTCAAACATGGTCATCCACTTCTTAAAATCATACCATGATGACACCTGAACATTTATAAGCTAGAATCCTAATATTATGGCCTCAAATGTCATGCTAATTGAGACTGAAATTTTATAACCTATTGAAACTTCTTTATTGAGACTTTTTTGAAAAAAAAATTTTAAAGCAGCAAAAGAGAAATATTTGTTTCTATATTTGAAAGGAGTATTTTAAATAGGCCACACATTGTGATGCAAGGAGTTCACTAGAAATGTAGACATAAAGCTTTCAAACTACGCAGTTTTCATATTCACTGAGCTTTATTTCAAACACCAGAATCATATGAGTTATATTGATTTCTTGACTGTTATATTTGAATCTGAGATGAAAAATTTTAGCTGAAGTACCTCTTATCACCAGCAAAAAAATAAATACTTTTTATTGTCTTGACAATTACAATAGTTCGTAATCTCATGAGCTCACCTTTTTTCAGATTTTAGAAAGAAAGAAAGTAATCTCAAAACTTTGCAAGGTTGGTTGTCAGAATGATACCCAAATCCCCAAACATCCAGGGAATTTGGTGAGTGGCCACATCCTGGGAGTCTCTAAATTCACACAAATCTGAAGGTTTGGGTTTTGGTGTTTTTTTTTTCAGATGAGTTAAACATGGAAAGATGGAAAGTCATGTGAGGTATGAAGACAGAATTTGTGTAAAATTCATCAAAAAATTGTTGTTTTCTATCCAAGACTAAATTCCACATATAAACTCCAGGATTGAGAACATTGTCCAAGATTACAAGGGACCACCTCAATTATTTTTTAATCCTTTTTTTTTCCTTAAAAAAAAAATCCTTTTTTTCCTGAAGTTTCTTCAGGGGTATAGAGTGAGAAGTGACTCATTAATTCATTTATTCATCACATGCTATTTGTCAACCATTCAGCTGGACACTAATGATTTAAGAAGATAAAGATACAATCTTCGCCCTCCAAGTATAGTGCTGCATACAGGAAAAAAAATAGGAAATTATTACATTCTGACATGATAGATAATTTAGTAGTGGTTAAAAATAGGATGGTGGGAGGGTATTGAACACAGAGGAAGTCTTAGGATATATGTCCTTATGAACGTTTGTCTTTGTATTAAGTATCTTCAGCATTAATTTTTAGAATGAAAAGAATTCTGACTTTCCCTTTACTTTCTGAGTTTTCTTTTGCCTATAATAACACAATCAGAGAATCACAGAGCAGGCCCCTAGAATTTGAGTACCTCTGTATCCACCATTAAAATGAACTCTTCCTTTCAACAGCATCCCCTAGGTCGTTACTGGGTCCTGGTCAGAGACACCTCTCAGTGGGACACCAGTCACTACAAAATCTTAACTACTCATCATGAATCAGGTATTTATTGATTTTTCCAGCCATAGGCTGGGCAATGTGCAGTAGCATCCTATTATCAGTTTGAAGTAACATTATTTGAGCAGAACTGAAGTCAAAAGGAAATTGGACATGGCATATATTAGTATTAAGGGAGAGACTCACAGAGAAAGAAGCCATGTTTACAGGGAAAGGTATTATCAAATGTCTCAAAATGATAAACTTTACTTCTCCGAGGAAGACATGGCTACCCTGGTACACTGTTGTGTATCCAAAGTGCCCATCATGAAGATTAATGCTGAGACTCTCATATGCCACCATAACCTGGGAAAACTAGCTCTTGTTACCTGAAGGTTAGTTGATTAAAATAGTCTCATCCTAATAAGGAGTGGGTAATGATTTGAAAGAGTGATTGGAATTTGTCTTTCCTGAATATAATACTTCGGTAAGAATTAGAATTCTTGGAGTTACTCATGCTTAATTTAACATCCTATATTTTACACATTATATCTTGTCAAAAAAAATGAACTTTGTAGAAAAACAAATGAGGCAATATACTGATCCCATAGGATTCACTGCGCTTAACATGTACACTTTAGCCTAGGAACAATTTTATAATGGCTTATTGAAAACTTAGTTACTGGGATGCCTGGGTGGCTCTATCAGTTAAGTGTCTGCCTTCTCCCAGGTCATGATCTTAGGGTCTTGGAATAGAGTCCGACATCAGGCTCCTCTGTCAGCAAGGAGACTGCTTCTCCCTCTGCCTGCTGCTCCCCCTGCTTGTTCTTGCTCTCTCTCTCTCTCTCTCTTTGGCAAATAAATGAATGGAATTTAGAAAAACAAAGGAAACTTAGTTGCAGCACTAACTAGTAGATGATACCTTAGGATATTAAGATATTGCCTTATAGCACATTATATATCTTTTTAACAGTGATCAACCTATAGCGTTGTTTCTCTTGTAACCAGGATACACGGGTATAGGAAACAAGGGACCTACTTAAGAATAATCTAGCTTCCTAGTCCCATGTCTTTAGATTCTTCTGATGTGGAAGTCTTTATTTCTTTAAAAAAAAAAATGCCCCTAGTCCTTATTCCACTAAATAAGAATTTGCATTGCCATCTCATCACTTAAGACTTCTTATTGCTACTTTACCAAGAGCAAAATGATTGTGGCAAATAATCCCAGCTGGTAAGGGAGATAGGCTTGCTGCTAAACAGTAGAGGCAGATAGATGTTCCCCTGTACCCCTGGGTCCCAGAAGATCCTCTGGAACACTTCAGAGTATTATTATATCCAGTGGTAAATTTAATGAAACACTACAGAAAAAGAATGTGGATAAGATCAGGATCACCAAAGGGTTAGAATCTCCAGGAATGAAAGTTTGAATCATTTCACCAAGAAAAGAATAGCATCCATCTGAGATGCTGACTGGGAATAAAGGGAACATGGAAGGAGTATTGAAGGAAGGAAATTATAAATAAGACCCTTGGCCTTCTTATTAATTCAAAAAAGAGGACATTATATACTTATCTTTCTTTCTTATTCTCTTTCCTGTGTGTGCGCACATGCTGGTGTGTGTACTTAATATTAGCTATCTTCTTCCTCTACTTATGCCTTCTATTTTATATAAGGAGTTGGTAATTAGTGTTAAAATGTAATTTATACATTATGGAATATGAAAGTGAGATGACCAAATAATAAGAGAAATGAATATCACCCAGAGATTTGAAACAATAATTAATGATACTTTGGGACTCTCCGTAGTGGATTTTCATCATACATAGGATTAAATACATTATGTAGGGAACAGACATGATTTTTCTTTCTTTTTTCTTTTCTTTCTGATTTGGACTTTTAAGTATGAGTAGAAGACCTGTTAAAAATTACATTTAGAATCAGTGGACTAGAAGTAGATGCTGAGATCCTCATTCTAACATCAGTATTCAAGGCAATACCAATACAAGAAAAAAAATACATTTAAAGCAATTTATGTATAGGATCTAATACAGATCTAATTTTTCTTTTAAAATTTAAAAAAGATCTAATTTTTCTTTAAAATCTGTTTTGACTCTTCCTTTCTTTTTCAGTTTAAGAAATACAATTTAGTGGGGTTTTTTTCTATCTGGAGAGTAAAACATAAATTTTGTTACAAATATTTATGTAATAGTTCCTTACAGTATATGAAGTTAAGAAACATAACAAAACTAATAGAAATTTTTATAAACAGGTGTAAGACTTATCAAATTTGGGTATGATTGATAATTATAAATCAACATAAATGTGTGTGCACATATTTGTATATTAAAATATTTGAATCGGCTGATAATCCCACAAGAGAATACTGTACACTTTCGAATCACAGGTGATTCATAGGCTGTAAGGCAAATACAAACCGAAATAGAAAAAGTTTAATTTTCCTTGGTGCAAAAGGGACACACCGCCCCCCCCCCCCACAGGAACACACACCTTTTTCTTAAAGCATTTACTTTAGAAAAAAATGTAATTATGAATCCTTTCCCTACCCCTTTGATATGTATATAAATGTTTTTAAAGGCTAAATAAGCCTTTTACCAGTTTTGCAAACCAGGAATATTTCCTGAGGACTGAAACCATCTCTTTGAAATGTAATCAAGGAAGGAAGCACCCCTATCTCCCACTTTTCTGAGTGTGTGGAGGCCTGATTTCAGCTGGCTCTTGGCTCCAAATTGAAAACTTAACCTCTGGGATGGTAAGGATGTAAGATTTTTTAAATACAGGTAATTAGCAAACACAGGGGGCTGCCCCAATTAACAAGTGAATTTAGGTTGAACTACATATGACAAACGGTGATGTCAAGTCCCTTAGTTGAAGACTAGTTTATTTGTTTATTGATTATTTTGAGAATATGTTTGTAATGAGTTGTATTTGCTTGGGTATATAAAAGGTAAGATGTCTTTCTGTATTTCAAATTTCTTTAGCGGATTGTCTGTGATGTGCATTGCATTCTGCTTGAATTCCTATTCAATAATAAGACTTTTTTTTTCTCTTCTACCTTTGTGGAGAGGTTTTCTGGGTTGGAAGGAGTTTTTATTTTTAATTCTATGTTTCCAACAATATCTTTAGGAGGCAATGCAAGGCAAGGATGGCTTGCATCCCTATCTGAGACTTCTCCCCAAACTCCGGTGTTAAAATCCATGGAGTGAACCTGGATATAAGTAGGACTACTTTTTTCTGGAGTAAAAGGGTGAATTGGTAAAAATAAATACAGGCCAAAGCCTGCTCTACCTGCTTTTCTTCTGGAAATCCAAACCTAAAATCATAAATGTTTGTACTTCATTAATAGAAAAAAGCCAATCCTAAATACATCAACAGCAATAAAAAGAAGATATACAAGTCTACAAGAGCAATGGCTAGAAGCTAAAGCCAGATTTAAATTTCTTGCCCTGGGCCTATCTTAAGTATTATAAAGTAAGAAGATCATTCAAAGAATGATGCCAAGATTTTTTAAAAATTTCTTGAAGCGAGAGAAGAATGTAACTGGATTTTTATAGGTCCTTAGAAATTCTCCTTTATCCACTTCTGGAATTAGAATATTCCAAACTAACATTATAAATGGAGTTGGCAGGTGGAAGAAGCAAGAGAAGAAATAGGAAGTCTTTCTAGAATAACAAAAATTAAAAAAAAAAAAGAATGATAAAGTTGCTATCAAAGAAAAGGATATATGGAAGTAAGGCAGTATAGGAACCACAAATGTGCATAGGAAAAGGAATATAAGATTGATCTATCAGCAGAAATTGGAAAGGAAGACAGGGCGTGAGAGTACCTGGAAGCCCCAGACTTAAAGTATCTTAATTATACCAGTTGAAAAATCCCCAGAAAATTTTCTGTTTCAAATGAATAATTTATATTGTGGAACATGTTTATGATCTTTTTTCTCTGTCTGGAAGTGCCTCTCCTTCAAATTGTGCCTGCTTAAGTGCTAAGAGGTCACCTCTTGTTTTGTCCTTGCTTGTCTCGTTGCTATTATTGCGTACATCACTTTGCATTTTTTAAAAAAATTAGTAGACTTCTTTAGAGCAGTTTTCAATATATAGAAAAAAATGAGCAGAAAATATAGAGTTCTTTATGCCCCCACTCCTCTTGTATAAAGTTGCCCTTATCATTAATATATTGCTTTATTGTGCCATCTTTATTATATTTTTCTTGTTTATTAACTCGTTAGTGCAAAAATTATGACTCATCCAATGCTAAGCAAAGAGACTCAATAAATACCAATTTTAAAACTAAACTGAACAGAATATAAATTGGGTAGTAAAATCATGTGTAACTTTTCAATGTAGTTTTCGATCTCAGGAACCCTTCTAATAATAGATGAAAGCCATAGATTTTCTTCATTTAAAGAGTGCAAATACATGTACATATATTCAACTTTGAACATAAGGTTTAAAATAACAGGATCTCTCAACTTCAGCACTGTTGACATTGTTGTGTGGGGCTGTCTGGTGCATTGTAGGATGTTTAGTAGCATTCCAGCCTCTATTTACTAAATGCCAGGAGCAATTCCCTCCCCTACAATGACAATAAAAATGTCTCCAGACATTGCTGAATGTCTCCTGTGTGGCAAAATTGCCCCTGGTTGAGAATTTCTAAAGATAACTTCACCAGACCACAGATAAGAAAGTCTGCGTTAGTAAAAAAATTGATTTCAAAATAATGCTAATTGGGGTCCATTTGATCAATTATAAATGAGAAAGGAGAGAAAGAGATAACAAAAGGATAACTTGAGTATGCATAAAAACGAATTTATCAGATACAAGAGATGCTGTTTGGGTAAATGTTGAATGTACATTTACTGCAGTTTCTTTTCTTTTTTAAAGGTATTTATTTATTTATTTATTTATTTATTTATTTATTTATTTTTAAGATTTTATTTATTTATTTGACAGAGAGGGAGAGATCACAAGTAGGCAGAGAGGCAGGCAGAGTGAGAGGGGGAAGCAGGCTCCCTGCTCAGAAGAGAGCCCGATGCGGGCTCGATCCCGGGACCCTGAGATCATGACCTGAGCCAAAGGTAGAGACTTAACCCACTGAGCCACCCAGGTGCCCCTCTTTTTTTTTTTTTAAGAATTTTTATTTATTTGACAGAGAGAGAGCACAAGCAGGTGGACTAGCCGATAGAGGGAGAGGGAGAAGCAGGCTCCCCGCTGAGCAAGGAGCCCGATGCAAGGCTCAATCCCAGGACCCTGGGATCATGACCTGAGCCAAAGGCAGACACTTAACTGACTGAGCCACCCAGGCGTCTCTACTGCAGTTTCCAGCACACATAAAACAAGTAATTATTCAACAAAGTTCTTAGCTGTTAATCTGATTAAAAATTTGGCATTTGTTGCTTCCAGCCTTTCATTTAATTTACAAATTAGAATTTCAAGTTATATTTTTAAATTATTCCTTGAGAAAATGCAATGAGGCTTACTAAATTAGTAACAGAAATCACCTAGTACTAGAAATAACTCAAAGCTGTGCTCTAGTTGCCCAGTTATTATCCATATTACTGAATCCCTCTAGAGTACATAAATATACAAAGCAACATTGAGCAGGCTCCCACTATTTTCAGAACACTGGAAATACATACATACATACATACATACATACAAAAACGGAAGAAGTGACCATTGTTTTCAAATAAACCATTGTCCTTCAGTATGTTGAGGACCAGAGTTTAAAGTTTAGTTCTGGATTAATTTACTTTCCAAGCAAAAATTTTGAGGTTGGCTTCAGTATTAAAAAAAACTAACTCTGTAAAAGAAAGAAACATATACTGCCCTATTTTCAGTGCGTGATAAAGCTATGATAAACATGGTACACAACATATCAGTATTATGGACTTTTTAATAAATTATTACCAAACTAAATACTGTCTGTATTAAGTGTAAGATGTATAAATGTTAAAGGTTACTTTTTAGCTAGTCTAACAAATTTGGATATTTCTATGTATTTATGTGTGTACATTTTCAATTTTATTAGTGATGAAATTTCTGTAAATTTCTTTCCCTTGCATCCTGTGCTTTTGTTTGTCTCCTTGAGGCCAAAGATGTGCATTTTGTTTATCTGTGTATACCTCAGTGTGTCCAGTACAACGTTCTTATCTGGTTGATCTCTGAGAGTGGAGTTTAGGTGAGGTAAATTGAATTGAATTGCTTTAAACTAAAAGCTCTTTTTAGCACTGCTTATTCCCCTAGACTCCTGGAGGTAGCTGGAGCTGAAATGCTACAGACAGCTATTTTTCATTACTATATACAAAATCACTGCTAGGTTGGCACAAAGAAATAAAATGTCTTGACACAAAGAGTTAATGTGATTGTCAGGCCTTACACTGTTGGAGCCAAGATAGAGCTAAGATATCTGGCTCGATGCCAGAGCATTTGGTTTCACAGCCTGCTGCCTTTCCTTTATGGATAATTATGCTTTTTTAATTGGAGCGTACATCAACTTTTATGTACTGGTGTGGCCACTGACATGTCAGGTGTAAGACAACTCCTCAAATGAACCTGACTTGGAGCTCTCACCCCACAAATTATGTTCCAAGATTACAGTTTTAAAACTTCTCTTGGCTTGCCACCTTGTGGTGGATTTTTCAAAGTAACAAAATTCAGTCTTGTAAGAAATAACAGGTTTCCACCCTTGTTAAAAATAATAATTTACATATGAAAATTATATAAATTTGCAATGACTTCAGTAAAGATCTAAAATTATCATCTCTGATATAAAATTAGCATTTATGATAAATTTTTTTTCATTATTTCCACGAGTAGCTTGACACATTAAACTTGGAAAAAATAAGGAAAGTATTACCTCAATCCCCCAAAAATATATGTGATATCATGAAATTAATTCAAAAACTTTCCCTGTTTCATCGGTTACTTTCTGAAAACTTTAAATTAGATTTAGCTGCTGAGCAAATATTAATATAATAAGAAATTGCATGTTTTATAAGACAACTTACAATTTACCATTAGCTTTTAAAATATGCAGTTATAATGAACCATATAATACATCATTGGTTTATTAGCTAATTTGATTACTATTCAAATAGAATTTATTAGTTGATAAATAACATGAGTTGTTAGAGTATTTGCAAGATGTATGTTTGTATTTTTTTTGTCCTGATGACCACAGATCATCAGCTTTCTGGGAGTATATCTAGTATGTTCTAAAACTAAATTAATTACTTGTCTAAGAAAAGTCTTTGGATTTCCTCAGAAGAAATGAGATCTTTTGATTGGGACTTATAATTAAAAGACCAAGATAATTGCTACAATCCAATAACAAAACAGGAACACAGGTTAACCACAATGTCATCGATCATACTGATGGAAGGAGGTTGACAAATGATTGCTAACGCTTAAAATTCATAAACCAGGTGATCTCTTTGAAGATAATGTTAGATACTACTGAGTATTAAGAACTCTCCTCTATATGCATTAACCATTTCCACAAACTATTGTGAAAAGATTGCCAAGATAAGAGTTTTTGATTTCATAGAACAAATTTCAGAAATCCTGCCACAAATCTGTTTTCACACCTAAAGATGGCTATTCAAACCAAGTGTGAGTGGGATATGACTGATATAGCGGTAGATTCATTAATCCTCATCTTTCTCAATTTTGGGAAACCGGGCACACTGGGAGATTCCACACCTGGGCCAAAGTCAGGTGCTTTTATTTTTATTGGTCAGGAAAATAACTCTTTTTGAGATTGAAACTCAGATGAAACTTGTAACTGTTTTATCTTTCAGCTGGAAAATAACTTAGATATAATGCAGCCCTCTCACTGCAAAAATTTAATTTAAGGGCAAAATATCCTAAGGAGACAGCATCAAAAAAGGGCAGCCTCGGGTAATCTTATTCCCAATCCAGTTCTATTTAAACAACTCCTTGATGTCTGAATTCTTACAGACACTCAACGGTATATACATTTATCATAAATTCTGGGAATTATATTTTGTGCTGCTACCATATAGGATAGATTTTTATTACTTTATTTTTTAAATCATTCACCGTGGTGTGGTCTGTGTTCTAAGAAAATAGCAGGAAAAGAATGCAAGAAAACATTTTCATTTGAATTACTGTTTTTTTTTTTTTAATTTATTGAACATGTGTCTTTTATTTAGGTCTAGTCCAACTATCTCAAAGTTTGTGCTTTGATGGCTTTACGAAATCTTTTCTATTGTCTTTGAAGTAGCCCAATTTTCTTAACAGAAGAAATATATTTAAATTGTCTGAGAGCCATGTCTGCTCTCCTTGCTTGCTGCCTTAGGATATCTAAGACTAGAAACTCTGTCAAAAATAGTCTTAATTTACTTGCTAACATTCACTGTCTTGGTAGGAATAATTTTGATTAGTAGGGAAAGTGCTTTCTCATCGTCTTCTTTCACTGGCAAATAATACATTGCATGTGTGTCTTCCTTTACTGAGCCTAGAGCCTTTAGATTCATTATCCAATTAATCCTCCTAACCTTGCTGTAAAGTAAGAATGGGGAGTCAATTCTGAATCTACATGTAGGGAGATTAAATGACTTATATAATGTCACCGAACTGGTAAAAAGCAGAGCTGAGAAAACTGCTTAGGACTTGCCCTTATTGCAATATTGGGTCATTATTTCTCATATTATAAGAACCTCTTCAGAGATAACTGGTTCTAGAAGTTGAGAAGTAAACAGGTTTCTTCATATTTAATTGTAACAATGTTCTCTAAAATGACCTTTTGAAATAACTGGGGATGTAAATGTATTTATATTGGCATAATGTAGTGCATGGTATTTTAATGATATATGGAATAAAATCACTTGTTTTTCTAGTTATGTGAGCTGGTTAACATCCATCAATAAATTACAATATTAGCGTTCATAATAAGCAATTGTTGAAGCAAATGCATTTTTTTCTTTCTCCCTTTCATTTATAATTAATAAGCTAGTTTATTTCCTCCCCTTTATCACATGAGGATTATGCAGCTCAATTGCATTTTATTTGATTATTTTAATCCTGTATTTTTGAGTCGTTTATATTGCTACAGAAACAATTCAAAGAGCACCATTTATTTTTATTTTTAAATAAGATTTAGTTCAATCTGTAAAAAGCCAAAAAAAATCAAATACTAACTATCTTACATGTTTCTCCATTTCCCACATTTCCTTGTTGCATTAGAAAACTAAGAAAATCATTATCTGCATGGTACGTGTGACTGTAGGTTTGACCATAATCCAAAAGTTGAAATGTCAGAAATCCCAGAAGCATGGAGTTCCCGGAGGATTTCAAGCCCAAGTATGCAGGTTGGGGAAGACTGGAGATTCAGATAAGCTCCAACTGTACACTTGAACTTTAGGCTCTTTTTTTTTTTTTTTTTTTAAGATTTTATTTATTTATTTGACAGAGAGAGAGATCACAAGTAGGCCGAGAGGCAGGCAGAGAGAGAGGGGGAAGCAGTCTCCCTGCTGAGCAGAGAGTCTGATGTGGGGCTTGATCCCAGGACCCTGAGCAGAAGGCAGAGGCTTTAACCCACTGAACCACCCAGGCGCTCCACTTTAGGCTCCTTAGGACACAAATTTGGATTTATTTGAGATTTTCTTTTTGTAAGTCAATAGATAATAGATCAGAAAGAACCTTTTAAAATATCTTGAATTTCTCCTTTGAATAAAACAACTTTAAGAAAAATGCAAGCTGAAGGTCCCAAGGTCACCTGAAATATGATCTGTGGTGTCCTTGCTCCTTCTGGTAGGTTTAATGCCACCTTATGGAACCAGAGTTTCACTACACCACATGTTGCAATAACCACAAAAACCTAAGTTCCAAAAGAAGCACTCACAAATTTAGTTGATAGAAAACCATTTCACTGTAGAACTAAAAGGTAGGGGGTTAAATACTAAAGTCTACTATAATATTTTTTAAGAGCTTAAAGCTCTTTGTTTTTACATTGTATATTATTAATCAGATATAAGATTCAGTTTCCATTGGCAATGTAATAGAGTTTTTAAAGCAAATGTGCCTTCCTATTTCAAACATTCAGAAAAGATTAACTCCTGTATTAGTTTCTTGCTGTTTCCACCTTATCATTTTATTTTACCCTTAATTTCTCTGTTCCAAGTTATATATAGACTGATAAGTTACTCAAATGTGCCTAGATATAAACTCATCTATCTAAATTTAAAATGATAGTAATTGTGCTAATATAGAAACTAAGCAGAAAGATAAATCCAGGAGACAATAACCTTGCAAAAACCTCTTTGTGAGCTTATGTAAGGATCATGAACAGAGGGTCGAAACTTCTTAAATCATTTTAGGAAATAAAACATCTGTAGCTTTTAGTGAAAGGGAAAAAAAAATGCTTTCCGAAAGTATGAAGGAATCCAGATGTGCTGGTCTCCAGTGTATGAATAAAAACGGGAAGCTTAATGCAGAGACATGCTGGATCCAACCCAGGCTTCCAAACATTGTATATAAAGGTCTAGATAAGATGTTACTTCCAAGTGAATTCAAACAGAGTGTTAATTTTAACATGCAATAAAATATAAAAATCTATTTCTTGGACATATCAGGTAAGTTGTAGATTATTTGAGAGCTCTAAAACCTGGAATTTTTCATTGATCTAAACTCTGCGTTCAATGATTCACAGACCTGGCTGATCAGAATCACCTGGGCCTCTTTTATACAATGCTTATTCTGACCAGCCCTTCACTGACTTTGAGCAGTAACTTGGTGGAATTTGTCTAGATTCCCAGCTCCAGCGATTTGGATATTCATGATAAAATGTATTGTTATCACTGACCTTTTGTCAGCTGAAAGAATTTCATGGCATTTCTTTTTTTTTTTTTTAAGATGTATTTATTTATTTGAGAGTGAGAACATGAACAGCGGGCCAGAGAAAGAGGGAGAAGCAGGCTCCCACTGCGCAGGGAGCCCAATGCAGGGCTTGATCCCAGGATCCTAGGATCATGACCTGAGCGGAAGGCAGATACTTAACCTACTGAGCCACCCAGGCGCCCCATGGCATTTCTTGACCATAGTCCTGCGAATGGTCTTCTTGTCCTGCTCTACTGAAACACTTATTAAAAAATATTAAGAGGGAGCACATGTGAGCCTGTTACAGTATGGTCAAAGTTGAGGTTCTCAGGAATAATTTCCTTGTAGGTGCACATACCCCTTAATATTATTCTTCTATTCCTCAATCTCAGTAGCTTCAAAGGGAGTGCAGCATGCATTGCCAGTAATATCCTGAATAACAGGTGAACCATACAGAGCAGTACTGAGCATCAAGTGCTTTCCCCACTCTCATAAGGCTATAGTTGAATTCACCATTTTCTGTCTACTGTCAACAGGATTTGAGGTTCAGATAAATATGATCTTTTTCAGTTCTTCCTATCATATAATTCTGGTTAGTCCTTTCCGTGTTATTTTTCTTTGCCTTACCATCATCTTTCTCTCTACAATCTGAGAAGCTTACCTTCTTCATTACCACATTTCTTGCTATCTGAACATCATATTTCATTTTAGTCTCCCATTTCTTATCCAGATGAAAGATCACTATTAAATATTACTGTCTGCTTTCAAAGTACCCATTCAAGCATTATTTCTGGGGGTGGGGGGGTCAGTGATACCATTGTTTTGTTTCTTAGCCATTGTGTTCACCATTATCAACTCAGATGGTGAATGATCTTCAAGAAGGGACTCTCAAGCAAAATTCTCATCACAAAGAGAATTGTGGTTGTAAATTGTCATCACAAAAATAATTCGAAAAGACATCTATACAAAATTATCCAAAAAATAAAAAATAATCTACTTTTAAATATGTATGCCTTTGTTTGGAGACCGTTGACAAAACCTTTGAAGCCAGTTCTTGCAGCAGACCTCAAATTATCATTTATTCTTGCCACTGCTTGTGTCTACTAAGGCCAATAGCAATGATGTCTACAATGTCTACCCATTGTCCAACTTAGAATGCATAT
>CM052897.1:38165348-38187099 GCA_028534135.1 Potos flavus | reverse complement strand
GTATAAAGGAATTTGGATATTTTTACCCCAAAGGAAAAAAACAAAATAAAACACTGAACATTTTTGAGAGGAGGAATAAAATAACCAGATTTAGAAAGTCAGCATGGTTGAAAATGTATTAGATGAGGAAAAATCTGGAAGCAAAAAGGCTGGTTGGGAAGGTAACAAACTATGTCCCAAAAAGGTATTGAATTTAATCAGGGGTGATGAAAATGACAAAAGACAAAGCTGAGACATTTCAAATCTAGATAGTGAAAAGGTAGTATTTGAATAACACCTGGTGCTTTTGCTGTTTCTATACAGTGCTGCTAAATACACCCTGCTCACAGAGATGGCGCTTTTTAAAAATGTTTCCTATTTATTTATTGTTCAAACTAATGGCTAATAAGAGCTGGATTGGGTTTACCATACTGATGTTAGAGCTTAGCTTCTATTGTCACCTCCTCTAATTTAATCATTTTCTAGCTTCTTATTTTTTTCACTTCTACCTTCTTTAACCTGATCTATTTTATTCTCAAATGTTTTACTTCATTTTGAAACATTCTCTAGTCAATTATATTCTCTCCTCCCACTTCATAGATCACATGTTTCTGAGTCACAGAGTCTCATGATAGGAAATTTTAAACACTCTCTGGGAATTACCAGCAGCTGTTTGCTTTGTTTTGTTTTGTTTTTAAGATTTTATTTATTTATTTGAGAGAGAGAGAGAGAGCATGAGAGCAAGGAGAGTCAGAGGGAGAAGCAGAATTCCCGCTGAGCAGGGATCCCAATGCAGACTCAATCCTGGGACTCCAGGATCATGACCTGAGCTGAAGGCAGTCGTTTAACCAACCGAGCCACCCAGGTACCCCCAGCAGCTGTTTTTGATCTTTGAAAGAACAGCTTCAGTGGAATAATAGCTGCCCAGTTGATAGTTTATCAATAAGGAATTATGAAAAGTTAAGGCCAATAAAGTAAAATACTTAATTGTGACAGCAAGGAGAGCAATAAGGTGGTAATTTGGTAGAAAGAATCAAAGAAAATATTTTGTCCTTATTTAAGGGAGCTATGACCTTTTTACTTTTTAGTTTCTTCGTTTTATTATTGTTGCTTTTTGTGTTTGTATGAGAAGAGAAACCAATAGAGAAAGAGAGAGAAAATAAAAATTAACATTTTAAAGTTAACATCTATAAGACTGTCTTTTTAAGATATGTATCTATATATTAATAAATAATTATAAAGAAGTCTCAATAATAATACATAATAGATGAAGAAGTATCAATAAAGAAATAAATGTTTAAATGTGGCCGATTACAAATAATTATGTTCTACTATAAGAATATATTATGGTGTCTAATTTAGTGGTTAGCATTTAGGAGATGCTCAATATGGATATGGTGAATGAATTAAATCAATAAAGAAATGATTTCTTTTACCTAAAGCAACCCTCAAGTGCATCCAGTGACCATAGGTAACCTTTTAAGAACCACCATTGTACTTTTCTTTTTTTTTTTTTGTACTTTTATTCTTATTTCAATCAATTAAGGATGCTTGCTTTTTATCTTCTCATGATTTTTTTTTTCCCTAAAATGTCAGGAGATGCAACTTAATAAGTTCTAAAAATGTGTGTTTTTTTATTAAGGTTTTAATTTTAATTCCAGTACTGTTAACATGCAGTGTTTTATTAGTTTCCAGTGTACAATATAGTGATTTAAAAATTCTATACATTACTCAGTGCTCATCATGATAAGTGTACTCTTAATCCCCATCACCTATTTAACCCATCCCCACCCACCTCTCCTCTGGTAACTATCAGTTTGTTCTCTACATTTGAGGGTCTGTTTCTTGGTTTGTTTCTCTCTCTCTCTCTTTTTCCTTTGTTCATTTATTTTGTTTCTTAAATTCCACATATGAGTGAAATCATATGGTATTTGTCTCTCTGACTGACTTGTTTCGCTTACCATTATACTCTCTAGCTCCATCCCTGTTGGCACATGGCAAGATTTCATTCTTTTTTATGGCTTAATAATATTTCATTGTGCATTTTTACCACATCTTCTTTATCCATTCATCTATCGATGGACACTTGGACTGCTTCCATAGTTTGGCAATTGTAAATAATGTTGCAGTAAAAACAAGGGTGCATGTATCTCTTTGAATTAGTGTTTTTGTATTTTTTGGGTACATACCCAAGAGTGTAATTATTGGATCATACGGTAGTTCTATTTTTAACTTCTTGTGGACCCTCCATACTGTTTTCCACAGTGGCTGAACCAGTTTGCATTCCCACCAACAGTACACCAGGGTTTCTTTTTCTTCACATCCTTGACAATACCCATTGTTTCTTGTGCTTTTGATTTTAGCCATTCTGACTGTTGTGAGGTGATATCTCATTGTAGTTTTGATTTGTACTTTCATGATGATGAATGATGTTGAGCATCTTTTCATGTGTGTGTTTTCCATCTGCATGTCTTTGGAGAAATGTCTGTTCATGTCTTCTGCCCATTTTTAAATTGGGTTATTTGTTTTTTGGGTTTTTTATTTGCTTTTTATATTTGATATATACCCAAGTATTATGAAATACTGACTTTATCATTAATTTATGCTATTATTTTATATTATTTCATATGGGCTATTAGCACTTAAAATAAGTAAAATTATCTTTTTAAGGTGTTTATTTAGCTTCTACTATGTGGCTTTATATACTGGGAATACAAAGATGAATGAGAATTTACTCTAAATGGCTCACAGATCAATAGTCTGATTAGAGAGAGACTCATCAGTAATTATACAATATGGTAAATGCTAAATTTCATATAGACATGCCATGTGAAGAACATAAATTTAATAAAACTCTATTCAACAAACATGTATTACTCACTTAGTATGTTAGATTTTATGTTAGGCCCATTACTAATCACCAGATAGCCTAGAACCTCCTTGTCTAGTAGGGATACGGACAAGATCCAAGTTCAAGATTTCAACTTATGAATGTTGGTAGACACAAACATTTAGACCATAGTGCATCCTTTGACTCCAGGACCTACAAATTCTTTTAAATAAGGCCACCAAACACATTCAAAGGTTTATGATTTAGTACATGTCCTACCTCCTAAAGTCTGGCACCCCTTCATATTGCCTCCACAATAATGTTTCAGCTATGCTGTTCCAGTAATCTATGAGACTGACTGCTTCTGGATAGTGTGATTTGTGATAGGATCAGCATACCCCATTATCACAGCTCATGGGTTGCACTCTTAAAATTCTTTCACTGTAAAATGAGTCCCCAGACCATAAAATAGGAATGACATTCCATGTCTATAAATAAGGCATTTTGTAATCTCCTAGACTGTGTTGCCAGTTAAGGCTCTATAGGCAGGAAAGTCAAATTCATAGAATAGGTATATATTCCTATCAGGACAAACCACGGGCATTCTAGGATGGAAGTGGTAGAATCGTGACAGAGGAGTTCATTTCTCGCCTCATGGAAAAATACCCAGTTGGGGTTTCAGCATTAGCCTCCATTGCTAGCAAATTGTACCTTTAGTCATTTATGCCTTGATTGACTTTGGTGAGTGGGAGTCCATTATATTGAACCTGTGTTTGACCTCTTTATCAGCCATCGTTGGCCACTTCATTCATGTGCTCATGATGCAAGATCCAGAGTAGCTATTATGAACACTGGCTAAAGTCAACTGACTGAGTTATTTTGTCTACTTAGTTGCTCAATGCTTCTTCCCCTGCACTCAACATAGACTATCATCCTAACAATGAGTTTGCCTCAATCCCTGAAGTCCTTGATGGGTTGTTAAGTTCTGTGTTCCAAGAAAGTTCTTCTGATTGAAGACATTTATACTTTTCCAATCTTATGTTCTGACCAAGCACCCTCAAAATCCAATCCCAGGAATATTCCTCTGGCTCCTGATGATACATGCTAAATAATTCTTGTACATACCTTGATGTGTAATTTCTTTATTTCCTTATCAGTCTCAGCAGGTCCCCAGCTGGTATATGCTGAAGTTTAATATTACCTATTGGCCTAGCAACCAGGAGAGGCACAGCCCTTGAGGGAACTCCTTTTGCCTTAGGGTGGTTTTTCTCTCTACTAGATTATTTACTAAGTTTACTACTGGTGAAATCTTCAACATTTGGGCTATCACCTTGAATTAAGGACTAGCCCTCATATTCCACTAAGTATAGGCTCCTTTGCCATTCCCCCAAATCCCATCTTGGTGCCTATTTCGTTGGACCACTCCTGGCCTGTACCTATTTGGGTCCTCTGAAAAATGGATGCTAAGATACAAGAAACTTATTGGGGCAAAATTTGTGAAGAATAAAGACATGGGAGGTGGAGTAGGCAGAGTCTTTATACCATGATTCAGATCTAAGAGATATAAAAATAGAGAGGGAAATAAGAACTGGGTAAGAATAGCCTTATACTGTAATATACTTATAAAAAAGATAAAAGTCTCAGCCAGAACCCTTAGTAAAATTGCCCATTAGAGAGATACTGCATTGAGTAAGAATTGGCCAACGCTGGTACTATGTTCAGCTATTGGCTAGGAGAGCCTGGGAAAACACGGTTTCTGTGCAAATACAATAGTGATTCTAAAGGGGCAGAAGCTGACTGGCATTCCATCCAAGTTCACCACATCAATTTCCTTTATAGGAGATTTGAGCGATGTACTTCCATGGCTGCACCTTTATTTGTATATTCAGAAAATACTCCTTTTTTGGCGAAATAGAATTAAACTGAATTTGAAATATGACTCAGAGTTTCCCAGTTGTACAATAAAAGTGTATTCTGAGAAAAAAATAATATACAAGGGCACTTGTATGCCACTGACTAAATGCCATGGATTTAAGATCAGAAAAAATTAGATTTTATAATATTCATTGTAAATAAATAATTCTCTTATAAAGTTGTTAAGTAAGAAGGGGCATGTTTTAATAGGGACAGTTTTATAAACAAATATGTAATAAGGACACAAAACTATATAGAATAATCTAAAATATGAAAGATATCACTACCAAATAAAAAAATGCTGATGAATATACTTTCAATCAAATAGTATTATTTTCAAATTATCCCAAAAAATAGAAAATTAAAAAAAATATAAAATTCAAAATATATTCAAGTTGTATATATTTTCCCAAATCATCATTTAAAAATCCCTATTCACGGGCACCTGGATGGCTCAGTCAATTAAGTGTCTGACTTTGGCTCAAGTCATTATCTCAGGATCTTTTTTCTTTTTTTAAGATTTATGTATTTGTTTATTTGAGAAAGAGAGAGTGAGAAAGCACAAGAAGGGGCAGGGTCAGAGGGAGAAACAGACTCCCTGCTGAGCAGGGAGCCAGATGCAGGACTTGATCCCAGGACTCTATCCCGGGATTCCAGGATCATGACCTGAGCTGAAAGCAGTGGCTTAACCAACTGATCCACCCAGGTGCCCCATCTCAGGGTCTTGAGATCGAGCGCTGCATCAGGCTCCCTGCTCAGCTCTGAGTCTGCTTAGGATTCCTTCCCTCTCTCTCTCCCTCTGCCCCTCCCCCTGCTTGTTCTCTCTGTCTTTCTCTCTCCCTCTCTCAAATAAATAAATAAATAAATAAATAAATAAATAAATAAAATCTTTAAAAAAATAATAATAAAAATAAAAATCCCTATTCGTGACCAGTATTATAAGTAGTCTATCAGAGGCCCATCCAGAATAAAGAGTCCTTTTAATCTGTGGAATACAATGGCATGTTTTATTCTCGGGAGAACAGAGCTTCTATCATCATTGACATGTATGGGATCTAGTTATTTGAAATAATGGTATGAACAAAAACAGCATAAGGACTATTCAATTATTTAGAAGCATGCCACGTACAGACAGTAAAACACTATTGACATCACCAATAATCAGCTAAGGTCAGAAAGTTCCTTGAAAACCAAATACCAGAGAGATTTCATAACCTAATTTTCACATTTTTTTTATGTAGGCAAATGTAGTTAGTCCCACTGAAAAAACGGCAGTCAGATTTCCTTAAAGTGGAATTTTTTCTAGTGCTGCAAGTAACAACGTTATAAATTTCAACATCTACAAAAGTACATCTTTATTTTCAAGTTGAGAGCACATTATATACTGTGATTTATGAAGTTAAAGATAAAAGAACTGTTCTCTTATGAAAAGGTTTCCAATTTCATAGGGAAATTACTACTATTATAATTTATTTGCTGGTAGTAAGATTGCTGTCACAAGTTATTTGAGCACATTTGCCTTAAAGATGTTGTTGTTATCCTCTGGCATTTATAGAATATAAGACGTTCCTGTAACTAACACTTTTAAGATGTTAGCAGCACTAGCTATTAATTACCTCTCCTATAATGCGTGCATATAATTCAACTTCTAGAGAATGATGGGCCAGGAGAGAATTAATATTTATTGAGAGCTAACTTTAAGTCAGGAGCTGTGCTAAGCTTTTTAAGTACAACTTCTTATAAATCTTTACAGCTGCATGAAATAGGTATTATCCCTATTCTAAAGATATGGAAACAGTGACCTAGAGAGCCTGAGTAACCAGATCATGTCATATGGCTACTAAAGGGCCAACCTGGACTTGAGGCCTCATTCATCATTATGTCACATTCCATGCAATTTAGCAATAGAATAGAATAGATTTTTACCTCCAAATACTAATTATAAAATACTATGTCACCTTAATAAATCAAATATTAATTGACAACCAAATGCTTAAATATATCTTAGACAATTCTGGGACTCTAAATAGGATATACAGTAGTGTCATTATCTTCAATGAACATACTCCTCTCTTAAATATCAATTGACGGTAGAGATAATTTGCAGAATTGCTACCAAGAAAACCTCTGGACATATCCAAATGTACAAGGCCCTGTACTACACTCTACAAAAGGGGGTTTTACTGATCCTACCATATGTGGTTTTAGCTAAGTTTACACCTGTAGATATGCAGATATTCCTTGATAATTATATGGAAAAAAGCTGTGTCTCAGTTGTCATATCAACACAGAAGGAAGAATCACTAACAGAGAAACCAAAATGAATCATTATAGAAAAGCTAGATAATATTCTACATTAATGTATTCACATACCTGCCATGTATCTGTCAAAATAATGTTAAAATGCTTTCATGTGCATTATTATATTGAGTGATATAATACAAATCCTAATATCTTCATTGTATATTGAAATATCAAATACCCAAAATTAAGTAATTCACCAATTAAAGCTTAATCTCTTGTTAACCCTAGTCTGCATGACTCCATGGTCATATTTCTGTCAATAAATAATACAAATGGCACTTTTAATTGTCAAAGTATTTAACAACTCATTTTGTTCAAAAATATAAAGTACAAGAAAGACCAAAACATGAAAAGCATATGACTTAATTGGTTTTTGACAAGAATCAATGGAGGAAAAACCTTATGTATGATACATTTATGTATGATGAAAATAATAATCTCATATATACACAATGGTGTGCAAATGAAGACTCCCATCATCCTTTATCAGAACATTTAGTACCCTTTGATTTTAGTGTCCCTTTCTCTCTTTTCCTTCAGGGGCACTATTTCCTTTTATTTCTTTTTTCATTTTCTATAGTTTCTACTTCTTGGGTCAACATTATAAAGCTTGGTTCAGTCCCATGACAAGGACTTACTTTAAAAAGAAAAACACGCTAGAAGAATAAACACCTGAAAGAAGAATTTCTCACCTTGGAGGACAAGAGATGTGGGCGTTGGCACCTGTTTTGGCCCTTTAAATTATATAGTTTATCGCTTAATATGTCTTTACATAAGGAGTCAAATTTTACTATCTCCATTTGGTTATTTATGATCTTTATAAGTTACATTGGGACGGTTCTTAAAATCATGATTTCAATATATTTCATCTGTCAAATTTACATTAGATTTTCTTATATATCCTATGCCCGTTATTAAACTTCTCCCATGAAAATTAAACAAAAAACAAGCAACCTTTATGTCCAGCTCATTCCATTTTGTTCTTTTTAAGCATCACATCTCCTCTTTTACATTTTTTTCCTGCAAGAATATTCTCCACTAGTATTGTTTTATATCTCTGTTCCTTTCATGAATCTCTCTTCTGTTTCCATTTTAACTAGTGCCATTCTGGAAGCAATTTATACCAGTTCACAAGAGCTGTTGTAAAATTTTCAGGAATTTTGCAAGCCAGATGTTAAACATAGTCACTGTTAAAGATTAAGTTATATATACGTATAATTAAATAAATTATATTTGTGTAGTAAAGAATTTAACTTTGTTCAAAAAGGTCTGGTCTTTGCCCTTGGCTTCTGGAAGGTAACTAAGCCCTAGGAATGTCATGCCTGATAGGAATGTCTTTGTTTGCCTTGGGGCAATATGACTTAGGGTGGGGGCTCTGAGTCACACCAGTGTGATTTAACCTGTATGTTCTGAGTCACACCAATAATGTGATGTATAGTGAGGGCTTTGGATCACCCATCTTGATCTCCGGAGGGGCTGAAAACTAGGATCAGTCTCTTCTGCAGTTAACCATTTCTACTAGATAGAACCCTTATAAAGACCCTGGATATCCAAGCTCAGTAGAACTTTCCTGTTTGACCCTACTCCCCATGTACCTCATACATCAATGCTGAGAGAAGGCTGTCCTGACTCCATGAGAAGAGGACAACTAGAAGTTCCACATACGTTATTCTTCAGATGCTGCCATATGCATTTCTTCTCTTAGCTGACTTAATCTGTAACTACTCCCTCTAATAAACCTTAACTGCAAGTATAACAGCTTTTAGTGAGTTCTATGAGTCTTTCTTGCAAATAATTGAACCTCTCAAACTTAAAATTAGTGTCAGAGGTGAAGGTGGTCCTTCGTGAATTCTTCCCTCTAACTTCTCAGCTGGATGTTTCAGCATTAAAAACAAATGTAATAAGTTCTCACAATTCATTACTTCCTAATTATTTTACTACATTTTGCTCTGTGGGTTATTTACGTGCATTTTATCTGTATGTTTGAAATGTGTTACTGCATATCTTTCCCAAGCTCTGCATTAATTGGCAGTATGTTGGGATCTTGAAATTGGCCATGATAGGAGTACTTAAACCCTGAAAATCAGCAAGCACTACAAATTAAGTCTTGATTTTTTGCTTTGGTTATTTTCTAGACTTACAAAAGTGTTAGAGAAAAATGTTAATAATATTAAATTGAAAAGTGTGCATAGCCATCACATTGTGAATAGCACAAAAAGGGAGAAAATATTTTTACTATATTCAAAAACTACTTTCTGATTCAGCAAAGAAGTCACATTATTGACACAAGTGAAGTTCTAAGATACATCTTCATTGTTCCACTTTCAATTTACCAATTCAGGAGAATATCAACCAACATTTATGTAGCAATTATAATCTTTCATCAGTTGCTACCATAGTTTAGCTATGGATACAAAGAGTTCAGCAAAAATCAACAAAAGCATTCTGTGAGAATGAGTTGACTATAAATAATTTTTAGTAATGAGTATTGTGTAACTTATCATTATTTAAAAACTTTGTTACACATCATTTTTAGTAAAATTTAGAATAATCTTATATACTTACAGACAAGCATTTTTTTTAAGAGAGTCTGTCAAACATTTACCAGTACATCAGTGAGTTAAGCTATTGGAATTCTCTAAAGTTACTATTTGTATAATTTCGTTTCTATTTGTATTCACTTTCTATGAGTAGTCTAATGACTTTTACTAAAATTTTCATGTTGACTCTTCCAAAAATTGGAATATCCAATCCTGGTTTCTTCTTTCCTGAACTTTGGTGAATATCTGACTTTCTGCATTTTGTTACACAAGAACCTCGCTCAAAGGCTCAAAATCTGATCTTACAATTGCTAAATTATCATTGCTAACAACAAAACTCTTTCCCAAAATTGATCGTCCTATGTTCTCTACCTCAGTGAATGACATCATTGAAAATCAATTTAAGCTTTATAGTTTACATAGTACATGAGGCCTTGTCTTAAATGGCTTCAGTCTCATCATTCAGTCAATCCTGCTGTGCTTCATTTTTGTAATTTACATTTTATAACAGAAAGCTATTCTTTACTTCTTTTTCATTCCCCATCTGCTAGGTTTTCAACCAAACATTAATACCTTTACCAAATCAAAATTTCTTGAATATGTGATCTCCTCTGGCCTTCCTTGCTCTAGTTAGATACTTCATCTCTGCCTTTGCTTACTGAAAGTTCTCATTTATAACCAGTTTCTACAAAGCTTCAGTGACCTACAACAGTTGAATAACATCTGGTCCTATCATTTGCCTTCTCATGAACTCCCCATGTCTCTTTATTCCCCATGCTATATGAGAAGACATAGCTCCTTATGGTTTACAAGATCTTCCTTGATATGGCTCAAAACTATCACTCAGTGCAGCCTGATTCATATTTTATGCTCCAGCCAGGCTAAATTGTTTCTAATCTCTCCATAAATAATTCTGTCAGTACTATATTTCATGTGGCTGCTTCTTCTTTCTGAAATGTTCTTTCTTCCATCCTCTTCTAATTTAACCTTCAGCATTTTCATGTAGGATCTTCTTCCTCCAGAATCGTTTGGGAGATCCCCGTACAGAGAACCTTTGTGTCTATGGACCCTTGTGCCCACCATTGTACTTAATACCTGTGTACTTACACATTACATTGTCATTATATCATTATGTCATTATCATTGTTGTTATTACATTTATGTCAAATGTATCCCTCTTCAGAACTTCAATTTTTTGAGGGTAAGGGTCTCTTTGAGTCCCCAAAGCTTATCTCAATCACTGTTTCAAAGTAAGTGTTTGGTACCCTTTGTTTAACTAAAGTGTTGAAAACATACTATTTTCTACTTCTCTTAAAACTATTACTACTTGTTTTATACTGTTGTTGGTTTTTAATTAATATACTCATTTTTTGGGATCTACCTGAACACATCCACTAATGAAGTTTTCTTTTCTAGTGTGTTTTACAGTTTCTCACTTCCACTTTCCTTTCTCTTGCTAGCTTTTGTTTAGAAAATTTTATATCTACCACTTTGTAGTGATGAGCTGAAAAAAATTATTACAGCTATTTAAATATATTTGTGATTGTTTTCTTTTTAAATCTCCACATTTTTAAAAATGTCAAGAGATTTATATATTTATGAGAATAAGGCATATGAATATATCACATAAATTGTCAACACTGAAAAACTTTAGCATCCTTAAAGAATATCAAAATAAAATATTCATGTATCTTAATCAGGTACTTAACATATTCAAGTAAAACCTTACAAATTGCACCAAAACTTAGTTCCAGTAAACTTGAATTATTTCAATATTTTAAATCATGGACAATCCTAGATTTGGATACTCTGTTTAAGATCTGATCTCGGGGCGCCTGGGTGGCTCAGTGGGTTAAAGCCTCTGCCTTCGGCTCAGGTCATGATCTCAGGGTCCTGGGATCGAGCCCCACATCAGGCTCTCTGCTCAGCAGGGAGACTGTTTCCCCCTCTCTCTCTGCCTGCCTCTCTGCCTCCTTGTGATCTCTCTCTGTCAAATAAGTAAATAAAATCTTTAAAAAAAAAAAGATTTGATCTCAAAACACACATACACACACACACACACACACACACACACACACACACTACTGTCATGATTTTTTTAGTTGAAAATCTCTCACATAATTGCCTTTGATACTATTGCTCTTCCACACTCCCAGAATATTTACCTTTGAATACTACAAATTGCTGGAAAAATACCTCATTGAAGTGCAGTTTCCAGTGATAATATTTGAAATAAAATTAGTTTCAATCTTAGATGCCAGTGACCTTGGATCTACTTCTTCATACTAGAGTTTGGTAGCCATATCAGAGCATACGGTTAAGCCTTCACCATTCAAATATACCTGCATGGCCATGCAAGCAACTGTTCTCTGCAGAAGTTTATGAGTAATCATCATAATAAAAAACACTGTGATTTTAGCAGCAAAGAATTTGAAAGAGAAAGAAAATGAGCCACAAAACATTTCAGAAGAGATAATACAAAAAATACCTAAGTAATCATTACAGCAAAAGTAAAACACCTATCCCTAAAATTCAAATTTAAATTCTCACTGTAACTTTTTAAAAAATTAGATGCTCTTGATCTAAAGTGATTGTAAAGTTCATCTAGGATTTAACTATAACAATTCTAATTACACGACTAATTCAAATATTAATTAATTATATGCCTTATAAGAGACGAGAGGTATTAGCCCTATTTTATTGTTCCAGTTATTTATTGCTGAGGAACAAACCAACCTAAAACCTTAGTGGCATAAATGATTAACTTTATTATCCTCCGCACCTTATAAAGTCAGGAATTCAGACAGAGAACAAGAGGGATAATTCGTTTCTGATCTGCAGTTGCTGAGGTCTCAACTAGAAAGACTGAAAAACTGGAGATCATCTGTAGTAGTATTCACCTACATGTCTGGTGGCTGATGCTATCTGTTGGCTGAGATCTCATCTGATGTTGAAGACCAGAACAATGGCATGTGTCCTCTTCATGCAATCTGGCCTTCATCACAGCATAGTGAATGGCTCCAAGATCAGGCACCTCAGGATGACCAGGCAGAAGTTACACCGTCTTTAAAGACCTCTTCTTGGTTACTTTCACTATAAGCACATGTCCAAAGCACAGACTCAAAGGGAGACAACATCAGCCCCATTCTCATAGAGAGACTTTCAACATCCTCTTGGATGAGGAGCATATAAGAAGGGAGATCAAGTTGCAACTATTTTGGAGAATACACTCTCCCTGATTTACTAAGAAAGAGAGAGGAAACAAGCAGTGCACTTTCAAGTAGTTTTTTAAAGTAAATGCATGCAGATAAAATAAACATTAACTGGATTGTACTTTTCTTAAGACTTTTGTTTTTAACCTGAGTTGAAGCCAAGGTGAATTTTAGAGATTTAGAGATTAGTGCAAAACAAAACAAATGAATCTATGATAAACAAGAAGCAATGCTGGATAGTGGTGAAGGGCCTGGACTCTGACACCAGATTGCTGAGATCCAGTTCTGGTGCCAGCACTCACTAGCTGTTGGACCTCAGGCAAGTTTTCCTCCCTATGCCTCAGTTTCCTCTTCTGAGGAGTTATGATAATGCCTGATAATTCATGGGCATTCATTAAGTTAAATTTGTATGGAATAGTGCCTGAAATGTCATAAGCACCATAATCTGGAAAATTAAAAACCTTACATGAATACCTGTAAATCCAATTAGCAAAAACCTGAGAAATGCTAGTGTTTATAATCTTATGCACTGTTTATTTTCTCTGTTCAAATCACTTCCCAGTAGTGCAAACTGGGCATCCTGGTTTAGCAAAGCTGTCATCAATAGCAAATTCTACAGAGATCTCCCCAAAGTAGATATATTGTAGCTAATAAGTTAGCTAAAACACTTACAGGGATAGAAATACTTAAACAGAGCACAGTTATGTCTAGACTGATTTCTCCGATAAAGTTCATAAGTATGCATGTGGAAGTAAGAGGGAGATCATCTATTTATTCTCCTCTAAGGTAGTGACAAGAATTCCTCTACTGGTGAATTTGCAATTAAAATATTCTCTATCCCAGGCACAAATATTCAGCTTTATCTGCTGTCTGCACTCTGTCCGTTACATAAAACTTGCAGAAATAAATGACATTCCTTTGTGCCACCATTCCTACCACATAAATTGTCATTTTAAATGGCAAGAGATTAAGAAACCTCTGAATAGTGAGTTTTCCGATATTTCCAGGGTAAATAAATTGCAGTGAGAAAAATTAATTCCTTTATCAAAGGAATGTTATCAGTAATCTTGCCTAAATTGAGAGCAATGCCATCCATGGAACTACACACAAACATTACATAATATGTTTAGGATTCAAAATCCTACCAACTAATATTTGGCATAAGCATTTATTGTCAAAGGAGAAAGGAAGGGATTCATCTCAGTGATATATAAAAATGAAATTAAGGCAGAGCCGTAGAAGGGAGAATAATATTTTTTTTAAATGTTGATCCATATGGACTCAAACATGCAAAGGCAAGCAAGAATAAATTTTAACAAAAATATATATGTTCTCAAAAAATACTCATTTCTTTAAGAAATAAATACATATGAGGTATTTATAATGAGCCAGACATTCACAAGACACTGAATATAATGGCATACTAAAACTTGTATGGTCTCTACCTTCATGGAGCACACAGTTCAGTGAGAAAGGCATTTAGTAATCAAATAATTACATGAATCATCACAGAACTGCAGATTCAGTAAAAATTACAAAGTCAATTTAATAAGAGGATTTGCTCTAGTGAGGGATGTTAGGAAACTAAGTAAAATTAACTTGGGAAATGAGATGTAGGAGAGTAGGTTGCTCCAGCAGAGTGAAGGCATGCTTAAAAGCCCCAGGAGTGGAGGGAGTTGGGTGTGCTGAGGACCTGGGATTGCCAGGGGGCAGTGAGTTACCAGAGGGGGAAAATATAGGCTGACTGAGGCTGACAGGCAAGAAGGTGCCGGACTGTGCTGGTAGTTGCTATTTACATAATTTCCTTAATGTCACTAAATTTACTTCTTTGATGGTGGTGAACCCTGTAGTGCCTTTAGAACAGTATTAACAGTATATCCCTAGAAATTGAGTTCATGTTAAGGATTCTTTTTCGCTTCTCCTTAAAACAGTTGAAAGTGTTTAAAGTTTTTTAAGCAAAACAGATTACATATCCAGACTGGGATTTTGAAAATTCACCCTGTCCTTTAGGTAGCAGGGAACAGAGTAGATGTGAGGAAACCAGCAATGAAATTATTATAATACATGGAGAAGTAAATTAAACTAGTTTTTGGATAGTTGAGACAGAAAGACATACATCCAGAATTATATTATCTTTCCCTAAGACTTTTTCCTAATGGCGCTGTTATTCACCTGGGTACCAAAGAAGGCCAAAGTCATTATAAACTCTGCTCTTGTCCTTCATTTCCAATATCCAGTGGCCTCTTAAAGAGCTCTCAAATCATCTGTGTTCATGCCTTCATCAGTTAATGACCTGAACTGCTGAGTTTCCTCTAATTTTGTATCTTCATACAAGAATGAAGCTTAGAAAAAAAAAAAAAAGAATGATGAAGCTTGGGGAGGGAGGTGGAATTTGCAAGACAGTTGGACAATTCCTCAAATGACTTTGTATGATCAGAGCTTTGTATGGTGGAACTTTGTATGGCACAACTTCTCACTAATAGCTCCAGATTTGGGCTGAAGTAATCAACCCAAAACACTAATACTACATCCAAACAAGAAAAATTACTAATGAAGAGATGAGAAGCCAATGATGTTCTGAGAGAAAAGTGGACAGACATGCGGCAGTTTGGAGCTTTGATTGGAAAGTAAGTTTATGAGTCAGAGCTCTTTTGAGTCCAGGAAATTGAAACACAACTCAGTCTGGCTTATTTACCAAAAGGAATTTTCATATACTAGAAAGTCTATAACTAGATGGACTTTAGACATGGCTCTATTGAGATTGTAAAACTAAGTCTTTAAGAAATAACATCTCCCCATCTGTTTTCTTCCATATTGGCTTGAATCTGAGAAGGCTGTTCCCCACAAAGTATCAAAGATAGTCAATATCAAATACAGACTTGCATTTTATGATTGGTTAAAGTCGGAGAAAAAGAACATGTTTCTTTTCAATAGTGCCTTGCAAAATTCCTGAGGCTAATTATTCTTGGCTTGGAATAGATCACACATACATCCTTGAATCAGTTACTGTGAATCTAATTGACCAGACCTGCAACCCAAACCATTAATACATGAATTTAGAATGAAGGAGTAGTGGATACTCAGAAAAGAATTGAGTTGCTTTTATCAGCAAAAGGGAATATAGAAAGACAAAACTAACTTGAGTCCACTACAAAAAAAAAAAAAAAAAGCATAAATAAACCCTTTGTGGCAGAGCAGTAATAGCTTTGCTCTCCTCATTCGTAAGTAGAAGGTAACTGAATCATTTTAAGTTAGGACATGGAAATGAATGGACAGTTAAATAATATCCCTCTCTCTAAGTTTCTCTACCTAAGAAATCGTCTCTTCATGCAGAGCTGTATTATAAAAGAAAGATAGATCGTATCAGTCCTATTTTTAACATACAAGATGGCATGCAAGTCCTCTTATGACAGAGTCTCAACATTACTTTCGCTCAAACTCTTATCTAACAAAGTGCATTTAGGTTTCAAATAAATGTGGCCTGGCTGCTCCAGGCCTCTGCTTGTCCTGCCACCTTCGTGCCTCTGGGGCTGCTGTAAGATGGGCAAACTCCGGAGCCGAAAACCCAGATGGGGGCCCGGCCACTGTCCTGACCAACTGGCCTCACGGGATCACCCGCTCCAGACAGATATTGAAGTTCTTTTTCTGGTTGGGCTTCAGTTTCTTGAGCGAAAATCTGGTCTCACCGATAAACTCATTATGACCAAATTTGTCCTCATCACAGACAGAGATCCTGAGGGTCTTCCTCTGCATGTCCTCGTCTGTGATGCCATGATAGACAAGGGTCTCATTCCAGATGGGTGCCGGGTGTTCCGCAGAGTTTTTGTACGAAGCTTGTTGGACTTGCTGGCTCCCGACAGGAGGTGCAGCTTCACATAGGGGTCAGCCAAACCGTTGGAATCCATGGGCTTCAGTTCCTTGGCTTTTATGATGGTGCAGTGCAGGGAGCTGCTGTCTTGGTCGTAGAGAAGGCTGAACTCCAGGGCACCCAGGGTGGTTGCTGCATCCGAATCGTAGCTGTTGGCTTCTTCCTCCTCCTCCTCCGGGGGTGGGGGCTGGCGGGCAGGGGCCACAGCAGGCTGGGGGGCAGCAGCAGAGGCTTGGGAATAGCGGCCCGGTGGGGGGCCCGCTCGGTCCTTCCTGGTTTTTTTCTCTACTTGGCTAATCAACCTAAAGATCATTTTCAGTGATCACTATTAATTTCCAACCCAACGTAGGTATGTCAAACCTAAGACTTGTGGGGGTTTAATAGGAAAAATATTAGGAAACCTATTAAATATTACTAAGTCAAGTGACTAAGGAGAGAATCTCATCATAATAGCTTCCTTTAAACTCTGGTTCTCCTTTTCCTTGAGATATAGCTTTAGGTCTAACCAAGTAATTCTAAGCCCAGAGAACACAAGAGAACCCTCTTATCTAGTTCATCGAGTCCTTCACAAACACCCAAACACTCTTCACTTTCTCACCAAATAACAAAATAAGCCCAAAGAAATATTTAATTTGATTAGGCTTTCCCCTGTCAAGAGCAAGTGGTAGTAACCTAACTTCTGTTCTGCCAATCATTATACCTTCCTTCATCCTTATTAGTAATTAATGAACTCCTTTGTCATTACTATTAACAACTGCATCTTTTAGGAAACTTTCCATAACCCCACTTATACAAGAAAAATCAGGAGTGACTTAACTTTGCACAGAGCTCCTAGTTAGACTTCTATAAAAGAACATATTTTTCTGGGTTTTAATTGCCTTTTAATCTATCTCCTCTACTATACTGCGTGTTCTTTCAGATCAAGGATCCATTTTTTTATTCCCAGAACCTTGCAAGATATATACTCAATACATCTTTTGGATGGATAAACGAATGAATGATGGATGATAGACAGATTGATGATACGGTGGATATTGTGATTGCCCTTTTTGCCTTCCCTTATAAGATATGCCACAGTGCTTCCATTTCACACTGTTGAAAGTGTTGGCCCAGATAACATTTCATAGCTACCCGTTCTCTTGAGAATTGTTGAGATTTGTTTCTATGCCCTTCAAATCTTAGACTTTGGCCAATGATTGACTGGTATGCAATAATTGCCTCAAGGTAAGATTAATTCTATGGTGCAGTTTGTGCTACAGAACATTCCTCATGGATCAAACTGAAGTGAGTCTCCAGGACAGCTACAACCATGCTTAGATTTCTCCCTGTTTTGACCTGATTCCCTACTTTCCTTTTCCCGAGAGCACCCTCAAAAGAAATTGTTTGTACAAGAATGCCTCATTTCTGATTCTACTTCTGGGAAACCTGTCCTAACATAGATGAATGAATGAAGAGAAAGAACCAATCTCAGCATACATGTGCAACACTGCACTTTATATATATATATATATATATATATATATATATATATATATATATACACATACACACACACACATATCTATAGGCCACTTATACCCTTTTCAGTATCACAGTGTTAATCTGTAAATTTCCATATAATCAACGAAATTATTGTTCAATAGATCCCTCTAGCCAAAAGAAAATATTTGTGTTACAAAGTGAAAAGTATATGCAATAATATGTAGTAAACATCAACATCAAGAGAGGAGAGTCCTAAAAAATTATTTCATATATCTGGGTTATCTTTCTCCTGTAATAGAAAGTAATTCTCATTGTCTGTTAGATAAATTTCAATTACCTTTGGTACTGCAGAAGGATATGAGGGCTAAGAAATATTGAACCACAGAAGAAAGCCCAATACTTCCAATGGCAGAAACACAATTCCAGTGGGAAATGTCACTTAGTGTGCTATATAAGTCAGGTTTTTCCAAAACAAACTGACGAGTTGCAGATCTGAATGCAAGAATTTGGGGGGATGTGCTCTCAGGAACACTGCCTGGAAAGGAGAGAAGAAGAAACAGAATTGAGCAGATAGAGAAATTGTACTGTTGATACAATTGAGACAGAAGTCTCACCCAATCCCATGGGTACACTAAAACAGGAAGGGTTCTCAGTGGAACTGTAATGAATAGAGAGAAGGGGTGGCAACTTCGTACCCCAGCATGGACCAATCATAGTATGTGGGCTACTCCTAGAGAATAGGGATGACCTTGGCCGAGGCTTTCCCAGTTGCAGGAAGGGATTCAGCTAAAAGCCTTTGGATGCCTACATTCTAGCAGCAGGAGGATCTGGACAGCACCCAAAATTTTCCACTACATCTGATTTTGTGTGTGTGTGTGTGTGTGTGTGTGTGTGTGTGTGTGTGTGTGTGTAGCACCTGTGTATTCCAATGTCCTAGCCTTCCCTGTTAAAAAGACAGATACATCTTTTTCTGTATGCTTGCTTCTGCAACACACATACACACAATCAGAACCTTCCCAAGGGACTAAAATCCAAGCAGCCTTTGTACAATAATAGTATTGTTATTCTCACAGCTTTATCCCATAGGGACATTTACAACCTCCCTTAGTAAAATTCTATAACTAGAGCAGCGGAGGAGCACATTTTCTACCAGATTGGTGTAATCCTTTTTCATCAGAAGTTATTAAGATTTGCCTAACTCAGTCTTGCATTTTAAACCTTGTTTGATTTTCAGTAGAAATATCAAACCATTTCAAAAGCATCAAAGAATCAAAGAATCAAAATAATGATAATAATAAAGAATAAAATAATGTCTGGTGACAAGCTAACAAGTTCATGCAAAATCCCAGTTTTGTACAGGGTGAAAAATAAATAAACTAAATTCCTCTTATTAAGGTTTTTTTGCAGAATGAATATATTAAAATTATATAAAAACTTTACGCACTGACTAGGGATTGAAAGTCCCCAGGAAATGAATAATTTGATTTGTAAAATCTTAACAAAATATCCTAAATGTTCACAACCTAACACTAGCTATAATTGAATTTAGTTATTTTTACCTGCAATATGTGTCGCTAAAATTTAAATAATTTATCAAAACTAAGTAACATTAGTGTCATCCACCATATAATCTCATTAGAAAATTATTTTCATATATTACTGCTAGGTTTGCACATTCCCTTCTCACAGAACTTCTGGTGCAGGAAACTCCGAATTTTCTCTGAAGACCACATTCTCTGAGGACAAATTATATGTTTATGGCATTGATTGTGGTGATGGTTCCACAGATATGAATTTACCTCCCAAATCATTTAATTGTATATGTTAAATATGTATACATTTTGTATGTCTATCATTCCTCAATAAAAAATTTTTTAATGAAATGATTTAAGCTGCATACAAACAGAGATTCTCTGTTTTTGCCACTGCATTCCCAGTAGTCTCCCCAGTAACCCTTACCAGGCAGAACAATTATTTTGTTTTGCTTTGTTCTGTTTTTTCAGTAGGCTCCACACCCAGCGTGGAGCCCAACTCAGGGCTTGAAACTCACAATCCTGAGATTAAGACCCTGAGCTGAGATCAAGAGTTGCATGCACCCAGGTGCCCCCAAAATAGTTTTTATCTGAGGATGCAAGGCCACAGGATAAGAGTTTAAATGCATTAAAAGAAAGAAAACTATCTGAATGACACATAAAGCATGAAGCAAGATTATTGGAACATGTCGATAAATATATTTATAATAATAAATATTCTCAAAATGACAAGAGAGGATATTCATAAACCAAAACAGAAGCAAGAAGCCATTAAAATATCCAAGTAAAATATGAGTTATATACATTATAATGATTGAAAAAAGAACAAAAGATGTGATACAACAGAAGAAAAATTAGCAAGCAGGATGATCATTGCCAATTACTCTCCAAGAAAGCAAATGAAAGGATAGAAAGATATATGATATAAAAATAAAGCATAAGAGATATATAGAATAGAAGCAAAAAGAAGTAGAGGCCAATATACAGAGAATGTGAGTTACTGAACAAGCGAAAGAAAATAAATAAATACAGACACAGGTATATGCTTAAGTACATACTCATAGGAGGAAATATTTGAGAAAATGGCAATGAATTTCAGATAATTAAAGCAAGATTGAATACCTCAGGTTGAAATGACTCATAGAGTGCAATGCATTTTACATAAAGAAAAACTAATATACCCTTATATCCTTAAAATGAAATAAAAGCTTCCGGAAAAGCTCTTACGTAGTAGTAAGACTCAGACTGGCATGGGAATTCTCAATAGCAATACCAGATGTAAAAAAAATTGAGTAATAATTTTAAAGTGGTTGATGGAAAATAACTTTGAACCTAGAATTATATTTCCAGCTGCATTTAATTTAAGTGGTAGTATATGAGAGCCCAGAAAATTATCCACTCAAAGACCCACTTTGAGAACAACACTCTTGGAGGAATAAGAAAATAAATAAATCCAGGAAAATACTGTAGAAAATAAGAAAAGTAAAAATGATTAGGTAGCTTTATAAAGCATATTGCTGTTTAGAGAGTGAAGTAACTAAACACACACGCACACACACACAAAATATGTTCAGAGTAATACAGAAAACTTCTAGACAAAAGAAACAAGGTGAGAAATGGGGAAAATGAAGAGTTGTAAAATTAAACTGATAGTGTTCTTCTGGGGAACATAGGAAGGTGGCAGGATATGACACAAGTAGATGACAGATATGAAGTGCTTTTTATGCCATGCTAAACAATATTGCTTTTTACCGGTAGCCATGGAAGATATAAGTAGAAAAGTATTATGATGGTGTAGACATTTTCAAATGATAATTCTTTCAGTAATCAGGATGGGATTAGTTTTAGTGTAAGAGGCTACAGTGAGATTAGAGTTAAGCCCATTTATTGCATTGTATTATGTTGTATCATATATTATTTTTATATTATTATAATATTATCTTTTATATGTTACACTAGCTTTGTTGGTTGACATGGCCAAAATTAGAGCAAGGGCAGTGAAAAAAAGATGAGTAGGTAGAGACTCGGAGACCACTTGGTTTAATAAGTGGATGTATGGGGCACCTGGGTGGCTCAGTTCGTTAAGCGAC
>CM052897.1:37875098-38159442 GCA_028534135.1 Potos flavus | reverse complement strand
GGTTGCTGGGGGGGGTGGGAAGGATGGGGTGACTGGGCGATGGACGTTGGGGAGGGTATGTGCTATGGTGAATGCTGTGAATTGTGTAAGACTGATGAATCACAGCTCTATACCCCTGAAACAAATAATACATTATATGTTAATTTAAATAAATAAATAAATAAATAAATAAATAAATAAATAAATAAATAAATAAAGCAAGCATCTGACTTTTAGTTTAGGCATTCAGGAAACCTCCAGTTCCCTGAAATGCATCACCCAAATCACAGTCATGTGTATTCATTGTCTGAAATAACACAACCTAGCTTACTGTAGCAGAATTTTACACATCTCTATCTAAATTGTTCTTAAAATACCTCATTTCTTTAGCCTTTAGTCTGGGGTTCCTTTAAGTTTTGTTTTGTTGCTTTTTTTAACTTCATGTTTTACATTCAGTGAAATTCAAGGCTGTTCTCCCTTAGATTCATGGCCACTGAGAGAGCTATGTCTCATGTGTATGCACCCAATATACACCTCTTGGTTGCATAGCAAGATATATTCACTGAAGTTGTTTATATTAATTAAGATTCTTTCAACCATAAACAATAGAAACAGACTTTGATTAGTTGAAGAAAAACTAACACTGTGTTAAAATGGACTCTGAACAGAGTTTTGGCAGTATATACAAAGGACAAGAATAGCACAGCAGGTGCCGCATAGACCTATAGCCTGACGTGCTGTATCGCCTTTGAAAAACATGCTAAGAAATGGATGTAAAACTGGCTTATTCTGTCCTTAGCTTTACCCTCTGTACTAGACTGTAAAAAGGGAGGTGGAAGAAACCCTAGAGAGGATTCCTTTGGCGTGAGTTGCCAGAGTGATGTGCAACCTCCCCATAGTGGATGAATGAGAGAGGTTCAAGAGAACGTTCTTCAGAGACCTAGACACAACTCTTCTGCAGGCTGAGGGACACGGGGGCCTGTCACTGACTCACACAGAGGAGTCTGAGGTCAGCACTGTGGTTCAAGCTGACCTGGCTTGGGTGCAGGGTAAATTATAAATCATATTAGGAGGTGCTGCATTTCCACTGAAGAAACCCAATCAGCATCTGGGAAGGGTGCCAACCTGAGATTAGTTCAACAGGGATTGTTCTAGAACAACTGCCCAGGAAGCACAAAGTTTAGAAAACAGTAATTTAGATACTGGAGCTAGAAGGAGCATTACACTTTTGGTCTGGTATGGAATTAAATGTTGCACAATGGATTTCAACTTTTTTTAAGATTTTATTTATTTGAGAGAGAATGAGTATGCACTAGCGCCCAGGTGGGGTTGGGGAGGGACAGAAAGAGACGGAGAAGCAGACTCCACTCTGAACAGGGAGCCTGACGGGGCTCAATCCCAGGACCCTGAGATCCTGACCTGAGCTAAAGGCTGACACTTATCTGACTAAGCCACCCAGGCACCTCAACAGATTTCATTCTTAATAATTTCAGATTCATTTACAAGTAGGATAATGATATGTTTCAAGAGCTTTTTAAGAAATTTACATTTCATATTAAAGTACAATATATAGCTCTGTATAGGTGTTTAGATTTTGAAGATTTCATAATGTAATACCAAATTATTTAAAAGCTAAAAAAAGCTCACAAGTAAAATAGTAAGAAAAATTAGATGTTTTCGGATAACATATTACTAAATAGAAGAAACTAAAACTCTTAAAAATACCCTGTTTTTAGGCCAAGATTTGTGGACATTTGTTATATAATCATTATTCCTTTACATTTCACAATTTTATATTTGATAAGTTGCAGTATGTTCCTAGGACTTGATACTACCTGGCCTTTTGCATTTCATCCCAAAAGATAATTTATACCAGATACAATAAAAAAGGAAACAAATTATGCACATTTGCTACTTTCTAATGTTTCCATTAAATAATAGAGAAAGCCCAACTGTCAGCTTTGCAAATAAAGAATTTACGTTTGTATATCACTAAGTAAAAATCATTTAGGTAATAAACCATAGGTTCAAATCATGTCATCTATGACATGAGTTAAGTTTGTGTCCACAGAGCTTGACTATGAAATAAAAGTATTTGTTTCCCTGCCTGACCTTGGATGAATTTGAAACAAAATGAAGGGAATCTCACAGGTTGAGAACTGAGAAATATCAATATTCTCTTCAGTAGAAAATAAAAGGGATTTTTAAAAAATAAACACTTTTAACTGATAACTGATTGCTGACTATTAGTTATGAATATTAATCTCACCACATAGTTAATAGTCCTATTTATTAATTAGAGGAAAAGAAATATATGGTTTTCATTTGTGATATTTGTTAAATCTTCTAATACAAACATCATGTTTTTTATTCTAGGACTTACTCAGTGACATTTATTGGCAATACTGCTCTCATAAATACAACCTAGCAGCCTATTTATTATCTGTCCTCTCTCATATCTCAGTGACTTTGATTTTTCTCTTCTATTTTTATCCTTTTATTTTATGGCCAACTTATTTTTTTAATTACTAATTTGAAAACTATTTACATTAATGAAGAATTGCAACAATAACGCAATGAACTCCCATATATTCTTCACCTAAATTTACACATCATTATTACTTTTCCTTCTTCGTTTTCTATCTCTGATAAAAGTTAATACAAATATAATTGTAAGCATTATTATTGTGGAGATTTTTTAGGAGATGATTTGAAAAAAATGTTGCAAACTTCATGAGTCTTCATTCCTAAATATTGCAGCATCTGTCTCCCAGGATAAAGATATCCTCCTTGTATTTATAGGCAACAACTGGGTTCCTATACATACCAAATACCAATATTGGGCAAACATTTGTGCCTAGTTACAGGCTACGGGAAAAGGTCTTTAACCCTGCGTTTACACAAAAGTAAACTTCTCAAAAGCACATGCACTCTGCAGTAGGTTCAGAGGAAGAGGGCAAACCAGAAGCCAGCTGTGCATGACCAATTTCTCCTTCCTCATTTGCCAGTTATGTTAAGTCATGATTTAACCTCTTGGGAAAAGAATGTGAAGGTAGAGAGCTATCAGAAGGGTTATTTAAGACACTCATGGAGCTGCATGGATAAAAACAACAGTAACGTGAAAGAAGTCTATGTCCTAAAATATATCAAATATTAGCAATGTTCTGATTATTTAACATACTGTGCTGAGTGGACTAGATATATGAACATATCTTGCACTCAAAAAGAAATGCTACTCAATCTTACTCTAATTCATAATAAAAGAAATGTCATAAAATAATAAAAAATAAATAAAATATAATTATGTGTATTCAGCTAAAAATTAATCTCAATACTTTATAATTAAACTATGTATATTAATAAACTAAAAAAAGGAAATGTAAATCAAAACTACACTGGGATGCTACTTCTCACCTATTAGTTTGGCAAATATTAAAAATTTTGACAATATACTCTGTTGACACACCAGTGGAAACATAGTAATCATCATCAGTAGTAGGAATACAAATTTTGGAAGGAAATATGGTATCTAGCAAAATTGCATAAGCATCTATCCTTTGACCCAGTAGGGTCACTTCTAGAAATATATACCAAAGGCATACTGGCAAAAACACCACCACCAACAACAACAACAAAAGAACCCCCAGAAAGATATATTTACAATTTACAAGTCCATTAATTACAGCATTGTGAGTAAGTAAGAGCAACAGACAAAAGTACATATGTCCATCACTGTGGTTAAATAAACTAGGTTATTTTCAAACATTCATACAACAGAGTGCTATACTGTTAAAAAAGGAATGCCACATATATGTCCATGTTTTTATGAAGTGATCTCCAAGATGCATTATTAAGTGAAGAAGCAAGATGGAGAAAAACTTATGCCCTGTACTATGCTATTATATATCACAATAAACAATAGCATAAGAGCAAAATAAGTGCCTATAAGTAAAAAGAAGAAATGGAGGGGAAATGAGAGTAATAACAGACAACAGACTACTTTGAGTATACCTTGCTTTTATATTTAATTCTGTAAAGGAACATTTAAAAGAAAAGAATTTCCTGTAAATCACTCTGGGATATACACTAAGGACAAAAGGAACTGAAGGAAAAAAAAAAAACTTTATCTGCTTATCGTAACCTTTTGTTGGTGATAGGGTAGTTAATGCCATTTCAAAAATGTTGTGAATATTGTGGAATAGTATAAGTGACTAATTATGTTGAGAACTTGGATTTTCTATGCAAAAGTATGGAGGAACGGATAGTAAGATTAATAAGATTAAGTAAATATCTCACAGGGCTAAAGTTGAGTTGGAAATATTAGGAATTAACAATATAAAACTCCTGATAATTTGTACCTATTAACATACACCGTATAGACAATAAACAATGACCAACCCAGCAGTGAACACCACCAGGGCGCAGACAAATACTGTTTTCCACCAAAAGATTCAAGTCCTCCGAAATAATTCAATCTTCAATAGGAAACATACAAAATGAGCTTCATTTTTTCACACCAGGAAGCAAATAAGATAAATTGGTTGAGCTACTAGAAACTAGATTCCCACTCTTCTGCTTAGTCCTTAGGATGCTAATACAATCAATCACACCCACTACCAAACAATTCTGAGTTAACATCATTACTAAGCCTGCTGTGGTGAATTATAGTCAATGAGAAGGATTGGTAAAGGATTACTGCAAAATTTGAAATCTGGCCATGTTCTAGGGCAGCTTTATTCGATGAAACATGCTTTTAGGGCAGCATCACTTCCCCATCACCTTTTGAAGAGAGATTTGGCAATAATGAAAATAGATAGCATGTATATAGTATTTACTACATGCCAAAGAGTTTTGAGCTTTTCATATAATTACTAATTTAATGCTCACACTGACCCTAGGATGTAAGTACTATTATTAGAGTCATTCTACAGATGAATAAACCAAGGTGCAGTTTACTCCAGGTAAACTCATATGGCTGGGTTGGTCATTGTTTATTGCCTATACAGTATATGGGCACATGTATCCCTTTGAATCAGTATTTTTGTATTCTTTGGGTAAATACCCAGTAGTGTGATTACTAGATGGTAAAGTAGTTATATTTTTAACTTTTTGAAGAACCTCCACACTGTTTTCTACAGTGGCTGCACTAGTTTGCATTCTCACCAGTCGTGCATTCCTCACCAACACCTTTTGTTTCTTATGGTTTAGATTTTAGCCATTCTGAGAGGTGTGAGGTGACATCTCACTGTAGTTTTGATTTGCATTTCCCTTATGATAAGTGATAATAGGCATGCTTTCATGTGTTTCTTGGCCATCTGGATGTCTTCTTTAGGAAAAAGATCTGTTCATGTCTTCTGCCCATTTTTAAATTGGGTTATTTGTTTTTTAGGTGTTGAGTTTTGTAAGTTTGTTATATATTTTGGATACTAGCCCTTTATTGGATATGTCATTTGCAAATGTCTTCTCTCATTCAGTAGGTTGCCTTTTAGCTTATTTGATCATTTCCTTTGCTCTGTAGAAGCCTTTTATTTTGATGTAGTCCCAATAGTTTATTTTTGCTTTTATTTCCCTTGACTCAGGAGACATATCTCAAAAAATGTTGCTACAACTAATGTCAAAGAAGTTACTGCCTGTGTTATCTTCCAGGGGTTTTATGGTTTCAGGAGGTCTCACATTTAGGTCTTTAACCCAAGGTGAATATATTTTTGTGTATACTGTAAGAAAGTAGTCCAGTTTCATTCTTTCGCATATTGCCGTTTGGTTTCCCCAACACAATTTGCTGTCCCATTGAATAGTCTGTCCTGTTTTGTCAAAAATTAATTGGCCATATAATTGTGGGTTTATTTCTGGATTTTCTGTTCTGTTCTATTGATCTATGTGTCTATTTTTTGTGCCAGTACCATACTGCTTTAATTACTACAGCTTTGTAATATAACTTGAAGTCCAGAATTGTGATGCCTCAGCTTTGCTTTTCTTTCTTAAGATTGCTTTCACTATTTGGGATCTTTTTTGGTTCCATACAAATTTTAGGATTGCTTATAGAACCCACACTGTTAATCACTATATTATACTGTCAGCCAGCACAGCAAATAATACTTTATGAGGAGCCATTGACACTACCCCTGTTATATAAAATATCTATCACTTGAGAAAGAATATTCTGAACTGTAAAAATGTTTTAACCTAGGGCCATGTGTAAAAGAACACAGTGGTTGCTACCACTTTTTCCTTTGCTTGCAATACACACACAAACACAAATGTCTCTTTTCCTTTCTAAGAGCTTCATACATATAGTATTTATTTATTTATTTATTTATTTATTTTAAAGATTTTATTTATTTATTTGACAGAGGGAGACACAAGTAGGCAGAGAGGCAGGCAGAGGGAGAGGGGGAAGCAGGCTCCCTGCTGAGCAGAGAGCCCGATGTGGGGCTCGATCCCAGGACCCTGAGATCATGACCTGAGCCAAAGGCAGACGCTTAACCCACTTAGCCACCCAGGTGCCCCTACATATAGTATTTAAATGAGGGAAAACCTTTGCACCAGTGAAGAGTTGAGAATTTAAATCACTTGAACTGATACAAAACTTTTCAAACAATAGAAATTAATGAACCCACCATCACCAAGAAAGAAATTAATGCAGCTGAGATTTGAATACATAACTTTTAAATACCAAAGCCCATACATATGTTCAAATGCTGCTACATTGATCTCTAACTGTGGGCTGGTTACCTAATCTCTCATCTTAAGTTTCTTACTTACAATGATGTTACAAGCAGAAATGGATATAATAACTGCTTTCTTACAAACTCAAATGTATTGAAAACAAAATGCACAGTAGCATTACTTTCTCATTTTTACCTTTTACCATCATTTTAATATTCAGCCATCCATCTATTCAGATTTTGCTTTTTAGCTGATGGTGATATGATGATGATAGTAAGTAATGAAATTATAAAAGGGAAAAGAGAAAGAGGAGAAGACCCAGGGAAAGAAAATATATTACCCATCCTTGTTTGCTATTACACCTCCAAGAAGCAAAATATTTTGTTACAATTCTCCAAATGGAGGCTATTAAGTGAGGAATCCAAATGTCAAATATAAAATAATCACATTCATGTGGCTCCTAGATAATTACACATGCAATTTTCTTATTTTAATGGGAATAGGGACTTGCATGTTGTTGCCTTTCTCCAGAGAGTCTGGAGACTGTGCTTATTGTTTCTAGTCCTGCAGTGTGACAGAGTGAGTATCTTTTGTCTGAAAAAAAAAAAAAAACTCTCTCTGCTGTTATAATAGTATCTAACAAGATATCATTAGAGATTTTTTCCAAAGGCTACTTCTGTGGCAGAAATAATTCTTAAGAATGGTCTTAGATTAGTTGTCAAATGATTTCTGTCTCAAACAGTTTTCTGCAGCTTGAGCTGGCCACATTTTAAAAATCTAATAAATGAATATTTATGGGATGATCTCTGCTTACTTTTGGAAATAAAGTTTGAGTGGATGAGTAAATCAGGTGATAGATTTGCCAGCCCTTATATATCCTTTGAGAGTAATTGGTTCAACTATTTTCTAAAATGCATGTTTCATTTACATCCATTTTGATAATTACCTTTTTACTTCCCATGATATAGAAAACCAGTTTAAGTAGGTATAGTCTACTACTTATGTGACAGAATCCTAATTGTTCCCAAGAGCATATTGAAGCTTCAGGTTCTCCGAGTAACATTAATGCCACTTATGTTTAGAGTGCAGTATTCTTCACAAGAAAAAGCGTCTTCCAAAAGCTTTATTAATGGATAACGTATACTAATAGTTTTGCCTTTAAAATGGTAAGTGGAACTGAAAACTGTTGGCATATCAGGAAACCTCTCTGTTTCTAATGCACTTGAGTGAAAATAATATTATTATTCTCAATTACATAATATAAGAATCCATTAGAGTATAAATGTAAATGCTGTGATGCCGTGAACTTCTTCATATAATTAATGTTTCTGAAGTTTATCAGAGATATCACAAAACATATAATCATGCCATTAATGTATGTATAGGCAATATATGACATGACCAACTGGAATTTGCTTGATATCTTTAGCAGTCCATACGAACTGTGGCTTAGCTGTCTAGTTTACTCTGGGAACTAAGTTCTAGAAACCAGATATTGGTTAGTGATTATCATATTCAGGTACCTATGCATAAATTGCATGAAGACTTTCTTCAGCTGAGCACTTCATAATGAAAGGATTAATTGAGAATCACTGAACCAAACCATGGAATAAAGGCTTAATTTGAATAAAGAGTTCACTTAGCATACTTATACACAAACATATTAGAAATAATCTCCAGTGTGGTTCTTATATTAACTTTCAAACTCTTCTTATTGTGTAATGAGGAAACAATCAGATGTGGCTGAGGAAAATATTCCTTTTGTGTCTTTTTTTCCAATCAGTGTCTTGATTTTGTGTTGTCTAAGAATGTATTACAGATTACATTATATTTTTGGATTCTGCCTTCAGTTGGTTAATGTTTAAAGCTTAGTGACAATCCAAATTATTGCTATAGGTTTCACTTTCTCTCTTTTTATATCATATATATAAAACATATATATTAGATATCTAAATAATTAAATAGAGAGATATATAATATAGTAATATATAATTATATAATATATAAAGAAGTATATATTTATGTATTTATAATATATATTATATGTTATAGATATCTAAATAATATATAAAATAGATTATTTTTTCCTAAACCACTGCATACTCTATACTTATTTCCCATTTTGCTTTGTCTCTCTTTCTGTGACACTATGGAGAATTATGTAAACATCTGGCTTCCTTGTTAGCTCTTAAGTTGAATCTAACCTCTAAAATGTATGATGTGACACAGAATTCAAGGACTCAGTAATCCTCCCTATAAGTAACATCAGCTAACTCCCTTATTACCAACTGCATCCACTCTCCACATTCTGGGGCTTTGCAGATTATTGTGTTACACCAACATGAGAAGGACACTGACAAATTGATGTGATATGTCTCTGCCTTTAGAGGGGTAGGTGACAAAGTTAAAGGAAGAATCCTTACCAATCTATAACAGACTAGTTCTTGCTCATTTAGTTGGGGAAAAATCAAGACTGGGACATGTTAAAGAAATCCACACTGCTCAATGAGGGATTCTGAAGTCATAAATTAGCTCCATAAAATAAATTTATGGACCATTTGGTTTGCAATTTAAGGAGTTGCAAAGTATTGTCAACAGTAACTGGCTTTAACTTGCAACCTAATGGGATGAGTGGATAAAGACAAATCTGCTCTTAGGCTTATGCCCCCACATTTGGGCAGCAAATTTGGGTGATGTAGAAATAATGTATTCAAAAGAAAATTATAATCAACAGAAGTTAAAAATGTGGAAAAGCTCAAAATATGCAAATGGATATATGAGAACAGATAGAACCATAAATAAAAGTATTTCTGACATGAAAAATAATATATGAAAATATTTTTTAATTGAGGTATTTCTTAAAACCTATAGAAATCTTGAAATGTGTGATGCCTAAGATAAATACCTTGTAATCCATACATTCAAGGAAATTATATAACTATTAAATAATAATATTGGTATTTACCAATAAAACAAAATAAAATTAGTCTCAGGGTAGCTGATAAGAATAAATCCTGCTATTTTATTAGGGAATACATTTAAATAAAGTTAAAAGAAAACTTTTTCATTTCAAAATCAATACAATCTTCTATTTTTGCCATTAACAATCCTCTTAAAGAAATTATTTAGTAAATATCTGAGTACCAACTATGTGCAATAATTTTATAAAGTGAATTTCTGTAATAGAAATAGACATTTCCTCATTGAAATCCATTACAATTTAAATATTTATTCAGTAACAAAACTATGAAGTTTAATTTTTATATGAAATTTTAAAATTATTATCACAACATTCTCCACTACCTGACAATACATGAGAAATAATACTTCTAACCTGTTATAGAGGAAATCCACTTCAACCAATAGGTTAAGATCTTACCACAAGGTAAAATAAGCTTAATCTAATTCTTCACAGAATTGCTCAGAAGTACCAGTGTGATACTGAGATTAGAGTGAGCACACTACTTTAGCACAATTAACATGCAATGGACTTCCCTGAACAATTGGAGAGTATACAAGAATAGCAGCAAATACTATGACATAGAAAAAAAATACATGTACATATGTGACTCGTAGCCTACCTCCTGCTTAGGTTGCTGGGATAAATACCATATGTGTTCTATGACTGAAAACGAAATGCAGAGTGATTAAAAGCATAGACTCTGTAATCAGACTGCCTGATTTGAATCCAGGTTCCACCACTTGTTGCTATATGATTTGGAAAATAAATTACTAAGCATTTCTGTGCCTGGATTTCCTGATGCTTTAAATGGATGTGATAGCATTGCTACATTGTTGGCTTGCTGCTAGGGTCAAATATGTTAATATATTTAAAACATTTAGAGCGGTGCTTGGCACAAAGAGGGCCCAATAAGAATCCATGCTAGAAAGGACTCGTATCATTCACTGTTCATTTTAGGATTATGGAAACTGGTTTTGGTATTTGGGGCACAAAAGAACTTACGACAGGAAATTAGACATTTATAAACTTGTTGCAAAGGCTGGAAATGTGAAAATAAAGAAGATGTCACAAGAGGTTTAGGTCCTATCATAGAAATTGTGTTTTAGAGGTCAAGAATGTGCTTCTGTCACCCAGGACTCAGAATTGTTCAAGAACCCACTATCAAAGTCATAGCTGACCAGCAACTTTGCACTTAGCGACTAAAAATCAATCTTAGAGTCTAGATAGCATTATGAAAATCCCTGTCAGCTGAAGCCTGCAATACGCATTAAGCATTATCTATTGCAAAAAGCGTTATTCATTTCTGTTCCTAGAGGAAGATGCCCTCTATCGTATTTTTGTCTTCTGAATCTTGTGTGAGTTCAAAGCTTGGCAGAAGGTAAACTGCATGCAAAACAGTAAAGGCAAATGAGTCTAAGAAAAGTAGTTCCTTGTCTTCTAGCCCTTGTGACATTGAGAAAGGCTTATAAGCAAGGGATGAGAAGGATGCAGATTGTCAATTTTAAAAAGTCCAGCACAGGCCCTAATCTTGCACTCTGTCAACTAATTGGAGAACTTTCCTGGATAAAGAAAGCACCATTGTGAATGACAAACCCTACCTTTGCAAAATTTAGGGCCAAAATGGAGAAAAAGAAAAATGACTTAACAGTACTGTATGAAATACAACATATTCTTTATCTATCTTCATCTAAACCCTACTTTCTAAAATGTAAAATATTTGGATTTCTTTATAGTAGATCTTTTATAGAGAGTTACCTATGCTTCAAAATTCATACACTGAGATATATGGACCTTTCTGAATAAAAAAAAATCAAAACCAAAACATACAGAAGGTGCTTTTGATTAATGAAGTTCCATTACACATTCTTCAAAAGTAAAGAAGCCTAGATCAAAAGTGAAATGAATGAAAATGTTGTGAACTGCCTTACTCATATCTCCTTAAAAAAGCCATGAGATGAAGTGAAAATAGAAGCTTGTACCATAAAAGTATCATTAAAAAAAAAACAATAACAACAAGAAACCTACATTATGTAGATCCTATTAGGAGGTTATTTGAAATAGCCCTTTCTGAAAAGTTAAAATCAGGGCCTTTTATGGGAGAATGAGTGGAGCATTTGGTCCAGATCTCACATTTCCAGAGGACCTCAAATTTGTGCCTGATGATTTCTAATTGACAAAGTCAGTGTAGTGTGTGTGTGTGTGTGTGTGAGAGAGAGAGAGAGAGAGAGAGAAATATGTACATTTCTTAATAGAAAGTATTTAAAACATACCACCATTTTTTGTAATCCTGAATTGCCATTTATATTTTAAAAATGCACAGGGATTTTCAAGAAATGTAAATGTGGATTGCGCCCCTTTTGACATGAGAGCCTTGGTCAGTATCATGAATGAGCTTCTCTTGATTTTGCTTACAACTAGTTGGGCATTCAACCCTGTTAGGCCACCATTAAAAATCCATCTTGTATCAATGAAGCTTCCTTTTTTGTTGTATATTGGCAGCCTGAGAATTCTGCAAGGCCCTAAGTAATCTATAAGATATTCCTATCAGCTTCTTCTTATTCAAGCGTGGACTTCAATTTTAGATATTATCACACTGGGCCCAAATCCAGTGTGTGTGTGTGTGTGTGTGTGTGTGTGTGTGTGTGTGTGTGTATTGGGGGAGGGGAACATTCCTTGAGATATTTAAATACTGATTATTGTCAATATTGGATATTGATCTTTAATATTTTAAAACCTAGAAAGATTAACATTTATTGAACATCTCTTCTGTTTAGGGCCAATGATTCTTTAATAAAATGTCATAAGCCTCATGGGGAGGCGTAAAATGCAAGGATGAAGCTGTGGTGCTCTGACACAAAGGTAGAATATGGAAATCTCATCCCTTTACTCCCTCCCTCCTGTTCTTGCTTCGTTTCACTTAGGCTTCCCATGTTCAAAAATAAGTATTCTTGAAATTTTACCAAATATTCTAGTTTGAATTCCTAATCCATAAAAATCTACAGTTAGAAATTTTCTAATAACCTTAATATCCATTAGATAGATATTTGAATTCAATCTTTGAATCTCAGCATTGGGCCTGCATAGATCTTGGTCAGAGATTAGCAATGAAAAAAAAACCTATTCTGAGACTTATTTTAAAAAGCTCTATGGTACAAGGGGGTATTCTTACCATTTAGTAATTTATTTCATAAAAATTAATTAAAAACAAATCTCATTCAGAACAGTAACGGGATATAGAAGGTCAAGAAATTTCTGAAAAAAAAAGAAATACATATGTAGCACATGAACAGTAAACTATAAAATTTTTCTGAATAATATGAGAAGAAAAAATGTTAAGAAACACCAAATATCTAAAAGAGAATATGAAGTACGTTTTTTTAAGATTTTATTTATTTATTTGACAGAGAGAGAGAGATCACAAGTAGGCAGAGAGGCAGGCAGAGAAAGAGGGGAAAGCAGGCTTCCCGCCTAGCAGAGAGCCGGATGCGGGGCTTGATCCCAGGACCCTGAGACCATGACCCGAGCTGAAGGCAGAGGCCCAACCCACTGAGCCACCCAGGCGCCCCTATATTAAGTATTTTAAAGAAAATAATTCTTCAAGAATTATTATTCAGTGTAAATAAACTAAATACAGCATTCTTAAAAAGAACACAAAAATATGTTACACTATGTAAAAATTAATAAAACAGCAGTAATGGGGGCTAACATCATACATTTGAGATACAGTTGAGATCTGAAGTAGAACAAACTCACCCTATACTCTTCCAGTAATTTTCATAGATACAAATGAGATAAATGTAAAAATATAATTAAAACTAGAAACTAATGTGATCATTGCCTTTTAAATGTTGGAGAATAGATAGGTTTTTTTTACAATTTTAATTTTTTTAAATGAGATTCAACTTTTTTTTATTAACATATAATGTATTATTTGTTTCAAGGGTACAGGTCTGTGATTCATCAGTCTTACACAATTCACAGCACTCACCATAGCACATACCTTTAAAATTCGAAGGAAAAATAATCCCACAGTGGAAAAAAGGATAGATGTAAGAAGATGAGCACCGAAAAAGCCTGCATCTAAAAAATAAGGGACAACAACATGAAGGTTGCTTGCAATCACTCTGAGAGTTTATTTCCATTGTAAAATATTCATGTAAATTGATAACAAAGAAACTGAAATGAAAAATGATCAATCTCACTAGTAAGGAAAGAAGTGAATATTTTACGTTGGAACATTATTTTCATAAACCAAATTAGCACAATATGGTTGTTAAGTGAAAATATAGTGTTGATGCATGAAACATATATTTTAGGTAGAAAAAATATTGGCACAACTAGTGAGTAAATATTTGGTGATGTATATAAAAAATGATATAGTCAAAACCACTAAATCCATTCTTGGACACTCTATCCTAAGAAAATAATTCCAAATGTAACAAAAATTATAAATAAATATTCATCATGTTATTATTAATATCATTTAATATTCTCACAAAGATAAAAGAGTTAAATTTTACAAAAACTTATTGAGACACACAATGAATGAGGCAATAATAGAACATGTAAGTTATAAAACATAATAAAAAAAATGAACAGCTGTTAACAATTCTATTTCATACTTTCTTCCCCTACAGATAATTCCTACCTGAATTATGTCTTCACCATATGTAAAACAGATATTCCTAAACAAAGCATTGTTTTTCAATATTGTGTGTGAGCTCCGTAAACGTGCATCCTATTATAATTGTCCGTGATTTGCTTTCCTTTGCTTTTCTCTTTTTTTTCTTTTCTCTTTTTTCTTTTCCTTTTCTTTTCTTTTCCATTTCGTTCCTTCCCTCCATCTTTCCTTCCTTCCTTCCTTTCTTTCTTCCTTCCTTCCTTCCTTCCTTCTCTATCTCTCTTTCTCTCTCATTTAATGTGTAAAATTCATTTGTGTGCGCTTCCGAGGATTTCCTCCTGAGGATATTGCTATCTCTTAGTCTCCTAATACAAAAGTATAAAAGCTTTCTAGAATCTAAAGTGAACTTTCTGAGTAATACAATATGTATGCTTTCAGCTTTAAAAGGTAAAATTAATTTGTTTATCAAATTGTTATTACCAATACAGTCCAACTTAAAGAGTAAGCATTCCTATTGCCCAATTGATACACCTTTTTTCAACAGGTGGTAACTTCAGTTTTAATTTTTGCCAATATAGTGAGAGTAAAATTGTATCTTATTGTATTCTTAGCTTTCATTTTCCTATTTACTAAGGAATCTCAACATCTTTAAATGTTTATATGATATTTAATCTTTCTCTTTTATAAAATGCCCATTCATTCATTTTGCCCTTTTTTATCAGATTTATCTTTTTCTTAATCTTTATATTTATTTAATTATATACATATTCTAAATATTACATATTTATATATTATTTGTTAAATAAATATGTTACTAGATAAATATATATTTGTATATAAGATCTAAGAGTGTTTTTAATTTATTCTTTTTCAATTACATATGTGGCAAACACCTTCTCCGAGAAGGTATTCTCTGGCTTTTATTTCACTTTCTTTTTTTTTTTAAAAATTTTATTTATTTATTTGACAGAGAGAGATCACAAGTAGGCAGAGAGGCAGGCAGAGAGAGGAGGAAGCAGACTCCCCGCTGAGCAGAGAGCCTGATGCGGGGCTGGATCCCAGGACCCTGAGATCATGACCTGAGCCTAAGGCAGAGGCTTTAACCCACTGAGCCACCCAGGCACCCCTATTTCACTTTCTTTATGGTATCTTTTGATTAATAAGAATTCTAAATTTTGTGGTAGTAGAATTTATCAATATTTCCTTTATGAATAGTAAAGTTTATGTTATGTCTAAAAATAACACATTTATTAATACACTTGAGTGTATTAGTCACTTTTGCGCAGTTTCAATACCCAAATTCTCAGTGGTTTGCAACAATAAACATTTATTTCTTACACACATTATAAGTCAGCATCTGTGAGGAGATGATTCTTCCCCCTTCTATTTGTCTTCTAACTCTGGATCCTTACGGAAAGAGAAGCCCCAGTATGACACATGTCAGTTTCATATCAGAGGGAAAACAGCAAAGAGTTGGTGGAAATATGTAATCACTTTTAAAGATGGAATGTGATAGTGTGTGTGTATACCCCATGCCATTGGCCAAAGCAATTTTCATAGACAAACACGATGTCAGTGGGTTGGATATGTACATTCATTGCACGTAAGGTTTGCCAAGTCACAGGTCATTGATGGGGATGTATAATCCTCTTACAGAAAGCAGGAATGCATATTTGGAAAGAATAACACGAATTACATATTTTATTTTTATCATATTTAAAATCAAAATTTACATGTATAAACACACTCAAATATTTTTATAGGCAACGACTGGCATGAAATACACCAAGCTATTAACAGTTTCATATGGAAATTATTGATAATTTTTCTAATTTTAATGTTCTATATATTAGAGTTTCTTATAATGCGTATATATTTTTATAAACTGAAAAATATAAATTCTATTTAAACAGTGTCACCATTTAATAGATTTCAAGATATTTTTTATTAGAAATAATGCATTAAATTTTACATTTCATTGGCCATCAAGAATTACTTTCACTGAAGGTAAATATTGACTCTCTCTTTGGATCAATAAATCATGATCCATTCCTCAAGAGAAGTCAATATCTACCTTATTGTTTCTCTAGACTCCAAATGAAAAGTTTGATGAATGTCTTTAAATTTTCTCTCAAGTTTCTGATGGAAAGTTCTTTAGCAACACCCATAGCTACCGAAAAGTTATACAATTAATCATGAGATAGATCATCATATCTTGAAAAGAAGTGAACCAATAAGTTATAAAGAGATGAACTGCTCTGTTTTCTTCAGTCACATATTAACATATAAAAACAAACTAACAAAAAATAAATTACCACTTCTAAATTTTTTTCATTAGAATGTTCAATATTCTAATGATTTCCTGAAATCTAATGGCTAGAACTTATTCCAATATTATATTTATTCTTCTATTATTTGATTAATGTAACTACCAAGCGTTTGTCTGTGATGATAGGGCATTGGATAAAAGTAAACATTTTTCACTATCTACTTCTTTTGATTCCAAAAATATTCAATTCAAGTGGGAAAAGAACACACACACACACACACACACACGGAAAATTTGGGGTGTGTAGAATCATTTATTCTAGGAAAGGTGTTATAAAGTAATAATCCACAGATATTACTGACTAAAATATTTCTAGAACAAATAGAAATTTAAGTCTATGGTGATTATTTTTATATTTATGCTTTTGATATTGGTTATTATATTTGTTAAAAATACTTTAAGGTTGCTAGTGAGGGAAATTACTAAAAAGCATCTTAATTTAAATTCCCTTTAAAGTTATTGACCACATTATTAGCCACTGTCAAAAACGTTTCTCAAAAATAATTCCTTTAGGGGCACCTGGGTGGCTCAGTGGGTTAAGCCTCCACCTTCGGCTCAGGTCATGATCTCAGGGTCCTGGCATCGAGCCCCGCATAGGGCTCTCTGCTCAGCAGGGAGCCTGCTTCCCCCTCTCTGCCTACTTCTGATCTCTCTCTCTGAGAAATAAATAAATAAAATCTTTAAAAATAATAATAATAATTCCTTTAAACACAATAATGTTTCTATTTTGCAGCATTTTAAAATTCCATTGCTTACCTGTTTTAAAGTTATTCATTTGCACAAGTTTTAAAATTCCTTATTTAAACCATTTTCACCTCTATTTCTTTCTTTTGTGTAAAAAGAGAAAAGTTAGTTCTGTTGCAATGACCTATGGCTGACTGTAATCAGTAGATCCGGAAGGCCACTGAATGTAGGAATTAGAAGATAGGTTCACATGAGAACACATGTTACTGACAGCCAGCAAGAGAGCCAGTCACGTTGAGTATATCTAATATCTCAGTATAACCTTGTAACCCAAAACATATGCCAGGTTAGACCTTGAATTTAGACTATTTGTGGTGCTTCTCTACTATGACTTGCCTATTCTCTGAGGTAACTCCTACTGCTGTTTTTGGATTTAGCTTAAACATAAGCTCTTCCAAGATGCCTTGACTAACAAATTTCCTTCCTCAATATATGTCAGTTACCTTTCTTCTTGGGTGTTTCTTTTTTTGTTTGTTTGTGTGATATTTTATTTTGAAGTAATCTCTATACCCAACGTGGGGCTCAAACTTACAACTCCAGATCAAGAATTGCAGGCCCTACGATATGATGATCTATCTCTTAATAACCTCTGCCACTTTTATTTAACAAAACTTTTCTACACGCTATAATTGACATTTCACTAATTGTTAACTTTTCTGCTAGTCTATCAAAAATAAAAGTCTCCTGAAGAATATAACCAAATATTTATCTTTCCATCTAAAATATTTACTACTTTGCCATTAGCACAGTAAGCTATCAGTAAATGATTATTGTGAATAAGTTAACTTGCATTTCAAGGTTAAAAGGTAGTATCGCTTAGTGCTTAGGAATACAAACAATCAAAGCTACTAGGTTTGATTCCCAACTCTGCTACTTACTAGGCATATAATCTTGAGCTAGTTTGTTAATCTTTCTGTGCTTTAGTTTCCTCATCTATGCAATAAAATTTATATTATTAAGGTATTATAAAGATTATATGAGTTAGCATGTGTAAAATATTTAAATCATTGCATGGAACATAATAAGCTTTACATTCTCATATATATGAATGCATTAACTGTAGTGATGTTGAAGTCTTTAGAATCCAAAAGGATAAGGTAAACTTGCAAATATTCCAACCTAATCCAAATATGGGACACAAAAATGCCATGTTGGTGTGTAGATTCAACATTTTTACTATTTTTCCAAATGGTTTCCTGTGTGGCTCACACTTACCAAGTTATAGTAATTACTCAAATGAAAATACACAATTTCTTAATAGTGGGGAAATACGTGTAGAATATCTAAATACTCCAGTCACCATATACACTTTGAGAATAGAAAGATGAAAGTTTCATGTTTTAACAGAGCTTACATTCTAGTAGAGAAAGATAGCCGATAGAAATAAAATACATAAATCCTTAAGAAATACCAGATAGTGGTAAGTACTATACAGAGAATCAAAGCAAAGTAATGAGATAGAGATCATTTGGCTGCTGTAGTTTGAGATGTCAGAGAAGAAAACTGATACTTAAATTGACATTTAACAGACATCTGAATGGCAAGAATGACCCAGTCTTGAGAAAGTTAAATAGAGGTATATTTTAAACAGAATAATTTTTGCAAATACCTGGAGATGGGAACAAGCTTGCCACCATCAAGAAACCAAAATAATTGTAGTAATTTTGGAACAAAAATGTAAAGGAAAAAGTGATTCAAGGAGAGGTTTGAATACTTAGCAAGAGCCAGTACATATATGCATTTTAACTCTATAAGGATCTTGACAATGATTCTACATGAAGCAAATACTAATAATTTTTAAGAGGAAACTAGCATGTTTTGATTTAACTTTCAGACTATTATTGAGGTCATACTGTGGACAATGGAAGGAGAAGACAAGAAGAAAAGCAGGAAAATTAATAAACCATTACCATGATCTTGTCAAGAAGTCATGATGACTTGGATTAGGATAATAATAATGGGAATGGTAAGAAATTCATGGACATACATTGAAGATGGGTCTACATGACTTGCTCATGTGTTAAATAGGAGAAGATAGTAAAAGACTGTAATATTTTAATAGGTTAGCCTCATGATTTTTGATTTAAGCTATACAATGGACTGTGATATCACTACTGAAATGGAGGGCTAAGGCAGAAGTAGGTTTGAGAACTACAGGTAAGAGTTCCCTTGTGGTAACACTAAATTTGAGATACTTAGTCCACATCCACATGAAGATGATATTAGACTAGGTAGACTTATGAGGCTAGAGTTCTGATAACTTAGGACTTAAGATACAAATTTGGGAATCAGACTCAGGCTTAATATTCAGATTTGGGAGTCATCAACATATTAATTCAGAGCCTATACTGTAGTTCTTTTATTAAGTTATGAATGATGTAATTAACACTTAATTTACTTCAAGTCTTCATTCTAATCTCATATAAAATACCGACTTGTTGGTATCTATTAGAGTTAATGTAATACCAAACATGGCTCTTCTTTTTTAATTCAGTACTTTTTATCAAAGCAGGCATACTTCAATTTCAGGTATTTTTTCACTGTGACATTTTATCAATAGTCATCTGGAAACTAGGCTTTTCCAGATATAAGAAGGAAGTAGATAATTCTAAAGTTACCTGTGACAGATACTGTATCGAATTGATTAATGAGCTCATCCTGCTTTTCAGTTCACCATGAGCTTCAATTCATCATCATGGATTGCCATTAAGATTACTAAAAATTCAGAAGAATGTTTATATGTAAGCTCAATGATCAACCCCAGTCTTGCAGGTGTATAATTTGAAATATGATGTCACTCTAGTGAGAAAGTATCTAATTTAGTTTTAACGTATTCTCAAAATTAGATAATAAGATAGCTAACTCTCGTTTTCTCATTAGAGTTCCAAATAAATATGCACTTTCTCCAAATCCAGAAATAAGAAAATGGTCTATATCAATATAATTTAAGTTGCTGATTTGCAATAAAAGTGAGACTGGCATTTTAGCTAATCACATTTTACTCCATATATTATTCATTTAGCAATTATTGCCATGATCTGCAGATTCTTGAGGAAGAAATATTGAAGAAATATGTTGGGAGAGAATTGGAAGGGAGAAGGTATTTTCAAATAGGAAATTTTTTTAAATGGGGAGAGAGAGTTAGGGATTTGCAGTGGCCCCAAATAAGTAGGGATGATTTTAAATGATGATTTATTTCTGAGGAAGGTTTCTAGAGGAACAGTTGGGCATTGCATCAGGGTACAGAGAAAAGCCAGAGAGCTGATTAAGTGTTCTGGTTAAGGAAAAAAAGGGAAAACAAAAAGAGGTCAAAGTACTTTCCTCTAGTATTCCCTATGTTTTGTACAATGAATTATTTTTGCATACAAATGGTTGGGCTTTAAAATGTGTTTGGGAGATTAATGTAAAGTGTATTATGTTACCTAATCTATTTAACTCACTGGCTACCACCCACTTGAGTAGCAGTCATGGGATTTGTCTACAGCAGAAGGGGCAAAAATGGGCCATGTTTTTGAGGCATGTAGTTTAACTGCTGCCCCGTATTTGACTTTTAAAAGCAAGGATGCTATTTAAGAATTAAATGCAGTGTAAAACTGAATATTTTCATTGTGTTAGCCTTAACATTTTCACTCTTCTGCATATGTATGCCCTGCCAAAGTCTTTATGAAAATTCCATAATTTCAAACAAGAACAACACACTCACACACTGTATATTGGACAGTCATATTTAGGTTAAAAAAATCTCTATTTTTACTCTCCTGATTATGTTCCTGTTGGTGCAATTTAAAACGCTGTAATCTTAGAGAGAAATACTTCCTTTTTTAATATACATCTTCCTTCAGAGAAATAACCTCTTTTATTATGGCATCACTCTGTGCATTGGAAACTAAATCTGTTTGCTTCATGAGAACAAAGGTGGGGACAGCAAGGGGTATAAAAATTAACTGCTAGTTTCTAAGCAGTAACACTAATACCCCATTGAAGCTCAAACTGTTTAATTTTTTGGCAACTGAATAGACAGTTGCCAGCAAGTGATCCTCATTTTTCCTGACATCCCATTTCTGTCTCTGTTCCTATCACCTACCACTGTGAATTTATAATTGCTAACAAAGAATTGCACTGCATTTGCCAGATTTAAATGGATTTCATGGCACACTGATGCAATTATATGCCCTTTCTTCAAAGGCTGAAAGTGTGTCAGCTCCACAATGCACCACATGGCAACAGATGGCAGTATTTGACTGACTGGTCTACTAAGTTAGTGAAGAGTGTCATTCTGCTCTTAGATACTTCTGTTTAGACTGGGGAAATTAATTTACAATGGGAAAAAAAATAAAGGACTTTTCATTCTGCCCATTTAGTTACCTACCAAAGCTGTGACCAGTCACATAATCCTTTGGAGTATATCGACAACAAACATCACTGATTGTAGGCAAGTCACATAAACACTCATTCTTAATGTCACTTTCTTAATTTATAACTTGAGATGCTAGGACTTCAAGGTCCCTTTTATAGGTACCAAGTTCTGGTGGTTCAGTCCTTGAGGTTAAGAAGTCCTGCAGGTTTTGTCTGATAAGAATCAGTAAAGCAGAGAGCTCAAGCAATTATCTGTTGTCCACAGGAAATAATATACAAGTTGCTACATTAAGAACGTTATGTTGCTACATAAGAATGTTAAGAAACATTTTAAGAGCTAAATGTGTACAGAGAAGCCTATTACATTCCTCTTTCAATTATATGTACATGAAAACTCAGAAGCAGGGCCAGACACCAGTGCTTGGGACAACTCACCAAAACTAGTTTCCTGATTTGTTCTTCTCTTAGGCGGTGTCATTTCCTTGTTCATTATTTCAGGGTTCATCAGAGCCACAAATTAAAGTGTTACGACTTGCATACATTACTCTCAAGTTGACTTTGATGTTCAGCCGGGACCCCTCATGCTAGTATCACTGCCTGAAAAAAGGTCAAATTTCTTCTATCACCCATCCCCAGGGAAGTAACGCAGAATAGAAACCCACACAGTTTTCTAGTCCCCGCTGGAGCAAAGGTCCTGACTGCAGATTACCAGCTGCTTGGAATTATGTACAGAGAAATCCCCCCATTTTGCTTTTATTTTCAACCTTGGAAATGTAGCTACAGAGTTAGTCTAGTAAATAGCCTGTTTGTATCAGTAGAAAATAAGACATGTCTTACAGTCAAATACAGGCCTAAAAGACCTATTAATATATCTATGCAAATAGGGAACATTCAAGTGTTTGTTTTTACCTTTCTTCTACTCTGAATAAAAATATCCTCTTCTTCGCAGCTCCTAATCGTTAGCAGAGGCAGTACTGATGCATCATTTAAGTCATGAAATTTAACATACATGTGAGATCACTGAAGCTCTCCATAAGAAAACAAAGCAAAAGAGAAAAAAAATCATTTTTTTCTTGATCTGGATTCTAGAGAATACCACACCATGTGCTAGATAGTATTCAGTCATCTGCTGAATTGAACTTCTACTATAAAAATTGAGAATTTACAATACTGATACTGTTTCTTAATAGAACTTACTTGACACTTAAAATCAATAAGTCAATCAGAGAAAGACAATTACATGATTTCGCTCCCATGTAGAATTTAAGAAACAAAACAGAGGAGCGTAGAGGAAGGGAGGGAAAAATAAAGACAAAATCAGAGAGGGAGACAAACCAAAAGAGACTCTTAACCATAGGAAACAAACTGAGGGTTGCTGGAGGAGAGGGGGGCAGAGGGAGGGGGTAACAGGGTGATGGACATTAAGGAGGGCACATGATGTGATGAGCACTGGGTGTTATATACAACTGATGAATCACCGAACTCTACCTCTGAAACTAACAATACGCTATATGTTAATTTAGTTGAATGTAAATTAAATTAAATTAAATTAAATTAGATTTTTAAAAAATCCAATGGGGTATGTATAACCAAGGAAATGACTGTGTAGCCACTGCTTTAAAGATTCTTTGTGCAATGTTAACTCTCTTTTCTTCTTTTCTTTAGGACACATTAAGCAGCTACCACAGTATTTTTTCTTGTTTCCCACTTCTCCTTTTTTCCATCTTGATCATGTCTGTGTAAAGGAAAAGTCCATTTCAGCACTTTCTGTATCAAAAGATTGAATGCAGAGGAAATCAAACTTTATTGTCACATCCAGTTTAATTCGAAGCTTTTTTGATCCATCTTTCAACCCCAATTCAGGTCTGTCCTATCCCTACAGATTTCATATTTAAAAGCATTGTAACTGTCAAATAAGTAAGCCATGGATAAGTAATTAATTATAAAATCATCCATTTGAATTAATAGCAAAGGAAAGTTTCTCAATGTGCACTGAGTTTTACTAAAATCCAGAGTATGTCCCTTTTATTCCATAGTCAGTTTTGGCAAATGTATATAATTTATGTATATAGAGTATTTTTAACTTTGAACTTTATTTTTGTGTAATCAAAATATTCAGACAATGAAAGGGATACAGTAGGATGCCTATGTCTCTTTCTCACCATCTATTTAATCCCAATCCATAGTTATTTTCACTAAGATAAAGACTATAAACAATTCTTCCAGATCTTCTCATTAAAAAGTATGTAGACCATAATATATATACATCTCATATAAATTGTATTTATACAAATATAATAATATAAACACTGCTCTACCTTGTTTTTTCTCTTACATTTTTTCCATATTAGTGTATTCGGATCTCCTAATTCTTTTTAAGAGCTGTATAATATTTCATTATACCATAATTATTTATTAAATAGTTTTTTTGTTTATTCACACTTTTTGTAGCTAGATTTATTTTTAGCAGCTTTTGGTTTCCAGAAAAAAATGAGCAGAAAGCACAAAGAGTTTCCATATACCTCATTCCCTCCCTCCAGTTTCCCCTATTATTGATATCTTGCATTATTGTGCTATATGTTACAATCAATGTGCCAAGATTGATACATTGTCATTAACTGAAGTCCATAGTTTACATAAGGGTTCACTCTGAGTGTATTGTACAAATAAGGATTTTAACAAATGTATAATGACATGTATCTACCATTACAGTATCTTACACAATAGTTTGATTACACTAAGAATCTCCCATTTTGTCCTAGTCATTCCTGCCTCTCTCACCTTGAACCCCTGACAACCACTGATCATTTTCCCGTTTCCATAGTTTTGACTTCTCCAGAATGTCATGTAGTTAGAATACTACAGTATACAACCTTTTCAGATTGACTTATCTCACTTAGAAATATGCATTTAAAGTGCCTCCATGTCTTTTCATGGCTTGATAGCTCATTTCTTTTCATCACAGAATAATTTTCCATTGTCTGGATGTACCTGTTTGTTTATCCACTCACCTACTGAAAGATGTCTTGGGTGCCCTCAAGTTCTAGCAATCATGAAGAAAGCTGCTACGAACACTTGTGTTCAGGTTCTTGTGTAGATATAACTTTCAACTCATTTGGGTAAATACTGAGGAAGACGAATGCTAGATCCATTGGTAAGACTATGTTTAGTTGTGAATGAAACCACCAGCCTTCCAAAATGGCTGTACCATTTTGCATTCCCACCAGCAGTGAATAAGAGTTCTGGTTATTCCATGTCCTTGCCAATATTTAGTGTTGTCAGTGATCTGGATTTTGATCATTCTAATAGATGTTTATTGGTATCTCATTGTTCGTTTAATTTTCATTTCCCTGATGACTTATGATGTTGAGAATCTTTTCTTGTGCTTATTTGCCATCTGTATATCTTCTTTAGCAAAATATCTTGTACAGCTATTGCTTATTTTTAATTAGGTCATTTGTTTTCTTGTTGAGTTTTAAGAGTTCTTTGTATATTTTGGGTACTCATCCTTTATCAGATATCCACTTCGCAAAGATTTCCTCCAAATCTTTGTCTGGTCTTTTTCATTTTTTAACAATGTCTTTCACAGTGCAGACTTTTTTTTTAACTTTAACAAAGTCAATTGTTTTGGTGTGAATAGGCCCCCTCTAAAATTCCTAAGTTAGAGGCATTTGGGCGGCTCAGTTGATTAAGCAGCTGCCTTATGCTCATGTCATGATCCCGGAATCCTGGGATCAAGCCCCACATCGGGCTCCTTGCTCAGTAAGGAGCCTGCTTCTTCCTCTCCCTCTGCCTGCCGCTCTGCCTACTTGTGCTCACTCACTCTCTCTCTGTCAAATAAATAAATAAATAATATTTTTAAATAAATAAATAAATAAAATTCCTAAGTTAAAATCCTAATCCTCAGTACCTCAAAATGTGACCATATTAGGAGACAGGGTCATGACAGAGATAGTTACATTAAAATGAGCTCCTTAGAGTGGGGCCTAATCCAATACGTCTGGTGTCCTTATAGGAAAAGAAAATTTGTACACGCATGCACAAAGGGAAAAGGCTGTGAAGATCCTGGTAGAAGAAAGCCATCTACAAACCAAGGAGAGGGCCTGTAACAGACTCTTCCTTCACAGGCCTTTGAAAGAACCAGATCTATCAACACTTTGATCTCCGATGTCTAGCCTCCAGAGCAGTGAGTAAATAAATTTTTATTGTTTAAGTTACTCAGTCTCTGATACCTTCTTACAGCAGTCCTAGCAAAGTAATACACCAATTTATCCATTTTTTTTTCTTTCATAGATTATATATTTTGTGTTCTAAGAAGTTATTGCCAAACCCAAGGTCAGCTAGATTTTCCCTTGGTTTACTTTTTTTCTATCAAAATAATGTTATATATGTCTCTCCTCTTTTTTTTTTTTTTCTTTTTTATTCCAGTTGGGAATATATACTTTCACAAGAATATCTTTATATCCTTAGAATAAATTCTTAGCATTTTCCTGATGATGAGTGCTATTGAGCATCTTTTTGTGTGTCTGTTGGCCATCTGTATGTATTCTTTGGAGGAATGTCTGTTCACATCTCCTGCCCATTTTTAATCAGATTTTTATTCCTGGGTGTTGAACTGTATTTGTATCTGTATCAGATATTGTTTTCCACAGTGTCTGTACCAGTTTGCATTCCCAACAGTGCAAAAGGGTTCCTTTTTCTCCACATCCTTGCCAACACCTTTTGTTTCTTGTGTTGTTGATTTTAGCCATTCTTATAGGTGTGAGGTGATAGCTGTTGTTTTGATTTGTATTTCCCCGATGATGACTGATGTTGAGCATTTTTTCATGTATCCGTTAGCCATCTATAGGTCCTCTTTGGAGATCATGTCTTTTTCTCATTTTTTAATGGGATTATTTGTTTTCGGGGTATTAAGTTGTATCAGTTTTTTATTTGTTTTGGATGCTAACCCTTTATTGGATATGTCATTTGCAAATACCTTCTCCCATTCCGTAGGCTGTCTTTTACTTTTGTTGACTGTTTCCTTTGCTGTGCAGAAGCTTTTTATTTTGATGTAGTCCCAATGGTTGATTTTTGCTTTTATTTCCCTTGCCTCAGGAGACATATCTTGAAAAATGTCACTATGGCTGATGCCAGAGAAATTACTGCCTGTGCTCTCTTCAAGGATTTCTATGGTTTCAGATCTCACATTTAGGTTTTTAATCCATTTTGAATTTGTTTTTGTGTAAAGTGAAAGAAAATAGTCCAGTTTCATTCTTGTGCATGTGTCTGTCCAGTTTTCCCAATACCATTTGTTGAACATGATGAAGTTTTAAAATATAAGTGAGGTTCAGTGGGTTGGAATCTGAACCAGATGACCAAGAAAGAATTCTTGAGACGTCTTTGGTACAAAATGGTGGTTTATTAAAGCACGGGGACAGGACCGGTGGGCAGGAAGAGCTGCCATTGCTGCTGCTGCTCTTGCTGCTGCTGCTGCTGCTGCTGCTGCTGCTGCTCTGGGGCTGTGAGGAGTGATCCATTATATACTTGCAAGTTGGGAGGGGGTCAGGGATAGTCTCTAAATCTCTAAGGAATTTTGGAAGCAAGGTTTCCAGGACCCTCTGAGGGGGTAGCTGTTGTTGGGGAAAGGTCATTTATTACCGTCTAATAAACCTTAGTCCTGAGACCCTTCAGATGTATATTGGTGGGCCATATACATCTTGGGGATGATTGCCAAAACATATCTTGGGGGTTTGAGACAAAAAGAAGTTTCCAAATGAATTTTTTCTAAAGATTTTATTTATTTATTTGACAGAAAGAAAGAGATCACAAGTAAGCAGAGAGGCAGGCAGAGAGAGAGGGGGAAGCAGGCTCCCTGCTGAGCAGAGAGCCCGATGCGGGGCTGGATCCCAGGACCCCAGGACCCCGGGATCATGACCCGAGCCGAAGGCAGAGGCTTTAACCCACTGAGCCACCCAGGCGCCCCTCCAAAGGAATTTTTATATGTTAAAGTAGACTTACAGGATCCTGGTTGGTGTGGGGGTGAGGGGGTGGTCAGGCTAGGATTGACTTTTGCCCTTAGCAAAGTATTAAAGTGGAGTCAGTTGAGTCCCTAGAGGAATGTCACTCTGCCTGTTTCAAGGACTTTTCAGTGAGCTCTAGATAGTAAGGAAATTTAATAACTTTCCTTCTGCCTCTGTTTCCCACATGAGACAGACTGTCTTTTTCCCATTGCATATTCATTCCTCCTTTGTCACAGACTAATTGACCATACAACTGTGGGCTTATTTCTAGGCTTTCTGTTCTATTTCATTGATTATGCGACTGTTTTTATGCCAATATCATACTGTTTTAATTAGTACCACTTTGTAATATAACTTGAAATCTGGAATTGTGATACTTACACTTTTGTTTATTATTCAGCCATAAAAAGAATGAAATCTTGCCTTTGCAACAACATGAGTAGAGCTAGAGAGTATAATGCCGAGCGAAATAAGAGAAAGACAAATACCATATGTGGAATTTAAGAAACAAACCAAACAAGCAAAGGAAAAGAGAAAGAGAAACCAAGAAACAGACTCTTAACTACAAAGATCAGAGTGATGGTTACCAGAGGGAAGGTGGGTGAAGGGATGGGGGAAGTAGAGGATGAGGATTAAAGAGTGTACTTATGATGAAAAGAAAGCAAAGCAAAATGAAATGGAAAAAAAAAAAGAGTCACCCAGTAAAAAGAAAAAAAAAGTATAAATTCTTAGCAATGAAATTGCCATGTCAAAGGTATGTAGTTTTTGCCAAATATTCTATCAAAAAATTGTAATAATTCAGCATCTTAACAATAGTTGAAGTGCTATTTTTATCTCACTCAAGTTAACACTGAGTATTTTTCAAATTTGGTAGTCATTGTCAATCTCATAGGTAAAAGTATGTCTCACCATGGTTCTTTTTTCATTTCTTATGAATGAATGAATTTAGGAATTTAAAAAATACTTATGGGTAATTAAAATTTCTTTTTACGAAGTGTCTCTTGAACTCTTCTATTTTTATAGCACTTTTATAATTGTTTTATTTTCTTCCCTGATTCGCACTTTACTGAGACGTGAAGAAAAATTAATGACTAACTATAATTATCCTTTGAAAATATCCTATGTGCTTTTAAAAATCCTATGTGCTTTTAAAAATACATTCTCTATGTTTTTAATAAAGAGTTACATATACGTAAATTAGATCAAGAATAATATTTCTATTCTAATATTATTTAGCTTTACTTATAAATTTGATATTTTGGAGAGAAATTTACTAAAATTTCCTCCATGGTAGTAGATGTGTAAATGTAGTTTCTTTTGAAGTTTCTTTAGGGAGGGTAGCTAAAATTTGGCAGTGTTTGCTAGAAGTTGTCTTTATTTAGTCCTTAGTTTCATCAGGTTTATACTTCTAGGTTTAAAGACTTTATTTTGCACAGCAAATGCTTTGTCATGGCTTTTGAATTTGCCAGACATACCTGTTTTGTGAATTCTGCCCACACACTCATGTGCAAGTGCTTTTGATCTTACACACTATCAGGTTTGTGGGTTTTGTTTTTGTTTTTTTACCTGTGTGGCAAAGACTGATAGTTTTGCCTCCCAAATTCCCAACAGTTGTACTGTTGTTTCATTGTAAAAGGCTGAACCATATATGAAATTGCAGCTATTTGACTATTTTTGATCCCCAGAAAAGGGAAATTTGATATGGTTCAGTCTGTTATCTATCATTTCTCTTTGCCTACTTTAAAAATAAAATTCTTTACATGAATCATATTCATCTTTACTCTAAGATGTATTTGAAAGGATTTCTTTTTATTTCTCCTTCTGGAAATATATTGTTCCCTTTGATAATTTGTCTATTTTCAGTTACAAAAATTGTAACTTTATATATTGCCTCTCCACATTCTGTTATCTCCTCTAGATCTTCAGTTAGACGAGAGCTAAAACTTCCTCTTCTGCGTTCTCTGTATTTTAACCCTTTTTAGATTTTTAACACTTCATCTAATTGTGGTGCAGCTCCATGCACACTGGCCTGTTTTCTGTCTCACTAAACTTGTATTTTCTGGACATTGCATATAATGGGAATCACACAATATGCAGTCTTTTGCATGTGACTACTTTCACTTGCCAGACTTCTCTTGAGATTCTTCCATGTTGTAACATGAATCATTATTTCATTCTTTTTTGTTGCTGAGTAATATTCTATTGTATGGGTGCTGCTTCCCAACGGTGCATGGGAGAAGAATGAGGCACAAACAAGTCAGCTGCAAGAGAAAGGGAGCAGGGGTCGGCAGTAGAGAAGACTGTCGCCCCGAACAACTCCTCAGTCTCATATTTATTGGAAAGTAGGTGACGACTAACAAAGAAGCCGGAGCAGATTACACATTGACCATGAGGCTTGTAGATAAGTAAGAAGGCAAAACATATCTGGTCAAGCAGTATAAAGTTTATAGTTGAGCAAGCATATTCAAAGGGATCATCTAATTAGCCACAGGTGCTCTCTGGAGAAGGGGAGATAACAGAAAAAAGAAGCAGGGAGCGTTCGCCCTGAGCTGGCCGGGCGTTCCCAGCTGCTCGGCTTCAAGGACGTATATCGTCCTCTCCCCCAGAGGCCTGTTGCCAGTACATGTTTTTCTTAAGGCTATATCTATGCATGCTTGGTAACTAGTATGATTTCTCATGGGTTATATTTTAAGCAATACATTGTTTTGAGGGACGGTTACATATGGGCATACATCTTTTTGGTATCCATCTCCTGGCTGATGGACATTTGAATTGCTTACAACTTTTATTATCACAGAGTCATGTTTTGTGGACATTCACATTTAAATTTGTGTTCACATATATTTTTGTTTCTTTTGAGTAGAATTCTAGGAATTAAATTACTGAGCTGCAAGAAGTTTACATTTAATATTTTAAATTAAAGTGGAAATATATTTTGTAAAATAACCACATAATTTCACATTTCCATCAGCTATGCAGGAGGATTTCAGTTTTTCATATTCTCAGAGACCTTTGGGAGAAACATCCAGTGTGCCAACATACATGTAATGTTAATCTTAAGAAGAGAGGAGAGAGGGAAAGTGCTATAAAATTTACTATAAGAACAATGGCTGAAAACCACCAATTTCAGTGAAACATTAATCTATAAATCCAAGAAGCTTAGTATGCATAATTATCATAAAAGCAAAAAGGTTATAATCAAACTGTTTAAAAACAAAGAGATAGAAAAATGTAAAAACAGCAAGAAAAATTACTCATCATGTACATGGGAACAATAATAAGTAGGTAGCTCTCATCAGAAACAATGGAGATCAGAAAGCAGCAAAATGAAATATGCAAAGTACTGGGGAAAAAACTATGAACCAAAATTTCTGCCTGTAACAAAACCATTCGTTAAAAATAAAGAATGCTTGGGGCACCTGGGTGGCTCAGTGGGTTAAGCCTCTGCCTTCAGCTCAGGTCATGATCTCAGGGTCCTGGTATCGAGTCCCGCTTCGGGCTCCTTGCTCAGCAGAGAGCCTGCTTCCCCCTCTCTCTCTGCCAGCCTCTCTGCCTACTTGTGATCACTCTCTCTGTCAAATAAATAAATAAAATCTTTAAAAATAAATAAATAAAAATAAAGAATGTTTGTTTTAAATCTTCATGGTATAAAAGTGTTTGCACATAAATATTTAATCTAACCATGTATTTTACTGATTCTCAGATTCCCATTTATTTAATGTTCTTACATCTCAGAAATCAACAAATATATTTTAACCAATGGCTTCTTAATATCAGTGGTGGTCGGTGAGCACTTGTGATGTAGCATTTTAGTGATTTGACAAAGAGCAAAATCATTTGCTACTCGTAGTGGCATGGTTGGATAACCACAATCCCTCAATGATTTTTTATGGACAATTTGAAGAGAAATAGTCATAATAATGTTAATACAGACAATATGTTTATATTAAAAACATCTGAAAAAAATATTTAAGATAATAATATTGGTTAAATATTAATCAGCTTAAGAAAAAATACAATAAATACATCAATTTTCTATAAAAATAATCACCTGTTAATAGAAATAGATTCAAATGAGAAAGTGCCCATTGAAAACAAAAGCTCAAAAAAATAAAATTCTTGGTTATAAATTCAGTAAGACTTGTATATTTAGGGATTATACGTGGTGAAAACTGTAAAATTTCTCTGAAAGATATAAAAATTGATTTTTAATAGAGAGATATGGCTTTTTCCTGGAGAAGAAAACTCAATCTTGTAAAGATGTAAGTTCCTCCAAAACTAAACAATAAATCAAACCAACGTGTCTAATGTGCTGACAGAACTTTTTGTTTTTCTTGGAAGAATGTATTTTCAAATTCTGTGGGAAAAATAATTGAGCAAAGATACAAAAATCCTCAAAAATGAGAGTAACACTACTATAATTAAATTGTATGGGTCTAAATAGAAGTATATATATAGCAAGAATAGACAAGCAAGATCTTTAAGTTCTTTGTGGTATTATTCTGCCTGAATAAAAAACAACTGTCAAATATGTACAAGGAAAAAGAAATTATGAATGTTGGTTAACTCAAACGATACAAGTCTTAAGTTTTGTTATATTTTGATGCAATAAGAGAGAATATTAAAATAAGAAATAGCTCCAGGGCGCCTCGGTGGCTCAGTTGGTTAAACGTCTGCCTTCTGCTCAGGTCATGATCTCAGGGTCCTGGGATTGAGCCCCACATCCCTGAGCAGGGAGCCTGCTTCTCCCTCTCCCTCTGCTGCTCCCCCTGCTTGTGCTCTCTCTCTCTCTCTCTCTGTCTCTCTGACAAATAAATGGATAAAATCTTTAAAAAAATAAAATAATAAAATATAAAGCATTCCCATGTACAACAGTCTTGGGGAATACACAACTCAGAAAAATAGAGCCCTGCTATTTAAAGTTACTTTAAACTCAAGTAATGGATTTGTTTCAAGGCTGCAGGTAAGATGTATAAAGAGATGGTTTAACTCTCTGACCTTCTCCATGAAGTCCTATGTTAGAGAGAGTTTAACCAGGTCTCTGCTGTTAAATTCCTAAAGGAAGAATCCCAGTATGCAGTAATTTCATTAACACAGCTAAAATGGGATTATGATGATAAGAGTGTCTCCTCTTGAAACTATTAAAACCCTCTTGCAGTATGTTAGACTTTAATTGTATAATTAAGTGTATACTGTATAATATACTTTAATTGTTCCTCATAGCCAGAGGACCACTTCTGCTACTAGTGGAAAATTAGCTTGGACCATCCATCATGCATATTAAATAACAAAATAGAGATCTTAGAGATTAACAGAAGTTTTCATGGACATCTTGTATATAATGGAGGCGTATTTAAAATCTTTAGGCTTGTGATTATTCAATACCTAATGTTAACATAATGCGTTAGCCACTTTGAAAATAAAGCTGGATTCCCTGTTCACTACTCAGTTCAAAATAAATTTCACATTCATAAAATGACAATAATAATATGAGAATACCACAAGAATATGTCAAACATATTTATATCAATAGATAGTAAAAGCTCCAAAATGAAACCAGAAACAATATAGCTGAATGCCAATTTATTCGAGACTCTAAACTGAAAGACTTTGATTAGCACAGTAAATAAGAGAAATAAAGCTAAAATACTAATAACAAAGCAATGAAACAGTTGCAACATACATATAAATATCAAAGAAAATATTAAAATCCTCATATATAAAGTTTTCACAAATGAATTAGGAATTTCATTTAGAAATGAGAAAAATGGGCAAAAGATAAGAGGAAACTTCTAAATTAAATCATTAGATAACAAATATGAAAAGCAATTATTTTTGCTAATAGTCAATAAAAGCAAGTAAAATTTGTCTGTAAAAAGTTCAATTAGTATAATCTTAATGATAGGTATTTTGATGGCTTATCTAAAAATATAAACTACACATACTTTTGGAATTTGTAACCTCATCTTAGGTGTATATTCCTAACATGAATAATCATATTAATATAAAAAGATATATGTCATACAGTACAGTCTCTTATCATAAAAAGTTAGAAAGAACCTAATGCCCATGAACAAAGAATTGATTAAAGAAATTATGATGTAACGATGCACTGGATATTATGGAACCATTTAAATTAGTGCCTATTCAGGAATTTAAATCCTACTGGAAAAAAAAATCAAGAAAACTTTTTTCTTAAAGGAATTAGTGAAAAATTGGCTTTTAGTTTGTTATCTGATAAGAGAGCAATAAAGAAAAAGCCAAGAAAAATGTTCCTTTTGGCAAAGTTTCCCTTTTAACTTCCAGCAAGAGCAACGATAACTTGAAAAATCCAGCATCAAAGAGGTTTAAACCAGACACATGCATGCATGAGCACACGTTCCCTAGTTCTCTCCGTCTCTCTCTCTCTGCCAGGTAGTTCATATATTCATGAATTCCTGCAAAGATTCTGAATTCCTAGTTACTTACTAACTCAGGTTTTCTGTGTGTAGCCTATATGTCAGCTTGGTTTTCCCTGTCCTGGGAGTTATCGTTAACGCCATAACTTGAATTTGATTTGCAGAAGACCCACCCCCCACTCCAGGACTTAGAGACAGTTCAGATTTCCCTCTGTAATACATGTAAAGCCCTGCAGGCTCGTTTCTTCTCTTTCTGTAGCTCCTGCATTTCACATCCTCCTACTTTACCCTAAGGTCAGATAAGATATAAAATGGAGACTCTCTGCAGTTTTTAAAAAATTAAATTGCAACAAGCATTTTGTGAATGTAGTAACTTTACTGTAGTCTTAAAGATTTATGCAAAGGAGTCGCCTTTTTCAGGGTTTGTACTCTGATGTATCTCTGACTCTTCCCTAAAGAGTTAAAAACTTCCCATGCAGAATAGTTTTGCTTCCTTTGTTGACATCTGGGAGCAAATTATTACCCATTCCTCACATAGACTCACCTACTACTAAAAAACATTCTCTTCTTGAAAGGAGTTTCTCCATAAGAGCAATTATTCTGCCAGATGCAGTGTTTTCCAACTTTTTATTCCTGGCAATAGGTGACTTCAGCTCATTAAGTCATAATCCTGTGGTTTGCTTATATTAGTGATGGCAGATATTGTGAATTTGCTACTCTGACTCCTTTCCTCTCTTGTCTTCTTTATGTAGGTGGAAGAGTAAATACTACCTTTCCCAGACTTTCAAGCAGTTAGAGGTGACCATATGGCCCAGTTTTCACTCTAAGATGAAAATATAAGTAGGCAGGTGGAGCTTCTTCCTGGAAAGCTTGTTAATGGAATGGGATGGCACATTAACAATCAGCTCTTTCACTGTTCTTCCTGCTTGAAAAGCAAATGCAATATCTTGAAGTACAGCATCAACTCTGATTCTGCAAAGATGAAAGCCACACAGAAATAATGGCAGGCCAGGATGACAGGATGATCTGTGTCTCAGTTGTCATTGCTGCACTATCACACAATGCCAGGACTATATAGCTCTAACTTCTTAATGAAGGAAACAAATAAATACTTCCAGTATAAGTCCATCTAAGCCTTACAGATAACGTAGGTTTCCATAAATATGTGATCATGATAAGAGGTTTAATATTTATAAAGCACTTCCTAGTTTCTTTTAGTCCATAAACTGGGTACTCCATTTATGTATATTCATTTTCTCCTCATATTCCTAAGAAACACTAACTGTCTTATTTCTACCAGTTTGGTTAGTTGCCTGTTTTATTGTTGATTATCAGCACATAAAAGTATTAATAAGCACATTGGTAATGTAAAGTCATATATAATAATTACATAATGGTCAATTTTCATTTTCATTTCAGAATGTAATGAACTGTACTGACCTATAGAACCTCATAAAATCGTTCTTAGTAGTTAGCATATTGTGTGTTATTTATTCCTTGAAGTAGGATTGTAATAAAAGCAAAAATAAATCAAAGTCTAGTTTGTTATAAGATTCTGATAACATTTGTACCCTCTAACTTCTCAAAAATCCTAGAAATACAAATTATAACAAGGAGAGGCCAATATCACAATGGGAAATCAGGCCTCCTTTCACCCCTAGTTTAAAAAAAAGTCATCATCAAAACACACACCACAATCTATGATGAATTAGGTCAGATGTGTACTATGTCAACATCAGGAATTTTATCTACTTTCAGTATGTTATATTATAATGGTTCATTTCTTAAAATTGACATTAGAAAATGATCTTTAGAAAAGGAAGTCAACACAAAACTCATTTTTCTGAAATATATTTATCAGGAAAAAAAGGCAGCGTATCCTCAGAATATGTCACATAGTAAACACTGAAGCTGGGTGGGGAGGAGTGCATCATCATGTCACCAAGCTGCTTTGCTTTAGTTTAACTAGCACCATCCTTATACTTTAACCTTCTAAAAATTTAATATTTTAGGAACTTTTTATTGTTTTTTTTTCTTAAATACATTTTAGTTCTTGCTACATTAGCCCGAATCCTTAGGTTTCCTCCCTCTTACAATAAAGATTCCCTAAGTATATATGTGGTGAGATATAGAGGTGGAAGTTTGCATGACAGATACTAAATTAGTTTTACTTTTCCGATCTCATTTTTTTTTCTGTTTAAGGCAGATAATACATATAAAAGTGTATTCCTGCATTGTATTCCAGGACTCTAAGAAGAATTAACATGACTTTCAGATGGTATATTGTGTACATAAAATGAGAACAAGAAATAGTGGTCTCTGCCCATGGAATATTGAGTCTAGGGAAGTGATTGGTTTATTGAATGATATTTTGATTTATTCTCATGTGATTTTTCTTTCTTAGTAATACCTTTAGCTGTGTGTTCCTTTTGCATTTAAATAAGACTTTGAGGTGATGCTCCCTTACACAAAAAAAGGGAATACCCAAAAATATAACAAAAATAGTGTTCATTTGGTCATAAAGTCCAAAATAGTCTTGAAAAGAGATTCACCTTCCCAGACTTTTCTTCATTAAGGGGTGACTGTAGTTCCTCCCCGGGATCAGGTGCCTGCAAAATATAATTAGTGCCTGGGATTCCAAAACTTTGGCTTAGAAAAAAAGAGCAACTCTTCAACAAATTACAGCATAAAGTTTATATTGTAATCCAGAGCTGCACAAAGCCTTAGCAACAGCACAATTATATTCCAAAAAAGAGTCATAAATATGCCAGGAAATATTATTGGCTGTTAAAGCTTCAGAGTGATAAATGAATAATTATATACATCTACTTTTCAACCCATTCAAAAATTTCCAGCATTAAAATAATAATTTTAGAAGTCTATTTAATGTGGCAATTCAGTTTCCATTTACCAAAAATAACTGGTATCTCACTTGCCTTCCAAATAATCATAAAATTGGACAAAATATCTAAGGCTATTCTTTTAATGCATTGAACAATAGGCAAAGCAGTCCTGTGATTCTTCAGAGAAGGGAGTTGTACATAGAAGTATTTTATTTACTTGTCCCAGAGAAATGGAGCCCAAAGTGAAGCAGTGGCATTGTTGAGCTGGGGAAGCAGTGACCAGAAATCTATATTGCTCAAGTGGATAGAATTTTAGGGCTGGCTCCTGGAAAGGAAAACATTGCACAGAAGTTCCAAGAAGTCTCTCTGAGGGCTCACCCTGGTCTTTGGGTGAGGGATGTGCTGTGCACAGTCACAAAAAGACCTACTAGAATTGGCAGAAGGCATATGGTGCTGGCCTAAGATTGAATGGAGAACTGAGGTCACTCAAGGGTGAAAAATATTGCAATCCTGGCGCATTCAGAGAGGAGACAAAGATTTCAGTTGTTCAGTTGAGACCCAGAAAGGACATATCTTTGGAATAAAGACATCACTCTTCAGTGAAGGAGAAAATCAAAAGAAGCTTACCCTGATAAAGACTAAAAACCAGCACTAACAGAATCAATAAGAGTCCATGAGTAATTTAGCTGCCCTGTCAAAATGAAACCAGACCCTATAAATAAAGAAAATATAATCGAGACATGCAAATTAGCATAAAAATGTGACCCATAATTTTTTCTAAAAATCAGTCAATAGAAACAATACTGCCATGATATTGTAATTAGCACACAAGAATATTGAAATGACTATTTGAAATATGCAAAAGACTTAAAGAAAAATATGATTATAATGAATGAAGTGATGATAGAATCGCAATAAAGAAATACAATCTAAAAAAGAACCAATAGAAATTCTAGTACTTAGAAACGGAATACAAACTTTTTCCTTCAAAATAATTTTATTTGCAACAGTATAAAAAAATCAAGTACTAGAAAATATACTTGACAAAAGAGTTACAACATTTCTTTACTAAAAACTGTAAGTTAAAGAAAACTAATAAATAGAGACATAATATGTTCATGAATGAAAGACTCAATATTGTTAAGATGTCAGATCTAACAAAACTGACCTATCAATTCAATGAAATCACAATTATAATCCTATCAGGTGTTTTCATGGAAGTGGACAAACTGATCTTAAAATTTATATGACACTGAATGACCAATGCAATGTTGAAAAAAAAAGCATAAAGTAGAAGGATTTATACAATCTGATTTCTAAAATTACTGCAAAGCTACCATAATGAAGCCAATATGATATTGATATAAAAATAAAGAAATAGATCAATAGCACACAATGGAATCCAGAAAGGGAAGGAACTCATACAGTGATTCAGAAGCCCCAAGTCCAGCATGGCACCAAAGACAAAGAATAGCCATGGATAAGTGAATTGTTTCAAGTGGATCATTTGAGAAGAAACCTGAAACAGAAAGCCAAACTTTAAGGAAGACAATCTATGCCCTGAGAAGGAGTGAAGAAGTACTTGAGAGTGTCAGTGGAATATAAGAAGTCAAGAAATCTTGATGAAGTCTGTGTCACTAGACAGAGCATAGTATTTACAAGCTTGACCATGAAAATCAAAGGCAGAGGCACAGAAAAGTTGAAACTACCAGATAGTTGTTGCCAAGGGTATGGAAACAAACAGGGAAAATTTGAATAGGTAAGGAACAAACGATCCCAAGAAACAGATAATCAAGTCAAACAATGGACAGAAGACATGAACAGTCACTTCTCCAATGAAGACATACAAATGGCTAACACACATGAAAAAATGTTCATCATCATTAGCTATCAGGGAAATTCAAATCAAAACCACATTGAGATACCACCTTACACGAGTTAGAATGGCAAAAATTAACAAGGCAAGAAACAACAAATGTTGGAGATGATGTGGAGAAAAGGGAATCCTCAGGGATGCCTGGGTGGCTCAGATGGTTGAGTGTCTGCCTTCGCCTAGGGTCATGATCCCAGGGTCCTGGGATCAAGTCCCACATCGGGCTTCTTGCTCGGCGGGGAGCCTGCTTCTCCCTCTGCCTCTGCCTGCCTCTCTGCCTGCTTGTGCTCTGTCTCTGACAAATAAATAAATAAAATCTTTAAAAATAAAATAAAATGATCTCTCTTTAAAAAAAAGAAAAGGGGGAACCCTCTTACACTGTTGGTGGAAATGCAAGTTGGTGCAGCCACTTTGGAAAACAGTGTGGAGGTTCCTCAAAAAATTAAAAATAGAGATACCCTATGACCCAGCAATTGCACTACTGGTTATTTACCCCAAAGATACAAATATAGTGAAAAGAAGGGCCACATGCACCCCAATGTTCATAGCAACAAAGTCCACAATAACCAAACTGTGGAAAGAGCTGAGATGCCCTTCAACAGATGAATGGATAAAGAAGATGTGGTCCATATATACAATGGAATATTACTCAGCCATCAGAAAGGATGAATACCCAACTTTTGCATCAACATGGATGGGACTGGAGGAGATTATGCTGAGTGAACTAATTCAAGCAGAGAAAGTCAATTATCATATGGTTGCACTTACTTGTGGAACATAAAGAATAGCATGGAGGACATTAGGAGAAGGAAGGGAAAAATGAAGGGGGGAAATCATAGGGGTGGATGAACCACTAGTGACTATGGACTCTGGGAATCAAACTGAGGGTTTTAGAGGGGGGCGGAGGATGGGAGAGCCCAGTGATGGGTATTAAGGAGGGCATGGATTGCATGGAGTACTGGGTGTTATACACAAACAATGAATCATGGAACACTACATCAAAAACTAATGATGTACTGTATGGTGACTAAAATAACATAATAAAAAAATTATATAAAAAAAGAATGTACCCTTTATATGATGTGCTGTGGTTCCTCTGCAGAACTCCTAAGCCTTGCTTACCCATAAAAAAAACCATCAGACAAATCCTGACTGAGAGACATTCTACAAAATAACTGAACAGTACTCCCCAGGGTCTTTGAAAACAAGGAGTCTGAAAAACTGTCACAGCACAGAAGAGCCAAAGGAGACATGACAATTAATGCAAAATGGTATCTTAGATAAGATCCTGTATGAGAAAAAGGATATTAGGAGAAAACTAATGAAATCTGAAAAAAAGCACAGAGAGTAGCTGATAATAATGGATCAATACTGGTTCCTTAGGTACGACAAATGTCATACACTAATGTAAGATGCTAATAAGGGAAACTAGGTTTGGTATATATGGGAACACTCAGCATTATCACTGCAACCTTTCTGTAAGTCTAAAACTATCCAAAAATGAAAAAAAATTAAAATATTAAACAAAAAATGAATATGCAGAAGGAGCAGTGACTGGCCATGCTATAGACAGAATGAGTCACACCATAGCTAAAATTAATGAAACAGAGAATGGACCAAAAAGCAAATGCCCCTCCTTAAAGTTACCTACCCAACCCCATCCTGGAATTAGGTGGCCTGTTGTGACAAAAGAGAAAGAGGAAGAAGGGAGAATTGTATTAATTATATGTCACTACTTTAAACCAGAAGAATCTAATTTACTTTGATTGGCAAGAGTATGATTTCTACTACTAAAGCAATGGGGAATTCAAAGCTATGTTTAATTCACTTATGGGTGATAAAATAAGGCTCATGTTGGATTTCGTGGCCAGCCATAAACTTGAAAGTATATACTTTCTACCCAAAGGAAAAGCTGATGAAGTGTGCAAAATGGAAAATGGAAGGTTAACATAGACTCAAAGCACTGAATATTACGCCACTCTAGTAATTCAGTAAGATCTCCTTGTTTGTGGGATGGAAGAACGTAGGTTTAGCAATAGATGCACTGTAGCGAGGTGGTACAAGTGAAATAAGTTTATTGAAATAACTCAGAAAAGCAGAATTAAATATACCTAATATAATTTGGGGCAGTAATCTCCTGATGTGCATCATCAAGAATTGATGACAGTGGGGGTGGGGAGCAGGTTGCAATTTTAAGTAAGGCAAACAAGGTAGAACTCATGAAGAACTGGAACAAAGACTTGAAGGAGATAAAAAAGATACTAATAAGGATATCTGGGAGAAAGGTATTTTGGTAGAACAGCCAATGAAAAGACACTAAATTAAAAGTGAGTCTGGCCTGTTCAAAGAACTGCAACCAAAACAGTGTTACTTGAAGAGACCAAGCAAAAGAAGGGAGTAAGTGATGACTTTAGAGAAATGATGGGGGCTAGATATTGCAGCGTTATGAAGGACAAAGAATTTTAGCTTTTACTTCTAGACAGAAAGCCACCGGAAATTTTCCTCCAGAGGAGTGACATGATTTAACATTTTAACATAATAATTTATCTTAGAAATGATTTGGAACTATTAAGGAAATAAATGAAGAAAATAAAGAAACAGCTATGGAGGGTTTCTTGAGAGAAGAGTACATAGAATATAAGCAGTGAATATATTTAACTATATGCATCCTGAAATGTATAATATATAATTTCCATTCAAGAAGACACATTTCTAGGAAATAAGGGCAACAGTTACTTCTATGGATATTACATTGCCCTCCCTATCAGTCTTTCACCCTTCTTTAACTCTGCTATCCCCTTTCACTGAGTAAACATTTGCATATCATCATTGCAAATAAAGCTACTAAAAATTAGATTCTTCTTTGGAGGGTGTTAGTTACACCATCATGTATGAGGATTACATTAAAGGAAATTGGTGAAAAATATTAAGCATATATTAGGGGTTGAGATAATACCCACGTGAAATAATCACTAAAAATAAATAAAAATCCTCTAATACAACAGGTAGACAGAAGTATATAGTAGAGAGATATTTGGGCAGATAGGAAATATATGACTACCCATTCTGAACTATAAGGTTGACACTGGGTTCTAGTTCCTATTTATCTTACAAAATCCATCCTCATTTGAATTGATAAAATCTTCAGTCAAGACAATTCGAGGCAGAGCATCTCTATGGGCTGTTTCACAATGAAGTCTCATAGAAAGCTCTCCTCTCTCCTGTAATGGCCAGAAGCCCAGAGCTTGCACCACTACACATGTGAGACCAGCTGGTATAGCAATAAGCAGGTCGGCGAAGAATGAGCAATTCCAAATAAGCATCCCGTGATCTCTCTCTTCTCACCATTTTTTCTTGTCAAGAAAATTAGATGAAAGAGGAAGAAGAAACATAACCTATACTTACATGAGAAGTGAGGCATTGGCTTTGTTTTTGCTTTCTTCCTAACTATCCCAGAGTAAAATGTCCTGCTATGGAGAATATTGAAGGTGGCATTGAAATTCAAATTCAAGACGTAGCTATTAGTGAAAAGATATATTAAAAAACATAATGAGGGATGCCTGGGTGGCTCAGTCAGTTAAGTATCGGCCTTCAGTTCAGGTCACGATCCCAGGGTCCTGAGATCGAGGTCTGCATCAGGCTTCTTGATCAGCAGGGAGGCTGCTTCTCCCTCTGCCTGCCACTTCCCCTGCTTGTGCTCTCTCTCTCTCTGACAGATAAATAAATAAAATCTTAAAAAAAAACCCACAGTGAAATGATGAAATGTATTCCAAAAAGAAACATTTATGTAGTACGTTAAAACCTATAAAATTGTTTGATATTTTGCATTTAATATTTACCACAATACTATGAGTAAGATATAGCTATATCAAATTTTAGATGAAGTTATTGCCACTCTGTGAAGAGATTTAAAATTGTCCCCTTACATGATAAGGCTCCAACTATCATTTATGCCCTAAAATTAAATGTATTTCCATCCGCCTATGTTGCCTTTCCAGCTATATTTAGAGCTAATAAATTTAAGTTAATAGGTTTAGCCCAATATTTTAAGTTGTCACCATAAAAACAAATCCCAACCTCAACATTTTACTAGAGTATCTTCCTGAAGTTCCTAAGACAGTCAGAAAGGATTTCCTCGGTACTTTCTCCAAAGAGAACAATTTTCAATTTATATTGTTCCTTGCTTCACTTTTAAGGCTGAACATTGGTAATTGATATAGGAAGCAATGATCAGGATATAGAGAGCTAGATGAACCTTCTCTTGAGAGTTTATGTGTATGAAGTTTTCAAAGGGTTGATATGTATATTTCCCTATGGATCAATTTTTAACTCACAGAGAAAATGATTTTTTTTTTTAAATAGTGAGTCAAGTCATGACAGGCTAAGTAATGATGCCTAAGATCAGAGTCTCATTTTTACAAATTATTTTCATTTTAAAAAATTCTCAAAGAGTGCTCGCTTTAGCACCACAGATACTAAAAAATTCTAAGAGAGCAGTTTTCAAAACAGAAGTAAAACACTAAAATTTGGAGTGGGAGTTGAAGGTTAATAAAATACTTGAAAATTCATAATTGTAACAAATCTTCCTTCTAAGAGAAGAAATGTGAGCCTACAGAGAGCTGTTAGCATTTTCAATAGTAGCCAATGCACTATACAGTCTGACTTGTACTTATTTGATAAAGTGATTTATTCCTTAAAAATATTTTAGTATCTCACTTTCTCCATTTCTCATAAACACAAAATCGAATAGTAAACTTTTTTGGACATATGCCTGCTTAAAAAAAAAGACATGTATTTTTTTTTATTTTTTTTTTTTTAAAGATTTTTTTTTTTTTTTTTTTTTTTTTAATTTATTTATTCGTCAGCGAGAGAGAGCACAAGCAGGCAGAGTGGCAGGCAGAGGCAGAGGGAGAAGCAGGCTCCCTGCTGAGCAAGGAGCCCGATATGGGACTCGATCCCAGGACCCTGGGATCATGACCTGAGCCGAAGGCAGCCGCTTAACCAACTGAGCCACCCAGGCGTCCCAAGACATGTATTTTAATACACCTTTAACCCCAGTATAACTTTTCAGTGTTCCCCATATATATTCAATTTTTTTCAGATATACTCTTTTACTGCAACTTCGAAACAGAAGTAAATTTCTCATCTCTCAAACAATTATATCTACACTATTCGAAATGAAAATAAGTCAAATAGATATAATTGATGCACTAAAAGATCACAGAACAATATAGAGGTAATAACATCAATGACACCTATACATACTTCACACATCTTGCCTGCCTGATTCATATGTTAGAGTATAAAAATAAGAGAAAGAAGTTGGAAAAAATTAATTCCATATAGTTTTAATTATTCATTTACTCATGCATTCAGGAACTATGTCCAGGTATTGCTCTAGGTGCTAAAGATATAGCAGTTACTAAGACAAAGTGTCTAACGTATGGTACTTATATTCTAATGAGGAAAATAAGAGATAAATATATAAACAAGAAGTATAGTTGCAGATAGAAACTGGATATATAGAGAAATTAAATAAAATAAGGTGAGATCAAGTGAGGGTATAGAAAATGATAAGGTTATTCTCAGTATTCTCATTGGAGACCTCTCTGATGAGATAGTTGTTTTTTGTTTTTTGTTTTTAAGATTGTGTTTATTTATTTGACAGAGAGATAGAGAGCACAAGTAGGCAGAGAGAGAAGGAGAAGCAGGCTCTCTGCTGAGCAGGGAGCCCAATGTGGGACTCGATCCCAGCACCCTGGGATCATGACCTGAGCCACAGGCAGCCGCTTAACCAACTGAGCCACCTGGGTAGCCTGATGAGATAGTTGAGAAGAAGCCTGAATATTGGGAAAGAGAGAAATGTGTAAAGTTCTGGGTGAAAAGTATTTCATCCTAAATGAATAACTAGTTTAAACAGTCTGAGATGAGGAAGAGCTTGGCAAGGAAGAGCAAAAAGACCATTATGGTTGGAGCATAGTGGGTGGTCAGAGAAGATGGGATTGTAAAGGGAGTCAGTGATCAGATTATATAGGACATTGTAGGCCTACATAAAGAGCTGGAATTTTGCACTAAATATTTAGGAAAAATATTAGAGTTTTAAGAGTGAGTGTATGTGTGTGTGTGTGTGTCTACATTAGGTCAAAGAACTATAGAGAGGAAAGAGTGTAAGCAGAGATACCAGTTAGGGAACTACTGTCACAAATGAGGTGGGAAATGATGGTGGCATGGTAATGATGGTGACGTAGTCATCATAGTGGTAGTGGCTCAGGAAGTGAAGAGTGATATGATTTGGGATGTATCTTTATTTTCAAGTCTAAGGGATGCCAACAGATGAATACAGAGGTAATGAATAAAGAGAAATCAAGATTGAGTTCTAGATTTTTAGACTGGCTATCTGGTTGAACAGTGGTGAGTGAGCTAGGCTAAGAAAATGGAAAAGCAGCTTTATGAGAAAAATGGGCAAGAGATCAAAATTGTTGCTTTAGACATGTAAAAATGTTTGAGGTACCCAATCGATAACCAAATGGGGATGTCATGCAGACAGGCAGACATTCAAGTCTGGAACTAAGTGTAGTGTGAGTGGAACTCAAGATCTAATTTAGGAATTGTTTGAACAAAGGAGATTCTTACTCTAAATCTTTTAAACACATACATAATGGGGCACTTGGGTGGCTCAATCAGATGAGCATCTGCCTTTGGTTCAGGTCATGATCCCGGAGTACTGGGATCGAGTCTGGCATTGGGGCCCCAGCTTGCCGGAAAGCCTGCCTCTCCCTCTCCCTGCCACTCCCCCTGCTTGTGCATGCTCGCTCGCTCTCTCTCTGTCAAATAAATATATTTAAAAATCTTTTTAAAAAATAAAAAAACACATTCATAAGAGCTGAATATATTCTTAAATACATTAAGTATGAGGTACTTAGAGAAGGAAAATACAACCCCTATTTAATAGGAACTCTCCTGAGTTTTTTTTTTTCTCCTGAGTTTTAAAAAGAAAAAAAGTTTTATTAAATTCCAGAAGAGTATGCCAGAGTAAGTACACATGTGTTTATCTGCTTACTAACTATGGGGAACTATTTCATTCAAGTATCTCTGGGACACGTTCTATTTCTTCTGATGGTGACTGATGCTTTTCTATTTATACTACATTGACATTAATTTATTTTACTTTTGTGCTTCCTTATACTTCTTCAAGTAGCATTACATTTTGCCACAAATTTTAAAAGATGTTTTATGCTATTATTTTGTAGACATAAGTTCATTTCCCCACTGAGAGTCAATACCAAAAAAATCTAGCTCCTTTGATACACATATTTTTAGTGAAATAATGTGAATAGAAACCTATTTGTATAGGAAAAGCTAGTAGCTTTTCTCCCAAACATTTCACCTTCTTCCAGTAGATTAAAAAGGTGTTAAAAAGATTACTAAAGATTAAGGGAAAGGAAATTAAGTAAGAGAGATTTTTGGCCTGTGGACATGATTGGGAATGACTCCATTCAATCCCAACCAGACATTCCTTTCAATAAGACAGAATCAAACTCCATTAGAAAAAATCATGGTACTGACACCTAAATGAGGAAAACATTATACACAGATTTCTTAGAAATTTGAACAAAACATTTGTCAAAATATTTTTTTCTCAAAAAAATTCCCAATTTAACTTTAACATGTATGTAAGGATATTGCTTTGTGTACACTCCAATAATTTAAAATATGTGCCATTCTTTCACTATCTATAGTATTTTTTTTAGTCTCTTATGAAGACTATTGTTTACTGGGTAAGTGTTACCAGACAATCAATCTTTATTTAGAAAGCTGTTTTTATTCACATCACATCTTAAAGGCTGTGGAATAAAAGGCATAAAAATACCAATGACAGATAAAACAGAGAAAATTACTCTGAACAAACTCTTCTAGAATAGTGTGGTGCATATAAATTATGAAAACACTAAAACTTGATCAAAAAAGAAGGTCTTTAACTTTCATTTAAATGCATGAACAGATGTGGCAGACCTAATGTCAATGGATAAATGGCCTGAAAATGTGGAATATAAGAACAAAACGTCTGAATGTTTTTAAACTCATGCCAGGCATGGCTGCATTTCTCCAACAATAAATGAGTCAAAGACCTAGGATGTATATAGGGCAGTTTTCTGGCAAGTTTTATAGGACCTTGGCCACCAAAGGCCTTAGCTAGCTCTATGAAAAGAAAGATTATCCCTTGAAAACTAATTTGATTCTTTTCAGTCACCTGTGTATATGAAAACAAGTTGAGCCTCAGTTCAAAAATGAATACTATGTAAGTCTATTTGGAATGCCTCTAATTTATTATTATAAATTTTTATCCTTATAGATAAAACACTATAAAAATCTATAACTCTTTTACAATAGTTCTTCAATAGTTCCTTTAGTTTGATCCAATTGTGTACGTATTGTATTTCTGGTAAAATTTTGAGGTTTGGTCAATCTAGTTAGATGTTTTAAGTATACAAGAAGCTTGAATTCTATGGAAACATATATCGTGGTGGCATTTGTTCTCACGAATATACTAGGATTATAGGACAGTCTCCAAAGACTGAAATATCATGGGTTTTTTGTTAAGATTTTATTTATTTATTTGACAGAGAGAGAGAGAGAGAGGGAGAGAGAAAGAACAAGCAGGGGGAGCAGCAGAGGGATGGGGGAAGTAGGCTCTCCACTGAGCAGGGAGCCTGACTTGGGGCTTGATCCCACAACCCTGAGCTCATGACCTGAGCCAAAGGCGGATGCCTAACTGACTAGCCACCCAGGCACCCCTGAAAGATTGTGTTTTAAAAGACGATTTACTTTATGAACTAATAAAATGTTAGCTGTCATTTCCTCAACCAATAATCTATATCCAATTTATAATCTCCAAATACCATAGAGAAGAATACTCTCACATGTCTCAAAGTTAATAAAGTCATTTTTAAAGCAATAAAAAAAAAATAAAACAAAAGACAATTGGAAGCCTTACAAACTTTATATAATAACAATTATATTTTGTAGGACAACATATTGTGTGTTTAGAGCCATTGATTAGATAATCCTGAATGTGGATAACAACTGAAAATCACATAGGGCTTTATATCTTACGAGGTACTTTTATTTAAATAATCTCATTTCATTTTATCTGCCATTCTTTGAGGTTCTTATTGTAACCCAAACAAAGCCTATAAATTTGACTCCTATGTTTTTACTAATTGTTTCCTTTCCTTCCTCTTCATTTCTTTTTGTATTAGTTCATGAATTTGTGAACCTGGACTACAAATAATCTGTGAGTACCTTCCTGTCTGTGGTTTTGTAACATTCCACTTCATCCTCCCCACTGATGCCAGAAAGACTTCCTAATATAATATCTCTGAAAAAGGCCTTTAGTAATTACAAATTGTTTTCCAGCTTTTCCTCCATCCCATCCCCATCTTCTAAACACTGTTTCCTTCATTCTAGCTTTTAGGAATAACTTAACAGATTATAATACAATATGTTATTTCATACCTCTATATTCTTAATCATGCTTTTCTCTCCACCTAAATGTTCTTCACTCCACCTGTATCTACTGACAAGCAATATTCCTCTTTCAAGTCCTAAATAAAGGGTCAAAGTCCCACAAAATTTTCCCTTCTCTGCACACAGAACTGACCACTCTATTTTGGCTATGCCCACTGAATTCTATGCACATTTTTATCATGGTTCTCATGTTTATGTTTATCTCTCTACTGCAACTAAGTGGCTCCTTGAAAGAGGGACTGGACTCCTTATCATTGTACCTCAAGGTCCAAACACAAAAGAAAAAAAACCTTCAATATTTGTTGAATATAAGAATAAGTGATTGAAAATAAAGATTGTGTTCAAAGACTAGAATTTCTCCTATATCACATATATATAAATATATTATGTTTACTGAATACTTACATAATGCCCAACATTTTTTAAGCAATTTACATTTTATTTTACTTTCACAATTCCTTATGAAGATAGCACTATTTTAGTGTCCATTCTACAGACCATCTAACTACCTCTGAGGTGTTAATGATCTAGGGTCATACAAATAGTAAGTGACCCAGAGTCTAACTTCAGAGACCCTGGATTTAACTGCCATGTATGCTTTTATAACAAAAGTGAATATGGGAAAATTTATAAATGAATGACACCAGAATATAGGTGTAAGGGATTTACTCTTTTGAAATCTTAAATCAAGGAGTTATTGGTATCAAATCAGAAACCAACGAGATCTCTCCCACCTTTCTCCCATTTCTTATCTTCTTCCATGTTATTGTTCCTTACCCACCAACATCTACACTATACAATGATATTTGTATAGCATTATAATGGACTCTGTGCAAGGAAAAATCAGTTTTAAAAAAATGAGTAAATCTTTTGTCAATTTGCAAGCTGCCTATTCAAGCCTGAAAATCTTAAGCTGATTTGTCTCCCCTGCAACACCAAGCGAAAAAGGTACAGTGCCAAAAGATAGACTTGTATTTCAAGTGTAAAGAGAAATTTTAAAAATAATGTTTTTTTTCTCTTAGCTCATCTTGATATTGAAGGTCTTTTTTTTTCTTCTTAATTCTGTGTTACAACTTGTTTATGTAGGATTTATGGGAGCAAATATTTTGGGGTTAAAAAAAGTTGCCTTGTTATTTTCTTTAAATACCCTAAGGAGGGACGCCTGGGTGGCTCAGTTGGTTAAGCGACTGCCTTTGTCTCAGGTCATGATCCTGGACTCAAGTCAGGCTCCCTGCTCAGCGGGGAGTCTGCTTCTCCCTCTAACCCTCCCCCCTCTCACACGCTCTCTCATTCTTTCTCAAATAAATAAAAAAATCTTTATTAAAAATAAATAAATAAATAAAATAAACACCCAAGGAAAAATTAATAAGAACCAGAGGTAAGCATATGAAAGTATATCTGCAGAAACACCTTTCTGAATTAAAAATAAAGGAAAAAGGCAGGTAAACGAAGGAAAAACTACAAAACAAATTAACTCCAGACGGCTGATGCCTGATCTAGAGAAGGATGGCAAGAGCATTCATGTTTGACCAGAAGAGAATTTCACTGCATCTTGAAATATCAAGGGCACATGCCACTTGCATGTTTTAAGAGAAAGCTTTTTATAAAGGCCAACATACTCATTTATGTATGAATGCTTGAGATTTTGTGTGGGATTCAGACAGGCTACTTCTTGGAGAAAAACAGTTAACATAAAATACACTAAATTTTCCTTGTCAAAGTTTATTCCTTCTATTTATTTTTTCTTTGTTTCTTGTCATTAATATCTAATCCTCAATATATCAAGAAAATTGTCACCATTATTTGCCATCTGGGTCCAGGGGACCTGTTAAAAAATAATTTTTTGTCATTTAATAAATAATTCATTGAGATAAGAATAAAGAGAGAGTGAAAAACAGCTATGTCAGAAATTTTAAAATAAATTTAAACATTACAAACCTTCTTGTAACAAATAAATTTTGGCACATAACCATCATAAAAGATGAAAAAGATGTCACACCCCTCTTTTCAAAATAGAATAATAGAATAATAATAGGTTCTTGCTGCAAAGCATTACCCAATGAGGTCTTCCCTATTTAATGACTAGCTGGATGAAATTACCATTTTCCCCTTTGTTCTTGGAAATATATTGCTCACTTAACAGATTCTAGAAAATTCATCTAGATACTGTCATCTGAAGACTCACTGTCTCATTGTCTGAGATTCCACTTACATGATCCATTTCATATCCATGATCCGTTTCACCATCATTAGAGTACTGCTATCTGTCCCTTTGGATTTATCTTCTGATTCATCTAATGATTGTTAAACATCTTTCTCCATCAACTTTATTCTCTATGCCATTAAAAACAGAAAATGAAAAATTCTAAATTCTCAATTGTGTTCAATAAAAGCTAAAAGCAGACTATAGAGATAGTATCTCCAGCCTTCTCTTATACCTTCTTAAAAGATGATACAATATTTTGAGAAACAGATTAGTAAAAGTGAATGATAATAATTCTTTCACTACTATTGTATCCTTCTAACAGAACCATAGCATAGGTAAACTTTTCCTTGAAAGGCTATTGTAAATATTTTAGGCTTAGGAGTTACGTGATCTCCATTCCACTACTCAGTTCTGCCATGGAAGTAAAAGCAGCCATGGACAGTATATAAATTAAATGTAGTTGTGTTCCAAAACAAGTGTATTTACAAAAAGAGGCAATGACCTTGATTTTGCCCCAGATTATATACCTCTAAGTGACTAGATGATTTCATCATTTTTCTGTTTTCCTATTATTTTTGCCTTTCAAAAATAATTGATAATTATTGGTGAACAGTTCTTCTAATGATGAAATAGAAAATTTTTTCAAGGTATAGAAAAAGTAAGATCACCAAGATCCTATAATGTAGCTTAGATTTAAAGATAGGTCTAGTGAATTCATAAGATAGAATGAGCCTCATTCTATCTTAAAATAATTGAATTTTCACTTTGTTCTTTGAGAAGTCCTCAGAAAAATATGTAAGTTATGAAATACCAATTTTACTAGTAGTTAGTGATACTCGAAAATAAAATTTAATTCTGAAATTTGGTGTAGTAGATTATGATGATATATTAGGTATTAGGGATCTTTTATGTACGTGTCATTGTGCTAAATGCCAGTGATGGTACACTTATCTATGTTTGTATTTTTCTATAAAATACAAGATCTAGGCACCCGGAACAAGTAAGAACCACATAAGTCAGGAAATGAGAAAAATGTTTGAGGGCTATGTTAAGGATGTACTCGCAGTTGACTAAAATTTAATAGTTGTGGGGACTGGCTAAAAAAAGAAATGAGTGGCAAAAGTAGATGTTGATGTTAATAAAGAGTGAAAATTGGTAAAGTTAGGGTAAGATAATGGAAGAATGATGTTTTAGGAAATATTTAAAAAGTGAGGTTAGAAGGCAACTAATAATCTCTGAGAATGGGGACAAATCAAGGGTCAAACATTCCTTTGAGAATTGAAAAATCGAAAAGCAGTTTCAGGTAAATGAAGGAAAAGAAGAGGTAATACCATGTGAGGTTAAGCCCAGAAAAGAAAACTAGGGTTACTTTAATAAAAAAAAAAAAAAAAAAAAAAAAAAAAAAGGTAATTAATCTGTGAAAGACTCGGAGATACCCTTGCATTACTGCCTGAATTTGCTCTTACGTTTACATTTACCAAATTCTCACAAGAAAATTAATCTCTCACTTGGTGGCAATTGCCAGATGCCTGTTTGTGGAACACAAGAAGTAAAAGCATCCCACCCACCAATTTAACAGCTTGACTTAAGAAAATATGAGACAGCTCTTGATGGGAGAAGACAAACAAAAACAAACCTAATGGACATTCATCAAATTAGACAAAAAGTATGTTCAATTAATTACACGAAAACTTCTTTATAACTTGAACGCAAAGAACTATAGTAAAAGAATACAAGAAACATTGAAACTTAATTTTGCACTGAAGAATTTAAAACTAATTTGACGAAAATATCTAATACTTTTTAGGCCGTAAGAACTTTAATATGAAGATTTGATTCTTAAAACTCCCTCACAATACATTTCTAAATTAAGTTTAAGATCTCTCTGTGGAATGCATGGCTTGCTAATCTGAAAAATGCTCCTTTGAAGCTAAAGCTTTAAACAAATTTAAAAATTAAAGTTTAAAAAAATTAAAGAGTACATTGTGTTAAAGTGTAGAGCTTCATTTTATTAATAATAATTAATATCCGTATTTTAGCACCTTACGGATAAGCAGAATGCTTAAGCTATATTATGTCTTTGGCCATTGGTAAATGCTACATTGGCAGTAAGATTTTGATGTGATACATATTAATGCTAACTCTAAAAGTGGTTTTACAAAATACATTACAGGAAGTAGTCATTACTGATGGTTTTGCAATACTAAAGTAAATATTGGAGACATGGGTAACAGAGAGAAAATTAGTAGTCAGAAGCTCTGACGTCCTAATTCTGCCACCAGTTAGTTGGACAATTCATTTAACATCTCTGGCCTTTGTTTCTTTTTCAGACCTGAACTTACTATTTTAGTTTCCTCCTCTTTCTATTAGACTGGTTAAGTAAAAAAAATGCCACGGATTTTTCTCAGTGAATCCTATGTTCAGCTGTTCCTGGTTTACTCTGACATGTACTAGCACCTGAAAGTCATGTTTTACCAACCAGGACAGATCCAACCAGCAGTTTCCATGTCATGATAGAAACCTTGAAGATTAGGGGTGCATGGGTGGCTCAGTTGGTTAAGCATCTGCCTTTGGTCATGATCCCAGGGTCCTAGGATTGAGCCCTAAATCAGGCTCCCTGCTCAGCGGGGAGTCTTCCTCTACCTCTGTTTCTCCCCCTCAGCTTTTGCTCTCTCTCACTCACTCTCTCAAATAAATAAATAAATAAAATACTTAAAAAAAAGACAGAAACGTTGAGAATTAGATTTCTAAAAAGTATTGTGCTTGGCAAAATGAGAATTAGCAATCTCAAGCTCTCCATAAAGTACATAGGTTAACAGGAGAGGAAAAGGAATCAATATTACTCTCATTAGATATGTTTAAAAATGAACATAATAGAAGTTCCAAAAGGCATTTGTATCCAAAAGAAACCTGAGTTGTCAGCATTGTAAATTTACCCTAGCAGATGAGCTTTCTTCAGAATCATCTTCATTTTCAAACAATATTGCTGCAGCAAGCATTTTGCCTGATCTGCTAAGATAAATCGTTACCATAATTAAGGCTTTAATTAGAGAAATTGCATGTCTTTAAAAATATTTTTATTAGATTGAGATTGAATGTCTTCAAATTTATGTACATCATTGTTTTATTTTAAAATTTTTCTGCTATGTAATTCTCGCAGATTAAAAGAGATTACATAGGGGGCGCCTGGGTTGCTCAGTGGGTTAAAGCCTCTGCCTTCAGCTCAGGTCATGATCTCAGGGTTCTGGGATCGAGCTCCACATGGGGCTCTCCGCTCATCCTGGAGCCTGCTTCCCCCTCTCTCTCTGCCTGCCTCTCTGCCTACTTGCGATCTCTCTCTCTCTGTCAAATAAGTAAATAAAATCTTTAAAAAAATAAAATAAAATAAAAATAAAAGAGACTACATAGACATGACAAGTAAATGCAACATGTAATCCTGGATTGGCTCCTGGAAAAAAAATGCTAGAAATGACATTATTAAAACATTTGGCAATACTTTAATATGGATCGTATATTAGACAATAGTATTAGTCAATTCCTAAGCTACTCAAAATTCTAAATTTGATCATCTTATTGTGGTGACATATGAGAATGTCTGTTTTTATGGCTATAAACACGAAAATATTTCGAGGTTATAGGATATAATGTCTGTAATCTACTATCCAATAGATTAGGAAAAATAATCCAGATTAGTTTGTGATAAGGAAATTCCAGCAAGGGAGGGAGAGAAAGAGGGGAGGGAAGGAGAAAGAGTGTAGAAGTGGCAAAATGTTAAGTAAATCTGAGTGAAGAGGAGATATATAGAAGTTATTTGTAATATTCTTGCAATTCTTCTGTAAATTTGAAATTTCTTTAAAATAAGGGTTTTTAAAAGTCTCTTAATTCTTGCCACATCCATATTGTCTAATCAGAAATTATTTTCTGTGTTCAAGTTTACATTTTTCCAGGCCCTTCCTTTTGTCCAAATATAAGGTAAACATATACTATGTACACTCTATCACACAGCGAGGGTCCAGCAATGATTATCTATCTATCTATCTATCTATGAAATAGCTTATAACCTACAAGGCAAACAAAATATGGAAATAATTCCAGAAAGCCTCTAGAGCCCTTCTGTAGATAAAATTGGTTTTGAACAATTGATATATAGAAAGATCAACTGTTTAAAAAAGACTATGTATGCTAAGTACTAAAATTTTATTAGTATACTACACTACTTACTAACTATAGTTAGCTCAGTATTACAGTGTCTCTCCCTTTAGAAGAAAAGCCAGAGTTGTCATAAATGCCAAAATTCACTAAGTCACCTCGATTTCACAGTTTAGTAAGGCAGATTAAAATCACAAATTTATTTTAGACATTGCAATTTTAGCATGACACCCTTATCTAATATCAAATTGTGGCATCTCAGAATCTCATGCAAGGCATGATAATCAGTTTTTAAATGCAAATCCTGAAAAATAGATTATAGCTTAGAATGAATTTGAAACTTCAAGCTGGCCATGCCTGGGGGGACATGTGAGTGCTTACTGTTGAGTTATGACACATATACATTTTTCTTAGCAAACTATTGACAAGAAGGCATAGTACTACATATCTTACTTCTGATATAAATGATGGTCTAATGAAAGTAAGAAGACCATATGGCCAAATGTTGCCTCCTTCTCGGATTTACTATTCACTTATTTTTTAAATACCTGGGTAAATAAAGAAAAACAAGTGAAATTTAAATGAATATTCTAAAGTAGAGGTGAATTTCATGGGGGTCAAATAATTACAAAAATTAAAATTTTCAACTAAAAATGAACATCTACAAATAACACCTTCAGATATTTGGCAGGATAATTACAACACCCAGCTGATATTCAGTAGATAAATAATTTTCCTAACCCTAAAGGTGCTTCAAGATGCCCTGGGTAGTAGAACAGATTGCTTTGTAATAAGAAAACCCTCAGTCACCCAGTTGAGGATCTAACATTTGAACTTTGCAGGCCAATATATAAGAATTTACTTGACTCTTAACTTGAAGAAACCTATTTTCTCAGATTCTTCAATTCATGGAAATTCAGTTTTAAAAGAAACATTCAGAAAACATGAGTCCGCTGTTTTTATAAATGTGAATTCACCTTCTTGCCCAAAGTCACCTAATAAATTAGTGACAGAAATAGGACAGCAACCGGAGTCTTTTGGCTCCCAGGTCTGTCCCTGATGCACTCTGCTATCTCACTTTTCCATTTTATGTGAACACAAAAAACATGTAACTGCTAAAAAAAATAGGTGTTTTATGAATTTTCGGTCTTTAGTAAAAACCACTAGGTAACAATTTAAAACGTATTCCCCTTTGAAAGAATGGATCTCTCAGTGCATATATTACAATTGAATGGGAAGAAAATAATCAAAAATAACTAAAATTTCACATTAAATTCCTTATACTTACCTTAATTTGTACACTAAATATTTTAAGCCTATATGATGTACATATTCTTTGAAGGTCACTTATTTTTGAATCCCCAATACTTGGTTTGTATTGAAAAAAAATAATTGAAAGTATCTGTTTTATTTTATCTCATTTTTATACCAAAGGCTTAAATATCTTTGACCCTATTAATTGCAATAGAACTAAGGAGTTCCTTCTAACTTCTTTTTGTGGCGTGGCATTGATTTAACATAAAGACTTTCAGTACATTTCAATAAGTAAGGCAATCTAGTTAAATGAAACGATTAGAAGAGAGATAACAAGGTGATGATGAACATCAAAGCAAATTTTCAGCATCATGATCGTGTTCCTATTCTAAGAGTAAATATAATAAAATATTGACAGGAAATCTAAACCTAGCTATGGTCCTGATTATTTGAATTTCAATTAATATGATGATCTGCTTGTATATATTTTGAAGTAAATTTCATTGATGACTCTTCTTCATTAAATAAATTGAGGATTTCAGTTCCAGCTCTCACAATATATGGAGGATTTAAGGGGCCAAGAAACAACCTCTTATTCTCTTCTGTCAAAATCAAATATGCAAGGTTCTCATGATAATTTTACCAGAAGAAATTACATGGGAGCTAATCACCATGAAAAACACTTGTCTACTATCAAGCCCTTTTAGTTCCTTGCTACTCAAAGTGGTGGATGAACAAGCAGCATCAAAGTGTGTTAGAAATGCAGAAACCCAGGCCCTACTTGAGACCTGCAGAACTGTAATCTGCATTTTAAAAGAATCTCTGAATGTTTTATATGTATATTAAGGTTTGAGAAGCATTGCTTTAAATTAGATTTGCAGAAGGTGTGAGAGAGAAGGAGTAAGTGGAAGCAATTCTATTTACATCTGTATTTTCTTCCCTAACTAAACATACCATAATAGTATGTATTATATACTATTTGTTAGATACTTTGTGAAGACTTATATATTCATTGTCATGTTTAAATCTCACAGCAAACTCATATGATGAGAACTCTCACTGCAATAGGAGAACAGATTTAAAAAAGTTAAGTAGATAGAGCAAATTCACATAGATAGTAACTGGTAGGAGGCAGTCTGACTCAAGAGCTTGTACACTTAATCATTATATTTTATGGCTTAGCATATGGCTATATGCAGATTCCAGTTTATGTCAAAATAGGATACCAATTTTTGAATGGAGAACATATAAATTATATGAACACTCCAGTGGGAAAAAAATTCTGCCCTATATATCAAAAAAAAAATTATCATTATGGATCTTAAACAGCCTAGGCTTTCAAAATCCTTTGTATCTGCCAACTTGTGATTTTTAAGGTAATAAAATGTATAATCGGAAAATTTGGAGAGGAGGGTGCCTGGGTGGCTCAGTCAGTTAAGCTTATGCCTTCAGCTCAGTTCATGATCCCAGAGTTCTGGGATCGAGTCTCACATTGGGTCAGGCTCCCTGCTCAGAGGGGATTCTGCTTCTCCTTCTCCATCTACCCCTCCCCCTCATGCTCTCTCTCTTACGCTCTCTCTCTCAAATAAATAAATAAAATCTTTTTAAAAAAATTTGGATGGTACAACTACTGGTTAATTACTCATACACCAAATAAGTGTAACTGGTACTTAACCCTCTACTCATAAAAATATGAAGGGAGATAATAAGAATGAGTTATAAAACTCTTTAAGAGTGTTCTGATAATCATAAATATTAGAAAATACTTATTTGTATCTGCCTGGAAAGATATATGTCTATATTTTCCTTTATTCTGGAAAAGAAATTATAGAATGAGAGAGATATATTTTTTACATTTTTCTTTAGTTACAGCTATTCTTCGATAAATTATTAAAAACAAGAGGCTACTCTATTTCAGTAGTGATGGCAAAAAACTAGCAAAAAGTGAAGGAAATACTGTAGTGTTTTTATTATGAAATATTCTAGTCCATAACGAATATGATTAAAATAACTGAATGCTTGCTTACATGTAAGACGGTGTCACATGAGGGTTTTTTACAGTACGATTTTATCTTAACCATGAAATAGAGACACGGAACTACTAAATGTTGGATCTAAGATTTAAACTCAGGTAAACAGGATCTAGTCTCACATTCATGCTGCATAATTTTAGGAAAAGCTTTCTTTATGTCCCGGTATATTTAACATATTTCACATGTCCTCCCTCTTTAATAGAGAATGTACGTATAAATTTCTCTTTGCATTATTTTAGAGATGTAAATGATGATCTACTTACGATCACACTGACTTAATGGACTTATAAATGAGATAAACGCCTTAGGTTCATGGGATCAATATATGTGAATTATGTGTTTAGTGCCTAGTTCTTCATTCAAAAAAAAAAAACTTCAAGACTGAAAAACTATATTGTAATTTGTTGCCTTGCACCATCTAGTGGATTTAAATGACAAGCGCGTCAGTACTATAAATGATTACAAGTCAATTATATAAGTCAAATTTTCAAACGTATCCGGAGAAATGTTCCTAAAATCGTATTTTGGATCATACCACAAATGTGCACGGCATTATTCGTCGTTTTCATGAGGAAATAATTATGTGTGCTGAATTCATCAGTGAATGTTTAAAATTACAAATAAAACAACATAAAATAGCATCCTTGCAATTTTTTAATTCTTATTAGATAATGAAAGTCAGCAACATTTAGTTCCTTCCAACCGCTTTCATAAATTGCGAGGATTCCCAGGAAGCTGCGCGGCGGGCTAAGCACCCGGGAGTCTGCGCAGAGCCAGTGCGCAGGCGGGCTGAGGAGCGGAAGTCGGGAGGCGGGGTCAAGCCCGGACCTGGGAGCGGAAAAGGCCGGGGGTGCTGGCTGAGGCGCGGAGACCGTTTGGCGGTGTGTCCCGGGCCAGCTCGAGCCCAAAGTCCCAGTCCACGAGAGACGCCATAAGAAACTGAAGGACTTGGGATTCCGGAGCAGTCGCCGCTGGTTGCTGCTGCTGTTCTGCCTGTGCACCAAGGACGCCTCCGCCTCCGCCGCCTGAGGACGCGGCCCTGACAGGCCTCTAGGCCTAGGCGCGGCCGAGGAGCCCGACGTGTTGCTGCTGGTGCTGCTGTGAGTAATACGAGCGCCCTCTCCACAGTCGTTTACAAATTAAAATGGAGGAAATTTCGTTGGCTAACCTGGATACTAACAAGCTAGAGGCCATCGCTCAGGAGATATACGTAGACCTAATAGAGGATTCTTGTTTGGGCTTCTGCTTTGAGGTGCACCGGGCAGTCAAGTGTGGCTACTTCTACCTGGAGTTCGCAGAAACTGGTAGCGTGAAGGATTTTGGCATTCAGCCAGTGGAAGATAAAGGAGCATGCCGCCTCCCGCTTTGCTCCCTTCCTGGAGAATCTGGGAATGGGCCTGATCAGCAGCTGCAACGCTCACCCCCAGAATTCCAGTAGCCGCAACATGAGAGAGTCAGAGAGTGACCAGGACAATAACATAGACCGGTCCTGTGGTTTGGAGAAGTTAGGTATCTAAGTAGAAAAAGAAAAAAAAAAAGAAAGAAATCAGACAAAAGTCCCACTTCCCATTAAACATTCTAGCCTTTAAAAACCCAAAGTGGAGAATTTAGGAATTCGGATCCTTTTATAAGTATGTTACCTGGAATCAGCTTTGAAACCCTGGGTAGGAGGAGCTGTGCATCCTGTGCACCGTACCATGCAGGTTGATCTCTACACCAGGAAGTGCACAAGATCCCTGTACTGTCCCCAGTGCACAGGTGAGCAGCTGTGTGCCCAGCGTATAAATCCTTTGGTTCCTCAGCCTTTCTCTCTGCCTGATGTCAAGGGCTTTCTGGATAACTGACAGTTTGGACAAAGCTGATGGTCAGGCCTTAATCATCGGGCCTCAGTGGGACTGCTCCTCTGATCTCTGAGCCTCTGATTTTGGATTTCTCCAAGACAGATGAAAGTCAGGTATGAGATCTGGATATTAACAGTTCCAATTTGGGAAAACCAAGAAAAAGAATGACAACCGAATCTGGTAGGGGAAACTCTGTGATCTTGCCTCCAACAAGAAGAAAAGGTCAAAGCTACCAGTTTCCCAAAGTTCCAGCATTTACAGTGACTTGAACGGACTTGGGGGACAAGGGCTAACCTTTTGCTGAACAGAGCCCTTTGTCTTGCACCCCCCCCCTCCCCCCCCCCGTTGGCATAGGCTTATTAAACGGACAACTTGCTTATCCAGGCAGGCTGAGGATTTAGTTATGATCCCTTGAGGAGGTAGCAGGGGCTTCTGCAACTATGCACGATCTCTTAGGCTGCAAGATTCATATCTGGATATATTATGCTGTAAACAACAGTTTGGTGGGGCAGTCATTTTCTTATTCTGAGTTACTAGCTACCTAGCCAGTCCATGTGTCTGACTTGGACTTTATGCCAGGACACTACCTGCCTCCTGTGCCAGGGGTAGGTCGGAATTATAGAAGAGCATAATGGCTGGGCAGGAGACTGTGATTGAAAGCTGAGCCCAGAGGGGACCTCTTTCAGCTGCCCTCAATGTTAATGGGTTAGTATTAGGAGCCAAGGAGCAAGACTGGGTCATCTCTCATCTGACTGCAGTATCCTATTGAATGCCCCTGTTCTTGGTTTGGGCAGTCAAAGCTCTGTTATGGTAAACATCTAGACTGTCACCACCTGTGCCCCTCAGGAGGGGCACCCCCTTCCATTCAGTCCCTTTTGGACATTCTTGACAACGAGAGCTGTCTTTTTGTTGTCAGAAGTCAGGAATGGGATAGGCAAGGATGGGAAATGTGAGCCACATAACAAAACTACCCTCCACTTTACTCCCTGATCGAGGGTTTATGAAGTGTAGAGGGGTGAGAACCCCAAAGTGAGCGGGAACGGTGCTGCTTTATTTGAAATGTTTTCTTACCTCATTCTGTGCCCCAGTAAGGGTCCCAGCCTCATCTGTCTGGCTTGGCCCCATGTTCCTACTGTCCCCTGCTCCACTGCCTATCTGGTGCAGCTCACGACCCCAGGTGCTGCCTGCTACCCTGCTTTCACACTGACCAGTTTCAATTCATCTCTCTTGATGCTCCTGCTTCTTAAGCCTGTCCAGTTTCCCTTTCCTTGGCTTCTTTTAAGTTTTTCTTTTTTTGGGTTGTTGTTTTTTTTTCCCCCCCCTCCTTGTTCTTTTAGGAGATCCAGAGAAGAATCTTTCTGGTGGGTTCCTCTGTTGGGATTAAGATGGGAAGAGAACGTAATTTTTTGTGTATGAAAGGCAGTGTCATGCCTAAGCATTTTCCTATAGGACTGCCTTGCTAGATGCCTTCCTGCTGTGTCTTACTTCATAAGTTATGGAGTTATATCTTCCCACTTCCCCTTGGATACTGCCTCTTAGGACCTAAGAAGAAGACCAGTAAAGGCTGACTGACACAGTGGGTCCTGATCTATTTTCTCTAACCCTTGCTGTGCATGTATCCTTCCTTACCCCAGAAGGAACTCTTTGGACTATATGGGCTGATTTGTGTTACATATAGACATTAAGGGAACCATAGTGATAGGGCCTCAAGACTGTCTATTATTGCATTCTCTCCTAGAATTGTCCTGGTCAGGATTGAGGTATAGTTACAGATTGGTCTTCAAGAATTGTGCTGACTTTTTAGAAAGTTAAAGCTTGGTAAGAGCCAAAACAATATTGGGTTATCTGCCCTTGACTTTATAGACATCTCCTTCTAAGGGGATGCAGAGGGAAAGGAGGGTCTAAGTGAAACTCTGGCCTACTTCCAGATGATGTCTGGGAAACAGGCTGAAGATAAGGTCATGGTCCACTCTTCCTTCAGAGAGGGAGCTCTGATTATGACATTATTGTTTCCTTTCTGGTCATTCTCTTGGTTAGAGGAGGAGGAAGTGGAAAGTAATTTTGAATAATCGTTGGTTCATATAACCTCCCTCTTGGTTATTGTTTTTGTTTTTTGCCCTCCCATTATTAGGGCAATAGCCCTAGGCCTGTCCTGGATGGGTATGAGGTGGGCTAGGTCCAACAGGTACCCTGAGGGGACAGTCTAACTCCTTTCTTTTCTGGGGAGTGAATGCTCCCTATCATATAGTTGACAGTGGTTAGGAACTCTCCCTTTCCCTACCTATCTTCCCTCTAACAGCAGAATTCCTACCCTTCTTTCCTTCCTCAATTAAGTATATTGATCACCCTGTAATTCTCTTATGTATCTGAGTGTGTGTGCGTGTATAGGGGGAAGGGGTTCTTTACAAATTTTGTGGTTTGTGGCTTTTTCTTCCATACATTAGTTCCCACCACCGCATGTCCAGGGGCCATTGCCTGGCATTATCGCATGCTGGGATCTTTGGGGAAGTGTAGTGAAGCTCACCACTGTCCTTTGTTTTGGAGATTATTATTTTTGCATAAGTAGTCCATCCTATACAGATTGCTAACTAACTGTGTATTCCCCTTGCCCCTATGGCTGCTGGTGTAAATAAACTGCATCTCCCCATTGGTAAACAGTACTAATAAAATTTTCAAAAATGACTTTATTTAGACTCTGTATGTTCATCTTTTAAGATTGTACATGTTTTTCAGGTATTGACATAGTAAAATAAATGTTGAATTGCTGTTGAATCCTAGTCACTTTCTCCTGAATGGGAGTTTTATCAAAGTAGAGGAACTTTGCCTAACTTTATTTCTCCATCTAGTCCTACAAATTTAGCTTTCTGCAACATCCAGTGAAAAATAAAATAGGTGGTAAAATAAATATAATCCAAGCCTGTCACTAAGTCCATTGTGAAAACTACTTCTATTTAAGTGGAACTCAAGATACCTTAATATATACATTTTACCGCTTTTTCAGGCTAATATCCTTGCTATCAAAAGGCAAATGATTAAAAAAAAAAAGTGATTCATAGCAGAAAATGAGTTGACCTTTCTAAAGGTAACTTTTTCCCAATACTTTTCATTTTTCTTTTACCCCAACTCTTTAGTTCTTTCCGTTTGTCTTAGAGTAATTCTGAGAATTTTTATTCCTTTCAATTCCTAATTCAGAGCTGGAGCACTTCCCTTAGAAATTGTACGTGTTGCTTAGTGCTATTTGATCACTTATTTGCTAAAGGTTCTACTTAAAAGAAATAGTCCCAAATTGGAAGTAATATTTAGATAAATAAAAATTATCATAGAAATGAGGCCATCAGAAAAACCATCTCAGCACAATAAATACCTCAGGGATGTTACAGACCTATACCGTGGTATTGACCGACCTAACATTTAAATGCCACTGCAGCAAATACTTCCAGATGGTATTTTGTATGTTTAGATTTGAATTAATGTATTTGGTGCTAATCTAGTTTTCTGAAATGAGATATTTGCAAGATCTTCTCAGTGCTTTACTGGATCCATTTGACTGCAGGACTTTTAAGATTCTATCTTTTCATGTTTTCAAACTAATGATCTTTATATTTAAAAAGAAAAAAATTGCATACCCGTTAACTCCCTGGATACTGCATTTTAACTACAGCATGTAGCATGAGGTCAGGAACCTAATTGTTACTTGATGTTGAAGATAAAGATCCCAAAAATAAAGTATGCTCTGTAGTTAAGGATTCCGGAAGAGCTTTCTTTGCACACAGTAATAATTGAATAACACCTTCCATTGGGACCTGAGGTACTTTAAAGTGTTTCTATAATTTTTTAAAAAGTATTTTTTAAAATGAAGAGAATATGTTAATGTGCTAAAAGCACAACATTTTTATTTTATTAAATACCCTTTCACAGTAGTCTTCAAAATAGTTACCAAGGTTAGTGACTTACCGGTTCTCAGATCAGCTAGAGATAACTTATAACATCAGACTAGAAGTTTCACTCCGCTGTGGAGGACGCAAGCTGTTTAATTCTCATTCATGTTCCAAAAGATGCCCATGATGCTTTGGACAATAACATTTGTTATACATGATGTACTTGTTCAAAAAGGTAACTGCAGATAAACTCGTAAATCTTTGGGTGGCTTTTTCACCCCAATTTTTTCAAAATGTTTTTAAAATTTTTTCAGTCATATGTTACTTGAGCCTCATTGGACATACGTGAGCTGAAAAGGAAATACTAAATTCATTTTAGAGATGAGAAAATATGTTCAACAGCAGTGATTTATTCATAGATCAAAAACAAAGATACAGAAGCAATAGAAGCAAAAGTAGAATTCTGATGCTAAGCGAGTGCTTTTTATTGAAGCAATAGAATTTTTAAATTAATAAAGGACTAAAAGACAAAATAACAGTTAAAGCAGAATGAAAAAATTGAAATGCTAGTGAAAAAAGCAATGAATTTGAAAACATCAAAAAAATGAAAAACATTTAAAGGTAAATTTTTGTCTTCAATAAATGAATACATCTAGAACTTAAACTAATCCCATCTCTACCCAGATATACACACAAAAACACTAGACATTTAGAATTTCACAGACAATACAGCAAAAAACAAATGAGTGCAAGCTAAGTGTATTATGAAGATAGATGAAGAAAATGAAGATGGTAGCAAACCCCAACTCCTTTAAAATATCAAAAATAAACATTATCAACAAGTTAGGTTAATCCAGGAAGGAAAGATTTTGACTTAGAAAATCACCACTATTGGAGAAAAGCAATGTGAAAATTTCAATAGATACAGAAAAAATAGTTTTAAAATTCAATAGCAATTATTGATTCTAAAAATACTAGTCAACAGAAACAAGGGCTAAAAAAGTTTCATACAATAATAAAGTATGTATTAAAAATCTAGTTGCTTTGTTTAACAGTGAATACTTGGAAGCATTCTTATTAAAAGCAGGAATGGAAGAAACTTCTCATTCTCAGTTGATATCCAAACGGATAATTTTATAGAATCTATGAACATACCACTGGAAGTAATGATAGAGTACAGTGAAGGTGCTGGATATTAAGATTAATATCCAAAATCAGAGTAATAGAAATTTTTTAAACATTACATTTATAATATAATGCAACAGAAATTATGACGGTCTTATGAATTAATATGACAAGAGAAGTATAAGGTTTTATGGAGTAGATGATAAAATTTTCTTCTGGCATATTGAAGAAAACCCAAATAAATGGAAAGTGATAGGATGTTCATAGAATTGGAAATTCATTATCATCACTCAAAATTAATTGGAAGTAATCTTGATTAAAATCCAAACATTTTTATGATCCTTGACAAGCTAATTTTAACATTTATATGAAAAGCAAGGCGCAAGAATAGACAAGATCTTTTTGACATGTATTTTACATAGTTTGGTTTTGGTGTAGAAACAAAATGGGATAGAGAGTTCAGAATTAAATGGAAAAACACACATTTATAGTATTCTGATCCATGACTAAATCCAAATCCTGATGTATTAAAATTAGTGGCTTATAAACAATATATTGTTCTTCAATGGATTACCCATAAATAAATATTAAAACCTACAGAATTTGGATTTAAGACTTACTATGGAAAAGTAGAACATCAAACCTTTATAGGGAAATACAGGAGTATATGTATATATTTGTAAGCAAGGAAAATTTCTTAAATAAAAGCACCAAAATAAAAGATTGACATATTGGACCATTATCATAAATGAAAAACTTTCTGTGCCTTGTCATACTACAAAAAACAGCAACAAAATGCTATGACATGCTAGTAGAAGTGCTTCAGTTCTTATCACTGATAAGGATTATTATTTTTTAAAGATTTTATTTCTTTGACAGAGAGTGAGTGAGCACAAGCAGGGGGAACAGCAGAGGGAGTGGAAGAAGCAGGCTCCCAACTGAGCAGGGAGCCCTACCACGAGGCTCAATCCCAGGACCCTGGGATCCTGACCTGAGCTGAAGGCAGGCACCTAACCGGCTGAGCCACCCAGGAGCCCCACTGATAAAGATTATTAACAAAATAATTATACAACTGACAAATGGACAAAGTAAAAGAACACCTCACTAGAGCAAATTCAAATGGCAAAAAAGAAAAGTTTACTTAGGTTCAGAGAAATGCAAACTAAAAACATGAAATACCAATTTATACCACTCAGTATGGTTAAAATAAGAAAGGTGATGATATCAACTCTGACAGGCATTCAGAGCAATTAACCCTTGTACATTGCTGGTGGACTGTAAATTGATAAAAATATTTTTCGAAAGCAATCTGAAAATATCTACAGCAGTTCATAAGCATAACCAATACCCCAGTATGTCTACTAGCTCTTATATCATTATTTCTAATAGGAAAAAAGTGAAGGCTATATAAATACCCATTTAAAAATAGTCACTATACGGAAATGAAAATTACAAGGGCTGCACGAATAAAATATTCAGTAAAACATATATTCTTAAAATTTGCTACCTGTCATTTGAAGCTTAACAATATGCAAACCAATGCTATAGATATTGTTTAGGGATATATTTATATGTAATAAAAAAGTATACCCAAAATGTTGAGCTAGACTTCTACTTCCATGTGTATATGGTCTGGATATTGGAGAAAGACTTCTTGATGTAAAACATCAGAATGCTGAAAAAATTGCAACAAAGATACTTTAAGAGTCTTGCTATCCTGCCAAGAAAGTAAGGGAAACATCCAGCTTTCCCTTATAAATGCACACACACACGCACATAGAGGAGCACAAACCAGAGATACAAGTAAAAATAGAAATGGAGATGCACTGAGAAACATACAAATATCAGAAACGTTCAGTGGGAATGGGAGATTATGCTATCCCATACATATATACAAGATACCTGAAATAATCTTTGCATCCTTACTGAAAGAATGAGCAGAGTAAAAGAGAGACCTTCCTGACTACAGAGAGAACAGATAAGAAAGTCTCTGCCATGGCCTGAGGTCAAATTAATTAAAATAATAACAATATAATCATCATCATCATTTCTTTGGGGAATATGTACCCATACCCTGTTATCACATAGTTACTTACCCTGCTAGTCAAGAAAACTCTACCTGAAAATTATATATAAGATAACGTATCCAAGATTATACAATACCTCTTGGTACATGACAGAATTTGGGTCCCTCAACATTCTCACAATATATAAACTTACAATGAAAGAAACTTCTGTTTCTTTAAAGATTTCTCTTATAGCTATCATATTCTGCATTTAAAAATTCTGTTTATTAGGAGAAAGGAGTATAATTTGGTAATTTATTATTTCTGCTGAATCTACAAATACAAGTACTCCTTTCTCATAAATAGAATTATTAAATCCAGAATATAAAGGCCATAAATTAAATTAATTTAATGGATGGAATTATGAACAAGAAACAGGAGAGAATGATGATGCAGTTATGAAAATGAAAGGAATAGAACTTTTCAAAATGAAAAGAATGTATGCCAATAAAATTTAAAACTCAGTGTATATGGTAAAACCTCAGTTTAATCAAACTGGAAATAAGAGACGAAGAATCATCATGGAGCACAGTGTTGGTGAATAGTCACTGCTTAGTTATACAGACAGCAGAGTGTGTGTTTGTGTTCACTTCCTTGTCTCCCATTGATAAACCCACAGGTTGTTTTGTTTCCTTTGCTGCCCTGTCACCTTTATAATTACAATGTAAAGGTGACAGGGCAGCAAAGAAACAAGGTGGTGGCACTGAAAGTGCAATCAGATGTGATCAGAAGATGGCTGACCATGGGAATAATGACACTGCCAACATTCTAGGAACCCAAGATACGTAGCCGGAGGAAATTAAGGAAGGCAAAATTATCAATAGAAATGAGGAAATGTGACAAAAAGAATAAAGATGTTTCAGAGGAAGTGAAGCTACTAGTATACTTGACATTGAAGGGTATCAGAGATATTTCAAAATATTGAGGGCAGGGGGTAAAATGCGCCCATAGGTGGAATTGAGATTCTAGTCACCTGCTTATTCAGCCAAACAGTAAGCTAAATACCATTGTGAAGGGGCTTTCCAGATAAACAAAGTGCCAAGTCAGTTATCCCTCGGATACAGAGATTGTTTGGCTGGACTTTGACTCAGTCAGGTGAGACTTTAAAAATAGAGTGTTCTCCATCTGGTAGTAGAAGACATCAGAGAGATTTGTGTGGCAAGTATTCAGTGCACCATTGCTGGCTTCGAAGATGAAGGGGAAGCATGTGAGAAGGGATGAAGGTGCATCTTGGAACTGGGTGGCCTCCATATGATAGGTAGCAAGGAAAGGGGAACCCCAGACCAAAACCCCTGGAAACTGAATGAATTCTGTAAACATTCTGAATGAGCTTGGAAGCCAATTCTTTCCCAAAGCCTTTAGATAAGAGCCTCGCCCACCTGACCCTTTATCTTTGGCCTATGAGACCCTAAGCAGACCCCTCGGCCAAACATGCCCCGACTTAGGACCTGGAGAATAGTGAGATAAGTGAGGACTGTTTTACTTATTTTTTTTTTTTTTTTTATTTGACAGAGAGAGATCACAAGTAGGCAGAGAGGCAGGCAGAGAGAGAGGGGGAAGCAGGCTCCCTGCTGAGCAGAGAGCCCAATGTGGGGCTCGATCCCAGGACCCTGAGATCATGACCTGAGCCGAAGGCAGAGGCTTTAACCCACTGAGCCACCCAGGTGCCCCGTGAGGACTGTTTTAAACCGCTAAGTTTGTGATAAGTAGTTACGCAACTATAAAAACTAATATAGCTGCAACTGATCCAAACTTAGGAAGGATTATGACAGTTTGACAAGGCTTAGAAAAGATACTCACCCTAAATCATGATTTGTGTATGAGAATAAGGCAAATACTGTTGAAACTAATTTTGATATATTTTAATACAAATGAAACATTTATTCTCAATGTTTCTAATGTTTAAATTTACGGTGTACTAAATAAATACTGGTTTTACCATTTTTTTATTTCCCCATACATTTACTCACTGAAAATAAAAGAGTTTTTAATATTCTGACAAAAAAAAATTTGTAAGTGATCAGGTGTCCTTAATTCTTCCCATTTATTAGGATTGCTAAGTACTATTTCAGCTTGAATGGTCAGTTTTACAATACATACAACTTTGCAAAGCTAGTGCTGCCTGTGTTACTATCACTTCTTTTATTAAAATGTTTCAGAGATATTAATGCTGTGTCTTTTCTAAAATATTCCAAATTCAAAGAATTAGCAGCCAAGAAATCACTTATCAACCTTTTATAGATAATTTAGGAGGTTTAGCCTAAAACACAAAAGCTACTGCCTGCCCACCCATATAGCTCTAAGACTGACAGAAGAAGAAGAAGAAAAATAAGGAAAGTAGTTGGTAGCAAGAGGGGAGCAAGAAAAATATCAGCTAAATGAAATCGGGAACGTTTAAACAAGAACCCTGGGAAGGAGGGAGGTACTATCTGCATTAATGAAAAATCTCAAAGTGAATTGCGTAAAAAAGAACACAAAGTATAAGGACAGAAAAGTTGACAGGCATTGTACTCAGATACTCCTGACACTCATTCTATTAGTCATGAATTTTGGAAGGTAACTCATTCTTTATGACCCTGGCTTTATATTAATAAATATAGCAATAGTACTTCACAGTTATAAATACTAACTGCAAGTTTTAACCTAGTTGGGGTAATGGGTAGTGACAGGAGTAAAGTAAGGCTTTCCTGAGAAAGTGGTATTTAAACAGAACCTAGGGTTAAAGGAGTTACCTAGGAGAAATTTGTCAAAGTAGATGAAAAGTAAATTGAGGATGGGTTGTTGGGGGGAAATGGAAGAAACTGGTGTGTTAGAGAGAGAACCATTCAAATGGAAAGTTTAATGGGAAAATAATCATCGTGCTTCTTGTAGATGGAAAAAAATCTGTTAATACAAAACCAAATATCCCTTCTGTTTCTATCAGGTGGTTTCAGGATGCTCTTGAAAGCAAATGTCATTAGATGATGATCGTTTATATTGGCATAGACCCCTTACTTGGATTTTATCAGGTAAATAGATAAATAATTAGGAATATAATTTCACAGAATGCTAAGAAAACTAATTCAATGATAAATATAATACTTTACACCTTACAGGTGTAAGATTCAAGTGCTGCTTTAAATACACAATAACCTCCACTTTTAATGTGCTTTTATCTCCTAAACTTACTCTTCTCCGTCTGGATTCTCCCCAGTACCCCTCCCCTTTCTGTTTTCAAACACATGCCCCCGTGCATACCCATACGCCTGTGCAAACACACAAGGTGTAACTGTAAATCAAGCCCCAGTTCAGAGTAAGTTTAGCCAATCTGCTTTTGCTCTTGCTACTCTACGAATTATTACAGTTCAGGTGCTTACTCGCAGACCAGCTACTTTCTCAGTTTGGAGGTAGATTAGTGTTGGCTTCTTAAGTACTTCCCTTACAGCTGATTTTCTTTTTCAATTGAAAGTGCTTGTGTTCTTCTGCTTAATACTGGATTCAACAATGATCCAGCAATTGATTTAGACTTTGTGTAATAGATTGGAGAGAAAAAAAACCATTAATCTCAGTCTTCACTCTGTAACGAACTCTGTGACCCCAATCAGATAAGTTCTTTCATTCACAAATTAATAAGCTTGAATGAAATGATTTCTTGACTCCATTCCACCTGTAACATTCTGAGATCCATGAGCTAAAATGTTTACTCCAACTCATATAAAGCATGGAAGATCCAGATTTAAATATCTTTATCCCTTCAGTTTTCCCATATATCCCAAATTACTCTATCATTTAATCCACTGTACATTTTTTACTGTATGTCAATGCAAGCCATACTTTTATTTCTAACTTGGATCAGTTGCGTACTTTTATCAAATATTATGTGTGAATTTAACACTTTCTTTAAAGATTTGCTCTCATCACCTTCGTTATAGTTTGGCCTTCAAAATCAGTTTTTTAAAAATCTCCCAGTCATGGGGTGCTTGGATGACTCAGTCAGTTAAGTGTCTGCCTTTAGCTCATATCATGATCCCAAGGACCTGGGATGGAGCCTCTCATCAGGCTCCCAGTTCAGCAGGGAGTCTGCTTGTCCCTCTCCCTCTGCCCCTCCCTCTGCTCATGTTCACGCGCTCGCTCTCTCTCTCCCAAATAAATAAATAAAATATTTTTTTTTAAAGATTTATTTTATTTGTCAGGGAGACAGAGAGAGCACAAGCAGGGAAAGCAGCAGGCAGAGGGAGAAGGAAACTCCCTGCTGAGCAAGGACCACCCCCACCCCCCACCCCCGCCTGATGCGGGACTCTATTCCAGAACCCTGGGATCATGACCTGAGCTGAAGGCAAACATTTAACTGACTGAGCCACCCAGGCATCCCTAAATACATAAAATCTGTAAAAAAAAAAAATTAAAAAATAAATATTCAAAAAATAAAAATCAGTTATTCTGTGAGCTTTAACTAGGGTAATTATATAATTTATTGCGCAAAATGCAACACTTTTGAAAGGACAAGGCGGCACTATCAATAACACCTAAGTAACAGTTGTAAACTGAGACTCTCCCAAGAAAACCAAAATGTATGATCACTCTAGTAATGACCTTTTGGGCCTTGTTAAGACAGGAGGACTGATAAATATTTTTATATGTCCACAAGATAAAGCAGCTTAATTATCTTTTTCAATCTAAACCTAATAAATGTCCCTAATATACCTCTTTCTGGTCCTCTAGTGCCCTCTTAGGCCTATCGCATAGCTTTCGCAAATAGTATAATTGTAACTGTTAATAGACCAGTTAAAACTACTCTGAGGAGGAGGGGGTTATTACACTGTACTATAGATTATTTCTTTCTCTGTTAATAATGAATAACCTATAATAAATACTAGATAAACCAATTGGAGTCTTTACTCTTTTATATATTCTATACTATTAGAATATTATTTTAATAGAGATGGTTTTATTAATCTACTGTTCTTGCAGCCTGCCATGATTATGCAGAAAAAGAGTTACTACAGCTAATGTTAATCAGTTGATGATGAGATAAAGCAAGTCTGCATCTGCTATTTAGGGATCTTGGTTGTTGACTTTATTTCCATTCATAGGAAAAACTTAACAATAATATGTGGTATGTGAACAATAGATTGTGACAGCTCCCTTTTTTGGAGCACTTACTTGGGCACCCCTGTCTCTTCCACCCCCCACCACCCCAGGCTCACATGTTCTACCCAAATCATTCTCACCTTTCCCATTACTAATGGAGAGGAGCAAAGTAAGCACACTTTTTGAAAGCAGGGACCCTTAACCTTAACACAGCTCCTTACAAAGTGTAGAATTTTCTATTAGAATGTAAGTTTCCTGAGTACTGATAAGATTGTCTTGTATACTGCCCAACAGTGTCTGGCATGTTATAGATGTTCAATAAATATTGCTAGAATAATGATAAAAGTAAATGTATAAATGAATTGAATAATATTCTGTTATGTAATTACAAGAGTAAAACAATGGATTCATTTTGTTCTTAGCAAAGGATGAACAAAATTCTCTTATCATTACTTCAATTGTGATATCGGTCTTCTTTCTAGATATTTGTATATTCCAGGTTTTCATTTATTTTTTTTAAATGTAAGATCTCACAATTTAAAGAAAAAAAATTTTTTAAAGATTATTTTAGAGAGAGAGAGAGAGCAGGCACGGAGAGGGGGGTTTCAGAGGGGCAGGGAGAGAAGGAGACAGAGAATCTCAAGCAGAGTCCTTACTGAGTGTAGAGCCTAACATGGGGCTCAATCTCAGGACCCTGAGATCAGGACCTGAGCTGAAATCGAGTCAGACGCTCAACCAACTGACCCACCCAGGTACCCCTCACACTTTTTTTAAAAAAATTTATTTATTTATTTGAGAGAGAGAGGGAGGGAGGGGCATAGGGAGAGTGCAAGAAAATCTTAAGCAGACTCCACGCTGAGTGTGGAGCCCTACTCAGAGCTCCATCTCACAGCCCTGACTGAGATCATGACCTGAGCCAAAACCAAAAGTCGGTTGCTTAACCAACTGCACCATCCAGGCATCCCAAGATCTCACACGTTTGAGCAAATTCAGTATTTCTAAGAATCAAGCATTTTAAAATTATATTTCAAAAATGTAACAAACTACTACTTGTCCTTTTGCCTAGTACATTGTTAATCCAAACAATGAAATGTGAAGCTTTCATGTTTGGTTGGAAAATGTAAATAAGATAAATTAATATTCATCTCATAACTTCCATTTCTTAGGAAGCACCTTGGCAATTAAAGTTTGATTAATTTATTTTCTCTTTTGGGGCGCAGCACAAAGGAGATCATCACAACTTCTATAAAAAACTAAAATATTAGGTTTTCAGGGTGGACTATTATATGTGAGTTACTCACAAATTTTGCACTTTAATTTTACATAGAAAAGAAAATTATGTTCAGGTAGTCTATTGCAAAAGAAAAGTTTATAACAAAACATACGATACCACAACAAAAGCATCCAAAAAATCTTAGAGTGCTACAATTAAATTTAATCACTGGAACAGGGAAAACCCCCAGCTTTAAGATGTTTCTCCATTTGTCTGCACTGCTCATATATTCCATCATTTATTCTTTCTGTTGTGCTTGCTAAAATTAAATTCATATAAGGTTTTTTCAACTCTGGCATATCTGTTCTTGCCATGATGGAAACTGAATAACATTTTAAATCTTGATTAACTTCTTTCAGTAACCAAACAATGGTGGTCAAATCTGAGGTCTACTTAGAGCAGCAGATAATTTTGTGGGCTGGATAAATGTCATATCTGAATAGAACTTTTTAAACAATTACTTTTCAAAAAAGTTCACACATTGGAAACATCATTTTTAGATTTGTGAACAAAGACAATTCATTTGTTAGGAAAATAACAACTAGACTATAAATCATTTAAGCTATAATTTTAAATGCCACCCCTTTCCCCCAGTGATTTTGTTCTTTGTTTTTACTTCTGTGGGCTTGCTACAGGTCAACCAATTACTCAACAGTTCAGCTAGAGAATCAGTGAAATGGCTTCAGAGCATCATTTAACGAAAAGAGACTTTGATCTAAAAAATAATTCAAAAGCAATGTCATAGGAAGACCAAATCAATGTACTAGATTATTTTAAAGTAATTGTAATTTATTTTGAACTAATTTGTGATTGAGTTAAAGTTCCAAACTCGGAAAAAAGTGCAGTTGGTGGCACCAGTTGTGCCACAGAAGAACCATGTGATCACTGGTAATCATTTTGAAACTCAAGTTTTTGCACATTTAAAAGAGGAATAATAGTTTCTACCATTGTACCCTCACAGTGATGTTATCAGAATTAATTAAGGTCATGGATATGTCAGGGTTTTATTTATTTATTTATTTGTTTGTTTTTTAGGTTTTTTTTTATTATTTTTTTCTAAGATTTTATTTATTTATTTGACAGAGGGAGAGAGATCACAAGTAGGCAGAGAGGCAGGCAGAGAGGGGGGGGGAAGCAGGCTCCCTGCTGAGCTCGATCCCAGGACCCTGAGATCATGACCTGAGCCCAAGGCAGAGACTTTAACCCACTGAGCCACCCAGGTGCCCCAGGCAGGGTTTTTAAACGTCAGTGTGTCTTATTCTTATTTGCCTCAGAGCAGTCAATGCACGTGAATACTGCAACTGCATACCCAATGTTCACGATTATCTTCAGAAGAGATCTAGGGGAAGAGTCCTGAATTGCCCTCTATTGAATGTCTTGTTATCGGTCATTGAATTTTAATTCTACTCAAAGGATGCATATCATTTATGTATTCTAGAAGGAAAAATAAGTTACTTCTCTGCAGTGTTATTTCTTTGTTTATTTGGTAATTTAAAAATATATCCAAGTATTGCAGTAATTTCTAGAAAGGTGCTCTAACCAAAAAATCTTTCAGAGTAGTTAGCAGTGCATTTTGCTCTTAAAATCTTTAAGTGTATGTAAATGTATGAATATAATTATAAAATGATATTTACTGTGTGACATGTGAAAGAGTCAGCCTACATAAAAGAGAGCTTGCCCAAGAGTCACACCTTTCCCTTATCTAAATTAAGAGCTTTGCTTATTCCAAAATAAGTCAATCAGAGAAAGACAATTATCATATGATCTCTTTGATATGAGGAATTTGAGAGGCAGGGCGGGGTGATCGTAGGGGGAAGGGAGTGAAAAAAATGAAACAAGATGGGGACCAGGGAGGGAGACAAACCATAAGAAACTCTTAATCTCAGGAAACAAACTGAGGTTGCTGGAGGGGGAGGGGGAGGGATAGGGTGGCTAGGTGATGGACACTGGGGAGGGTATGTGCTATGGTGAGTGCTATGAATTGTGTAAGAGTGATGATTTACAGATATGTACCCCTGAAGCAAATAATACATTATATGTTAATAAAATAAAAGAGCTTTGCTTATTCTAAGGGCCTATTGTTATAGGATTTCCACTGTCTGTGCTATTCTCAATGCCTGATTCAAAATAATACTAACTTTCAGCCAAATATAACAATTTGAATTCTATCATGATTTTTTTTGTCCATGTATGTATTTTTTAAACATGGAAAAGGCACAATTATGTAATCTATGTAGTTCCCCCTTCTGTGTTTCCTCTCTTTTTTCCTCTGTGGACTTGGGCTGTGAAATGATTGTTTTTATCAGTAATTCATTCCATTGACATTTAGCAATATGAGAAGTGGGTGGCCTCTATGACCAAAATATATAAATGTACAAACCATGTTTTGGAGAACTAAAAAATAATGTTTCCTACAAACACAGTCCAGTACATCTAGTTAAATATTATATGACATTTATTGTAATTATTTGTAATTATAAATATTGTGATTATGATATACCCCTTAGATATATCTCAAAAATAAGTTTTGCTTTCCTAGTTTCACACTTTTTTGAGGAAGATCAGTAAACTCAGTTTAACCTTCCAGACTAAGGTTTAAAGCAAGGAAAACCTTAGGATATAAATACCATAGGGTTAGAGCATCTCACTCAAGATTGTACATTGAATATATATGATATTTTTCTGTTGTATCATGATTTTTGCTACAGAATCACTCATTTTACAAATAATTTTCTGTTCCATCATTTTGTATTTAATAACAGAAGTCATCCTTTCTGCTTCCAGTCTTAATGGGCTTTTTTCCTGTTGTAAGGATTGTTTTTTGGTTGGTGCAAGATACTTTGTTGTAAATATAATATGAAGTAAAAAATTTTATACCATATCCTTTTATGTAAAACTTCTGGGCTAGCCTTCACAATTAGAATTGGTAACAATTGTTAAATATACCTCTGATGCTCCAAATATCTCTGCCCAAATAAGAAGCAATTTTAACTTCTCATTTTGAGTCACCAACATCAGTATTTCCAAGAATATGTTATGGTGACTATTGATCTGGTGGTTCTAGCCAACATAACAGTTACTATTTATGGCATCTTGATAGGTATTGCATGTCTCTTTGTGTGGGCAGTCTCATAACCTCTAGTTGTGTTTCTATTAGACTATAGGATAACTGTCTCATCCCTTAAGACTTCTCTCCCAGATCCAAGCATGAATTTTTGTATGCTAAGCCATTACAAATGTACTTTCCAAATTTGGGGGAAACCATCTGGCTCTTTTTGCCAGATGTGATTTACAGACAAATGGACAAAAACTGTATTTGTAATAGAGATTGTATTTAAGTTGAATGGTTCTAAATTAGTACAGCTTTAAGATGCATGAGCATTCTGCCATTGCCATCAGTAGTAAGCACAGGTGGTCCAAGCTGATGCTTCCTTGGTGAGATTTTAAGTCTTATAACATCTTTTGACTCTCAGTCTACTTGAACTGAATTTCTCAGTTGAGTCACCTCTGTAAATTCAACAAAAGCACTAGGTTATTGTCTACAAATATGAAAGAAGAGAAGAACATCTCACAGACTCTCATTTAGTAATTTTCTCATAAGCTTGTTCAAAACCAAGTTGAGTCTTTAGAGAGACAGTACTATGCAATGGCAGCAGTAAAAGGATCTTCAATTTAAAGAAATCTGGATTTTAACCCCAGCTTTATGACCAATAATCTTGCCATTTTACGCATTAGATAACTTTCCTGGGCCTTGATTTTTTCATGTGTACACAATGGGATTATAAAAGCAACTTTTTATGTTGGTTATTCAGATTAAAAATTACATTACACACAGAAACACATGTATGCAAACATAATTAGTGTATAATGACTTTATTAAAACAACATATCTGTCCTCTGGAACAGCAAAACTATCTACTCACTGATTTCCTCACTTTATCTGCCTAGTAAACTGCCAGTCATCTGCCTATAGCAGAGATCCTTGTTTGAGTTTGAGGTACCTTGGTTACGCCTGGAAACTTAATATAGCATAGCCATCAAGATTATTCTAGGGGATGTGTCATGAGGAAATGGTATGGGCCAAATTGTGTCTCTTCAAAATTCATATATTGAAGTTCTGACCCCCAGTACCTCAGAATATGATTGTATTTGGAGACAGGGTCTTTAACTTTAAAGAGGTAATTAAGGTAGAATGAGATCATATGAGTAGACCTTAATCCACTATGACTGGTATCCTTATAAGAAGAGGAGATTAGAACACAGACTTACCAGACAGAAGGACTACCACATGAGGACACAGAAGGAAGATGGCCATCTGCTGCCAAGGAGAGAAGCCTCTGAAGAAATCAAACCTGCTGACATCTTGAGCTTGGACTTCTAGCCCCCAGAACTGTAAAATAAATTTCTGTTGTTTAAGCCACTCAGTCTGTGGTGTTTTGTTATGGCAACCCCCGCAAACTAATACAAATGTATGTTGAAGCCAAGAGATTTAGTTTAAGGTTCATCTTCTAAAGGGAGGGAGGAGTCTCAGTACATACAGCCTGGTGCTTATAACTCAGACTGATCCTGCCAGATTCTCATAGAATTATGACCAATGCTCATTGATTACACTGAAAAACAAAAGTACATAAAAATTGAAAAAATTTTTGCCACATTTTGTGCCAACAGTTGACAGCTTTAACACAAGTAGCAGACTCAGAAGCAGAACCCAGGACACCAGATGGATCCCACGTCACAGGATAAAGGAATACAAGAACACGACTAGAGTAGGGGTGAAATTGAGAAGCATCAAAATAGGAGACAAAATGGATGCCAAGTATTTTATTTGTAGATTTTCAATGAATTTGTTAGTTCTAATATCCCAGAGAGCACGATTACATATAATTACAGCTTATATTGAAGATGGACTACTATCTAACATAAAACTTGAGTTAGTCAAAGAGCATGTCTATGGAGTGGGTAATGAGGGACACTGAAGTTATTAAAATGTATCTGTAGCCAATTTGGCAATTATTTGATTTTGATTTAGCTATCAATCAAGAATATATTTAGAAATAAATGATCCTAATAATTTTACATTGATGAACAGCCCAATGAAATGAAGTTGTCAAATATTGGCATTATTCCCCATTCATGAAAAGCTGGAAATGGCCTTTTTAATGAGCAGCATGTTTGTTTGGAAAAACGCAAGGTCTGTGGAGCCAAGTAAACAGCATGAGGCTATCGGGTACAATAAAATATAAACAAAGAAGTGAGGCTAATCATGAACAAATTTGTGAATTAACTTTTTCTCATTTTAAATGTTCAAGCTGTCTTTCCTCTTCTGTTGCCATTTTGGTAATGTTTGACTTCCATTCACCAAAGCCCAGTGCCCAAATATTGTTCAATTTTCATTCATGCTGTTTTTCATTTATTCATTCAACAAGTGGTTATTGAGCCCTTTCTGTGTGTCAGTCACTGTCACAGTTCTAAGGTCTAGGGGTTGAAATAACACAGAAAAGAACATCTCCATGAGAAAAGAGCTAAACTGGACTTCTGGCTGAGACTAGAACATGCCAGACTCATTTCTATCTCAGGGCATTTATATTCATTGATGTTTCCCTTTGGACCTCTCCTCACATCTTCATATCTTGTTTTTCACCTTCCAGGTCTCTTCCCATATTATTTTTAGAATATTCCAATGGGTAAGGATGCTAGAGGCCTTAGGACCATATGGTCAGGTCTCTCCGGAGAAAAGGATGAGTTTCATGGCTGGAATTATAGTTTCAGGATTTAGAAGACCCTATGAAATAAAACTGATCTCAGCAAAAGTAGCTGCTCCCTACTCTCCATTTCTCCTATTTATTATGAGTCAGTTACTTCCTCAACTCTCCTACTACTCCTGCAGGTGTTACTGGAGGCCTTAAGAGCATGAACTCTGGGATCAAAGTGTAGGACTCAACTAGCCATATGATCTCGGATGAATTTTTTAATCTCTCTGTACTTCAGTTTTCCACTTCTGTAGGATTTGGAAGGATCCTATAATACTTGTAAGATTGTTGTGATAATTGAATGAGATGGTATATGAAATGATCTTCCTAGCATCTGGCTATAGCTATCCATGCAATTATTATAAGTGTCAATGTACTTCTCTTTTGCTCCCCTTGTATTTTCTGTTCATTAGCAGCCACTACTGCCTCAATCACAGATTTCACTTGCTACCTTCTCAGCATAGTTTTAGCCTTCTGCCTACACTCATCTTGCCCTCGTTGCCTTTATTTATTTCTCAAAAAGATGATCTTGATTTAATCACCATCACGCATGTTTGGCCAAACTTTAATGAGAGTTGGAGCCAGTCCTCATTTCCCCAGTCTACTCCTGGCGTTAGGGCATTTGTGACCCAGCAGCAAAGAAACACAGCCCCCTTCATCAAGGGTACTTCAACCACTGAGACCTTCATGGGCTCCTCTCCAAGGCATCCACCACTCATGAATGAAACACCTTATCAGAAGTCTAAATGAAGTTTCCAAGTGCTGGCTCCTATTATTGAGAGAAGACTGTGGAGATCTTGGAGATACTCCTGAAAGAGATGTGCAAAAACTAAGGAAAGAAAAAATAAGTAAATAGAAAATGAGATTGAAATAAAACAAAACAGGAAGTCTGCTTTTTTTTTTTCTCCCAGAAAAAATAAGTTGTTTCTACAGCTGGAGGCTAAAAACAGCTGCATTATCTATAGCCCATTAAATGGAGATCAGTCATTAATATTTTACTCATGTACACACTTCATTTTGATGCAGTTTTCCTGTATAACCAGCCAGAATCATTTGCAGGATATTTAACAAAAATGATGGAAATACTCAGCTGCATCTGTTCATCATTTGGCTAACCATATTTTTGCATAAATTTAACATGGGCGTAAGCCACCACCATTATTTTCCCCATCCTTTTACTTCACTGTTCAAATCTGCATGCCAAAATTTATTATTATTCAGGTATCCAATCACATTACCATCCCGCAATCAAGTCAAAAGCGGCACAGCAAAATTGAGAAGATGTTGTTTTCTAAAACTGCAGGCACATACAATACTTCCCTGAGACAACAACCAGTGGTTGTTGCAATGACAAACAGCCTTAATAATGAAAATAGACTCGGTTTTACCTACACAGATGCAGTTTAATTTTCTTCTTCCTTATTAGAATCCTCACTAGCTCTCCTCCTCCACCCTGCCCCCAGTTATAAGAATGAGTTGGCAAACACAACAACAGTTCTATTCATTCTCAGTTTAATATACAATTTCTCATATACACAAAGGGGCGAAATGGTTTCTAAAAACATTGGCTGGTAATGATGACAGTAGAATCTAATTCCCTCAGGTGCTCACTTAATACTTATCTCTCCGCTGGAGAGTGTAATAAGGTTGTCAGGATTATTGAAGTTGACAGAACACCAAGCTCAGATTAATTACATCATAGAATTCAGAAAAAAATAGAAAAAGCAACAATACTGCTCCTGGCAAGTGCATATATATATATTTTTATAGTTCTCTAAGGACTCTCAGTATAATATAATACAAATGAGTGAAGGGTGGCTAATGTAATTGACTTGTAGGTTTTATGATATAGATTCTGAAAGATCAATTATTCTGAGAGTAAGAAATTAGCACCACAAATTCAAAGAAAATACTCAGAGTGGAATATCTTAAATAAGGGAGGAGTAATTGAAGGGTAAGTAAAGGGTACTAATATATATGAGTCTCCTAGTAAGTTCCAGAAAACTTATATTCACTGTAATATTTAATGCTTTCAAACAGAGTAAATAGGTATTGTCCTTTAAAAATGGAAACTGAAGCTGAAATAAACTTTCCCAAAATCTCATATCTAGTGAGTGGTCAAGCAGCATTTGAATTTATTACCTAGATTTCAACCTCTTTCCTCTTTAACATAGGTAATACCAAAGCACGGCTCTTGAAAAATTGCTCTGTGAGATGAAGAAAAATTTACGTAGGAAGAACTTGTACAATAATAATAAATAAATACATACTGAATGCCTTCTTTAAACAATCCTAAGGACTTATTTATTTATTTTATTATAATACAAGGAGTTTTGAGAATTCAGTAAGTCACTTATAGTTAGGTTTTAAAATCTAAAATATTTTAAAAATCACACAGTGCAGCCTACACCACAACACTCATCGAACACTAGATACATACTACTATTGCATGTTATAAATCTTAAATACACTAGGATAAAGAATAAAACATGACAAAAAAAAGTTGCTGGGCCGCTAAAACATATTACAAAGCAATTACTCCTCAGTTCACACAACACACTTGTAACTGGATATTATATGGGACTATTCCTATTGTCTAGATGGACAGGGATTGACTGAGGATGCAAAGTTGAGAACAAAGGGTAAAAAGTACAGCTCGGCACTCTAAAGAGGGCTTACACATGTCTAAAGACAGCTTCCAAAGATAAGAGGTGGCCAAGCTGGTCATTATCAGTACCCAAGCAAAGTCTCCAGGTGATGTAAAAGAAGGCTAGAGATTTATTAGAGATAGAAACTGCTATGGTATTTCCTTCCCTCCCTTTCCCAAGGAGACAGGCTCCTCCTCCACACTTCAAAGAAGTGGGGGCCCCCTCTAAGACGACTCATAGAGTTTGGAATTGTCAGCCATAAAAGAGACACAGCTAAGCTGCCAAAACTTGTAGAGAAAGAATGAACATGTTGAGAAAATACTGCTAAATATGTGTTTGGAAGGGAAGAAAAAAACAGATATCTGACCTTCTGTAGAAAGGGTCTCATCTCAAAACCTTGGCTGAATGAACCCAGAATGGAAGACACGGAAAGTGAAGGGCAAAATTGTTAGCAGACCTGAACTTCCCCTGTTTTGTGGAATAAGAATTTGTAAGTTTTCCAGTGACCCAGAAGGAAACTCTGGAGGGCACCCAAAATGCCTCCCAGGGCAAGGGAACCCTTATCGGTAAAGCCAGGGCATGAGGGTGATGTGAGATCTCCCAGAAAATAAATTCTCCACAAGAAGAAATGGTGTTGGAGTTCAAAGAAGCTGCTAATAGGTTGTAGGAAATATGTCAAATATGGCCACCTGCCAAAATAAAGGGAGAACCACAATAGGAAATTGTTGGAGTAGGGGTGAGAGAAGGCATTTGGAATAAAGAGACCAAACCAACAGACTGTGGTTTGCTCAAATCCCATCACCCACACCTACCCCTTCCTCTCTGCTGGGCCTATAGCACATGGTCAGGCCTCAAATGGTGAGAAGGGAAAGCTTTACATTGAATGCAAAATTAAAGTATTGATTTAGATTGGACCAGATGTTTTAATATCTGAAAGTGACCTCTAAATTAGAGTATATCCCTGAAATGCCACCCAAGGGCAGAATGGGGACTTTAAGAAACTGTGATTAAGGCAACGAGAAGACCAAATAAAGCTGTGTCTATACCAGCCCATTGCATAAATCGGTTGCACATGCACAGAAGAGCCCCTTAGGCTTACAGTACAGAATATTTTCTCTGACTTTGCAAAGAAACGTACTGTTTTTGCAGTATTTATCATTTTTTTGAATATGGCTACATTAGACAGCAGGGGAATGGCTATTACTAGCTGGTTCGCTGGCAGCAGTGAGCAACGACAGCTGCCAGCCTCAGAGCAGGGGAGAAAACAGCAACACTGTAAGAGGTGGATTCAAGACTGTAAAATCAGATCAGTAGTCCCCATTTTGCATTGAGGCAGACCTCCCGGCAACGCCTCTCAAAGCCCACCCTCCTTCCCGGAAACACACACACTCAAGTGGTTTCTGAGAAAGTGATTCAATAGGTCTACAGGAAGCCCCAGAATCTTTAGTGACTCTCAAAGTGATTTTGCCCAGATTTTGCCCAATTTTCAAGAAAAAAAAATTGCGTTAGAACCGTCCAGTTAACGGCATTAGTAATGATGCTATGTCCCACGTGTTTCCAATTTTAGTATCGTATAACCAGGCATTAGAAAAGCATAATACATCTTAAGTGATTTCCATTCAAAATTAATTTTGAGAATCTGCTGTTCATAGATGCCTATCTTCAGCTTGTCAGAAAACGCAGGTGATCAGAATGATGTGTTTCCTATATGTATTAAGTAGCCAAGATTTTCCTGGATGAATATATTAAGTGCCATATAATGGAGTCATGAAATTAAAACCAGGGAGATTCAAGGTAAGACAGATACGCCAGGCTGGCAGAACGTTTTCAGGAGCTCGGATTTAATTCCTGGACTTAAAGACTAAGTAAATGAAGACATTTGTAAATGTTAACCAGCACAGAACACGGTGCAAAACTAATTCAAAGAAATAATTGCCCATCTAGTCCTGAGGGTGGGTAAAATTATTGTGAAAAAGAATTTTGGACATTTTGCTCTCAGCATGCTCCTACGAAGGGAGGACAAGCTGAGGAAATGGCTGGGTTTATTTATGAGATTGCTTAAAGGATACATTACACAGAAGATAAACTGGAGAAATTGCATGGTCGTTTGCCCATATACAATCAAATGCTCTGCACAATTGATGTATCCAATAAAATCATGAGATGCTACATAGACTGTACAAAATAGCAGAATGAGGGCATTTTGCTTGGAAGATGTCCAGGAGAGAGTATATGAAATAATTTATTGTATTGCCTAAACCCTGAAATCAGAGATATCTGAGGAAAAAAAGAGAGAGAAGAAAAACCGCTAATAGCAAATCACGGAAGCCAAAGCAGTTACCCACAAGAGGGTTGCAATTTTTGTTCACTGAGCATTCCTGTTTCAGAGTACTTTAGTACACAGTGAATATTCAAAAGGTTGGAGTGTGGCTGAATATTAGGAAAATCATTCCTTCAACTTCGTAAATTAAACTCAATTCACTAAAACAAGTAGGTAAATTGACAACTTAATAAATATATGTGGGTGCTTGCTTCCTTTTAGGATTCCGTTCCATGACACGGAAAAAAAAAAAAAAGTCATTTAAATCTCCTGAGGCATCACTGTCTTTGTAAGCCAGTGTTATTCACATATAGGTAAAATTAAAGAGAAGATCGGTGCCTGGCTGGCTCAGTTGTTAGGCATCTGCCTTCAGCCCAGGTCATGATCCTGAGGTCCTGGGATCAAGCCCCACATTGGGCTCCCTGCTCGGTAGGGAACCTGTTTCTCCCTCTGCCTCCTGTTCCCCCTACTTGTGCATTCTCTCACTTTGTCAAATAAATAAAATCTTTAAAAATAATAAAATAAAGAGAAGATGAAATTTATTGCTATGCCTACTACAAACTTCTGCTGGAGCTAACCCAGGTCTTTTAATTATTCCTACTTCATCTGTCAAGAAATGATCTTAAATTACTTACTCTGTTGACTCTGTTTGCCCCGTCTGGGAAGGTTTTCCCGAAGATTAAATTTCCCGAAGATTAAAAATATCCTAAAAAATCTCCTTCTCTCTGATCCATTTATGTTCCTTTTGATGTGACCTCTTTTACCTTTTGCGTCATATTACATTTTAGTTCCTTTACACACATAGGCATTTAATATTCTCTATGTCCAGACATAGACCTGGTTCACCTGCTGGCACTTACTTGGCAGTCTGCAAATAGCTTCATGCGTATTGTCCCTCTGAGCAGTGTCCAGACATTCCTTCTCCTGCCAAGAGATGTTTATGGCAACATCCCTGTACTTCATCCCTGAAAATAGGCCACAGTTTTAGAAATAGAAGAGCCCATCAGTCCTCCTTGGAGTTTCTTTTCTTTTCTTTTTTTAAAGATTTTATTTATTTATTTGAGAAAGAGAAAGAGAGTGAGAGAGAGAGCATGAGAGGGGAGAAGGTCAGAGGGAGAATCAGACTCCCCATGGAGCTGGGAGCCCAATGCGGGACTCGATCCTCGGACTCTGGGATCATGACTCAAGCTGAAGGCAGTCGCTTAACCAACTGAGCCACCCAGGAGCCTTGAAGTTTCTTTTCTAGAGAAATTCAAACTCCTGAACACCCAGAGCTCCACAATTGGCTCAGATTCCGTTTCATTCTTAATGTCCATGCTTCTTTCTACATATTCTGTGATGATGGTGATAGTTTTCATTCCTCGCTGCATGAAGCCCAACCAGGAGGACACTCCAATTGATTTTATGTTAAAAGCCACCTACAGTCCTATTCCATCTGTGTGTCATAATTTATTTTTATTTCCAGGTCCAAACAGAGAAGCATGCAGTTGACTCTAGTGCTTTCAGACATCTGGTATTAAAACACCATTGCTGCATTCAACACGTTTGTAGACATCATTGCATACATGTTATCACATATGTATTAAATAAAGTCCTAAAACTGGAATATAATTTTAAACATTAAAAAATTAAAGAATAAGGTACAATTGAAAAATTACAGAGTGATGCGTCATTTACTTCCATTTTTCTCAATTACCATAAAAATGACATACTTTGAGACTATTTTCCAACACTTTTTCTTATCTTATTCTCTACCTACTGTTCTGCTTATCATTTATAAAACTGAATCGGAATAGTTTACACACTTTTCTATCCATTTTTCTGGACCAGTGCTGTCTAATAGATTATCTGAAGATGGACATATTCGTATGATGTTCAATGTGAGAGCCACTAGCCATGTATAGCTACTAAATACTTGAACTACGGCTAGTGTAATAGAGGAACTGAACTTTAGATTTTATTTACCACTGACTAATTTAAATTTAAAATGTGTTTGGTGGCTCCCTATTCGACAGCACAGTTCTACCCTTTGGGTCCATGACTGTAGCAATTTTGTCTTTCATTTCTTTACGGCTAGCACCTAAAATAGTTAGGACAGTCTAGAGTCCACTGTGGTAACACATCAACCTCAAGGTATCAGTATTTCTACATTACAAAGTATATATCTTGCTCATCATACATGTCCAGTGTGAATTGGTGGGAGCTATAATCCCTACTATTATTCACAGTCCCAGACTAATGGAAATTCCAAAACCTTGTAGCTGCATTTGGAATATAATACCTCTGAGCTTCCCATAGCGTGCTTAAGTATGCATGGAAATTTAAACCCCCTCTTCTATGCTTTGCTAAAAACCTACTGATTAAGACAAGTCACGTGGATTCACTTGAATATCAGTTGGGGGAAATGTGGGGGAATATATTATTATTAACTGATGAGTAATTATTTCTGCCACATAAATTGTCTAGCACATAATACTCTATGAACGCCGCTTGAATGCTGAATAAGGGAAGACTGCGATTGGCAGGCAAAAGAAGAGCATTACAGAGAAATGGGAAAAAAAATGACACTGAAGTAGGAAAGTAAAAGGAAACTATTCTGTGAAAATTGATAAGTATGAATTTGATAAAAATAGTGGATGCTAAGTCAAGAAGTTTAAAATATACTTGGAAAATAACCACCAGTGGTTGGTTTGCTCTGGGTCATCAAATCATCAGACCTTTAAAAATGTTTTTAAATTAAGCTTAATATGACATTAGAAAGGAAGAGTCGTTTTCTAAGTCATCAAAATACAAAGAGAAAATGGATGAAAATGTAAGAGAAATTTTGAGAGATCCGACAAATGTGTGAGTAGAGATGCAAAAATATCAGTGACAAAACAACATATTGTCCCGTATAATATCCCAGACACTGTCTAAACACTTTACATGTAATGATTCGTTAAACCCCACAAGAAACATATGTGATACACGCTATAAACTTTCCCCAACTTAGGGATGAGGAAAGTAAAGTTTTAACAGAGCAGTTAAAATTTACCAAAAGTGGTATAGCTCATAAGTAGTGATTTCTTTGGTCTATAAAGCAAGAGGTATGGTGCCACTTCCCGATGGCACACGGGAGAAGAATAAGGCACAAACAAGTCAGCTGCAAGAAAAAGGGAGCAGGGGTCGGCAGTAGAGAAGACTGTCGCCCCGAACAACTCCTCAGTCTCATATTTATTGGAAAGTAGGTGACGACTAACAAAGAAGCCGGAGCAGATTACACATTGACCATGAGGCTTGTAGATAAGTAAGAAGGCAAAACATATCTGGTCAAGCATAAAGTTTATAGTTGAGCAAGCACATTCAAAGGGATCATCTAATTAGCCACAGGTGGTCTCTGTAGAAGGGGAGATAACAGAAAAAAGTAGCAGGCGGCGTTCAGCCCTGAGCCGGGCGTTCCCAGCTGCTCAGCTTCAAGGACGTATATCGTCCTCTCCCCCAGAGGCCTGTTACCAGTACATGTTTTTCTTAAGGTTATATCTAAGCATGCTTGCCAGACTAGTATAATTTCTCATGGGTTACATTTTAAGCAGTACATTGTTCTGAGGGATGGTTACAGTATGGAATCTACTAAGAAAAGAATGAGGATTTGAAAAACTGCAGAAAATGCCTAAAGAGTCACCCAAAGGAATAAAATAAGTCAGTAAGCCCTCCTTGGTTTAGCAAGAACTATGTCATGTCACTCCAATTTTCCACCACAAAATCGGTAATTGGTAAAGCCATTTAACAAAGATAAAAGGAGAGGCGCCTGGGGGGCTCAGTTGGTTAAGCAACTGCCTTTGGCTCCGGTCATGATCCTGGAGTCCCGAATCCGGCGTCAGGCTCCCTGCTCAGCAGGGAGTCTGTGTCTCCCTCTGATCTTCCTTCTCATGCTCTCTCTCTCATTCTCTCTCTCAAATAAATAAATAAAATCTTTAAACAAACAAACAAAAAGATAAAAGGAAATCCTAAGCAAAGATCTAGCTGAGGTAACTATTGTTTTGTTCTATTGGAGTTGATACCTTTTAGAAATTTCAATGACCCATCCCTCTGGCTACTTCTTACAACTTAAGTAAGGAACAACTCCAGAGGTAACAATATATCTTTATGGCAGGACCCACTCGCCTCCAGGTACTTATTTACTTTTGTTGACTAGTTGCTCTAATTGGTTGCTATTTTTAGCAGTGTTGATTAAAAAAAGTTGATGGGGAAAGAAATTGGTTTATTTAGATGTCGAGCCATTTGTATCTTACTTGTCGATATTCAGGGTTCAAAAACATTCTCTTCACCATTTCATGCATAATTGGAAGTTAAGGGTATGTTCCATATATGAAAATACATAAATTCTGCTTTTTTTTTTTAATTCTGCTATTTTTAAGATCAAATATGTTTTTTCTTTTAATTATTGCTAATATTTATTCATAGCAATATTTATTAAAAAAACATTTCTGAGGCAAATAAAATGCTAGTTACAAGAGAGATATAGGCCCTTGGTTGTACCATTTTGTTGCTCTACAAAATCAGTGAGGACTCAAAAAAAAATGTCTCTGGCAGTGCAAACTCACACAGTTGCACATCAATTATTTGCCAGGTGGCAGTACATTTTGCTGAGAACAAATGACATCTGTAGAAAATCAAATAAGGCAAGGCAACAACTTTGAAAGTGCCATCTGAGTTTTCGTTCGTTTCCTAATGTCATATTTTTCAAATTGCATCATGTTCTTATATCTGTTCTCTGTTGTTGCTTTGGAAATAGAAACCAAAAATTAAACTACATTTTGAAATGTGACCTCAATTAAGAAAAGAAGTTGTCATTATCCTTATGGTAAGCATCACTATTTATCAATGTATTTGATTCTATTTAGCCAGGCACTAAAGGAAAATATGTTCAGGAATATTCAAGAGTCTTTTTTGCTACCATAGAGAGAGTTCTTTCCCATTTGCTGTAGTCTTGAAATTATCCATGAACCTAATAAATGTATATGCAAATGAAAAAATGTATACATGTATTTTTTTTCTGCAAGAGGTCCTATCATGCTAAAGTACTCAGTTTCTAAAATCAGTTAAAATTACCTGCTATCTTTAAACAAAATTATTTGTTTACTCTTCTATCCCATCTTCCCCTTACATAAGCAGCTTAAGCTCAAGGAAAATGGTTAGTCATGGTGGTCAATCTCTTTTTAGGAGAACCAACAGAAACCCTTGATTTACTAGGAAAATTCCAGTTACATTCCATCATATCTACCTGATACTTGAGAACCTGGAAAATTACCTAACAGGGCATTAATTGTCACAGGGAGACACTGATTTTCAGGACTTGCTTTTAAAAGATTCAGGTTCAGGAAAAATAGAAATCATGTTCACAGTTCACATATTTGTGTTGAGTGGTCTGGGGAGGTAAATCTGGAAGATGGGAAGGAAAGAAAGCTGGAAGAAAAAATATGGGTAGAGGGGGACAGGGAGAGATACAGTTGCATAGCTTTACAAAGGGAAGAAACAATATAGAATAAATTCTCAAAGAGTAATTAATATATATTTTAATATATTTATTGAGGTATAATTTACATACAAAATAGTCATTCTTTTTAAGGGTACAGTTTGATGAGTTTTGACAAATGTGTCTAGTAATGTAACTACCAGCACAATCAAAATATAAACATTTATCTTCATCACCCAAAAAAAGTTCCCTTGTGTCCCTTATCTGCCCATACCCAGGCCCTGGCAAAAATGATTCCTTTTTTTTTTTTTTTTTTTTAAGATTTTATTTATTTATTTGTCAGAGAGAGAGAGAGAGAGCACAAGCAGGGGGAGCGGCAGGCAGAGCAGGCAGAGGGAGAAGCAGGCTCCCCGCCGAGCAAGGAGCCCGATATGGGACTCGATCCCAGGACCCTGGGATCATGACCTGAGCCGAAGGCAGTGGCTTAACCGACTGAGCCGCCCAGGCGTCCCTGATTCCATTTTTCTTAAGAGTTTATTTTTAAGTAATCTCTATACCCAATGTGGGGCTCGAATCTACAACCCCAAGATCAAGAGTCGCATATTCCACTGACTGAGCCTGCCAGGTGCTGCAGAAACGATTCACTTTCCGATTTACAATATTGCCTTTTCAAAATGTAACATGAAGGGGACCATACAGTGTCTAGTCCTTTTTGTCTATGTTACTGTTAACATAATGCCTTTGCAATTCATCCATGTTATAAGATGTATTTGCAGCCCATTCCTTTTTATTGCTGAGTATTATTCTATTGTACGAATTCTCCAGTGTGTTAACCCTTTTCTCAGTTAATAGACATCTGAGTTGTTTTCAGTTAGGGTCTATTATAAATACAACTGCTTAAAACACTCACTGAGTACAGGTCTCTTTATGGACATTTGCTTTCATTTCTATTAGGTAAATACATGTCTACAAGTAGAATTCCTGGGTCTCCACTGTATGTTTAACTTTATAGGTAACTCTGAAACTCTTTTCCAAAATAGCTTACCATTTTGCATCCCCAGTAGTAATGGTCAGCATCCCAGCATCGTTCCTAACATTTGGTACTGTTCATTGTTTTTTTAAGCCACTTTAATGGGTTTGCAGTGGTAACTTACTGCCATTTTAATTTGCATTTCATATTAAGTAATAATGTTGAGCATCTTTATATTATTTGACCTATTTTTTGTGAAGAACCTGCCCAATTTTTTTTCTTGTTTGTCAAATTGTTTTCCTTTTACTATTGAATTGTAAGAGGTTTTAAAAATATATATATTTTTTAGATACAAGTCCCTTATCCAGTATTTGCTTTACAAATATTTTTTCCCAGACATCTTAGAAACAATTTAGAAAAAGTAGAAAAAAGGGAAAGAGTCAACTTACTGATTTCTGCTTGTTATAAACCTATAATAATCAAGAGAGTATGACATTGGTATAAGGATGAACATATAGAACAGTGGAACTAACTAGAAACTATTATAAGTTTACACTTCTAATACAACTTTGCATACATCATCTATTATCTAATTTAGCCCTCAAATTTTCTTTTCACAGCAGGAGTATATTATACATCTTTATAATTCTTCAACCATCAAAATGAACAAAATTTCCATAGATTGTGTTTCATTGTCTCATAAGATAAACTTTTTTTTTTTTTTTGAGCTTTTATTTTCCCTTTACTGTTAAACTTCCACTTGGCCATAATGTGCATTCCCCTTCTGACTTGTTGTAACAGACTAGTCATATATTGTTAGGCTTCTATAAATTTCTTATTGTAGAGTCTTTATCTCCAAGACTGTGTCCTTTTAAACCTAACTTTGAGGCTATAATGGTTCTACAATCCTCATATTATCTTAGAGTTCTTGGCAAAGTACATTCAAGTCTCTTCAACTTCAGAGTCAGAAACAGAAATTGGGCAGAACTTTCACTGTACCCAGGTAAGTTATAACCTTCCTCTTATAACCTTCCTCTTAAAATTTCCTTCCTCAAGTAGTCAAAGAAATATAGGAATTCAATTGGGGGTGAGGGGAAATTCCAGCCATAAATTTCCCCTTTGTGATTCTTTCCTTTTGGACACAAGATCTCTTTTTACAATCCTGAAGATGCCTACCATCTAAAATGAAGCCAGTTCTGTTTAAGGAAAGCGCTCTGGTTTGCAGGTCCTCCTGCCTCTAGCAAAGACAAAAAGCATTCTTATTTAGTTAATCTTCATTGACATGGGCTCTGCAATAGATTTGAGACCAGAACCTTATTATATTCTATACTTAGCTTTGGGTACCTTATGGGGTGAGGTGAAAGGTCAAAGGTATATTATGGCATCCCAGTATATCCCAGCATTAATAATCTCATTTCTGTGATATCATATCTTGCTTTACTCACATACTTCACTTGGGCAGGTGGTGTCCGAATTTTCCCAGAAACTTAACCGGAAATAATCCACACAATCCCCTAGCACTGTCTTCATACCTATAATATTTATATCCTTGGGAAATTGAAATAGTGTTAGAGAAGGAACCCTGAAGACTTTAGGTACATGGAGGGCCTGGAGAATTATGGAGTTCTCAGTCAAGAGTGAGGGCTCAAGTAGCAATGGAAAAGGCAAGCAGAGGAGCTATTTATGGCCTCTCTTTATCACTTGACTCTAGCCAGAGGCAACACAGCTGCAACACAGATTTTGTAGAAAAATTCAGTGAAGCAGTGGCATAAGACAAAAGAAATATTGTTTCAGTAATAAAATTCTTCACTGACTGATAAAGTTGTCTCTGGCTTTTCTGTGAATCCTGGTGAAACCAAGGTATGTTGAAAAATGCATTACTTCTAGCTTTCTCACCATGTTTTGCCCATCCATACTCATTTTTCAACCAGGCAATCACTTCATTCATCTACTCAGTATACATTTATTGAGTTCCAGGTACAATTTTTACCCTCTGGAATACTGAAATTAGAAGAAACTCCCTCAAGGTGTTCACAATTGCTTTAGAGACAAATGGATAGAGAGACCTGGTCTACTGTGAAAATGAATAGCATGGAGCATTTGGAGAGTGCGGAGGATAGATTGAATTGCACAAAAACCTGCATCCAATAGCGCAAATTCATATGCTGGAACTCAAGAAGCAACTTTTCAAGACAGCTTTTGTTCAACCCTATCTTCCTAAGAAGAACCTTTGGTAGCTTATTTTGGAAACCTAGTTTTGGTGAACTTCAAACTTTGGAAGGTGGTGATAGGACAAAAAGAATTCTCCTGGCTACCTCTTGTGGAATTTGGGAATATTGTTATACACAGGGTTTGCAATTACTATCTCCAGTGCCTTTATACTAAGTACTGGAGAAAATTATAAAACTCACAAAACTCTGTCTCCTAAGAAATAAATAATTTCAAGAATGAGAACAATTAAAAGAAGCCATGAACCTCTACATGTTTCACAAAAAAAAGTATATGGGTACTACTGACTAGATCTTCAAAAAATTTACTAAATTTTACAAATATCTTGTATTTCTAGGATCTTTTCATATTCCTGGAAAGCACATTAAGAGTAATATTCCTCTGAATCTACATTGATTTAATAAATAAGAAAGAACTTTTTAAATATGATTAAGATATTGCATAATTTCAAATGTATTTTTTCATCACCAAGACATACCTCAGGTCATTATTAATAACCTTATTCATAATTAATATCTAAATTTGAACAACTTGGTGAAATATTCTAGAGCAAATGCTCCATTATATTGTATGCATTTTATTTTTAAGAATAAAATTATTCTTTTTATTTATGTTATATTTTGTTATTTTTATTATTATTAAATATTTATATATTTATTATTTATTTTTAAGAATAGAATTAAAATGTATACAATATAATGGAGCACATCACTCTATGTGCTTTTAGGGTTCTTCTGTTTTTGTCTTGTTTTTCTCCTGGTCTGAGTGCTGCCAGCTGAGGGTCTATACGGAAGGAATAAAGGCACACGTGGATGCGTGTGGTGGGGGGTATCTGCCAGGGCACATCCGAGCAGCAAATTTTCCAGCAGGATTTGGGCTGAGCCTTAGGGGTGTGGGGGAAAAAACCTGGGCAGGGAGGGGACTGGCTCGGGATGGTTTCCGTTTGCCTCTCCCTGTCTTCCCTTTTCTTTGCCGATCAGTTTGTGGTTTTTGTACCCACAGAAGTTCCAGGAATTTTAATGAAAGAAAATAATTTTTTGCGGGGGAGTGGTAGGGAAATACTAGAAGGAGATGCTGGGAAGGAACTAGGTCCTCTGCGAGAGGGCCAGGCCACAGTCCGGAAATATTTTAGGTCTTGCGGGGAGCTGGATTTCCCTAGCACTCTCAGACTGCTGCCTGGGGCTCCCCCTAGGGGCCTAGTGGAGAAACTGAAGCCCAGACTGAACAGTTCTAAAAGTGGTTGAGGCAAAGCCATCCTCCTTCCCCTATGGGTCTCCATTCCTCTGCCAAGTACTGCACAGGGATCCCCACCCGTAGGTCCCCATCCAGGAGCCCTGGGACCAAGAAATAATGTGAAATGTCGACTGTGGACCAAAGGTAATAAAAACCTCTTCTTAGGAAGAAAAAAAAGGCTCCCTTACAAACCTCTCTATAATTTCTTGAGCTATGAATTTTGAACTCATTTCAACAGATTGATTCCAAATTACTGTTCCAAAACAAGTTCTGTAAATGGTCCTGTGTCAATGGTTTCCAAATTTTTGCTCTATTTCTACCTCCCTACCCCATCTATCACTCCTGCCAAAATATTCTCTTATCATGCAGGAGTGAGTGAGTATGGGATTTCTGCCAATGAAGTGTAATGATAATCCTTTTGATTCCTCAAAAACCTGTGGATATTAAGCTTTTCCCAATTGACCAGAAAATACTATTAATTAAAGCGATAACATAAAGGTTAAAAGAAAAAATAGTAAGCACACACACACACATACACACACAAACTAAACAAGAATATATGAAACATTTAATATTAATTCCTAATACAAATTAATAACATAGAAACTTGGAGCAAGATATGAAATCCTTCTCAAAGCAGGTATAAATCAAATGCTCTACACAATGGCTTGCTTTCTTAAACTTACTAATTTTCTAAATGCTGTAATCATTTAACTTCTAAGTTTTTTTTTTAATGGCACATTTGTCTTATTAGAGACATTTTGTAGGCCTCCTTTCATATTTCATGCATCTATACATTAATGAGGATTATAATATCCATAGCAAAAACTAGATTTCTAATGTTGAATTACAAATAAATATATTTGGGATAAGCTTTAAAATTTGTATTTGTGACCTCTGTCCCCAAAACAGAAGTTATAATGATAGGTTATTGAAGTTCACTACAACTTGAATAATCAAGATATCTGATTTATCATAGTGGATTTCTGCTTAATTAATATTAAAATATAAGTAGTTTTAGAATAAGATGGTATTTCAAGTAATGATACACTCACAGTCTACAGTCTAAAACATCGTATTAAAACATCTTGTCTCAAGTTAGGAATAATGCAGGGATGGCTAGAATGAGCAGGCAGATTTGTAAAACATGAACATAGTTACATAATGATGAATTTTCTCTCTTTTAATTGTAAAAAAGTCCATTATCTTTGGCTAGTATAGAATTCGAAATATCACCTCTATAGCCTGGATTTGTTTATATCCACATATCTTTATCTTCAAATATTTGCCATTGTAGGTCGATGAGAATTTTTTCTTTTCTCTCTTTTTTTTCTTTTTTTCTTTTTCTTTTATTTTTGCATGTGTATATTTATATGTATATAAAAGGTATGACATTGCCTATATTATAAACCACATCAATGAAAAGATTTATAAAAAGCATGAAATTTTGAATAAATTTTTTTAATGAGGAATATTTGGGCTGGATTCTTGTACCCTTTTATTCAGTGACCTTCTATATCTCATATCATATATGACATCGTCATAAGTAAATGTACTGACTCTCAGAGCTTGGTTTCTGGTTACTTGCACACTCAGTTATATTCCAAAAGGTGACAGAATATTCTTCATTAAATAATACTCTCCAGATAGATATCATGTCTAGGGAAATGTACCTTTGAAAATGCTGTAGTGTTAATGATTTCTTTTGAGAATGAGTAATTATGTGTCACCATTTTGGCCAGAAAGATAATTTTACTTTTCACTTCTAGGCAGAATGCTAAGATATTGATTCATATCAGCTTATTAAATTCCACAGTAGAAAATGTACCTTGCATTTTCAGAGAGAAAGAAGTTTCCTGTCTTCAAATGAGACTTCACACTTCCCTTTCAAATTAGATTTTAACTTACAGTTGCGTTAAAGTTTTCCTAACAAAATGAATTTAATTTTTCATTTTTTTCTACTTTCTCAATTATTTTGCACTGAGATTTCTTGAAAGGCATCAAGAGATTGAACCTGGGACAGCATATATTAGCAAGATCAGCTTACCTCTCTGGTGGTAATGGGCTGTCAGGTAGATCTTAGACTGTATACAGTGAAATGTGTGTATGCGTGTGTGTGCACTCATGTGCACATGAGTGCAGACATACACCTCTGTTTTTTTTAACTGACTAGTATTTGCCAAAAGTCACCAAAATATTTAACCGCAGTTTACAAATCCAACTGAAATGCAAAGTATCCTTATTCCAATTGATAGTTATTTTTTGAAGAATAAAGAAAAACAGCAAGCATTTCCTCAAAATATTAATAAAACAAAACAACACCATGTAAAGCATTTTAAGTGAATAGCACACAGATCAAAATATGAATAAATTAATTTATAAACTGGTGTCATGCTAAAAATTAGGAGATATTTGGGAAAAAACATTGTTACTAAAACAATAAAATAGTTAAACAAGGTAAGGCAAAAAATAGCAATCTAACGTTCCTTGAATGCCCAAGGGTGGGTGATGATCAGCTTACATGCTATGTATTTGAGATGGTCTAGTGGATTGCTAGGAGGCTATTCTCTTTGTCATTTCCAACAAAGAATAAATTCCACAGACAGTGTCATCAATATCACTACTAAAAACTTCCCCTATCAGCAATCTGATCTTGTTGCTCTTGCTACTGCAATTTACCTTCTATGCCTCATTACTTTATTTAGAAAATGAACACATGCAGTTTAACCTTTGGAGAAAGGGACTATGTCATTTTCAAGTTAGTAAGAGCTGGAAGGGGGAATGCAATAAATATACCTCAAACTTGAGAAAGATGGACTATGAAAGTTGAGAATAAAGATGGGCATGGGCTGAGGCTCTGAGAGGAGAGTCACACCATTGGAATGGAAGTAGTTAAAAAAGGAACTGAGAGCTCCATTCAGCTCAGATTTTAAAGGCATATTTTAAAAGATTTTTTAAAGTAAGGCTGAATTGAAGACTTCTACAGTGTTAAATATTTGTTAAAACCAGGCAGATTGCATGGAGCACTGGGTGTGGTACATAAACAATGAATCTTGTAACACTGAAAAAATAAAAGTATTTGGAGCGGAAAAAAAAGCAAACTAGGCAGATTAACCTAGTGGTGAAATATATGAATTCTGGAGTTAATTCCCTGGGTTGGTATCTTAGCTTTTTGCATTTTGCTATTTTGTCTCAAACAAGTAAGCAAACTCTTGAGTCTAGTTTGCTGATCTGCAAATCAGGGGTAATACTAGAACTTTTCCTTTGTATTATTGTGAAGATATAGGAGAAGTAAACACAGTCTGGCAAACAGTGCACAGTAAATATTACTATTATTTTTAAAAATATATTTTAACTTTTTGTTATTTTTAAAGCATTGTAACTAGGTTAATATTGTCAAAGGAAAATTGTACCAGACAAGGAAGACTTTTTGCAAGACTATCGCAATAGGGAAGAGAAATTTAATTAACTTCTGAAACATAAGGCTGGGAGTGTTTAAGAGCTGGGTGAACGAGTGGAAAAGTAGTAACGAGTGGTAGCAGGGAGTTTGGTCAGTGTGATTCCACCATCTCTGTTTTATTCTCCCCACTAAGACAAGAAAATAGGGGTACTATCTTTCTTAATGATTACATTTCAAAGGGATGGCTCCCGGGTCCTTGAAAAAGATATTCCTGGATTGTAAAACTGGCAAGAAGCTCAGAGAAGATTTACATCTCAAAGGGACAAAGAAAGAAATTTACGGTTTCAAGTTTTCTAAGGTAAAAACTCTAAGAAAAGGGAGGTCAGGGGCCAAGAGTCAGGAAGGAAACTGTCTAAAGTTTAGTCAGGCTGAGAACATTAAGGTCATCTTGGTCAATAGTAACTAATAATTAAATGACAAAGTACGACTTTTCAGTCTCTTATTTTGTACCTTTTTCTTTCCCAGGAACAATGACATACTGCCATTTTTACTCTGAGGAAACATTATTCAGATGGAATTGAATCCCAGGATGAATGCAGAATTTTAGGTCTGCTCCTAACTGTTCTAAATGAAATTTAAGTTTTCTTTTTTGGAGAAATTGAATCCCAGGGCACTGAGAAAAATGCATGGAAAGTTGTTATCACCTACTGCAATATTTTCATAATTATGTGGAATGTGAAGATTAGAATAAAAAAAAGAGTCATGTCTTTCAGGAAGGTAGAGAAGTTAGATCCAAGACTAGTGATATTTAACCAGGGATATATTTATATTTTACCAGCGAAAAATGTGAGAATTAATTTTCTAATATCACTGCGTGCTTGTGTGTGTGTGTGTGTGTGTGTGTGTGTATGCACATGTACTTGGAGTGGAGATAACTGGTAAACCCCAGATAAGTTCATAAATTGCTGAGACTTATACGGATAAAAAGCTGATAGATGAAGGAATCACCCAGGGATCTCAAACTCAAATGCTTTTGGGGCCATCCCAGGAACATAAAAGTGTGAAGCAGTAAATCAATATGGAGTACAGAAACCAATGGAAAGTTAAGAATGCATGTGCCTTCCTAAAGTCACTGATATCTTTTTAACCTTTGAGGTCCAAAAACTATATGTCAACTATGAATTCCAACTGTGTCTATAAAACTGGTATCCATGATTAAAATCTGGATTTTGTCAAGGATTTTCCCAATGTCTATCAAAATATTATATGACCATCAATGGAGAAATTCAGATTTGGGATAAAGTTAGGAGAATTCGTAACTGGTGGAATACTGCATCAAAAAAGATTACTGAATAATAAAACATATCTGATTATATGTCCAAAGTTGCCTCTTCAAAAATCTTAATCATTTGGAAGACATCGTTTCTGAAGAAAGAGCAAACAATTTGGGTAGGATAAAATGATCATATCAAGTTTGAATGATGGAGTAGACCTGAGAAGAAATTGTGATGAAAATGGAGTCCTGAAATCAGGTCTAAAAATGAACTGACAAGTACAAAATAAGAAGCTACAGCTTGGCTGTATGGAAAACAAATAAAGAACGAAGATTCATAGTTGCTGGCAAGCTTGATAAAAATCAATAAGTATAGGCAAATTTAAGTAGTCATTCTTAAATAATTGTATAAGCATAAGTAACAAAACAAAACAAAAACCAACTTACTAATTACTTGTGAAAGAAGAACATTGACTTTGGGATCATAATTTTGTGTGAATATCAATTCTGCTACTTCCATTAATCAAATAGTTTGATCAAATGTAAAATGGGAATAAAACATATCACATGACTTTGTGATTAGTAAATGGCATGAAAGCCATGGCATATGTTACTATGTCCCTGACATATCACTGATTTTCAGTTAATTAAAATAAATTAATTTTTTCCACAGAGAAATTATTTATTATAATCCCCACATTAGATAATTGAGGCTGAAAGAGGTACCCAAAATTTTTAGATCTACTAATCAGAATAGCCAGAACAAGAACTTGGATCTCTAATTCCTGACTTCTGTTCCTTCCACATCACCATACATTTTCACTCATAAGGAAAAATAAGATAAATAAAAGAGAATGAAGCTGATTGAAGAGGTAAAAAATACAGTTTGTTACTAGCATAAATCACTAAGTCAATCCTTCTCTATTGAGGAGAATTAGTATCAGCAGAAAACCATTGTTTAAAGGATGACTTTCATCTGAAAAATAAATCACAAAAATCATGATTTCTCCTTTGCCAGATATCTCTTTTTCTTCATGTGTATTTCACCCTTTATAACTGCAAAATATCATTAAATTGAAAACTGAACCAGCAAATTCCTTTTAATCCTCATTTCCCCTGTTGCTTCACTGATTTACAACAATCTTGGGCATCAATCTGCCTTCCAACGTAATCCTGTCATAACTAAAGGATTACATTCTTTTCTATTGAACAAATTTTAATGCCACTGTGCTAGTTATTGATGTAAGAACAAGAATAAATGTAATATAGTTCTTACTGTCATTAAAAATTCAGTAAAGGTTAGGAAAACAGGAAAGTACGTAAATATTTGGCACAGAAATAGATAGACGGGAGAGAGAGATGACAGAAGATTAGATAGAAAGATAAACAGATGATAGATAGATAAATAGATGATAGAGAACCGTAAGAAAATAGGGGAGAATTAAAGTTACTGGACTAACTATGAAAATGGTTGGAAATAATGTTCCAAACTTTAACAATTAGCAAGATAGTATGCACAATATTTTTATCTTATTCCTGTGACCTAGAGAATGGTAATATGTCTTAGGATATTTGATGTCAAGAAACAGCCTTGTGTCATCAAACGTAAAGTAGTAGTATCACGTAAGGTAAAATCAGGTATTCTACAAGGTAGTACACTGGAATGAATATGGACTTTAGAGGAAAATAATCCAAAATATTTGTCTTGCTTATGGCACTCATGGGTCATGAGAACCAGAAAAAGGTATATAATCCTCTATCCTCATTGTCTTTATCTATAAAACAGACATGATGTCTATTATATAGGTTATCAGAGGGTTAACCGAGATATTTGTAATGTACTGTGCTCGGTATAAAGATATATATGCTCTACTTTCCTGATCCATATTTTTTATTGTTTCAATGGCTATCATTTTGGGGGGACATGTTGAGTTCAGATTTTATAACAAGCTTTAAAATATAATTAATATCAAATTTCATTTTTAATTAATAGAATCTTATAAAAGGTCATAGAAGAATTCTTTTTGCCAATTCTATGTATTTAATTTGTTATATACAGAATCCTTTGGCAGAATTTATTTTATAACAAATGAAGTCTTTATCAGTGCTTGTGTTACTGTATCCAAAAAGGCCCATATTAAATTTCAGGTATTATACTCTTGTAAGTATTCCAAATTAGAGCCAACCTGTGGGACTACTCTTTTGCCAGAATTAAAGTTACTGTATATTCATATTTTGGTTCTAAGATTTATGTAGAAATGACACAGAATCATCCCATTAATTGCTATATGATTTTTCAATTTTCCATTTCTTCAATGAAAACCTTTAAAAATCAGGAAAAAAAATTAGGTAAAAGAAAAAGTAGATGTGCTCATACCCACCACATCCAAGTTAAGTTCTTGTCTTTAGAAGTCATGTCTCAGTGGCATTTGAAGGACAGAAGCTTTCAATATTCATGATATTTGTTTGACAAAATGAATTAAAGACAAGATAAAATGAAGATACTTTCGTTATAAGTCTGGAGGTCTTCCGAATGGCAGAACCTGCAATCAACTAAATGACTAGTCAAAGAGAAGACAAAAGGAAAAGGAAAGCCTGGTTTACAGCTTGTACTGTGTGTTTCCTCTAAGTCTGGCAATAAAGTGAGAATATTGCTTCTGTGCTCATTAATTATTTATCACTAGCTCTTCGAACTTCTGAACAATTTCTGTTGAAGGAACTACAATACACATGGAGTTATTCATCAAACGCAGATGTTTGCACATTCCCTTTAAGGCTATAAACACGAATGCCAGCTGTCCAACGAGAATCAGCAGAGCTCTGATTTATTAAAAGTAGTGAATTCCTCCATATATTGAAAACAGCAAAAATATCAGGTTCTGCTAAATTAATAGGGATAAAATACACATATTGCCACTTGTGGAAAAAGATACAGATATTATAGGTAGGGTGGACAATGTAAAAATGTGTTTGTCTATTGGAGAGATGAAATAAAGTCAGATAAAAGAAAATGTATCCTGGTACTTTTATCGCAATGTAACTCAAACTACTACTCCTTTGACTTATTAATTTGGACTGATTCCACCAACTACACAGTCAGACTTAAAACAAAAATCCTTTGTACCAAGAGTTAAAAGACAGATTCTTTAAGAGAATTTTGTTTTCTTGATAATGAAGGATTCCTGAATGTAATATACAGTTACCAGCATCATAGCAATGGCCTCTTCAAAATTTCTCCATATAACTCTTTACTTTCTTTCTCAATATTTCCATCTTTTCATCACTCCTTCTCCTACTGCCAATTGCTTTTGCCCCTAGATCTTTACTAAAACTACCCTGTAAAATAATTATTTTCTAATTTACTGCACATAAAAAGTATAGCAAAAGCTTGTTAAAAGGCAGATTCTTGGGGTCTAGCTTGCCAGATTCTGATTAAGAAGGTGGAAATTACAAGCAGAGATAGTGAGGAAGAATTAGGATTCAGAATTTTTTAAAAGATTTTTTATTTATTTATTTGACAGAGAGAGGGAGAGAGAGCACAAGCAGACAGAGCAGCAGAGGGAGAGGGACAAGAAGGGTCCCTGTTGAGCAGGGACCCCAGCGTGGGGCTCTATCCCAGGACCTCGGGGACCATGACCCAAGCCAGAGGCAGTAGCCTAACTAACTAAGCCACCCAGGTGCCCCAGGATTCAGCATTTTAAATCTAGGTTACCAAAGCTCCAGATAAAATTAGCTACAACTTATCACAAAATCTACTCTTGTTTTACATTTTTTAATTAATTTATTTATTTGAGAGAGAGAGAGCGCATGGGGAGACACTTGCAAGCAAGTGGAAGGGCTGTGGGAGAGGGATAGAGGCAGACTCCCCATTGAGCATAGAGCCCAATGTGGGGCTTGATCCCACATCCCTGAGATCATGACCTAAACCAAAATCAAGAGTCAGACACTTAACCAACTGAGCCACCCAGGCATTCCTGGTTTTAAGTTCGTTCTTTCTTTCTTTTTTTTTTTTTTAGATTTTATTTATTTGTCAGAGAAAGAGAGAGAAAGCACAAGCAGGAGGAACAGCTGGCAGAGGGAAAGGCAGGCTCCCCACTGAGCAAGGAGCTCTATGTGGGACTTGATCCCAGGACCTTGGGATCACCACCTGAACCGAAGGCAGATGCTTAACCAACTAAGCCACCCAGGTGTCCCATTAAGTTCTTTAAATAAAGTAATACACCCTTCATTTTCTAAAAATTCAAGCGATATAGAGGTATAAAAAAATAAACTGAAATCTCTCTCCCCACATTTTCCCACTCTTATAACCTAAAGTTAATCCGTGTTAACATTTGAATGAAAATCCTTATGTATATATTATTTTAGTGCATGGGTATGCATAATATGTTTCATTTTTGTAAAACATGACATTATATAGCCAGCTACATTTCTAGCATTGCTGGTTTACTTTAATATTCAATTGATCACTTTGACTTTGCTAAATAGAAAAATATCTGCAATTTATGAGAATTTTTATACCCTCCTTTCCATATTTCATATAACTTTTCAAGAGCAGTAATAATAGAAAGGCTTGAATTTTCACTCGCTGAATATCATATGCACTGTAAGATTTTGTAAGGAAACTTCGTCTGTGTGGAGAAGACACCTCAAACCACAGTGCTATTCCCAACATATTCCCTACGGTTGAAAATTTTCAGCTCTCTGTTTGACATCTGTATATGGATGTTATGGCAACACAACAACTTTTATAAGTCTAAAATGAAACTCGTCTTTGTTGAAAAGGATGCAAATGGTGAGAGTCATGTCTTCATTTGTTTTCATGAAGTACTGTCCTGCCTCTCCTATTCCTCTGTAAATTCTGTCCATTTCTTACATTCAACTGTCCTCCATTTTCCTACCTTGGAAATTTACAACTTTGAGAGGCCCTGTGGTCAGTAGGTAAGTCCCCAGTGACTAAATGCTGCTTCCATGATAAATGGAAGTACTAGAATCTTTGTTGAGTTTGAGGCCCCTGTGTTGAGGGTCTTGTCACCCTAGTTTAACTTAACAGTTATTCAGTTTAAAGTCTTATAAACAGTCTCATCTTCCATCTTTGCCTTTCTGTCTTGGCTCCCATCAACGATATAAAGTATTACAGGAAGTATAGTTGTTATGGCCAAGGGACTGGAAAAACTGCTTGACTCCAAGCCCTGACTCAGCCACTTACTTATTTGTGCCTTTGTGCAACTTATTTAACTTAATTGTCTCATCTTTAAAAGGAGTTAATATTGGCGCTGACCTAACTTATAAGGTTGATAGAAACAAAAGTAATAAAGCATGCAATGCGCTTAGAATTGTACCAAGCACAGAGCTGTACACCTGTGTTTGTTTAGCGTTTATTGTCCTAGACACTGAGCATAATCATTAAACCCTCTACAAAGAAAGGTAGTGCAATGACCTCAAATAGCACTTGATTTCCAACATGCTGCAGTGAAGGCAAGGAAAGTCAAAGCAGAACTTGATTTCCAACATGCTGCAGTGAAGGCAAGGAAAGTCAAAGCTTGAGAGAGAATTAGAGAATATTTAGAAAAAGTACAGATTAATGTATTGGAAAAAAAACCTTATTCTGACATACTAGATTATTGAAAAAAGGGAAGCATTAATTGCTGTGTCCAAATTAGATCATTTTTTGGCCTCATGGCAAACAGAAAATTAAGGACTCAGAATAAAAATTGCACAAAAAGAACATTCTAAACATTTAGCAGCAAGACAGTGAAAGTACACAAACTTTAGTACAATAATATTTGAAATATTTGGTTCTAAGCACAATATAGATGGAAATACAACCGCTTCTAGAATACTTTATGAACTCTTTTATTCCCTCTCAAAACAATGAAATAGTTTCAATTAGCTCTGTCTCTTGGCATATATTAATTCAAGACATAAATTGAAAAGATAGATACCTAAAATATTACTTTCTTCCATCACGAATAATTACCTGGGCTTCCTGGAAAAATGTAAGTTCTCTAAAGAATCTTATAATGTAAATACTGTATCATTCACTAGATATTTTTTCCATAGTTAATTTTACAAGGTCATCATGAACATTTGACTGCATAACAATTTTGGAATTAGTTGGAATTGAAACTTAGCTTTATAAGAAATTACAGCCAGTAAAATATAAAATCTTACATCAGGTTTAAAATTACGCATTAGTACTTTAAAACCTTGATAAATCTCAAACACTCCCTTCTATTATGAAGGGATTAACATTTTGCAACCTCAGTGGACATAAATAATTAGCACTGATTTATGAAGAAAAAAAAAACAGGTTTTAAGATGATTGTTGTTTTTCTATTTGCTTAATCTATGACCAATTAAAAGCTCTAGAATTCAGGGAATTTAGTGGGGACAATGTTTTTGAAAGCTTCAGTAAAATAATAAATGAAGCAGAGGAAATTTGGTATGTTAAGTGTGAAGAAAAACAAGCAACAACAGAAAAAAAACAAAAACCTAAAGCTTTCAAAAAGGTGGTGGGGATCACTGCAAAACTGTTTGCCGGTTTATAAAATCAAGTTGGGATACTGTAGATTGTATCTTTGTCATGTGGTTTAACTCCCTAGCTAGTAAACTGGAACTATAATGATGATATTATATCGATTGCACACCAACGCCTGAAAAGATGATCCCTTAGTACTCTCAGTGGTGTTACTAGCACTAAAAGAAGGAGACAGGGATTCAGAAAAGTTTTAATCTAAAAAGCAAATCCTTCAGACTCTACTTCTTTCTTGTTTTCTCTTTAAGAAGACACCAGCTTCTTCAAACCAATTCATATAAGTCAAAGTAGGAAGTTCTTACTCTGAAAGAAAACTGAGTACAAATTATACAAAGCTAAAAAAGTTGGAGGAACTTCCTTTTACTAATTCGTATTTATAATTGTTTACATAGTCTGATTTTTCAGGTGCTAAGACTCTAATTTCCCAGGCAACGATCTTAAACTCCTCATTAGATGGCTTAATTATCCCATTGCGGGTTCTACGTCATTCTCGAACATTAGGGTGATATTATTTCCTCTCGATTCAACTGTTCTTTAACTTGATACTACTTATCTTTCCCAGAATTTTGCTTAGCTTTTCTTTACAAGTCTTTTTCCATAGGTTATCCTGATCTTCTTGAAAGCAAACAAACAAAGCCTAAGCTGGTTCTTGTTGCTTACAAGCCATGAAGTGATTCTCCCCTAGCTAATTCTACAATTCTAAGTACATCAAAACATGCTCTGCTACCAAGAGTTCTTTCCTGAATCTTTTACTCTTAACACCCATCCAGGCCTTTAGGTTTTTCTAAACTTGGTATATTTATTTTTATTTTTCCTTTTGTTGCATTTTTATATTTACATCTTACATTATGATATTACATTTCATATTTTCTTTGATTTGTTATCTCAATATAATATCATTTTACTTAAAGTCTATATTTGCATTTAAAATTTTGCTAATACCATTTGTGTAAAACATGCCCACAATTTAGGAAATGGATTTGCATCACAGGCCAAAAGATTAGTTCAATATGATATGACATGCAACATGAGGGGCGCCTGCGTGGCTCAATTGGTTAAGCATCTGCCTTTGGCTCAGGTCATAATCTCAGGGTCCTGGGATGGAGCCCTACGTTGGGCTCCCCATTCAGCAGGGAATCTTCTTCTCCCTTTACCCCTCCCCCACAATTGTGTTCTCTCTCTCTGAAACAAATAAATACAATCTTTAAAAAAAAGGTTGTATTTATTTAATTGAGAGAGAGCATGAGCAGGGAGAGGGGCAGAGAGAGAGGGAGAAGTAGACTCCCCACTGAGCAGGGAGCCCTATTCGGGCTCCATCCCAGGACCGAGGGATCATGACCAGAGCTGAAGGCAGATGCTTAGCTGACTGAGCCACCTAGGCGCCCCTAAATAAAATCTTAAAAAAAAAAAAAAAAGAAACACGAGAATGACTTCATAAATTTCTTTCCGGTTCTATTTCTGGAGATATGTAAACCAGAAGAAATGTGTTATACCAACCAACTATCTGGTCACGTATAGCTTTTGTAGACAAGGCCCGGACTATATTTTAAATTTGTTAAAACAATATCTTTCAGGGCACCAGGGTGGCTCAGTGGGTTAAAACCTCTGCCTTCGGCTCAGGTCATGATCTTGGGGTCCTGGGATGGAGCCCCTTATCGGGCTCTCTGCTCAGCAGGGAGCCTGCTTCCCCCTCTCTCTGCCTGCCTCTCTGCCTACTTGTGATCTCTCTCTCTCTCTCTCTGTCAGATAAATAAATAAATAAAATCTTTAAAAAAAAAAACAAAACAAGAAAACCCAATATCTTTCATTGGCAAGCTATTTCATGGCTTACATAACATTTTAAAAACATGATGTAATTTGTTTTATTTGACTTTTGTAAAAATGTTATTATAAAAATCATATACCAATTTTGCCAACAAAGAATCAGTGCCCATGGCTACTAATTTCAGGCTTAGAATCAGCATTCAAATTTATACACTACCACTGTATATTCTGTTACTCCTTTCCCCAAAGTGCAGAACTTGGCTGAGTGAGACTTTTTGTATAAGTTGATTCATACCCAAATAAAATTGAGTTAAGAAGGTAAAAATATTTTTGTAGCTTTTACTTAAAAATCTGTAGGTAATTACATTATGTTTGTAGTAGACTTAAAGAGAATTTTTAAAAACATAAAGTAAGAACAATTTATTTTCCTAAGGGAGATCAAAACTTAAAGATGAGTAAGTTTTCCTGATACCCAAAAGAAGCAGTAACTGGAGGATAAACATACGAATCATGTTTCTCCGATTCCTATTTTTGCTGTCATATGTTCCATAATAAGGGAAACAAGTGAAAACTTCTTGTTTATGATTTCATTTTTTCCAGTTCTCAAATTTCCATGTAATATTACATAAAAAATTAAATCTTTATTAACCCAAAGAAAAAGACCCTCATCAAAAACAACAAAAACAATTTAATGAAGTGACACAGGACATCCTTTTATCTGTGGACAACTGTACCTGAATCAAATAGAGAGAAGGGGAAGCCTCCTGAATACAGATTCTATGTGGATCTAACCCCAGAGGACACTAACAGGACCTAGGAAGTGACCTCTGTTGTGTTTCCTAAGACAATGGAATCACCATATATTAGATTTCCAGCATAACTGATTTAATCATACACTTTGTAAAAATATTAAATTTAGAGTGAGGGGAGAAAAGAAAACAACTGAAAAATAATTTCCCCACATTTAATAAGTGAAAATATGCAGACCCCAGAGAACCCAGTGGTTTAGTCAAGATTACATAGACAAGAAATGAGCCTGGACTCAAGCCCATAACTCCTGATTCTCAGTCCAATTATGTTTCCTTTTCAATAAATTGTTACATTTCAAGAATAACAACAACAACAAAAATTGTTTAGAACATCTGACTTAAATCTGTGGTATTACGGGAGAAAACACTAAGCTGTCCGATTAACACAGACTATGTCTTAAAACTCAAACTATGAAGTAGAAATGAGCAATAGAAATAAAGCAGCAGTTGTGTTATTACACTGGTGTAGAAAAATTTTCATGAAAATACATTAAAATACATTACGCAATACATTATACAAAGAGCTACTTTGAAAATAAAGTAGAAATCTAAGCTGAACTATCATCTATTTCCAGGAGGGTTATGAAAAAATAATTGCTTTTCACAATTTAACATTATAAATAAAGCAACTGTGATATGTACACTCCATTTGTTGACAGAGAACTTATTTCCTCGTGTCATAGTCAGTGGGTAAATGGAAATGAATGAATCATGTGCCCTTTCATTTCACTAGCCTTTAGATTTAATTGAAGAAGACTGCCTTGCTAATCGCCATCTCAGGGACTCTGTGAAATTGCTTATTAGGTTATCTTTCATTGTTAATCACTTTCCAGACTAAAAAGGCTCAAGCACCTAGCACAAGGATTGAGAAAAAAACAATATTGTTAGTATATAGTTTCCCAATTCATATGTTTGTAAAACAGACATATCATTCATATGGAATTACAAGACTATGCTTCTGATTAGTCATATTGTAGTTTAAAATGAAAAAAAAAAGAATAAAACCATAACAAAATTGGTTTGCAATTTTGCTAAATTGTTAAGAAGGGGATAATCACAGATTTGATTCCCTGATACAGCAAAATACGTTTCCAGGTGGCATTGTGCTTGTCAGAATGCTGTGTAACTTGCTGTTAATGAAGGTTTGGGTCAGCTTTCCAGATTCTCAGCATAGATACATCTTCCATCTCAGTTCATAGGACACAGAGTACTGGAAACCTACATTTTTGTGTGTGTGAAAAGATTTTCTGTCACACGTTAATGCATAAATAGAGCATTCTTCTACAATCTGACAGCAAAGGGTAGCATCCAATGTGAGTAAAAAAAAAGTGTTTGTGTGTGTATACACACACATATGAACGCTTTTAGAATAATTGTTTTCCATAATTTAATACTGTAAATGTAATAATTTGCAGTAGTGATAATCTAATTTTCTCAAAGCTACTAGATAGAAATTATTGCTTTCCTCTACTTTGAATAAACTGTTGTCAGACACCCATAAATGGTAAAAATTAGACCAACACATTATAAGAATTCTGTGATTTGGCATCCTCTTCATACTTTGTTTCCTTCAGTTTGTATTCAAATCAGAGCCAATTAATTTTTAAGAAAAAAAAATTCCATAGCATGATAATAAGGTAGCTATCACTTTTGATCACTTAAGAGATTTCACAAAATTGGCTGAAATTATAGGAATTACTCAACATATCCTTTCTTATTTCGAGTATGTTCAAACAGTAAGAAGCATTATGCCCTGTTTACAGATGATGAGACTGAGGAAAAGAGGCCTGAAATTACTTTCTCCAGAATGCATAGCTGGCAAATGATAGAGCTAAGAGTTTAGATCACATTTGTTGAATGCTAAAGCCTATGCTCTTACCCTGACCAGCACTGCCTATCCTAACAAGCTTAAATTCAATGACCAGGTGATTCCAGATGACATCGTCAAAATTTGAGAAACAGCTGCGTAACTTATGTTCCATCTCAGGAACAACTTCACAACATTCTCTAGTGAGGCATCTCTTTGGGTTGAGAGACTTATAGTCCATGTGTTTATGTGATTTTTGATTATGATTTAAAAAAGATCAATGATGAAACCAAATAAACAAAAAATTGGTCTGCTTGTAAGTTTTATATGAAGAAGCCAAGAGACACTTTAAAGCTTAAATATCATGTTTTTTCTAATTATAAAGTAATATTAGTTTTTATAGGTAACTTAAACAACAGAAAAATAAATAACAGGGAAAAAAATTATCAGCCAAAATTCCATAATCCAGGAGCAATTTATGTAAATATTCTGCACATTTCCTTCCATAACATGAAATATATATGGAAGTAGATTCCATATATATTATTATATATTATACTATATATAGTATATAGTATAGAATATAGTATATAGTTTAGTTTATTTTAATTATGTATTTATATTTATAGGTAAAGAACAAGAACATAAATCTTGCATATTTGCCTATAAATCTTTGTCCTATGTTTACTTTTTATTAGAAAAAATTCTAGAAATGAACTGGGAAAAAAATTGATTTACCTTACCAAAATTTCTTTACAAGAAATTTATACCAACTTATACAGCCAACAGCACTATATGAGAGTAATTAATATCTTACCATTAGTGGTTGCCAAGGTGTGAAGCCCAGATCCCCTTTCAGAACTAAGACTCTCATAATCCAAACTGCCAGAAGTACTGCTTACCAACAGTTTACACCTGAATTCCTCCCCTAAAACCCTCCTCAAGGTTAACCCACCTCCCCCTGGGCACCTATTTTCTATGACTAGTGTCAGCCTTAAAAATAAAATAGCCAGGGGCGTCTGGGTGGCTCAGTCGGTTGGGCGGCAGCCTTGAGCTCAGGTCATGATCCCAGGGTCCTGGGATCGAGCCTCACATCAGGCTCCTTGCTCAGCAGGGAGCCTACTTCTCCCCTGCCTGACATTTCCCCTTCTTGTGCTTGCTCTCTGTGTCTCTCTCTCACTCACTCTGTCAAATAAATAAATAAAATATCTAAACAAATGAATAAAATAGCCAGTTATTTTACTTATAAGCTGATGTATTCAGGAATAGCAGAGGAATTACAATTTGGGACATTTGTAAGCTATGGGGAACCCTAGACAAGTCCTAGGAGACAAAGGGAAAGTCAATTTTTATTAGGTTTTAGGAGGAAATTGAGGAGGGTTGTTTTAAACAAAAGTTCATTGGAGAACAAGAGTTCATGGTTGTGATGTTCACTACTTCACTAGTTCACTAGTTGCTAGCAGTGGTTAATTTGTTGTTGCTGGGGCAGAGAAGGATCTTCCTTTTTCTTAAAAAGCAGGATATGAAATTCCATATGAAAAATGTCCTCCCTTGTCAAGCTAATTCTTACCTTCCTTCTTTCTGTGGGTTATGCAGGCTGCCACCCGTGGTAGATGTGTGAGAGTTCCTCTGGCAAGCTTTCCTGACGCCATTTTTAAAAAGGTTTCCTTTATTAATTTTCAGACTGGTTAAGGTACAGGGACAAAAGTCCAGACCCCTTGACTCAATTCAAGACATTTCTAAAGGACCATCCCAGCTTCTGAGCTCCCCACAGGATTGGCTTAGACTTTGTTGTAACTGGATAAGGTTCAGATTCTCACTGGACCTCATCCTGCTTCCCCATTCCCTCGCAGGTATTGTAGCAAAAACACTCCTCAATAACCTGCCTTCAAATAAATCTTCTTCTGAGGCTGTTCCCAGTGAAACTGGAATTAAGACATATCAGTTGTTAACGTCTCCCCTCACATGCTATCCCTCTCCTTTCATGCAAGACTGTCTTCTCTACTGTCTTTTGGTGATGCTTTGTGCTTTTCTTCCCATTGTCTTAGTTTGTAGCTGTAGATAGTGTGTATTTTTTGATACTATGAATAAAATGAATTCATACACTTTACTACCTAAAAATAATAATTTCTTTTCATTACAATCCCTCAAACACATCTAAAGATAAACTAGGAAATATTCATAAAGAATACAAAGTTAACAGTTGGTTAAGCAGCTGCCTTCGGCTCAGGTCATGACCCCAGTGTCCTGAGATAGAGCCCTGCATTGGGATCCCTGCTCAGAGGGAGCCTGCTTCTGCCCCTCTTCCGTTCATGTGCTCATGGGTGTGCTCTCTCTCTCTTAAATAAATAAAATCTTTAAAAACAAGATTAATATATTTAATATGCATAGCGTTATTGCTAACTAGTAATCAATTACTAATACTAAGATATAATGATTACCAGAAGCATCTTCTACATATTTTGCTTTAAATGAGCCAATTTTGTTGTACCCAAATTGTAAAGTAGGTAGGGGCAGACCTGCGGGTCAAAGGCTGGAGTCTGAACACCCACTGTGCTCCTTCAGCCTCTCTTTCTCCTCACTTCCCCGGTTTCACAGCGAGTACAATATATCTGTGCCATTTGTGTCACTAGCCTCCGCTTTTCTGTATCATAGTGAAGGAGTACAAAATGCAATTTGTCCGTTAGGAAATTATTGGTCCAGGTTGGCAGGGGCAGATGGAGAACTGAGGATCAGACCGGCAGGTCGGCTGTGATGTAATTAATTATAGGCATGCAATTTGGAGTTCAAGCTGATGACAATTCCGCTACACAACCCAGAGAGAGAGAGTACACACAAACTGATGCCGTCCCAAATCGTTGGCAAAAAAAGAGATCATTGTGTTTTATTCTGCTCACAAGTGTAACTCATAAAAATTATCATCTTAATGGAAAGAACTAATGCACCTTTTTCTTCATTAAATTTTACTTGAAGTTGTTTTTACGAGTTATAAATGGCTAATTCATCAGTGTTCTTTACGGTTAAGGGCTGTAGGGTTTTCTCTTTCCATTCATGAAATAGTATAAAGAAAAATATCCAATTAAGCCACATTTTCTGAATTTTTCTACTCTATTTAAAAAACATGTAGTATCAGTAAAAATAGCTAAAAGAAAAATCAATCATTTAATATTCTCCTAAATTCATTTAACTTTACTTTACTGGAGCATATGTATTCGAAAGGAATGAACACTTACATTAAGTAATTTATTCTCGTGGTTGGTGCACCTAATATGTGTTATGTTCTGAGTCCAGTTCAATTTATAGGAAAAAAATCTGGTTTCCACACTGATACAAATTAATGATATATGTTGACTGTACATAAGAAACAATTCCATTTATTGAATTTTTAAATTTTAATGTTTAGAAAAACACAGAATGTTTAAGAGCATGATTTTTCCTGTGCTTTCTCCAATTTTCATTTCTACAGTTCTCATTTCTGAGCCTTTTAATGTTTTAAGTTTCTCCTAAAATTTTCAACATTCTTAGAATTACTCAATTTATCAACATTGTTTTCTAGTATTTCTCAGTGATATTTTTGAGTCAGCATAAAGCTCTGAAAGATATTTTTGAGAAAATTCTCACTACAAATAATATCAATTTCACATTTTATTCCAACAGTGATTGTGCAGTTCGAATGCCATGCTAAGGAGGCTGGAGTTTACTTCTTAAAATCAGGATCCGTGATAAATATATTTGTGTAAGGGAATGGCTTAAGAGATTTTATGCTGATTTTGAAGGCACTAGGCAAGACCACTTGAGGAACAAGGAAAAGAAAATCAGGAAAACTTCAACTATAAGATATTATATAGTTAAATATATTATTCCGAGATATATCTTCAAGATATTATTCCAAGTGTGAGTTTATAAGTTCCTAAACAAAGTTTAAAGAAGAAATTTAAAGGAGTGGACAGGTCTGAGAACTTTGTTATTATTCTTCCTTAAAAATGTCCTCATTTTATTGCCATCCTATCCTCTATCCCTTCCTTTCTTCTTTCTTTCTCTCTACGAATAATAATTTACTGACTAATATAAGTTAAGTAGTGAATGAGCACCAGGAAAAGAAAATGCATAATCTCTACCTATTCACTCCTTTTCTTTACTAGTTCTCTTTTGTATTTTTAATATACTGACTGCATTTTTTATGTTCTTACCCACTCTTTTAAAAGCTTTATATATACTCTATATGTACCGGCAGTTTCTTTTGCAGTTGTTTGAAAATATGCTAAAAAAGATAACCTATATAAAGAAAGAAAATAACCCTTAATATAACTCTATTAAAAGCTAAGAGGTTATGTATCTTTGCTTATTCACCTATATGCTTCCTCGACTTTTTAAATTAAAAGTGTGTTTTAGGGGCACCTGGGTGGCTCAGTCAGTTAAGCATCCAACTCTAGGTTTTGGCTCAGGTCATGATCTCTTGGGTTGTGAGATCCCCTCCCACCCCACCCTAGCTCTGTGCTCAGCCAGAAGTCTGAGATTCTCTTCCTATCCCTCTGCCTCTCCCCTACTTGTGCCCACATGCATGCATGCGCGCGCACACACACTCTCTCTCTCCCTCTCAAATAAATAAATCTTTTTAAAAATACATTAAAAGTAGGTTTTAGATACAGATACTTATTTCATTGTTTTATATACGTTTTCTTTTCAGTAACATTTTTTGAGAATTGCAGCACTTCATCATCAGGTTGTAATAATTATCTAAATTCTTTTTCACAAAATCAGGACTCTGGTTATTTTGTGCCATGACTTTCTTTTAAATAGTGAATTTAATGTTTACATCAATGATATACGCTTATTACAAAATGCTCGAGAAAATCACAACAAAGAACAAAACATCTTGTTACTGTTATTCTGTGCTATGACTTTTTAAATATTTTTCCTGTTTTAAGTTTGACAAATTCCATCTTTTCATACTTCTTTAAAAAGCTCTGTTAACACCATCAATTATGAAATACTTAGCTAAATCTAACAGAATAAGAACAAGATCTATATGAGAAAACTACAGAACTCTGATGAAAGAAATTAAAGCTCTTACTCAAAATTTTCTGTGCTGTCATTTGATCTCTTAATTTAGCTGTATGATCAATTAAAATTGTTTTATAATTACTTAAATTATGGAGGCATACTTCTTCACCTGAATAAAGATTTTATCTGGGAATCTTTCTTGCATAGTTGTTTCTCCTTTGTCTTCCACAAACACTACCCTAAAATGACTTGAAATTTTTTCTCGTGTAGGAAATGTTTTTTTTATTTGAGTGCTTCCTTATAAAGCTTTGTTTTATTATGTTTATCATTCAAAACATTCCAAAATATTTCCAAATATTTTATCTTTGATTTTGTCCTGAATGAGGTGAAACACCAGTTTGAATACACAGATCCTATTTAACTGTGAAAATGTTGAATCCATGTTACCTAGATTTTATTTTTTATTTGTTTTCATTTCTCCTTAGAACATTTTCTCTTCTGTCTCTTTCCTATATATAAAATGATCTCTAATCTAACTTATCTATATGACTTTTTCTTTTGCAAATTTGGAGAACTTTTCAGTGGTCAGTGATTTGATTTTCCTTAATATAAATTTCACTTTGTATTGATTCCAGGGGGATTTAATTTTGTCTTTGCATTTGTTGGGATTCTTGCAGTCTTTCATAATCATGTCAAATTCCTCTTTCAGCTCATTCTGAAAGCATCTTTTCATGTTTGACTTTTCAACGCATCTTAGAAATTTCCATTCCAATGTCTTCTGTCCTAATAATTATTTGCTCCAATTTTTATAGGCCAAGCCATTCTTAATTCCATTGGCAATACAAATAAAAATGTTGCCAATGTTTCCTTCTAAATTTTGCAGTAGACTATTTTTAGGGCTGCGCTCTTCTTCCTTTTATTCTTGGTAGTTACCTATTCATCCACTCACCCCACGGGGGTGTTTTCTCAAAGGCACTTATTTCCTCCTTCTTTCTTTTCCTTTTCCTTCTTTCTCTCTCTCTTCTATCCTTCCCTTTCCCCTCCCTTCCTTCCTTCCCTTTTTTTTTTCATTTGTCCATTTTCAGTGTTACTAATAAAAACATTTACCCTTGTTTTAGGGTTTTAAATTTCAATTTTTTTTCTGGTACTAAGGAACTCTGACCCAATCAAGTATATAAGGATGTGCTAAGAATTTCATTTCTTAGAAACATTATGATCTGTGATTTTTCATCTCTATTCCCTGCCTGTAGTATTTTACTTTTGTATAAATCATCCAGGATTATTTTCAACCACATATCAGCCAGGTTATGCCTATTTATTTTCTGAGAATTGTTTTCCTTTCCTACATATGAAATAGATGTTTGAAATGAAGGAAATTGATACTTTGGTTTTTTTTTATTTATCTCAGAGTAAAAAGATGTTCGTGCAGAATATGCTTTTTACTAATACTGGTTCTATGAGTCAAATGATTGACAGTAGACTTATCTCTGAAATAATTTCCAATATGTACTTAGGTAGTACTGATTTTATAATAAAAATCCTGGATGTTCTTTAGTGAAATACTTTCCCATGTATTTATTATGGTCAAGTTTTCTGCCCAATAAAGAATAAAAGTTCTTCCAGATAGTTGCTTTTGAATAGTTAATAGGATTTCATATTATAAGTTCTCTTGCTTTAAGTCTATCCAGATATTTATTAGGATGTTGAGAAATACAGATAGTAGCTAGACTTATCATGAGGATCATTTTGTAATGTCTAAAAATATCAAATCACTATTATGTACACCTGAAACTAATAAGATATATGTTAATTATACTTCAATATAAAAAAAGATTAGATTTGTTTATAGTGTGCATAATAAGGGAAAAAAGGCAAAATTCTAAGAAAGCACAATGTATCAAGGTATGCAACTAAAGGAAGGAACTCTAAGGAAAATGAAAAGGAAAAATCACAAAGAAAGAGAAACATGAGAAAATAGTGTCTCTAAAGCTAAAGGAAGAGACATTTTTTCCAAGTGAATCAGTGTCCAAGAGTGCAGTTGACATAGAGACAAAATGAAATAAGGATAAAGCATCTATGGAGTTGGTAAATTAATGCATGAACAACATTGTCAAGTAATCGCTATGAAAAGATACCGAGAAATAGCGTATATAAAGGTAATGAATCTTAGAAGTTTGGTTCTTTCTCCCTCCACCCCCCATCCTTCTCCTGACCTTCCTCCTCCTCTTTCACCTTCCTCCTTCTTCTAGTTTTGAAATGGGGGTAACTTAAACATGCCTTTAGGTTTTACAGATGAAACCCTAGAGAGGAAAAAGAGAAACTGCTGAGGAAATGAGGTCTCAAAATAATGGTGGAAGATTAGGTTCACAACATAAGTAGAGGTATTACCTGTGAACGTTAAAGGGGACACCTCTTTTTCAAGAAGTATAAGGATATAGGTGAGAATGCCTTCAGGTTCCTTGTTAGACCAGAGGAGGGTTCCAGTTGGAATTATTTATCTTCAACATTTTGAAGGCATATTGAGAGCCAGCATAGCATTAAGAGTTGACACTAAATCTAGCTAAGTACTGAAGGATAATGCCAGAGTTGCATTCTTAAGAGTTTATTGTATAGAGACTTTTATAATAAGCTGCATATATTTATTTAGTTCATCCCATAATTCTCTGTCATCTAAGAAAATGTCTAGTAATAACCCCACTAGATATTAGAGAGAGAAAAAAATGGAAAGAAAGATAAATGTAATAGTGGGGGAGAGGGGAAAAGGACAAGACAGATCATAAAGGGCTATTAGGGACATTTGTTTCCAAAACAACTACATCAATATCAATGACATAATTCTTTCATTATGAAGTGTATTTCTGTATGGGTTTGGTTAAGTATTTTTTTTAAGTTTTTTTTTTTCTTTTTAAGATTTTATTTATTTGACAGAGAGAGATCACAAGTAGGCAGAGAAGCAGGCAGAGAGGGGGAGGGGGGAAGCAGGCTCCCTGCTGAGCAGAGAGCCCCATGCGGGGCTTGATCCCAGGACCCTGAGATCATGACCTGAGCCGAAGGCAGAGGCTTTAACCCACTGAGCCACCCAGGCGCCCCTTGGTTAAGTATTAGTAGAGCTAATTTTCTATCCTTCATTTATTTCCTTTCATCTAAACTACGGGAGTAAAACCTGTAGTCATGAAGGAATTTTGATTTCTAACTGAATAGGAAAATTCCTTAGAGGGAGAGAGGTGTGTCTCTGGTCATTCTTACAATATTCTTATAAAGTATGCACATAGAAAATTTTACATATATCTTACATAGAACCTGCAAGGAATCTAAGGGAAAAACAATGAAATAGTGACACAATCAGGGAAATTAAACAATCTTGACTGAAATTCGACTTGCAGTCAGACTGAAGCTTAAAATCCTGGGCTAATTTAAACAGTCACCTTCTAAGACAATGGGAGGGTTCCTATCAATATCCTCACATGGCCAAATATTTTATGTAAAACTTGCAAAAGTCAGATATTTTAATTGCTATTGGTTAAACTACTATTGCTTTCTACTCTGACTTTCTCTCTCACATCAGTTGGCACTGAAGTGGCCAGAGACATTTTTTAGGCTCCCCTTGAGAGTTGGTAATACTCAATTTTAACTGCCATTTGTAATAACTATTTAGAAAGTTTCAACACAATAATGAAAAGTTGCTAACTCCTTATCTGGATATTTGTAAAAGATTTTTCTTTAGTCATTTAAAAAATGATTATTAACAACAAAAAGGACCAACAGAAATGACAAAGTACAAAACAAAAATGATGAATCTGAATACTTCAGTTGATAAAAAAAAGTATTCTGACATGAACAAATTGTTATAAACAGTTGTAATATAACAGAGATGTAAAGGGGATAAATGAAATGAAAAATAATAGAAAACCTCAAACTTAAAATCATAATTAATATTTACATGAGAAATAAGGGATAAAAATCTATTTAAAATATTAAACAGTAACATAATGATACATGTAAGTTACATCATTCAGGGAAAGGAAATTACATGTGTAGAATAGAGTGTAAAGATCTATGTAAGCATTTAGATATCACTTACACAGAAAGCTGAGCATTTAAAATGATGATATGCAGATGTCTGGGTAGCTCAGTCCATTGAGTGTCCGACTCTTGATTTTGACTCAGGTCATGGTCTCAGGGTTATGAGATGTAGCCCTGCATGGGGCCCACACTGGGTGTGGAACTTAAGATTCTCTCTCTTCCTCTGCCCCTGCCCCTCCCCCCACTCCCATGCTTGCTTGGGCTTGCTGTCTCTCAAAAGGAAAAGGAAAAGAAAGGAAAGGAAAAGGAAAAGAAAAGGAAAAGGAAAAGGAAAAGGAAAAGGAAAAGGAAAAGGAAAAGGAAAAAGGAAAGGAAAGGAAAGGAAAAGAAAAAAGAAAAGAAAAAGAAAACGATGATATACAAAAGCACAATGGAAGAAAACTGACCAGAAAACTAAAATATAAATGAAAGCATTGACAGATTTCCAGACAGATAGTAAAAACATACTATGCCTTAACATGCCCTGACTAAACAGTTAGCAAAGAAGTTGCATATAGCCTAGCATATGGGGATGAAACAAAAACCTGGAAAGGAATAGAAATCATCCAGACTTGAAGTACATACTCTATGACACCAGGTTCTACAGACAAAGGAGAAAAGGCAGGCAAAGTTCATGGCAAGCTTTTAAGTATAAAACGTAAGACCGCTGGTGGAACAAGGTGCAAATGGATGCTTCTAAAATATGAAAGAATATGAAAATCATTAAAACGCAAATTCTTGGTCTTTTCTCCAGAGATTCTAGATTCATAGTTGTGGAGTGGAGTCCATGAATTTGCATTTCTCCCAAGCTCCCAAATGATGCTAATGTTGCTCATCTGGTCTGTGAACTATATTTTGAGTGGCACTGATTTAGACTTTAAATTTTATTCTAGAAACTTAGATTGGATCTTTAATTACATTTATTTAATAGTAAAATAAGATTTGACAATACAGTGCATTTGCTTTTCTTATTGGCATCTAATAAAAAGAATAAAAGTGTTTGGTTTTAACATGCATGTAAGGAAATTAGCATCCTCATATAATACTAGTGTTATTTCTTGAATCCCTAATAGCAGTTTGCATTATTAGTCTTAAATATAAACACATACTTGGATCTAACACTTTTACTTCCATGCATGTTTCTGAGGAAATAATCGAACATGTGATCAGTAATATATACATGATTATTAATCCCAGGAGTTTACTTAAGAACTAAAAATCCAAAATTTACTAATCTAAATTCTGCGTAGTTACTTTTCTGCTGAAAAAGATTCCTTTGTGATTTCTCCTTTCTAGATGGAAGTTTATATTACTGACTTTAGATCTCTCTGCTTTTCTAATATGTATATGAAATGCTATAAATTTCCCTCTAAACACTTTTTTTTGGTGTATCTCAAAAATTTTGAGAAGTTGTACTTTTGTTATCATCTAGTTCAAAGTATTTTTAAGTTTCTCTTAAGACTTCTTTGACCCATGTGTTATTTAGAAGTGTGTTGTTTAATTTCCAAGTATTTGGGGGTTTTCTAGAGAGCTTTCTGTTATTGATTTCTAGTTTAATTCCATGGAGAGTGTACTTTGTTTGACTTCTATTCTTTTACATTTCTATTCTTTTAATTTTTTTCTATTTATTTCTATTTTTAAAAATTATCTTTATTCTTATAAAATGTTTAAAGTTTTATGGCCCAGAATATGGTCTATCATGGTGCATGTTCTGTATATACTTGAGAAGATCGTATTCTGCTTTTGTGAGGTTAAGTATTCAATAAAAGTCAATTAGATCCACAAGATTGATGGTACTGTTCAGTTAAAATGTGTCTGTACTTATTTTCTGTCTGCCGCATATGTCAATTACTGATGGAGATCTGTTGAAGTCTTCAGCTATAACAGTGGATTTACCTATTTTTCCTTGCAGTGCTATCAGTTTTTGCCTCACGTATTTTGACAATCTACTGTTTGGCATGCACATCTTAAGGACTGGTATGTCTTCCTGAGAAAAGACCCGCTTTTCATTCTTAGCCCTTGTAATTTTCCTATCTAATATTTTCCAATTTTCTCTCCTCTCTATCATATCAGTTATACATTTTTCTTTTTTCCACTTTTAATGATTGTCCTATAGTTCACAGAACACATTTATACCAACCCAAGTCATTTTTCAAAAAACATTGTACCATTGCATGAGTAGTACAAGTACTTTATAGCACAGTATCCTCAATTCCTCTTTCTGCTCTAACAACATTGCTATAATTCATCCCACTCATCCATAAGCTAATTCACTGAATACATTGTTGCTATTATTATTTTAAGCAAACTGTTACTTGTTAAATCAATTAAGACTAAAAAATACAAGATTTTATTTTACCTTCATTTATTCCTTTTCTAGCGCTCTCTTTCTTTAAAGAAACGTCCAATTTCATTCTTATCTTTTCTCCTCTATTCCCTTTCTCCCTGCTTCTTTCAAAACTTTCTCTTGGGATTTTTCTGCAGTGTGAATATGTTTGCCTATGTGAGGATATTTTAGTATTTATCTCACTTGATGTTTTCTGAGGTTCTGAGATCTGTGATTTGGTGTCTTGTCATTAGTTTTAGAAAATTCTTTGCCATTATTACTTCTCACATTTCCTTTGTTCCTTTCTCTCTTTCTTCTTCTGTAATTCTCAGTTTACATATGTTTTACCTTTTATAAATGTCCCACAGTTCCTGGATACTCTTCCATCTTTTTCATCTTTTTTTTTCCTGTATGTCTTTCTATTTTAGACATTTCTGTTGACATTTTTCTAATCACTAAACTCTTTTCTCAACTGTGTCAATTTCTTTCTTTTTTTTTTTTTTAAGATTTTATTTATTTATTTGACAGAGAGGAGAGAGGTCACAAGTAGGCAGAGAGACAGGCAGAGAGAGAGAGGGGTAAGCAGGCTCCCTGCTGAGCAGAAAGCCCAATGCGGGACTCGATCCCAGGACTCCGGGATCATGACCTGAGCCAAAGGCAGAGGCTTTAACCCACTGAGCTACCCAGGCGCCCCTCAACTGTGTCAATTTCTTGATGAGCCCATCAAAGACATTCTTCATTTTTTGTACAGTAGTTTTTATTTCTAGCATTTCCTTTTCATTCCATCTCTCTACTTATACTACCTATCTGCTTTTACATGTCATCCACTTTTTCCATTATAACTTTTAGCATATTAATCATAGTTGTTTTACATTCCTGTTATGATAATTAATTTTAAGTCTGGTTCTGCTAGAAATTTCTGCCATAGCTGCCATATCTGGATCTTGTTCTGATGCTTGATCTATCTCTTCAAGCTATGTTTTTAAAATGTGTTTTTTATCTCTTGGCATGAACTATGAATTTTTTGAAAGCTGGACATGATGAATGGGTAAAAGGAACTGAAGGAAAATGGGCCTTTAGTATGAAGTTTTATGTTTATCTGGCTAGGGGTTAGGCCATGTATACTATTATCTATAACTGTAGTATCTGAAGGTAAAGTTTCCTCTGGTGCTCTTGTTTTTGTCTCTTTGAATTTCTCTAGAGACTTCTTAAATAAGGTCTGAGATACACAGTTCTTTCAGCTGTAATCCTCTGTAATTACACAGGAGCCCTATTGATGTGATTATAAGCTGTATTGGGAACAAAAGTGTTCCACAGTCCATCAAGTCTCAGTCTTTTAATGAGCCTGGGCTGGTTAAGTCTTTGCTAAGAATACAATACCATGGATGCATTTCAAAACAGTCACTCTCTTCTCCTATTCTGGAAGCATGGAGATAATTTTTTTTTTAATTTTCACTGTGAGAATCTGATAAGATAGCTAGAGATAAAACTCATGAAAATGGGGGGTCCTCCTCCCTACTCCCGCCCCCACGATTGGATTTCCTTGGAGTTTTTTTAACTCTCAGGCTATCCATACTGAGCCTCCAGCAATTTGTCAATTACAGTTTAAGTTTTAGGACTTCAGTACTGGTTTTAGCAGTGGTTCATGCTCCTGGGCTTAGGTATCCACTCCCATATCTACAATTTTTGGAGCAGCTGTTTTCCCTATGACCTCAATTCTCTGCTCAGGCAATTGATTACTTTCTCCTTTCCTCCTCTAGTATATTTATTAGTAAATCCTATCAGGGTTTTCACATTTGATGTTCCCTGGAACACTTGTTTCCAGTTATTCCCATGGCAGTCACCTTTCCATCATTTAGGTCTTTGTTCAAATGATAGATTGATCATTTATCATCATAGATTAAATACCATGAAGAAATTTCTTCATAGATTTCTTTCCTGACTACCCAATCCAAAATGGTCTTGCCAATTCTGACCCATGCCATATCCATAGAACACAGAAGAGTAGTTTTTCAGCAGATATTTATGACTGAAGGCATATTGTCTTTTGGAGAAAAGTGTATATCAAAAAATGTATTTCTATAGCTGTCAAGTATCATCTATATATATATTCACTAACCTATGTTTAAAATCTAAAAGCAGTTTCTTAAGTAAACTTTTCCATAAGGAAAGAGAAATGCATCAAAATGATATATTTTCAAAGTTCACTAGAATATTATTTTATTTAATGTTTATGCATCCAAGGGCTAACTGTATTTCCATTGTTTTCTAGAAATTAAAAATACATTTATTTCAGTAAATTTTTTGTTCCTACTTATCAGCTCCACACTCTGTTCCATGTGCTAAGGATCTAGCAGTGAATAAAGCAGGCAAAAGCCTCGACTCGCTGGAAATCAGTAAGACAGAAGTAAAAATAGAAGATTGTTGTGGTCTGGAAGCCAAGCGTAGAAAATGTATCCAAGGGGAGTGATCGACTGTGTGAAATTCTCCTGAAAGGTTAATTAATATGAGGACTGAGAACAGAAGATTGAATTTTGCTAATTGGAGGAATGATTTCAAGTGGATAGAGTCCAGACTTTGAAGTGATATAAACCTAGATTTGAAAATTTCATGTACCTTTATTCAAATTGTTTGTGTTCTCCACACCTAGAATTCTGAAGATTATAAAATAAAAAATCATATTGCCTACCTCACTGGTTTCTTCAAAGAATTAAAGGTGATAATGAAGATAAAGAGCCTAATAAAGTAGCACATGATAGACCCTACATACATGTTATCTCTTATGAGTTATTAAGTTAGAAATTAGATGAACTTTTATAATTGAGGGTTTTTTATTGTTTTTTTTGTTTGTTTGTTTTAAATTGTAGTGATGAAAGCTGCAAGATCACTGACAATGAATTTTATTCTGTTAGTTGCTGCTCTAGTTAACCAACTGGAAATCCATTCCTTTAACAAAGTGTTATGTTTTTAAATCCCTGACAGAACTTTGGTCAGAGTATTTCAATGTTTGCATGTTCAATTTATTTAAAATTTTATATTCTGTATTGGCTCTCTTCAGTGTCAATGCTTTATGCCCCATTGCCTACTCCTTTGCATCATGTTTTCCTTAATAACTAGTTTTTCAGAAAAAGATCAAAAGATCATTTCCTAAGTAAGCATATCAAACACAATGCTCAATTTCTAATTGTATATTTTGCTACCTCGAACTAGATTTAGATCTTTCAGATCTAAATCCCAGTAAGTATGGGATTGATGCTCAAATATTTCATATCTTTTCAGTGTAATTGCTGCAACCAACTGAATATTTAAAGGCCATCTTTGAAGTTCATCTACAGAAATACTTACTTAATGCATACATATTTATAGAGGTGAAGAAGTATCTGAAAATCGAAAAACTGTTACATACAAATTAAGGACAATATTTCCTATGACTTTCCAGTGAACATTTTATCTGTTCTTCTAAAAACACAACAAAACAACATCTAATTGTAGCTCTTTTATTTCTGAAAGAATTAAATATGTAATATTTTACCATACATTGTGTTAGGCACAGAGACATTGTCTGTTGAAAAGGGACTGCTTTGCCGAGTTGTTTGTTATAAACAGAGCTAATAATAATAAAGACATTACTGAAACACCTGTATTTCCTAGAATGAATTTTGATCTTTAGCCACAAAGTCCTGATACCAGATGAAAATAGAAACAAAGATAAAACTATCTCTGTAGCCCTGCTTTCTTCTCTTCCTGAAGAACAATGGCTCCTCCCAATGGAGAGACTTGCAATTGAAAAAATGATCAGCTTCATTTTTATACTTGCTATAAGATGAACAGCTATTGGTAATTTCAGCATAATGTTGGAGGTTAGGGAATATTCTACTGGGGTCATTTAATTGTGCTACATATTAATTACCTAAAGGAAGCAATGAATCCTCTTGGTGAATAATCTGAACATGTGCATTAAATGAAACAGAAAGCTAGATAGTATTTTTTTGCCAAATTTGAATGTAGCATAATTGAACTTAAAAAAAATCCAGGTTCATTAAAATTATCCACTGTCTTTTGTCATGGACAAAACAAATCCCCACAAATCAGGGGAAAATTAAAGCAAAAAGCACTTCCTTTTTCGATTTGGCAACATCTTGAATGTTTAGCAATCTGTGAAGGATCGTTTTAGTTGAGAAATAGATGAGAAGATGATGCATGTGTGATTAAGAATCTTTTTCACACAAATAAGCAATTATTATGGAGTTGGAAACTTTGTTAGTTTTTTTGTTTGAGAAGCTCTTTAAGTCATAGTCATTTTTACTAACATCTGCTAGTTCCATTTATACTCCCCAAGGACATAGTTATAAGTAGAAATTTAAAGAATTCAGCAAGAAGCTTAAAAAACATTTTGAATGTGATTCGTTTTCCTTTAGGGAAACCTAAATTTTCTGAATTTTTAGAATGTGAATCACACATATTAAATATTATCCTGGTTTTTCACTAGTAATAAATGTCAGTTTTGTTGTTATTCTTTTTTGTTGTCTTGGTTCATGCTCTTTTTCTATATTTGCAGAATAATCTTTTCTTCTACTTCCTTTAAATACTATAATATGCTATACGTAGACAGAAACAGAAATTATTTTCAATTTTGATTGATAGCTAGAAATAATTGTCTTATGAGAAGGTTTCAAATCAATTCTTTAAAAATATTTATCTCAAATTGCCTTTCTTTTTATAGTGCAGCTGCCCTAATCCAACCGCCTCACCTATCATTCAAATCTAGATCATTTAATAGACTCTACTGGTATACTTGCCTGTAGTACCTGTCACAAGAGCTATTTCAGAATTATGTTATCAAGACAGATACAATCTTGCTTTGTCATTATATTTACCCCTAAAGTTATCACTTAATATAATTAGGCTTCCTTCTTTATACTTACATTTTAAGTTCTTAGTAAATTATATTCAGAGACCTTTAAATCCATGGTTCTTGATAAGACCAGAGATTACAAAATCAAATTTATTTGAACAGTAATATTCACACTTATGATACATTTTTGTGTCAAAGTAAGATTTAATTTATTCTCTCATTCACCAAGTATTATTAAAAGGATTACAATGGATTCACCAATATTGGGGGAAGGGTGTCATTCTGAAGACAAGATAAAATAGTTGCAAACAACTAAGAAATAGGCAGTTGACCCTCATTATTTGTAAATTTCATTATTATGCATTCACCTACTCATTAAAATTTATTAGGAATCCCAAAATCTGTAGATTGAGCGTTCAGAGTCATCCCACTCTTGGACATGCACATACTCACTGCAGCAAAAAAAAAAAAATTGAGCTACCCGATGCACACATTCCCAGCTCAGGTCAAACAAGGCATTGCTCTGACATCTTGTTTCAGCTTTCATAATGTAAAAAGTGCCCTTTTCATGCTCTATTTAGTGCCAGATTTGTCACATTTGTGTGCTTTCTCTTGATGATTTCACTGTTTAAAACGGCACTCAAGCTTAGTGTTGAAGTGCTGTCCATTGTCCCTAAGTTCAAGAAGGCTGCGATGTGCCATATGGAGAACATAGGTGTGTTAAATGAGTTTAATTCAGTCATGAGGTATAGTGCTGTTGGCCATGAGTTCAATGTGGATGAATCTGCAATATATATTAAATAAGATGTCTTGAAACAGAAACACACATAAAACAAGATTATCTGTTGATCAGTTAAGGAAAATGTTACGACCAGAAGCTCCCAGAAGCCTCACTCTCTATTTTACTTTTATTTCACCAAGAAGCAATGATTCAGTGTTTGCAGTGACTTTATAGAACATAACTACCACTAATAATGACGATTGACTATAAATTTCTTATAGTGAAGTACATACCATAAGACTACTGTGGTATTTAAAATAAGAAACAATTGGGGTGCTTGGGTGGCTCAGTCAGTTAAGCGTCTGCCTCAGGCTCAGGTCAGGATCCCAGGAGCCTGCTTCTCCCTCTACCTCTGCTGCTCCCCCTGCTTGTATTCTCTCTCTAGCACATAAGTGAATAAATAAATAATCTTAAAAAAATAAAATAAGAAATTATTTCCAGGATAGGTTCATAAAAGTATGCTCTTAAAGAAAGTAAGTTTTGAGGCTGATCTTTTTGTAACTGTTGAATAGACAGAGTGAAGGCTACTGGGGAAAAGAGAATAGTAGAGGAAAAAGCAAAGTGGGATTGGCCAAAATTTGCTGGATGTTGTTGGGTGGCTGGATCAGGATTCCAGGAATGTGGTTGGATGAGTGGAAGTACTAGAATTTAATGATAAAAGGCACTGAGTAGTGAGCTGAGAACCTTACATTTACTTTAACATGCAAAAGTTATCATGAGACCTAAGGAAGACTTGTTTAGAATTCGGATATATTTAGACATAACTCTATACTATATAAAATGCTATCAATGGACTGACATGTCTGTGGCATCCATAACAAATCAGTTTGATATTTATTGCAGTAGATTTTAGATCCAGATATAAATAAATTTAATACCTTCGACCTATACTCTGAATTAGCTTTCTTTTCTAATGGGTTAGTATTTATTGATAAAGATTCTTGATAAACAATACAAATTGCTTTCCCCACAGTACTGATCCAATAACAATATAAATATTGAGTGAATATTAATATTAATCCTCCTCATTTTTTTCTTTATCTGTTTTATTAATAATTGTTCTAAATTGTCTTTCAAGTCCATGCAGAACTGATATTTTGGAGGTTTTTTGGTTGACTTTTATTGAAAAAATTAAATATTTTTATCACATTGCAGGAGAAACTAACCAAATTGCTGCAATTAGAAGTTAACATTTGTTATATTTTCTTCTGTTTTATTCTATTTGCATGTCTTAAATTAATTAATTCGGTAAAGATTTATATTATTAATTTAGAAAATAAGATGTAGAGAAGCCATATCTTAGGACAAGCTGTGTTCCTCTGTGATTCATTACTAAAAGTACCATCTGGGGACATGAAAAGAAAAATCTATTCCCTAAACTCCAATGAAAGCATGATTATCTACTCCATGTGAAGAGAGATTTGGGAGGCCTTTTCTAAATGTGCATTTCAAAGATTGAGGAATTGTCTATCCCACTGAAGAGCAGAAACAACACCGAGGGCATGGCAAAGTTAAATGAATTCCAATTACTAAAAGCAAACATATAAACATCTGTAATTCTAATGGCCATAATAAATCTTAGCAGTTGAAAAAAGAGAAAAGTTCTAGCTGGCTTGATAATTGGATCAATTTTTCACTTACGGGCTGTCAATTACTTGACATTTTAATGCATGCCAAATACGGCTAAAAGTATTTTAATTAGAATAACGTTGCAAAAACTAACCCTACAGCTTTAATTGTGGTTTTGAAGCACAAAATGCGCATCTGAATACCTATTTACTGAGCAGAAGTTAATTAAAAGCATAGTTTTATATTGAACGTGCACTGGGCAGAGCGAGGAAAATAATTGGCAATTAGGAATATGCAAGAGTCCACTCTATAAAGCTAAGCACACTTGCCACAAACTTGAAACAAGTTGAGAATTTCATTATTTTGAGTAGTATCAGAAGTTTTAACAGTGACAACAGAAGTTGTTACTATAACAAGTTATATTTATATGATAATTTGTTATTTTCAAGCTACCAGAGCATAAAGATTTGATTTGGTTATATGAAATGCTGAGGTTGTTTTGAGGGTCTCAGCAAATAATACCTCCTTTTTTTCATTTAAGTTTTGAACCAATTGAGCACTAACTCAAAGACAAAAGGTAAATCAAAACATCTCTATGTGTAATAAAACCAGAATGAGGACATAGTGTGAAGCACAAATGGGACCACTCACTCCCTGGGGCTGGGTGTAGAACAACCAAATTACACACTGTTTTGTTCTCCAGCACCCCTCCTCCCTCCCCCGAGTTTATAAAATTGGAAGAACTTCCTTTCCCAGGACTTAGAAGGCAGTACCTTAAGCTTATATGTAGTGTGCTGGTGGTTTTTTAGCAAAGGCTCAATAAAGAAAAAGAGTGCATTTCCAGAGAGCATTTTGCCCCAACAGCAAATGCTTCAGTCATTGTTCAGCGGCCCCACACTAATCCAGAGCAGAGAAGAAAGGATAAAATAGCTCCCATTTAGAGCCATTTCTAGCTTACCCTCTTTCAGTCAAGAATCATGAATTAATGACAATTAACCAGCATCCAGGAAACTGATTCTACTGCTGAAAGAAATAAGGGCAGGGAAGAGGCGAGGGATATTTAGAGGAAAATAGTCTTTGGATGGGAACCAGATCAGTGGGAAAGAGGACACTTCTAATGTAAAGCAGCTATGAAAGTTGGTCTTTGGGAGGTAAAGAATTTATGCTCTACAAGTGGCATAATTAAGATCAGAACTGAACTGCTGAATTATAAGCCTAACACTCTTTCTACTGTATTTTGTTCCATCTTTGTGTTATGTCTGTATTGTTTATTTTATCATTTTAATTTTTTCAGCTTTGGCCATTGGGAACCTTTTCATTTGGCTCCTGTGACCTTTGGACATAGCCCTTCAGCATCATTGTGGGTCTTTTTTTTTTTTTTTTTAATAATTTCTTAACTTCATGTACCTATCAGATGCTGTAGGCTCTGTAACTTGACCAGGATATTTCAAGAGATAGAGTTATCCTTACTATCTTCAACAATGGATCAAGTATCTAAATTGCTTTTTAAACTAATTTGTGTATGACCAAGGGTATTTTAGTACTTAAGTTATATACCAACATTTCTTATACTCTGATAATTAACTATTTAACATCAATTTTATTCAGTTGAGTTGTGGTTGCCTTCACTGATCCCTAAAATTGTTATTTGCACAAGAACACATTAACACAAACATATACATTCAGATGATTATTTAATTCCTCAGGACAGTCAAAGGACTTGAATAGACATTTTTCCAAAGAAGACATACAAATGGCCAACAGATACATGAAAAGGTGCTCAACATAACTAACCATCAGAGAAATGCGAATCAAAACCACAATGACATATCCCTTCCCAGCTGTTAAAATGGCTATTATAAAACAAACGAACAAGAGAGAACAAGCATTGGCTAGGACGTGGAGAAAATGGAACCTTTCTGCACTGCTGGTAAGACTGTAAATTGGTAGAGCCACCATGGAGAACAATATGGAGTTTCCTCAAAAGTTAGAAATAGAACCACCAAGTGATCCAGTAATCTCACTTCTGGATATATATTGAGAGAAAATGAAATCACTATCTTGAAAAGCTGTCCGCACTCTCATGTTCATTACAGCGTTATTCACAATAGCCAAGACATGGAAACAACCTAAGTGTCTGTCAATGGAATAATGGATAAAGAAAATGTGATCTATAGATACAAATAGATCTAAAAAATGAAATATTGTTCAGTTACAAGAAAAAAAGGAAATCCAATTGTGACAGGCTAGATGAAATGAGGGCATTATGCTAAGTGAAATGTCAGACAGAGAAAGACAAATACCACATGATCTTACTTAGATGAAGAATCTAAAAATCTGAACTCAGAAACTGAGAATAGACTGATCGTTGCCAATGACTGGAAGGGGAAGGAAATGGGGAGATGTTGATCAAAGGGCACAAACTTTCAGCCGTAAGACATAAGTTCTAAGGATCTAATGTACAACATGGTGACTATCATTCACAATACTGTATCATATACTTGAAATTTGCTATGAGAGTAAATCTGAAATGTTCTCATGACACACAAAGGTAACTGTGTGAGGTGATAGTTGTGTTAACTAGCCTTACTATGGCAATCGTTTCCTAATACATAAATATATCAAATATACAATGTGATGATTGGAGACAACTTACACAATGCTTCTTACCGATATTATCTCAATAAAGATGGAAAAAATCCTCAAGACATAAAATATAAGACATGATGGTATTTAGGGTTGGAGGCAGTGGGGGAAGGAAGGAAATCTATGTTCTAAGAGAAGGGGCCTGGGGAGCAATCCTGAGGATATATGGCACCTTGATTGGAAGCTTTCAGGTCCTATTTCTGCAAAGGTCATTTCTTCAAGTCTGAAGCCATTTTCCTGGAACTATTTGTATCAGAACTAATACAGACATTAGGCAGGAGACATTTGAGTTAGAACCCGACTTTCTTACTTGTTATGAAGTCTGATGTTATGCCTCTAGCTGTGACTCCTTTGTTGGTGTCCAGCCAAGTCTTAGTCATTGCCTTAGTACCATTCTGGTACTAAGAAACTTGCCCTCACTCTCTATCTTAACATGCTATGGGTACAATTCCTCCTACACTGGCATAGCAACTTGCTCTTATTATTGATAATCTCCTTGCCTTGAACCAATACCTAGCAACTTAACTGGGACTCTGATTCCTATTGAGGGAAATGTTACTTGACTAAATTTCACTGCATCCTTTGTCCAATTCCCTCTGTTAAGATTCTTCAAGCTAGCTATCTGCCAATTTACTGTCATGTACTCTGGAAAACTTGTGTTGCTGAAAAATACGCTACTCTGTCCTTCCCCCAGATTACATGAAAGGTGTTAGTTTATTAACTTGAAGCAGACATGAAAAAGTTTTATTAAAGTTTTAACTTTAATAGATGATTCCAAAATTCTGAAAAGTCTTCAAATAACAGTGGGTGCATAGAGAGTAGAATCCATTTCTGAATCCCCTTTTTAAATCACAGGTCTCATCCTCACCTGTGATTCTGCAAACCTGGTATTCTATTACACACACCTATTTGCTATTCTCAATCCACATGATTTGGTGAAATAGAACCTCTCATACCCAAGATTGACCTTGATTTATCTCTATGTGAATGAGTACATCTTATTTCTGGCTAATGATTATATTTCAGAGATATGGGTATGGCAAAAATAAAGAAATAGGATGTGATGAGATCTTTCCTGGAGAATTTCAGAAAAATGAAATACCAGCATTTGATTAGATGGTAGGTAGATATAAGGCTTGTTTCTACAGCAAAAAAAAAAAAAAAAAAAACACAAAGGAGGTAAAACTACAAGAGTATGAGGAAGAAACTGGATGGTGAAGAAATCTTTTGCGCCCCCAAATCCAACTGCACTTGAAGCTAGCTCTACTCCCTGATCTTTTAAATGCATGAACTAATAAAATTCCTTTTTGCCAGTCTCTGATATCTGATAAAGCAGGCAAAATAGTGTGAAAGTTATTGGAATTGAAATAAGGTAAACCTGGATCTATTTTGCTGTTATCTAGTTATATAAATTTAGTCCAGTTGCTTAACCTCTGCACGTGTAAAATACATACTCAACTTACTCAAAATTTTACCTCACCTAATCATTAGTATTCTTGCACTGACATTATTTAAGACAGTTTGGTTAGTAGAGTGACAGTCTTTTAAGAGACAATTTAAAAATAGGTAATTGAGTAATTGATTTAGATTAGTGACTTTAAGTTGAAGCTTTACTAAATCTTTAATTCGTGATTAATTTATTGGATATATAACATTGTTTTTTCTTTCTTCAATTTTGATTTTATTGAGGTATATTTGACATATTATATTTATTTTATAACATTGTAAAATATGATTTGATGTTTTTATGTATTACAAAATGATCACCACGATAAGTCTAGTTACAAATTTCTTTCTTATGATGAGAACTTTAAAGATTCACTCTCATAGCTACTTTCAAATATGCAATAGAGCATGCCATCATGCTGCACATTATATTTGCAATATTTAGAATTTTTTTAATCTAGAGAGCCTTAGTATTTTGAAAAAAAAATCCAATACAGTAAATTTAGAATTTCATTGTTTAAAGTTTGATTAAGTTTGGAAAAAGAAGCCAACAATTATTTAAAATTCCTCAGAAATAATTAGTAAAATCCAATAAATTCAGAATAAATTTGTAGAATAAATTTAAGGCACAGAGAAAAACATATTTTTAATTTTAAGAATCTTAATATTTAGTTTTAAACAAAAATAATTCTTCTAAATTGCCTTTTTCATGTATAAAATCACCCCCAACTATATCAAAAATGCTTATGTCAGTGTCATCCATATGTTTATCCATAAATATCCCTTTAGTGACAGTATAATGACAAAAGTATGTCTGACGCTTCATTTTTCCTTTTACCTATTTTATGTTAATAGCACACTTACATGGTACAAATGAAAAATAAAATCTATCTTAAGAAATATAATGGAAAATACATTCTTCTTTCAACTACTTATCCCAAAACACAACTCCTTTCCCCAGAGATAGTGTTACCAGCTGTTTGCTCATCCTCCATCCTCCATAGATACTCTGTACATACACATGTTTTTGTTTACACAAATAGGACCATATTAAACCTTTTTTATACCTCACATTTTTTACTTAAATATATTTTAAAGATCTTTCCATGTTTCTACATATGGGTCACCTTATTTTAAAAATGGTATTTTATTGTCTAAATTTATCATTATTTAGTTAATGAATTTCCTATGGGTAGCTAGTTAGGTTTATTTTTCCTTCTTTGCTATCACAAATAACATTTCAGTGACTATCTGGTACATGGTATTTTCATACACATTCATGCATATGAGGAGAATTAATACTTAGAAGAAAAAATTTTCCTCCATAGAAATTATTCCAATTTATAATCCCACCAACTCCCATGAGTTACAAATAAGACAATACTTTTAAAAAGTTTAACCAAATTCCCTGTAATATTAACTGATTATCATAAGTCCCCCTATTATATTTGGTCTATATAAAAATGAGAAAATCAATATTAAAACTAATAACTGCTGAGGGGATACCAGATGTGAGGTACATTACAGGTTATATTTCTTTACTGTCACAATAATCCTTTCCAATGAATAATAGTCTCACTTATGTTTTATAGATAAAAAATAGGGGCACCTGGGTGGCTCAGTCAGTTAAGTGTTTGCCTTTGACTCAGGTCATGATCCCAGGGTCCTGGGAATGAGTCTCTGCATCGGGCCCCCTGCTCAGCAGGGAGTCCACTTCTCCCTCTCCCCCTGCCTCCTCCCCTGGCTCATGCTCTGTTTCTGTCTCTCTCTCTCTTAAATAAATAAATAAGATCTTTTAAAAAAAAATTGAGCGATGGAGAAATTTCCACAATCACACAGCTAGAAAGTGGGAAAGACTGTAGCCAATTCTTAACAAGCTAAGCTGACTTGCCAACAGAGTCACTTATTAGTCACAAATGCTAAGTTGTGATGAAGTAAGAACAACCTCCAAATCTTAGTAGCACAAAAGAAAAAGTTTACTGTTTGTTAACAAAATACACTGCAGGTCCAGGAGATCCTTTAGAGCAGCTCTTTCTCTAACAAATACGGTATGATCTCACTTAACGTTTGGAATCTAATAACGTCACTCGTCACTCGTAGAAACAGAGTTAGAATGGTGGTTGCCAGGGGCAGAAGGGTGGGGAAAATGGGAAAATGTTCGACAATGGGTACAAACTTTCAGTCCGAAAATGAATCAGCTCCACGGAAGTAGGCGCGTCGTGTGAGTGGGGCTGCATTGAGCTATATTATGGTGAGAGTTCAAAATCCGGGAAATAGGTAGGATTTTTATGGATTTTGGTCGGAGTAATAAAACTATTTTGATAGGATAAATTCATAGATTTTGTGCAGATTCTATTGGAAGGGAGAGAAGAAATTGGAGGTTTTAAAAGAAACAGAAAGAATGTTGCAAAACACCGGCTTTAGGTGAGTAAGCAGTGGTGATGAGTGACTACACTGGAGGGGGGAAATGTACAAGGTGAGTTTGGAAGTAGAAACTAGAGAATATATTGTAACTAAATGTTCCCCATTTCATTTGCCCGTTAAACATCCTCAAGTTAAGCATTCTGTCATTGTTACTAAAATAGCAGTATCTATTTGAGTAAGAATGATAGTAAAAAGGAAAAAATATTAATGCTTTCAACAGTAGAAGTCTACCTGGTAAGCAAACTGAGGAAAACTGGTTCCCAATATGCTTAAGACAATATTAGCCTAAATAGTTGGTATGCTGAAAAATGGATAAAGAAATGGAAGGATAGGGTGTTAGCAAGAATAAATATTTTTCAGAGACCATTCTAAGGTGTTAATGACCGTTATACAGAGAACTAAAATGAAAGTTACAGGACTGAAGAAATTTTAAGAATAGAAACTATAAAAATGATCTTGGTTATATTTTTAATGTTTTCAGGTGATGACTCTTTGCAGTGCTTATATAAACTGAAAATGATTTTATACAGTGATGCTCAGAGAGATCAAATGGCTTAAAGCTACTAGAAGTTCACTTTAATCTCCATGAAATCAAATGCTTCTGTTTTGAACTTGGCAGAAGCTAAGAAGTTAGTTGAGGTAGTTTTAAGGCAATCTTTTATAGTTCTTTGATTGGAATAATAGAATAAAGCAGTATTTTTATCTAGGTACCACTAAGACAAACGTTGGATATATTTGCTCTTCAAAACGTGTGTGCTAATGCAAGCAATTTTACATTTTGTTGACAAGTAATAATTTTGAGAGGATTTTAAATTCACTAAAATGAAATTGGCAACTTGTCTAATTCGATACTACTTTTATGCAAATATTGTTAGTAATAAAAGAGAGGTGCGGAAAATGCAATTTGGAAAACAAAGCTGTTTCTAAGTGCAATATTTGTCAAACCTCTTTGGGATTGAGCAGTTCTGAGACTGAGTAATTGTACATGAGTGACTGAGAAAACATAAATTCAAATAAATAATTGGTTGGCTCTAGGAATGATTAAGTAGAAATACCAATTTTATCGTTTATTTTGGCATTGCTAAGAGAGGAAGGGCATTACATGTTGATTTATATGAACAAACATTAACTACAAAGCATCCAATTTGATCCTAGTAAAGTGCAAATCTTAAAAAATTAAATTTGAAATCAATATTTCTCTAATAGATTGTAATATTTTACGAAAGTAAAAAATTTTCTGTAGAAATTTTATACAAATGTTTGTAGACCTACATTTTTATTTTTATCTTTATTTTTTTGCTTCAGTTTTTATGTAACTTCTAACTGGCTAACATATAGTGTAATATTGGTTTCAGGAGTAGAATTTAGTGATTCATCACTTACGTTTAACACCCAGTGCTCATCACAACCAATGTTCTCCTTAATACCCATCGCTCATTTAGCCCATCCCCCCACTCACCTCCTTCCATTAACCCTCAGTTTGTTCTGTATAGTTAAGAGTCTCTACTAAATGCCTAACAGACACATGTAAAGATGCTCAACATCACCCATCATCAGGACAATACAAATCAAAATCATGATGAGATACCACCTCACACCTGTCAGAATGACTAAAATTAACAATAGCCAGTAACTGGATTTATCTAAATATGGTTGTATGGAAATGGATTGCTGCTTCTATGGATTTCAGACAGAAGAAATGAACAGAAAGATGTCAATCTCATCAGATCCGTATAGGAGAATAGATCTTCAGAAATCTGATGTAAAAAGCCAACCTAGCTTCTTATTGACCAGCAATGTTCTATCAGGTTTTCTGTATAGATACAATTTGAGAGACAGGATTTTATGTGCAGTTTATCCACACACAATGCACAGCATATTTAAAGATACTCCTCAAAAAGCAGGTCATTGACTTGATAATATATTGTTATAATCAGGAATGACTGAAAAACATCCACTTTCTTTTTTAATGTGCTATATTTGTTTCTTAGGATCTACCTTAAAATATAAAAACCATCTATTCTTCTTCAGTCTGGTGTTTGAATTCATTCGTATGTATAATTGATGCCTTCTCAATTACAATGATGCATATTATAATTTAATTATCAAATGTCTCATGATGCTGATGATACAGAAAGAAAAAATATAAACACATATTAAGAATTCTAATCATTTTACAACAGTTTAATGAAGTCATTAGTCTTCCAAAAATACTTTTCTAAAAAGATCAGTGTCATTAGATGGTGTTTCTTTTTAATTGTTAAAATATCACGCTTTTAAGATTTTTTAAAAACTGTGACATTTCAAAAGTTAAAGATCTTCTGTGTAAAGAATCATGCCATCCTCACACTTCCAACACATATTTTAACTACATGTATCTTCAGGCACAATTTGTTCTTCTCTGGAAATCCTTTCTGTTGTAATAATTCCATTGTCTGTCTCTGCCTTAGTTCAACAATCCAAAAATCACCTATTAAGTGCCTCCTATAGAACAAGCTCTGTGCTAACTTATAAAGATACAAATATTAATGAAAACAACAATCCTTAACCTAAGCTTCTTGTGTTTCAATTGATTTAACGAATATACAACATATAATTTCAAATACTGTGAAAAGTGCTATTATGAAATCACAGAAGATGGTCACTTATTGTATTCAGTAAATTCACGAAAATATTCTTAATGGAATAAAATAGTGCTAGAACTAAGATTTCAGGGATACTTAATGTTAGATAAAAGGTGCATGAAAATACATTTCAGGGAGAGGGAATAGAAAAGACCCAAGAGCAGAGGCATGGGATAGTTTAAAATGCACCACGATCATTGCAGGCAGACTGCTTTTACTAGACTATAAAATAAATTCAGAACAAGATGGAGTTGAGTTTGGACCAATTTTTTATGTTTTTTATGGGCCAAATTTTTTATGTTTTTTTATCTCTTATTTTGCTTCACAAATAAAATGAAATTTTGAGGAATCATAATGATACATGGAGGCATAGTGTATTTTCCCCTTTAAAATGTTGTTGCTGTAAATATTATAGGAAAGGCATAATAACATCAGCCTAACATGAATTATCATTATCCTTTTAAAATAATTTAGGATGATGAAATAGACATAATGATAGTATTATTGTCTGGCATTGCTTTGTCGTGTTCTTCCCTTGTCTGGCTTTAACTTCAAAGAATCATCAGTGGAGAATGTGTACTTCCCTTTTCTTCACATTTCTGGGCAAGGGCCTAACACCAGAGCAACACTCCCGGTCTCTCATCCACCCCCCACCCCTTCACATTCACCAACCTGAAGTTAGTGCAGTAACTTATCTAAAGGCAAGTGAGGCAATGAATTGGCCAGGTGTAACTTGGCTCCCTCTGGTTCCTTGTCAGTTCTGACTGCCTATAATAAAAGGTGTTGCCTCAGTGTGTGTGTGTGTGTGTGTGTGTGTGTGTGTGTGCATGTGTGTACGTGAAGCTTGGTGTCGTCCAGCTGTGCTGGTGACTGGGTTAAGTTACTAAATAGAATTCAGGGGTCAAGAATTACAAACCCACTTAGACAAAAACTTAAACGTAAGGTATAGAGACCACTATGAGTGAAATACTGATATTGGAATTTCCTCCTGTCTATCCATTTCTTGGTTTGTTCCAACCTCAGAGATGAGAGGAACACTATGAACTGTTCTTCTCTTTTTTTTAAAGATTTATTTATTTATTTGAGAGAGAGAGAGAATGGGAGAGAAGGAGAGGGAATGGCAGAGGGAGAGGGAGAGAGAAAATCCCAAGCAGACTCCCTACTGAGCATGGAGCCCAATGTGGGGCTCAATCTCATGACCCTGAGATCATGACCTAAGCCAAAAACAAGAGTCAGATGCTTAACTGACTGACCCACCCAAGTGCCCCCAAACTGTCCTTCTAGAACTCTAACAATGCAAAGTAATCACATAACGTACATTCCTAATTAAAAACCGCACAGTTCAGGGTGCAGTTGAGTGGAAGTTTAGTCGTACTTGTTTCCCTCATTGGTTCATTTCAGAATACCTGGACTCCAACTGCTTGTGATGCCAAATAGTCCTTCTGGGTCTCCCTCCCTCAGGCGAAACCATTCTGCTCTATTTTTCATGAAGATACACCTGCACATTTAATGATCTTGTCTGTGGTAACAAGATAATGAGTGGTCACAGGTTTTTGAGTTACCATCACTGAATAATGCATATACAGTCTAGCATATGTTCTCCGGTTGCCAAGGGTCTTAATCCAAACATGTGACCCTAAAACTGGAAAATTCACGTTAGATGACAATCTTTACTTTTGAAAAGATGGGCCCTTTGGTATGTTTAATTGCATCAGGTTGGTAACTAAATATTTCATCTAAACATGTGAGTAAGAGCTCATCAGAGGAGGCCTAGGTGACAACAGAGACTGAGACAATGATGGTGTGGCAAACACTGGGATGTCTCATTCAACACAGTATCTTCTTTGCCTATCTATAAAAAAGGATAATGAAATGCCAGCCTTCCTGCTTTAGAGAGGGCATGTAACAGTGCCAGCCAATGAGAGGTCTGCAAAGGTCCCTGGTTATGGCATTCCTTCTCAAATGATGTTAGAAGGAAGTCTTGTACCCCTTCCCTCTTACCTTGTGTTCAGAAAGAATGGAGATGCGGAGCTCATCTTGTAACAATGAAGTCAGAAATCACGTGCTGAAGATAATTCCCAGTTGACATCCTTGAGCATCATGTGAAAAGAAAAGCCCCATGTTTAACTAAGCCCCTGTTTATTGGGTTTTCTGTTACTAATTAATAGGAATAAAAAGTACATTTCAACTTCATATAGCTGCAGACAACTGAAACTAATCTAGCTGGTGTATTCATTAAAGAATTGTTTAGTGGAAGTCATATAATAGAATTATTGGGATGGCCTTTAGGCCTGGGCACTACATTTCTAGAAGATATACATAAAGATAACATATCCAGGAAAAATGCCCAGTCATTGTAAAAGGTCATTACAAAGGCAAAATCTTGCCATTACCCCTGCATAATAGGAACTGGAAATTCACCACAGCTGCCCCAGGAGACCCACATGCAACAGGTGCCTTATGTTGGTTATTTCCTCCTCCTTGCTTCATGCTTCATGTGCTTGGCAGAACCTAGGTTCCCACGCCTGCATTCTAGTTGAAAGGATGTTTGGAAAATGCACCTTGGGAGTTACCAGCCTCCATTGTTCAAGAAAGTAAGCCTAAAAGCATTGAAATGAGTGGTGAGTGAGCTAATATAAAGTGTCTGCAACAAACTGTGCCAACCTTGATTGGTATTGACTTCCTGGAGGGCTGCTCTGAAGATTGGCCAAACATATGCAGGCTCAGCATGACAGAGCAACATGATTCATTAGTGGGATCTGCTGAGCTACAGAGAGGGAGAGTTTGGATATGCCTGCCACTCACTGTTTCATTCCCAGGCAAAGACAAGAAGCAGCAGCAGCTGGGGAATGGCAACTGAGTTGTTGAGACAGATAAATAATCGTAGGGAAGGAAGATCTAGAGGACACCAAACTGCTGTAATTGTTGAACTCTTCAGAAGCTGGAGGAACCGGAGACATGAAGAAAGATGGCAATGGAAATAGAGCTAGCCTATAACGGAGCTACTCAAATTCATGCTCTTCCCCTAAGTTGAGGTCATTTTGGCCTCTGTTTAGTCAATCCTTAATTTATGGGCAGAAAAACGTAACAAACTTGAATTAAATCATGGCTGTGCATCCATGTTATGCACGCCTATTCCCGAAATCTTATAAAGGATCATATTAAAGATCTTCAAGATCTGCTGAACAGAATGGGCTAAGACACAATGTATAAATATGAATTTCTAGAACTACAAACCTTATCTAACCATTTCATTTTCTATGTGAAGTCTCTGACTCGAAGATACATGGTGGCTTATGCAAGGGAAGATTTAGCGGAGTGGTATTTACTTTGAGTGTTTCTCAGGCCTGTGCATTTTCTATGGAATCATGTGTTCATTCAGTCATTTATAGTAAGATGGCATTTTGCTAAATACTATGGATGATACGAAGAATAAATAACAAAGCGTACCATGATCAAGCAGTTTATGATTAAATAGAGGAACAAAGATACATAAAGATTGTATTCTCTACAAATTCCAAAGAAAGGGAAGTCACCATGAAATGAAGAATGTGACTGAAACGGATCAAGTTTTTGATTCAATTAGCAGAAACTTGCTCTATCTGAAAAGGAAGAAAATGAGTTTATTAAAAGAATCATTGCCAAGACCAAATTTTAAGTTAATTGCGAGGAACAATGCACATCACCACACTGCAGAACCAATATGTTAAAGAACGTTCCTTCAAGCACTAGACACTTCCGTTTTCATAAATGTCAACTTCCATCATCTCCTACTGCTCTCACCAGCTGAGAGAAAGAGCTGCTCATTTACAAGCTACTGAGTCAAGGTTAGCTGTGTAGGAAGTTGAGATTGTGAGTAGCTAGCACTTTTAGTTTCTAGACAAGGAGGGTATTTTTTACCTTCTACCGACATTCTTAAAGTGAAGAATTCTCCGAACATAGAAGATCAAAGGCTGAGAGGCCATAAATTTTGAAAGGGGTACATCACAAAAAGCTACATGGTATAATAATTTTCCCAATAAAAATGATCGTACTAATAATTCAAGCCAAATTTACTCTTCTTCCATGCCATATCTCCAGGAAATGAGAATAATTGTTAGTTATTCCACAAACCCTCACTGTATTAGGAGAGTTATACAGAGATTTTATATTGATTTATATAAAAATAAATATATCTGAATGACCAAGATTGTGTCAATATATACATGGAGAAAAGAAGGGTGAATATAATTTGGTCCCTTCTCTTAAAAAAAAAAACAATGAATCTTGTAACACTGAAAAAATAAAATAAAAGTATTTGGGAAAAAAAAAAAGATGTTGGGGCACCTGGGTGGCTCAGTGGGTTAAAGCCTCTGCCTTCGGCTCAGGTCATGATCTCAGGGTCCTGGGATGGAGCCCTGCATCGGGCTCTCTGCTCAGCGGGGAGCCTGTTTCCCCCCTCTCTCTGCCTGCCTCTCTGCCTACTTGTGATCTCTCTCTCTGTGTCAAATAAATAAATAAAATCTTAAAAAAAAAAAAAAAGATGCTTGCATAGGGACGCCTGGGTGGCTCAGTCGGTTAGGCGTCTGCCTTTGGCTCGGGTCATGATCCCAGCATCCTGGGATCTAGTCCCTCATCGGCTTCCCTGCTCAGCGGGCAGTATGCTTCTCCCTCTGTCTGCCACTCCCCCTGCTTGTACTCTCTCTCTCTCTGGAAATTAAAAAAAAAAAAATTTAAGATGCTTGAATAAAAATTTAAAATTAAAAAAAAAACTATATTCTAAAATCAATCACAAAATTAATATCAATCATCTTGCCCCAAACCAGAGTTCCTGATAATGAACTAGTGGGTTTTAATCCATTTGTCTCCCAGGGTAAATATCTTTCCAGTCAATGCACCTTCTGAAAATGAAAGGGCAAGTATTTCCTCTCCTCTAAACCTAAAACCAAATTCTGTTAAAGGAATCTGTTTTGCATTTTAAACAGATTCTCTTGATACTGCAGGTAACATAAAAAGCATTTAGACATTCAAGTCATTTTCTCTTTTCTGCTAATAATGTTTGCTGATATTGACTCCATTCAGCTGGCACATTGGTTCTAATCATTAGATTTATATTTTATGATAACCAGTGTGTTACCTAATGACCCTTCATTGAAAAAGCAATTCACCTTATTGAAGGAAAATACAGAGGATAAATCATGCATGGAAACATACAGATGAAAAATATTAACAATACCCACAAAACTTGTTATTATCCCTAGACTGGTAGTTTAACCTTTAGAGAAAGTAAATAATTTGTTCCTTTCTCCTGTGTGTCTATATCATTTTAGCAGCTTTTAAAAAAAGCAGTTCTGTTTCCACTTTTTCATTAGCTTTTCAAGCACAGACATCTGTCACCAAACAACTTCCCAGAAGCTGTGGCCAAATGGATGAAAACCATATTTGAGAATGTGTATTTATAAATAAAGACTTGCCTGAGATTCAATAATACTTTGCTTTTATTCTTCTTGAGGAAATTTTATTCTGAAATTGATTGACTTTAAATACAGCATTTTTCTTCTGATTATATTATGGAACTGAAGGTTGAAGATGAATAACTTCATTTAGAATGAAACTCCTGTAACTCAAAAGCAAAATATTATTTCTTGCTTTTGCTTTTACAAGTCAACATTTCCTCCTTTCCTTCCCTTTCAATGACTTGTTTGTATCTTTTCTTTTTACTCTTTTAAACCACTTGATTGAAATATAATTGACATACAAAAGCTGTACCTATTTCATGTATTCAACCTAATGACTTTAGAGGTAAGTAAACATTCATGAAACCATCACCACTATCTTTGTTCATTCTCTTTTGCGTTAAGCGCTTTTCAGTATGAAGTTCTGAGGTTCTCTGATTCTCAGAGTGTTCAGTACAAACGTCGCATTGCCTTAGTGCTCGGTATCAGCAGTGACAGAACATCTGACCTCTGCCCTCAGAGAGCTTTATAGCAAAGAGGGTGAGCAATATGAAAAGTTAAAAATCACATATTTAAAAAGATGGTCTTGTAAGTCACAGAATGTGGAATGGGGGCGTGGCTGAAATATCCAAAATTCACTATGGTAGAATGCCACCATTTGAGTACCTACCAAAATGGAGAGCGCAAACAGCACAAGTCAAATGTAAAAGTGTTTTGTTTCTTCTTTTAACTTCTAGTATCCCTTTTTCTGATGCTTTCCTGAGTCAGTGGGAAAGAAAATCAAGTTAGGAGAGCATAAATAATTAAATAAATAAATAAAATTGCAAACTCTATCTTTTCCCCCTTCATTGATTCTGGTTCCTCTTCAAGTCTGAGCTGATCTTGAGGAAGGAACATTGAACTAAGAGAGGGAATAAGATTTTAACTTTGATTACTTTATACTTTGAGGTAACTTTTTAATACCCCCATATTACCAGAGTTATAAGTTGCCAAAAAATATCTCTAAGGAGTTGGGAAGGAAGTTAGGCAGTGTTGGAAGAAAAAAAACAAGTCATCTTCTGCTTATGCCCTCCACATTTGGCATGTTCAGTAATTTATGGGTATCTTTATTCGCCAATTAATTATAAATTCTTTAAGGGCAGGGAGAATTTAATATACAACAGTGCTTAACACATGGTTTCCCATCTCATATATTATAACTCATTTCATTTCAATATTCTGAACAAGAGAATGAATACATTTTAGAACTGAAGTTTGTTTTTGGTTTTCTGTTCTTACATTGTTTTTCCTACCCAAGACTTTAAGCCTATGGATCTCTATATTCATGAAAGAGTCACATGTAAATAAAAATCAATACCGGACCTCCTGGGTGGCTCAGTCACGATTGACTCTTCATTTAGGCTCAGCTCGTGATCTCAGGGTCATGGGTTTGAGTCTCACATCAGGTTCCTCCCTCATAGAGGCTGCCTGAGATTCTTTCCCCCTCCCTTCTCCCTTCCTCTCTGCACCTCCCCCTGCTCTCACTCTCTCTCTCTCTGTCTCTCTCTCAAAAATAAATAAAATATTTTTAAAAATTCAATACCTAATATGCTTTAGAGTCTTTTCAGATATGATTGATTAGAATTGAAATCCTATGTTTATTTTATGTAATACCAAACTACAATGATTTGAGACCTCTGCTACTTGTTATCATTACATTAAATGTTTCTTAAAGATTCCCCAGGAAGTATTGAGTTCCCAAGGACACTGAGCTCAACTGACCTTAAGAACAAATCCTTTTTGTTTTCCACTTTCAGTTCTGCTTCCTCCTTTACCCATGACCCTCGTGAGATCACCTTAGTCTAATTTTTTCAACCCTTATTCTCACCTCCAGATGACATAGAAAGATACGGCTTTCCCTAAAATATAATCTCTTTAAACCGAGAGTAGGTGTAAATTACAAAGAATATTTATTTTAAATAAATAGGCAAAGAAACCTAGAATCCATTAAAAAAATGTGGAAACTCTATTAAAGGACTTAAGTACATTTTTTTTAATATGAACCAATGCAGACTCCACTGTTAAGAAGAAAAGATTCAAAAATTATAGTTTTTTATTAATATCTTTCTATTGTTATTTTATTTTTTATTTGTGTAGAATTTACCATATAAATCTATGTCAGCCTATGTCTTAGCTTTTTAGCCTATTTTTTGTACATACAAAACTCTTTAATTTTTTTGAGTGTTTGAGGAATATAGGTATCCCCCGTTTTTGAAAGTTTGTGGTATGCCACTCACTTTAACGCAAGACCTACATTAGTACCTGTTTTTGGTAACTGAAAGAATTCTGGAGAGGACTTTTCACTTTAGTGAAAAGACAAATGGGATTCAGCGTTTGTTTTGCAGAGAGCTGTGACAACGGCAGCGTGCCCCCTGAGCAGCAAGGGTGGCCCCACCATGCTCCTTCCCTGGAACCACACTCGGCATCTCAGCATCAAACCACCATAGCTTTGAACTGTGTCTCTGAACATCTGTGCTGTATCTATATTTATTTTATGCATCCATTAGCAAATATGTGTCCTAAGGTATTAGGAAACCTAGGAGAGGTTATTTTTGGCTCTGGAAGCACTCATACCATTTTACAATATAAATTAATGATAATTGCTTCTTCGAATGTGCCATTTCAGCTTATGAAAAATTTGATAGAAGACTCCACTTTCGGTTATCAGGAGAAACTTGTATGAGCAACCAAATGATCGCTAGATGGCAGCATAATTCAATTCTTGCAAAATACATTTCGACTGTTGATTTTCTTCTCTATGACTGATACTTGTTTCAAAAACTCCAAAGACAAAACAATAATTGAAGTAATGCATTAGTTTATCCGAAATATTAGTTTTCTCTAATTGCCAGTGTAATTATTATGCTCCAAGTAAGAAGGCAGCAATCGCTTTGATGGGTACCAGAGGGGGGAGAGGTGGGAAGATGGGTTAAACAGGTGACGGGGATAAAGGAAGGCACTTGTGATGAGCACTGGGTGCTGTATGGAAGGGTTGAGTCACTATGTCGTACCCCTGAAACTAATATTACACAGTATGTTAACTAACTGGAGTTTAAATTAAAACTTTTTTAAAAAGATTTTATTTATTTATTTGCGAGAAAGAATAATAGAGAAAGAGAGAGAGAAGGCATGAGCAGGGAGAGAGGCAGGGAGAGAGTCAGAGGGAGAAGCAGGCTTCCCACTGAGCAGGGAGCCTAATCCAGGTCTCCATCCCAGGACCATGGGATCATGACCTGAGCCGAAGGCGGACACTTAACGGACTGAGCCACCCAGGCGCCCCTAAAGTAAAGTATATAATCTTTAGATCTACCAAAGATGTAAACTAAAGTACATGAGTTTTGGACTCTGACATGTCTGAATTTAAACCTGGCCCTCTTCTCTTTACCAGTCACAGAACTTAGAAAATTTGCTATGATCTTCTCTATCTGTTCCTAAATAATCACTTTGTATTTGGCATCTTTGAAGCAGCCTTTTTGTATGTGTTGTAAGATAACGTTTTTTCCATGGAAGATGACTTCTTTACTAATTTGTCCTACAATAATTAAACTTCCATAGTTTTAACCTTTTATAGCATAAACACTGGAATTTAAATAATCACAGTTTTCTTATTTTATAAATGCACCATGCAGGTAAATATTATTCTTCCACTATCTTTATACAAATACTATTTTTAATTTGTGTCTCTCTCAATTCTCAGGATTATAGTGACCATACAACAGATGCTTGATAAATGCCTGTTATCATGATTTGAAAGAGATCATTGATTGATTTACCTCAGAAATATTAGATCTTTCCTGCTAAAGAGGGTATCAAGATAAACTGGATGAAAAATCAGAGACTCAAGTTTTTGTTTTTGTTTTTTAAAGATTTTATTTTATTTATTTTTTTGACAGAGAGAGATCACAAGTAGGCAGAGAGGCAGACAGAGAGAGAGGAGGGAAGCAGGCTCCCTGCTGAGCAGAGAGCCCGATGCGGGGGCTCGATCCCAGGACCCTGAGATCATGACCTGAGCTGAAGGCAGAGGCTTTAACCCACTGAGCCACCCAGGCGCCCCAAGACTCAAGTTTTTAATAGACTTTTATAAGGTCACACGATCTGTTGAGGCAGATCCAAGATTAGAAACAAATTATCTTTCCAATATACCATATACTGACCCCCGTTTTGTTCATGATCAGCTACCATGACCTCAGATAAAAACTTTAGACATAATTATTCCCTCCTTCTCCCTGATCCACCAAATTTAATCACAGATTCATGCCAAATCTACCTCCAAAAGCTTCCTGAATCCATCTCATTTTATTCATCCCCATTTCCAATCTTTAGTTAAAGCCTTTATTATCTCTCTTGTATAATTATAATGGTATCTGAAAAGATCTCCTATTCCTAGTCAGGGACCACTACTATTCTATGACTTCCCTCTTTGATATTCTAGCTTGCTCTGATTTAAATGTAAGCGTCAGTCAGCTGGGCCTCTCAAGACCATGATATTTTCAGTTCTGATAATCTTTGAGGTGGTGACCATCTCATGTGAAGTCAGCCTTTCTAAACGAAAGTTTAAAATAACTGAGCTATACACAACACGTATCAAAGCAAAAATTACATGAAATTTAAACAGGAAGTAAGATTTTATTCCAGATTATCACAATAGGAGAGGCCTAAACTCAACTCCCGACGAAAGAAAGGGTAGAGTTTTTAAGAGCTGAGGGGCTTGGGGTGGAGGATCATAGGCCTTCTGTGTTTGCTAGTTGGCTTTATCCTAAGGAAAATGAACCTTCCTGATATTTTCATGACAGGAGATACTTTTGCAATTTGGAGCAAGGAAGTTAGGCTCCTGTTGGCAACTTCTTTCTTGGTTATTACATTCCAAGGAGACGTTCACAGATCCTTAAAAAAGACATTCCTGAATTGTAAAACTGGCAAGAGTCTATATCTCATAGGGGCAGGAGTCAGGAGCCAAGAGTCGGGAAGAAGCCTGTTTAAAGTATCGTCAGTCTGAAAGGAACATTAAGGGCTTCTTGTTCATGTGTGATGATCAATATGCTGTCCAAATGCAAGTCTTAAACACAGAAGAAACAAGCCTATGTGAGCAAACAAAACAAAACAAAGAAAAAACCTTGAACAAAGAACCATCAGAACAACTTATATGACAATATGCAGAGTTTAGCTGAATCTCTGCCTCATTGGGGATATTAAGAACAAATACATAGCCAAACATAAAACATAGACCTGTGAAGAATTATTTCAAGGCAAGGGAAGGAAACACCACCTTGGAGACTTGGAGGAAAGATAGGCCCTGCAAAGGACTTACTGAAAGAAACTAAAGAAATTTTACCAAAAAGAGTATATCATTATGGTGTAAGTCACAGTCCCTATAAAGTAGGAATCAAAATTCATAAGGGGATAATAAAGATATTGAAAGATATAAAATAATCTAAAATATAAATTAAAAAGTATAGAAAGATATTAATATTCCCTAATGAATTTCACAAGTAAGATAAATTTTAAAAAAATTTAAAACAAATGATAAAACTTATTAAATTCTGTTTAAATCCCTATATGAGTTAGAAATATTGAAATATATATATCATATATGTATATATATCATAAGAAAAAATAAGCATAAATTGGCATTCTCCCGGCCCACTCTCATACTTCCCCGTGTTTTTTAATTCCTTCAAGAATTTCTTTCATTTTTTTTAAATCTCATGAATGTTAGAGAATTTCTTCAATTGTCTCATAATATTTGGCTGCTCCCTCATATTTAATTGCAAATGATGTGGATTAGTAGCTTTCTCAGCTAGTGGCCTTTTTTATAGGGTCATTTGGATGAGAGATTCAGTAATTTCTCCATTAGCAGGTGTGCTCTTGGACTGTGTGATTTTGCTTGAAATGAATCTTTAGTTCTGCCTACTATGGGTTAGGGTGCAGGAAGAGTAAAATGAGGAAACAGAGAGTTCTCAGTTACCCCTAATCTTGGAGTCAGACTTACGAGTAAATACACACATTTTTGTTAAATCCTTGTGTTTTAGCAGGATTCTCTCCCTGAGTCCATAATCTCTCCTGTTTGTCTTTTCCAGAAAATAAGCATTCACTCTTCAGCTAGGATAGGTGGGTGGAAGCGGAGAATCTGTTTACTCCAAAGATTTTGTGAACTTGCTGAAAGTTCAAAATAGACATGTGGAGGGTATGGATTTTAGTAAAAAAAACTCAAGTATATAAGAAATATTCCATTTTCATAATTTATGAACAGTAGATTAAAATTCTAAAAATCTATTTTATGATTAGGTTTAACTTTATTGTTAACACACACATATTTAATTAAATGTTGCAATAGACTATTGTACCTCCCACCCAGGTTAACATACATTCCTTCCTGTGTTCCTCCTATGGCACCGAGGGAACCATTATTCTGAATTTTGTGTTTGTGCTTCCTCTTTTCCCCTATATTCTTTATATTGTTATTTATGTTGTTAATTTATCAAGTATTTGAAATTTATACAAATAGTATATTGTGTGAATTCCAATAAATTTTTGGTCAATATGATGCTTGTGAGATTCATAGATATTGATAAATGCAGCTGTGGCTTATTCATTTTTATCACTGTAAAATATTCCATTGTATGAATATTCTGAATGCACCACAGTGTTCTAGTCCACTGTTGTTAATATATTTAGTTTGCCTCTAGATTTTCCCCATGCATAGTATTATTACGCAAGCATCCTTACTTGGGTGTACAACAGTATTTTCTAGGTAATGATCCAACTAAGGAAGTCTCTAGAGGACAGGAGCAGAAATGCTGAGTTATAGAGTAAGAACACTTTGCTACGTGTTGCAAACTGTTTAATTTATAGTCTGGTCAGCAGTTGAGATGTGTCTTCACTGCTTCCTATTCTTATTAACACTATTTTTTAAAATCTTTTTTAATAATATATAATGTATTATTTGTTTCAGGGGTACGGGTGTGTGATTCATCAGTCTTACACAATTCACAGCACTCACCATAGCACATACCCTCCCCAGTGTCCATCACCCATCCCTCCCACGCCCCTCCCCTCCAGCAGCCCTCGGTTTGTTTCCTGAGATTAAGAGTCTCTTAAGGTTTGTCTCCCTCTCTGGTTTCATGTTGTTTCATTTTTCCCTCCCTTCCCCCATGATCTTCTGTCTTGTTTCTCAAATTCCTCATATCAGTGAGATCATATGATAATTGTCTTTCTCTGATTGATTTATTTCGCTTAGCATAATAGCCTCTAGTTCCATCCACGTCGTACTAACAGTATTTTTAAAACTTTTACTTCTTTTCAATCTAGCAGGTATTGTCAAAGATAAACAAAGCAGGACCCTAGTTTGAGTGGTAAGGACAGATTTTAATTAGTAATGTACTAACACAATAGGGAAAAGACTCTGTCCAGTTTGACCTGAATTCAACTTCAATCTGTGCAGAGGTGAGTGGGCATTATAAAAGGAGAATGAAGGACCAGAGAAGTGGTTAAGTAGGGCCTCAGTAGAGTCATGGAGGTGAAGCATTACAGAAAGCTGGAAGGACAGATTGGTCCATGTGGAATTCATCTGCTAACTACTGGTATTAGGTGAAGTTAGGCTCCTTGCCTCCCACAGAGACTAGGATACAGGGGCCCAGCTTCATGTGTTGGCTTGAACAAGTAGTAAATTTTTGGGGCAGACTTGAGTTTTCTCGGTCAGGCAGGCAGTTTAAGAGGGGCTAGGTCATTCTAAGGATATGGTCTTGAACTATTAGAAACCATGTTAGAATAATGAACCGTGCTTATTTTGGAGTGAGAAGATGAGATCGCAGATTTTTGCTTCTCCCCTGTGTGACCCTGGGCCTCATATTTGTTATCTATAGAACAGGAATATCAGATGCCCTTCCCAACTCACAGAGTGGCTACAAAAATCAAATGAGATAGATATTTGACAAAAGTAAGCTATCAACACAAAAATATTTCCAGCAGTAATAAATTATTGGTTTTAATAACTACAAATAGACAACTATGAAATAAAGAGTTGGAGAAGAACAAGAAAGAAAAAGTGCTAATTTTGACAAATAAAGCCTGTTTACATGGTGATACAACTGTGATTGACTTAATTTTGTAATTATTTTTCTACTCTCTCACTTTTCGTAACAGTTTACATATTTAAACCGCATATAATTTATATTTCTGTCAGATTCCCAGCTGGGTGAGGTTCTAGGCCCATGTAAATATAAATGACATTCTTTGGCATTTACAACTGGAAACTTCAACCTAGTATCATTATCATATGGCTTAATGTTTTCTTCCCAGCGATCTATGGGCCTCAAATTTGCCGCATGTAAGTAAGATCTCACATTTGAGTCTCCCACAACAGCTCAGACACCAGCTAACTTCTACTCTGAATCTACTTGGTAGACTCTAAGACCGATATTGTTATGTATCCATCTCTCATTAGGGAAAGCAGGTTACCACTATACAGAATTTTTATGTCCCAAGAAGATTTTTGTTTTAAATGATTTTTATTTTGATCAATGATGCTAGGAATCAGTATGCCTACCTCTCCTATCACTTATCACTTGGTAACAAAAGAAAGAGAAAATGCTATGCATTCCCTCATTCCATTCATAGTAAGTAAATAATTTACTAAGTACAACCTTCATGCCAAGCACTGAACCAAGACCTTTACATATTTATTCATTTTAGTTTTGAAATAGATACAACTACGAGGTCTGATAAAGGTCACATAGATAGTAAGTGGTAGAGATAAATTTTAAATGATGATTTATATGAATCCCAAATCCATTTTCTTCCACACTCCTCTTTAGCATCCCTTTGATTTGGCAACCCTAGAAAATTTTTTGGAAAAAGTAATTTCAGTGGCTGCCTGGCACTCTGTTCCTGAAGCCCTCCAAATTTCCCAGCTGAGACCACTTAATTCCCACCTGCAAACTCTGTCTCCTCCCAGCAGCTGGGAGCCTCTCTTTAAAAAACTCTAGGCCAATGACTGATTGTTCAACATTCTATCTTGTTAATTCTGCTGAGTTTCTGTACCTTGGTAAACTTAATTACTGAATTGAAAATGTTCCTTTCCCTTTGTCCCATTAATCAGTGCCTGAAGCCTAATACTGTTCTTTGTTCTCACCAATACTTCTTTAAAAAAAAAAAAAAAAAAGATTTTATTTATTTATTTGACAAAGAGGAGAGAGATCACAAGTAGCCAGAGAGGCAGGCAGAGAGAGGGGGAAGCAGGCTCCCTGCTGAGCAGAGAGCCCGATGCGGGGCTCGATCCCAGGACCCTGAGATCCTGGGCCGAAGGCAGAGGCTTTAACTTTAACCCACTGAGCCACCCAGGTGCCCCTTTTCACCAATACTTCTGAGCCCTAAAGTCTTTTTTTTTTTAAGCTTTCATCACCTTTTGATGCCTGTTAATTTTCTCCAGACTTAATAGGTACTTATAAGGTACTTGTAATTTGTCAGTCTGGATCCTTATAGCTGTGTTTTGTCACTTGTCTGGAAACTCATCCTTTATCCCATGCTAGACTTCCAAACACGACCTGTCTGCCCATCTGGATCATTGCCTGCTCTATTCTCTGAATCCAAAACTTAACCATAGAAACTGCATTGTCACCATTGTCTTCTGCCAACTGAGCCTGCAAGACTATCACTTTTATCTTTGGCCCCCTTTGTCAGAGACCACATTCCTATTCTGATAATTTATATCTTTATTCAGCATGCTTCCATTGGTCTTCTTACTGACAATTTCTACCTTAAGGCCATCATCCAGTTGCCCAATAATTTAATTCTGTATGTTGAATGAGTTATTTCTCCACCTTCTATTTACTTAGTGTGATTCTTGCATAGATATTTAGAAAGCCTGAATAGCGAATTCACATCAAGTTATAAGCAAAGATGAAATACACACACACAAACACACACACACATAACACTTTGCAGAGGTTTATATTTTCATATTGTCTTTTTACATAATTTTAAACTTATAGAAAAGTTACAAGAATAATATGAAGAACTCTCATGCATCTTTTACCCAAATCCTCCAATTCTTAATATTTTGACACATTTACTTTCTTTTTCCCTCTAGTTGTGTATATATATATATATTTTTGAGCCATTTTATAGAAGGTTGTGGTCATCTTGCCCTTTGGCCTCAGTATATTTCAATATGTATTTCCCTAGAACAAGGATAATTAGTCTCTTGTATAAATACATTACAGTTCTCAAATTCAGGAATTCTAACACTGATATATTTTTATCTAATTTGTAATCAATATTCCAGTTTCAACAATCATTCCAATAATATCCTTCACAGCCATTTTTTCCAATATAGAAACTGTGTCAGGTGTTCTCAAGATCACCCCCAGGCTTGATGATTCTAGAAATACTCACAGGATGCATAAAAGCTATTATATTCATGGTTATATTTTATTATACTGAAAGGTTACTGAGTAAAATTAGCAAAGGGAAAAGGCACAAGGGACAAACTCCAGGAGAAAACAAATGCAAGCTTCTTGGTGTCTCCTCCCATTGGAGTCAAGTAGCGACACACTTAATTTTCTCGGCAACAACATATGATAACACATGAGAGGTGTTGCCAAGCAGGGATGCTCACCTAAGCTTTGGTATTCAGGGTTTTACTGGCAGTCAGTCACACAGGCTTGCACTACCTGCTTGACTGACCTCAGCAATTCAGACTCCAGTCTCCCGCCCCAGTGCCCCAACATACCAGCAAAAACAAGTATACACCATAAATCATGTTATCAGGTTAAACCTATCTGGTCAAATTGGTAAGAGTATGGCCCAAGACCCCAGGCATACAAAAACATTCTTGCGAGAGCCGCAGAAGCCTCACCGCTTGACATAGTCACAGCGAGGACGTGGCAGCGTTTGCACAGCTCCTGCCATATGGGACAAGATTGGTATCTCCTCCTGTATCTTTTTATGTTACTAGTATTCTTTTTTCTTTTTGGCGTAAGCCCTTTGCTCAAGATGAGGCTCCGACCCACTTAACCCACTTCTAACCAGACCGAGATCTCCTTATAGATATTACATAAAAGCGACCAAATCATTCCCCCCGCCATAAAACCATTAAAGCAGATAACTGCGAGGCTGCCTTCTAACTTCTGTCCACAAAATTACTGCAGATTTGAAGATAAGATGATAAGGTTCTTAAAGGCCAGAAAATTACACAGGCTTTTAATGATCTACAGCTGACCTTAGCTCCCCCCTAGGGGTTCGCATTCCAGGAGTATCCTCGCCACACCAACACCTACATTCCCTTACAATGGAGAGTACAAATAAGCTAAGGTAGGAGTGGTTAAATATAAAGACAATAGAGTCTTACTTCAGACTTTGCCATTTATCCAAAAAATACACAGGATGAGGCCCCCATGGTGCTCCTCACTCAGCAGCAAAAAAGAAGCTCGTACAAACAGCTTGGGCCGTTCTGTAATAAACTCAAATGTCACTCCTCTTCCTGTGGTTAACATGCAAAAGGTATGTGTAACAGAACCTTTATCCAATACATAGAAACAGAGTCATAAAAATTGTTGTTAGGGGTCTTGCTGTTCAAAATAAGATAAGCCTGTCTCTACCTTGGTCTTAGAAAGGACTATAGGTTCTGCAAAAATACTTTCATTGATCAAAGCCTCCTTATCGAAGAAAATCGTTGACTGAAATTTTCCATGTATCCTGCTGCCTGTAAATAGAGTCAAGAACCAGTGAGGCAGAGATGCCTGCTTGGTGATTGAAAGAATCCTCTGGCTCTCTCATTCTTCTCGCCGACACCGTCCATCCTTTGGGAACCCCTGGACTGCCTGGGCTGGTCCCCGGCACATTCTTAGCATGCAGATATTCCAAAATCTCAGAGGTTATTTCCCAAGAGCCAACCAACCACCAGTTCTGAAGACAGAACTTTCTTTGCAATCTGCAGTGTGTGAGTAACCAGGCCTGCAGAGTTAAACCTTTCCAGCCGAAGAATCAATCCGATATTTTATACGATATTTTGTTGCTGTATATCTATTAGTCTTTTAAATCTAGAAGAGTTCTGACTTTCTTTTTTCTTTCATGATAATGAAGACTAAAGACTAATTGTGTTATAGAACTTTTCTCAAATTGGGTTTGTCTGAAATTTCCTCATGATTAGATTCTAAGGATGCATTTTTGGCTGGAATATCATAAAAGTAATCTGTGTGTGTGTGTGTGTGTGTGTGTGTGTGTATGTGTGTGTGTTGTGTTATGTAGGCTACAGGAATGAATCTCCATTAACAGAGTTCAGGTTTCAGTACAAGAGCAGTTCATCATGACAGGGCCATATTCCTGGATCTCTTCAGATGACAAAACTTGGCCTCTTGCTAAGTCCATCATTATTTTAGATCAACTATGCCCATTACCTGAATATGCAATTCCTAGACCAAATTTCACTGAAAGGGCTTTTGTGTAGATAGTATCCATTACCTAGAGTGACCATATAATTTATTATCCAAACAGGGGAACTTTGAAATATGTAGCAAGAAAAATATTAATTATCCTGGGACAAGTTAGGTTTAAAATGTGATGTATGATCACCCCATCCATATCAAGACCATGGCTGAACATGAATAGTAGTAGTTGAGATTAAATCACTTAGGTGAAAAGTAAGCTTCTTGGTGGCAAAAACAAGTCCCATTTATCTTTATTTCTTCATGTTGAAAAAATATTTCATATATTCATATTTCATATATTTTGGACCCAGCATGTTTTGATCAGTGTATTTTTGCACTGGGCATATAGGAAGATTGTGAGGACAAAATGAGGGATGCTTTCTGAAAAACAAGGAAAATACTGTGACAAATAGAAAGGGGTGTTGTAAAGGTCACATACAGAAAACTAATCAGAACAGTGTTGCTGTGTACTTTACAATTTACATAAGGTAAATTCAATTTTCTACAACAAATTTAATTATCTGTCATAATTACTACACATACATAGGATGAGTATAATACAATTGCCTACAATAAACACGTAAAACAAGCTTAGCAGAGATCACAACCTCAAGGGTAACATTTAATTCCACCCAAATAACTATTGACTTTTTGTAAAGAAGACCATACAGAACCTTTCACATTTTTCAGCAAATAAAAAAATAGCAAAATTATCCTTTACATACAGCTTATGCTGGGCAGCCTCCCTTCTAAGTACTTTACCATCATCAATCGTCAGAGGTAGGCATTTTTATTCTACTTTTATCTCCACTTCATTAGTGAGGGAACTGAGGCACAAAAAAACAGCTAACTTGCTTCAAAATCATAAAACTACTTGGTAGAGCTAGAATTCTGTCCAGTTCATTTGGCTCCAGTGGTCATGTGCCATTAAACACCGGGCATCTTATCTTTCTATTTATAGCATGCCAAGAGTTCAATTTTACTTTACTGTTACAAGGCACAAAATACATATAATTCTATTTTAAACAGTATCCTCCTCATTACTGCTACCAACCTGGCTAGCCATTTTATTCATTGTGTCTGTGTGGCATATGATTTCTAACTGTTTTTAAACCTTCTCCTTTTTTTAAAAAAAAAAAGGCAGAGAAAGAAGGGGGAAGCAGGCTCCCTGCTGAGCAGAGAGCCCAATGCGGGGCTCGATCCCAGGACCCTGAGATCATGACCTGAGCCGAAGGCAGAGGCTTTAACCCACTGAGCCACCCAGGCGCCCCTGGAACCACCTTTCTACTGAGATTCCCAAGCCGGAATCCAAGAAACTCTTCTTGGTACATTTCTCTGTTCCTCCAACCCTTCATAAATTCGATCCTAAGTTATCTGAATTCTACTTCTCTAACATTTCTTAAATATATTTATCTCTTGTTTTGTTTTTTTATAGCTGTGAAACCACACCAAAATCCCATGGCTCAAAGCAACAACCATTTATTTGCCCATGATTCTGCAACCTGCTCAGGGCTCCTCAAGAAAGACCCATCTTTTTCCATGTGTTAGCACCTTAGGTCTTTCATACTGATGCATTCAGCTGTGAGCTCAGTGGAAGTGGAATGTCCAAATGGCTTCACTCCCATGTCTGGCACCTCTGCTGAGGTAACGGGAAAGGCTACACATCACTTTCTCCACACGGTCTTTCTCTAGGATAGCTGGGCCACTTTACATGGCGGCCTGAGGTTCCAAAAACACAAAAGAAGATACCAGTTCTCTCAATGCCTAGAACTTAAACTGGGATAGGATCACTCGTACCATATACTGTTGATCATAAGTCACAAGGCTTCCTCAGATTAAAGGATGGGGAAATGAATGCCATCTGTTCATGGCAAGAGATGCATGTATATACAAAGAAAATTTCGCTAGGGGCATTTTGGAGATAATCTACCACACTTCATTTCCACTGTTTTTGCTTAAGCATTCATCCCTTGTTTCCTTCCTACAAAGCATTTTTCATCTTGAAAACAAGTTGTTGCATTAAAACGTTAGTTTTTAAAAAGTCATGATTTGGACCTGCCTTAGTTCTCCACATTCATCTTTTGAACTTCTTCCTTTTTTATTTTCTCCAATATCATTTGGCTGCCTTTTAATTTCTCATATCTTTTCTCTTGAACTTTTGCCTATTTTATAGGATCTTCTCTCTGGCTAGAATACCATCACTACTTTACTTGGCTATGCCATTTTCCTATTCAGGAATTAGCTTTGATCCTTCAAAAATATTCCCTGACTACCACCAGTATGATATATGTGCCCCTCCGAAATATGTTATAACATCACAGAGAAATGCTCGTACTTCAACAATAACGCTTATACCACTACACTGAAATCATCTGCTTTTTTTTCCCCCAACTCTCAAGTCTTGGGCTTTGCTTGAATCATTAAGAATTTTCAAATGCCAAGCTATCACTGTATTTCTAGACAGTGTCTTCTGCTTCAAAAATCTGTACTTGGCCCTTAAATTGAAGTATTCAATAACAGTGTCATCCATTTCGATTAAAGAAATCTATAAACCATTATAGTTATCCTTTAAGTCTCTTTCCTTTTAGTTCCTTTCAGTTATTCATTTCTTTGTATTTTTCCTCTCTAGTCTAAGAAATGTATTCTTTACTCAGCCAAGTTTCCAGCAGGTGCCATTCTTATTCAATCTTAAATCCTAAGATTTAAAAATCATTTCCAGCTGCATACTATAGGCTTTTTGCTTCAATTTTATTTTACTGATAGTCATATATATTTTTCTTCATTTATCTAGAGTAGTCACCACATTCTTTGATTTGTCATATTAGGTTCCCCTTTCTAGTTGGTAAATTCATTTAAATAGGTAATAATTGCTTAACCTACTGTATGGGTTCATCTGATTTCTGGGGTCTCTTGCAGTTGTAGTCTGGCAGCCAGTAGAAAAAAAAGTGAACTTCGTTAGATGAGCCAATATGTAATGGGTAAAAAAAATGAGAGATTCACTCCCTGAGACATAACCCAACACCTTTCTCAGTATAACGGAGAGGCCCGTTACAAATGAGAGTGGGCCTCTCCAACCTCGGGACCAGATGTTATTCAAGCCAGGAATGCATTACAATGCCATAGCCACAGAGCCCCTCCAGGTGCCAGGAGAATCATATGGGCTCCCAAAAGACAGTCCAAAGCAGGTTGGGAAGTGTACCCTCCTCCACTTGTTCTTCAGATGTCAAAAATATTCACCAGCCAAGGTTGCTCGGATAGCTGCAAAAATTGCAGCTATTGCTTTCAATTCTCTCCCTTTCACCTGGACAACAAATCTCCTCTTCTGTCTTCAGAGAAATTACAGACTTCTAGTGTACATGCGACACTAACAGATTGATTTTGTTTGTGGAGTTCTTCCAGCAAAGTTGAGAATTACAGGGACCTGGCATATCCTTCAGGACTCTGTCTTCTCAGAATGCCCCTAGGCACAGTGTAAGCCAGAGGTGCACAATGAATGAACAATGTTTGCACAATGGGGTAAACTGAGATATCCTAATAAATATATAAGCTTCTATGGGGAAGAATATTTTTTCTTGATTTATCATTTTGAAAACATACTTAACGGTTATTTCTAGGTCTTTTTAATTAGGAGTTTATGCCAGTATACTAATAAGTAATGCAATTAAATCTCCCCTTGTGTAATATTGATAAAATTCATTTTAATGTCTGTTAATAATCATCAGACAATTCTCTACTATACTTCTATGCTTCAGTTATAGGAAAATGAATTGGATGCACAGTAGTATATAAAAAGATGCAATTCTCTGGGTCTTTTTGAAATGTAAATTCTTTGCAAATAAAAGCAGTGAAAAAATGTCATTTCAATGATAGTGTACAATAAAGCTCTCGACTTCTATAAAAGACACAAGGGAAAAATATATCTGTGCTTTTATTTTCTTTTGATACAAGATGGTAGTGAAGCAATTGAAAGAATAAAGTAGGCATTAAATAATTTCTGGTTAATACCAATATTTAACTTGGAAAGTAAATTTAGCAACTATCCAGCATGTATTTGCTACAAAAAATGAGGCAATTCAGCCTAACATTCAAGAACACAACCTTTGAAGCACTCTGCTTTCAACGTTGGAATCCTGCTTAACCACTCGCTCGCTGGATGACCTCAGGGACATCCTTAGACTCTGTGCTTCGGCTTCCCTTTCCTCCCCTCTAAAATACAGAAGATGAATACCTATTTTATAAGTCATTATGAGAAATAAATGGTTTAATATATGGAAAACACTTAGAACGGCGCCTGGCACCTAGCAAAAACTGTGAAAGTGTCCATTTTTCCTCCGCTCTCACATCCTCCATAATGTCCAGGATCTGTGACTGATTCTATTACTGATTATTTCCCAAGTGTCTAGAAGAGTGAACACAGTAGTTAATCAATCGTGTTTATGCTAAGTAATTCCTATTCTTAATATATATGAAAAGATGATAATGACATTTTTTCTACATGAAATATATCATTATGAAAATCAATTATTCATATCTATATAGGGATTTGGTCCGATCAGGACAGAATCACTTTCTAATACATTAATCTCTACTGCCAAATAATTTATTATACAAAGTTTTAAGTAAAATCTCCCTGTAGTAAAATGTTATTCCATTTCTATGGTGACTAAATTACTTGGTTCATGTTTCTGTATGTACATCCATTTTCAAATCCTCTATTACAGATTGCAAATGTTTTTATTAAGATATTATTGAAAAGACCACATTAAGAAATCATTACTTATGTATGTTTACTAATGCATCTTCTATTAAATATTACAACTCTATTGTTATTTATTACATAAAAATAATAATTCTCTATGTATTTCATGATATTTCAACTGTTCATTAAAATATTATTTTAGGTTTGAGTAGACATTTAAAATATATTTATTTTAAATATTTATAATTTTCTAAAAACCGTACATATGTATTTTATTGTAAATCATGATAAAATGCAAAATGCTAAAGAAGAAAATAAAAATGAACTTTAGTCTTCAACCAATTTAAAATATATATAATCATGTTTTTATAGAACAGATCATTTTCTATCTTCAGCTTTAAAGATAGCAAAAAAGAAACCCTTAAAATAATTAGAAGAGTATAAAAGTACAAAGAATCACCAAAAAAGATAACAAGATTTATTTAGAATTCAAGAAGATAGAAATTTTTGTAGATTTTTTGCTTTTTAAAACATTAATCAACATTATTTTGGTCTGTATGCATGTAAGCTGAGGTTATTTAAAGATAGATTATTTTTTGAAAGTTATCACTGTTTTCATGCATTTATTGGTATAGTAAAAAAGATTCTTCCTTTGATTAATATAATTAATATTAATGGCTATTTCATCATTTAAAAAAAGAATGAACCATACAATTATAAACCCAATAGGTTGTATACTGTCTAAACAACCAAAACAAAATTTTAAAAATGTAATACTTTTTCTGTAATGTGAAAATTCATATAAACAATCTGTGTAAAAGTATTATTATAGTCAATAAGAATAAATTTACAATGTTATCAAATAAAAAACAAAAGATTGTCAGCTACAGATTCCCTAAAAAACTATGAAAAAGAACGAAGGGAGGAAGAAGGAGGGAAGAGAGAAAGAAAAGGAAAGAAGTCTCACAACAGCTGTTCATGAAGCAAAACCTAGTTTACTACTGCAATACGGGAGCATACCTCCTTGACTCAATCTCAGAAGACTCCTAAGGTCTAGGATGGAACGGTCTAAATAAAGTAGATCTTTCAGCGCAGGAATCTGCTTCTTATTGGGTTAAGTTTTTGATATTGATGAAGTTTTAGAATATAAGTGAGGTTCGGTGACGTGAGGTCCAGAGCCGATGACCAGGAAAGAATTCTTTTTTTTTTTTAAAGATTTTATTTATTTATTTGACACAGAGAGAGAGATCACAAGTAGGCAGAGAGGCAGGCAGAGAGGGGGAAGCAGGCTCCCCGCCGAGCAGAGAGCCCGATGTGGGGCTCGATCCCAGGACCCTGAGATCATGACCCGAGCTGAAGGCAGAGGCTTTAACCCACTGAGCCACCCAGGCGCCCCAAGGAAAGAATTCTTGAGACGTCTTTGGTGCAAAATGATGGCTTATTAAAGCATGGGGAAAGGACCCGTGGGCAGAAAGAGCTGCTGCCCCGGGGCGGTTGAGGGGTGGCTGATTATATATTATGGGGTTGGAGGAGGTTAAGGAAAAAGGGAGGTTTTAAAAACTTTCATATGCTAAAGAGTACCTACAAGATACCCAAGATACCGGAGGCCCTGCCTTGGTAAAGGTTGTTTTTCCCCCTCTAGCAAGGCATTAACATTAAGGTAGTAGGGAGATTTCTGGAAGAATGTGACACATGTCCCACCCAGGTGTGTGTGTGGGGGGGGGGTAGGTAGCAGCGTGTCAGCTTAAGCTTTGTCTTCAGCCAGCCCCTGTTCTATCATCAATATAATACTTGAGGATTGCTGGAAACATCCCAGGGGGCTTCCAGCCACTGTAGGTAAGTAAAGCAGGTTTGCCCATTGTCCCGAAAGAAAGTCACTTAATCAGATGAGCAAGCTATTAGGCTGAACTGGGGCCTAATTGAGCAATCTCTTTGCTTGGATAAATGGATTTGGGGGAAGTTCCTGAAGCTAGGGATAAAGTTATTTGCTGGTTTGCAGTCTTATTTTAGTAAGCACGAATTTTCTGGAACATATAGTATAACAATTTTGTAGAAGAATTTGTAGGAGCCAAAGGCAGGCTGCTCCAAAATGTGCCCCACTGGCATATCAATTATTTTAAGTAAAAATTACTTAAGAAACAGCCAGCACAAGGAAGCTCAGTGCCTTCTCTGTTCCACTAAAAGCAGGAAATAAATCTCCCATATGAAAAATACCCTCACTATACTAATAAATAAATAAATAAATAAATAAATAAATAAATAAAATTAAAAATCCTTATTACCAGAGATAGAACTTTAAAGCCAGGAAAGCTGTAGAAACAAATCTTTTTACTTTTTTTTTTCTAATCTACTACCTCAGCCTAAATTGTGCTTTAAATTCCCTACTAAAAGCTTCCAAACACCTGTTTTCTTATCCTGTCAATTCCTCACAAATTTATTGCTCTTGATCTAAAATGTATAAAAACTGCCTGCCTTGGTTTCAATTTCAATATTGGGCTTCTGTGTGCGTATAACGAAACTTTGGTTTTTTTCTCCTGTTAACCGGTCTTATGTAAATTTAATTCTTAGTCGAACTGCAAGAATTTACACCTTTGTTTCTAGTCCTGGCAATTAAATTATAGGGGACAGCGATTTCAGTTCTGAGGATGAGAATTCCAATCCTTGTACTTCATTGGGAAAAGAGGAAAAAGAGTCTTTACCATTTGATTATTATAATGATTTCAGTGGTAGTTAAATATGAGTTCTAAGGTATAATTTTTACTTTTATTTTGAATTCAGCTATTTAATTATGTGTATTGTTATGGGATTATCAAATAAGTGTCAGTGACTATTGCCAATAAATTAAACAAGAAGACTTTGTAGAAAGTCTGAAAACATTGAAGATCTGTATTGGTTGAGAAGGGTGAGTGGAAGGTGTGTATTTTTGAACTAAAAGAGAGTTTATTATAGTTAGCTAGTAGAGATGTAGGAGGAATATCCATTTAAATTTGACATATTTTTGACCACATATATATTTTTTAAAGATTTTATTTATTTATTTGTCAGAGAAAGAGAGAGAGTGCACAAGCAGGCAGAGGAGAAGGCTCCCTGCTCAGCATGGGACTCAATCCCAGGACCTGGGATCATGACCTGAACCAAAAAGGCAGATGTTTAACTGACTGAGCCACCCAGGCGTCCCACATATATTAACAGGTGAGAATGCATTGTATTTTAAGATATAAACTAGCAAAACGTCAAAACCGATCATGCTTAAATTTTCAATGCGATTAATTCTACTAGTAATGTTTAATTACTACATTTAATTAATTAAGTAATTCTACTAGTAATATGATTTTCACAGATTGGGATGCGATGAGCCAATCAAGGAAATTTCAAATGACACAATGTAAATTGTAAATGATACGACCTTCGTGAGTAGGCTCTGAAGGCACACACAAGAATTGTGTCTTTCCAGGAGCTTCACGCAGTCATAGAGCCAGGTTAACAGAATTATAAAGCAGGTTCGAGATTCGAAACTCAATGGCATTTCACCCCACAATTACCTTCGCCTCTTACACAGCACACAATACAGAACAGAAGACAAGTCACATCACAAACAAGGTAACACAGGGGGTAGGAAGTTAAGGAACCAAACGTCAAGTCAGTCTGGGCGTGCAGTTGAGATAAGGCCTTGGTCTGGTCCGGGTCAGCTCTCGGAACCTACTGCTTGTGATGTGCAAGCAGGGAAGGCTCTCGGTTCTCTCTGGAGATCAGTCATCCAGAGCCTTCCTTATGTAGCAGCTGCTTTTTTGAAGTGTGCAGACATAGAGGGGTCAGTGTCTGAGGAGTCTCACAGTTTGCTGCAAAATTCCTCCCTTTTTAAAGGAATTGAATCAGTCTTGGGACCCCGCAGCCCTCCTCTGCTCTGCGTGTCGTCAGCGGGGGCTGGTCTCAGGGATAGCTGGTTGCTGCATTAACTTCTTGCATCACAGGCCCCTGCTTGACATGAGTGCCCCCATCTTGCTCTCTACAACAACTTTTATTGTCCCACTTATATCTCAGTTTCCACATTTCAGGAGCAAAGTATTCAAAAGCAGATTGCTGCTGGCAGTTGAGCCATATTTGTAATCAAATTTCCAAGGACACATGGATCAGCTTCAAAGGCAAAACGAAAATCACCGTTTTTTTCTTTTGATTCCTCTACCAAAATGTGTGATCAGAGTCATAACTAAATTGAGAATTTTGCTTCTATTCCTGCTATAACATAGATATTTTTTTCTAATTTGCAAAGTTTGATTATTTAATTGCCATAAAATTTTACCCAATTTAATCAAATGTGAGACATTAAAATTAACATTTCTTTCCTTAAATAGACAGTCAGAAATCAGTGACTAAAACGGGCCATTGATGTTATCTAGCCCAGTGTTTCCCAAAATGTGTTCATCAAAATTACTAGGGAAGTGTGGTACTTTTTCCCAGACCTCTACAGTGGAGATTTTGATTCAATAGATTTGGGATATGGCACAAAAATCAAATTTGTTCCAAGAGTTTCAGGTGATTTGATAAAAAGCCACATTTGGAAAATACAGATTTGTTCAATAGCACAGGGGAAAAGTATTAGATTTAGAATTAAAAGTCCTATATGTGTGGTGGATTTCCAAGTTAATATGACTTGGTCCGTGTAGTAAATGCCTCCCTCCTTTTTTTTGAGGAGTTCACGAGATCATGAGCACTTTGTAAATCTTAGGGCCCTAATTTTATTTCTGAAAAAGAACACTTAAGTCACTTATTCAACATCACAAACTGTCTTGACCATATTGGGATCATGTAAAATAATTATTTGTTTTAAAAAAATACTTGCTTTATGAGGAATTTTCAAAAAACTCTTTTAAATATCAATAGGACTTAGCTTATTCAGAGAGTTGTTTTTTGAAACTTAAATTTAGATGGAGCTTTTCCTATAAATTTATTTTTATCAAAAATATCAAATTTATCTATTAGACAAATATTAACTTTTGTTTTCTAATCACAAATTTTATTTCAATCACTGAACTGAATATTGCATTTATTCTTGGAGCCATCAGGAAAGTAATATCATTCTCATTCTAGTAGCAAAGCTGTGATTTATATGCAGTTTGTGAAAATGGAAAGCTGACAAAATGATGCTATTCAATAATAAATTTGGTCATTACAGGTCCATGTGTCATCCAAATGTTCAACATTATTTAAACATCCTCCCCTTCCCCTATAAAGTAGTATTCCAATAATTTAATGGTCAAATGCTCATCTATAAAACAAGTTTTTCAGAAATAGCTCCAATGTACATACAACCAGAAGACTGGCTGTGGCCATTCCTAATAGTGGTTAATTCATACTTTCAGGTTTTACTCACAAAGACAGATTTTCAGCTCTTAAAGCATGTCTGTGCTCCTGAGGTAGAACGCAGCTACTCTAAAGGCTCTATGAAGCAGAGCCCAAGACACACGGGTTTATTATTAGGTGGCAATTAAAATGGAAATATTGTTTTATCAGTCTGCTCCATGAGTTTCTGGCGTATCCACCTGAATCAATTTCTGTAAATCTATTTGAACCAATAACTTTTTATAATCATAAAGAAGGAGAAAACTGCCATAAATTTCAAGACATGTTGTTAGGTTGTTCATGCTTTTGCATTTTGTTAACACTATTAAAATATATATGCAGCAGTTTAGTGAGTGATATAAAATTTTACTGCAGATAAGTTTTAAATAGAGAGACTGGATACACACATTCAACTCCCTACTCTTCTAAATTCCCAGAGACATAATCGAAGAAGGAAAACATAGTTGAAATTGCCTGTAAAAATAAGCAAGGGTATAATGAACAAGTCTAATATGTTTAGAAAGTCCTTCAAGTATAGGAAAGATGAGACATCTCAGCTGCATGGCAATTCTCAATTCAATTGAGAAATAAATCGGTGGAATTGTAGGAGAACTTCTAAACCCCAAGTCTGAAGCAGCAGCAAGAACTGACGATGGAGATAGGACTTATGAGAATCAACTGGAGTAAAGGCTGAATTCCACCAGAGACCTAAGGAAGTACAGCAAAAACCAACACTAGGAGATGATCCACACTATCTTAACTAGGCAGAGTATATAAAATATGAGAGGCATCCTATTGTGGAAATGTTCAAAATCTTCTGGTGTGAAACTGTTGGCCCAGTTTATCCTCCCTCTGTCCTACTGTGTTGTGTCAACTCCTAGGATCTCTTCTTTTATGATGCGTGTAATGAAGAAAGGTCAGAAAAGAGCCTGACAGGAAAGAAAGGAGGAGCACAAGAAGCAATGATTTAGGTCAATATAGATAATAAAGAGCTGAGAAAGAGGAAAACAAGAGAGTGGGAAAGTGAGAGAATGTCTCACTTGGAGCAAAGAGGAAAGGGGTTTCAAGAAATGTTAGTGTTATGGTTTGCACCTCCCCTTAATATATTTTGTGGTATGGGAACAAAAATTACATTATCTTTTTATTTATTTATTTATTTTGCATACAGTATCTTTTTAAAAATTAAATTTTAGCTATTAAATTCTCAATCTCAAATTAGATACTATTCACAAATTGAACTATGTAAGTAATAACCTCTTTTGTGATTGCTAATCCAAGATTTTATACTTTATTCCAGATAAAAAACATTGATTCAAAGCCACATGTAACATCTGATTTGCTAACATTGAAAGGAAACAGGAATCTTTTAAATAAGAGGCATAGCTGTACTCAAAAGGTGCCAAAAATACAAAAAGATCCCTGGAGACTTGCTGACTTCAGAGACGAAAATAAGAGACTGATCTTGGATATGGATGCTTTCGTGTGAGGATGAAATGTATATAGCTCTAACGTGAATGTTTCAAGAGATGTTTGTTTTTTTTATTTTATTTTTTTATTTTTATTTTTTTATTTTTAAAGATTTTATTTATTTATCTGACAGAGAGGAGAGAGATCACAAGTAGGCAGAGAGGCAGGCAGAGAGAGAGAGGGAAGCAGGCTCCCTGCTGAGCAGAGAGCCCGATGCTGGGCTCGATCCCAGGACCCCGAGATCATGACCTGAGCTGAAGGCAGAGGCTTTAACCCACTGAGCCACCCAGGTGCCCCTGGAGATGCTTGTTTTGAGTATTCAGTCTGACTATTTAATAACCACCCATGTCGGTTTTCACGTTCAAACTCCGGCAACAGCATGCCATTCAACAGTTAGCAAATGAGACTCTGGGACTCAAAAAAACATAAACTAAATTCAAAAGAATCGGGAATTAATATACAATGTTGGACATCACTTCCATTCTCAGGAGCCATGTGGTCTTAATTGTAGCTGGTGATTAAATAAATTAAGCCGGAGGTGGGGAGGGCAGGGAAATGTATGTGGGTCAAGTAAATATGGAGCAGGACTAACTTTAGAAATTTAGACCTAAGGCTTGAGGGCAAATTTAGATGCTAGAAGAAACGGAGATACCACTTCAGTCAACAATAGCCAAGGATCCAGTTAGTAGGAAAAAAATGAAAAATATACAAAATATATGAAAAGGGTAAAATGGCACAAAAGTAGAAAATCCAAAAAGCAAAAATAAAATGGACTTAAAGATAAATATATCAGTGATGAGAATAAATCTAAAAGGGAAATAAATCCATGGAAAAGATATAGAGCTAAAAGATACCCCCAAAACATAATAAACATGAGAAGTGAACCAATCTACAAATACTAAACTCACATTAACATGACTTTAGTGTTCTGTATTCTGCATTAAAATGTCTCTATTAAAACCAGGGAAGTTTCTTTAGTAAGAGGAAGTTACAAATAACTTTAGATATGTTTCAGGAACTTTGTAAAAATTCATTTATCCAAAGGATAAACTCAACTACTCTCTACATTTGCTAAAATTCACAGGTATTTTGAAAATTGCACTTGAAAAGTGAGATAGCTCAATATATTTCTTTAATATTTACCAGATCAAGTGACATGTAGCATATTTGAACTACACAAATAAAAACATTTTAAATGTACAGCATATGCCCACAAATAATTACCACCTTACATGGAACTTTCACAATAATGGATTATATATTGATTATATATATTCCAGTCCTAAAGCAAGTCTCAACAAATTTCAAAAAACCAGTAACATACAGAACAAGTTCTCTTAACCTATTGCAATTAAATTCAAGGCCATTAAGCAGCACGATAACACTGGGCGCCTGGGTGGCTCAGTGGGTTAAAGCCTCTGCCTCCGGCTCAGGTCATGATCTCAGGGTCCTGGGATCAAGCCTCGCATCGCATCGGGCTCTCCGCTCAGCAGGGATCCTGCTTCCCCCTCTCCCTCTGCCTGCCTCTGCCTGCCTCTGCCTACTTGTGATCTCTCTCTGTCAAATAAATAAATAAAATTAAAAAAAAAAACACAAAACACTGGAAAGAATGCACAGAGCAGCTACTTGAGGACTCTGAAGTCAATAACAAGCAGATTTGGGAAAAAAGCCAGAATTTGAAGTGCCACCAAACCGGTGGTGAGTTATGGTTTTTTTTTTTTTTTTTTCTGATATCTTCACACTACTTAGCCCTGAATACAGCCATAGTCACAGGTAGTTCACTGCAGAATAAATAAATAGAGCCCCAGATCTGTGGCTGGAAGAACAAAAAGGGGAGCCACAGGGAAGTGGTAAATACCACGGATGTGGAGAAACAAAGGCAAAAGAAAAATTACATTTCCTTACTACTTACAGCCCATTGACAAGTCCTTGAAACAAGCAGAGTGACATTCCTCTAGGAACTCAGCTGCCTGGATGTTAAGACTGCTAAGGCCGTGCAAAAGCAATCTTAGCCCCACTGTCAGAATCTTGTAAATCTACTTTAATATATAAAAATCCCTTCGGAAACTTCCTTTATCTCTAACCCCCAAGATGCATGTTGGCAATCATCGCCCAAGAATATAACCCACTTATATACATCTGAAGGGTCTCATGGCTAAGGTTTTATTAGACAGTAATAAATGACCTTTTCCTAACAATAGCTAGCCCCTTCAAGGTCCTGGAAAACTTGCTTCCAAAATTTGTTAGTGACTAACACTATCCCTAACACCCTCCCAATCTGGAAGTATATAATCAGTCACTGGTCACACCCTCTGTGCAGCTCTTTCTGCCCATGGGTCTTGTCCCTGTGCTTTAATAAAACAACCTTTTTTGCACCAAAGACATCTCAAGAATTCTTTCTTAGCCGTTGGCTCTGAACCCCATCATCTTTCCTAGATGACAACTAAGACTGACAAGAGGGAGGCCTTGGGAAAATTACCCCTCAAAGTAGTACATGAATTCCTGGGCTCACCTCTGCCCTTCACATGCATAGATCCAATTGATTTTAAGTATCTTTAGAAAGACTTTGAGAACTGAGTTCATAAACAGACAACTACCCAGATCCCAGATTAGTCTCTGGGTTGCTCATGTGAAGGACAGATCCAAATAGAGCTATAAATGTTCTGAAAACTGAAAGATCTCAAATCAATAGTTTCAACTCCAGTGTTAGGCAAAATCAATCCAAAACAAGCTGAAGGAAAAAATAAAAATAAGAGCAGAAATCAATGAAATTGAAACAGACAAACAATACAGACAATAATTGTAACCAAAAGCTGACTCTGTGAAAAGATCAAGAAAATTGATAAACCCCTAATAAAACTGACAAGAAAAAGGGAAAAGACACACAACTGAACACTTTGAAGAAGACTAGGAAAAAACTATGAAGTTTGACAGCCAGTGTAGAAAAATTTGTTGATCCATAAATAATAAACCTTGCTAGTGCAAACTATAAATTTGCATAACCATTTTTGAAAAGTTTAGGATTATCTAGTAGAGCTGAAAATGTACACACCTTAGCAGTCAATAATTTTATTTCTAAGTATATAACTTAGAGAAATTATTCTATATATGCACATAGAGTGAAATCAAAAAATATGCAAAACATCACTGTATGAGAGGAAACAAGATAGAAACCACACAGATATTAATCATGACTGCACTAGAAAAATGTAGAGTGCTATATTTGCTTAATGAAGTAATGCAGCATTGATATATGTGAACTCAGGCTACACACAACAACATGGATTAATCTCACAAAAAAATGTTGAGAGAAAAAGGCAATTTCCCGCAAATTCAAACACCATAATTCTATTTATATAACATTCAAAATCAGGTATTAGTTTTCAAAGTTCACTGCATTAAAATGGCTCAGGATACTTCTTTAAAAATATAAAGCACACCGTGTTTTTAAAAATACATTACTATTTTCAGATGCAAAACCCAATTGCCAAAATAATGAATATAGGCACATAGACGAAGGCATGTACATGTGTGCATGCACACTATACACTCATGCTCATACCCATACACACATCGAACTTGACACAAAACTAAATCAATAAATTCAGAGTATTTCAAACCTTAGGGTAAAGGCATGGACGTATTAGTTACAGATAAATAATTTAGGTGATATATAAAAATATGTATTTATACATATATGCCATATATTGATATATATAATAGCAGAATGTAACAATAAATCAATCAGTAGAGAAGCAATAATCAACACATAACCTCTTTCTGGGGCCCCTGGGTGGCTCAGTTGATTTAGCATCTGCCTTCAGCTCAGGTCATGATCCCAGGGTCCTGGGATCCAGCCCCACATCTGGCTCCCCGTTCAGCAGGGAGTCTGCTTCTTTCTCTGCCCTTGCTTCCTGCTCATGCTTTCTCAAGTAAGTAAAATCTTAAAAAAATAAAAAAAACCTTTTTCAATTAAAAGGAGTCAGTGATCAGACAAAAATGCAATCCTTTCTAGACACACTCTGGTGATCAGTTTTGTTTTGTTTTGTTTTGTTTTGTTTTGTTTTGTTTTTCCCAAAGGTAAAAGGAATTGATTCCAGGTTAGCAGAAAGCTTTTCTGCGTGGAATGTTGGTAGGGGGAAGGCTGTGCATGTGTGGCAGCAGGAGTGAATTCTCTGCGCTTTCAGCTCAATTTTGCTGGGAATCTAAAACTGCTCTAAAAAATAAAGTGGATTCGGGGCGCCTGGGTGGCTCAGTGGGTTAAAGCCTCTGCCTTAGGCTCAGGTCATGATCTCAGTGTCATGGGATCGAGCCCTGCATCGGGCTCTCTGCTCAGCAGGGAGCCTGCTTCACCCTCTTCCTCTGCCTGCCTCTCTGCCTACTTGTGTTCTCTTTCTCTCTGTCAAATAAATAAATAAAATCTTAAAAAAAAATAAAGTGGATTCAACAAACAACGGGAAATTAAGCAAAACAACTTTTCTGTAGTCTCAAGTAGTAAGTATGGACTGTAAACGGAAAAAAATATAAACCTCCTATCTATAATCATATCCATACCATCAATTCAGTGGCACTAAACCATATTCTCAGCTATGTAAGAAATTAGGAATCATTTTATCCTTTATACATACACATTGTGAGAAAATTATTTGTAAGGAGTGTCATTAATCTGGTTCCTCTTTTAAGTAATATTATTTAAATAGGTTAACATTTATTTGGGAGCGCAGCTTAGATTTACTTGCAGGAAGGGCAGAGGATGACTGCTAGTTACAGGGATTCAGCTGGCATTTGCCAATAATAAAGCAAAATGTCTGCAATTAATAACTGGATGCAGCCTCCTGAGAACGCTGTAGAGCCACCATCTGTAGCTAATGGCCTAATCCCTTACCCTAAGAGTCTTCCTGTCTAGTGTATAAAACATCTTCCTTGAGTGAAGTCCTAGTAAATAATTTTTTACTCTTCTCTTTACATATTCATGAATATTTTACTGCCCCTTGGAATTGGTGTTCCCAGGAAACTACCCACCTGTTCCAAGTTTCAATCCAGCAATATATATAGCTTCTAAACACTATGAAACTCATCACCAGATTGTGCAAAACACTATATTACCTAAGTGTTGAGGAGGTAGAGAAGGCTTTCCTGTACTTTAGAAGCTTTTTCTTTTTCTTTTTTTTAAGAAAACAATTTGGCATTTATAGTGGAAGAAAATATACGTAGACATTAGGCTTGCTACAGTGTGAACTCCAGATGAGTAAGGCACATATTCACAGTAGTGATTGTTATGGATGAACTTGAAAAACATTTCCTAGTAGTTGCCATGGTATCTGACATTATGTAGAAGAGAAATAAATTGTAATTAGCAAACCAGAACCTGTTTCCATTTTTTAATATTCTTTTCTAATAAAGTTATATAATTGAACTTATTTTATCAGCCAGCTATGTTTAAGATTGCTTCCCAATAGACAATATTAGATGATACACTTTTCATCATCTAATTTATTATTACATTATTTTGACCCAATCAATATGCATATCTGATATTTCAGTTCTCGATCCTAATATTCTTAGCTGACTAAGATAGCGAATTTGTTTAAATTTTCACTTAACGCCAAGAATATTTGCTGATGGAATCATTTAATCAAAAGCACATTTAAAATGAAATTACCTAAATTATAAGAATAATTAAGCACACTGGAGAATGTAGCCTAGATTAAGCTGAAATGAAAACCCACTTCTGTGCATATTCATAAATTTATGCTTTTCATATTAGAAAAAATGAAAACTAATGATCTTTAATCAAGACATTATGTCAACTTAGAATGTGACTATTTTTGCTTGGGTATATACTTTAAGTTTAAAAGTCAGAAAATGTGTATATTAAATACAATGAAATTAAATGTTATTCTATTTTAAGGACAAGCAAAAGAGAGGTCCTGGCTTGAGAATTCCAACTATACAGAAAAAAGAACGAGGAAGATAATAGATACAGAGAAAGAGAGAACAATTGAGCAAGCTATCCAACTAGGAATTTCCCCAAGTGAAAATAAAATAGAGCAGCACATAAACCATACATTAAGTACAACACCTCTTTATTTATCTTTGTTGTTGTTAATAAGATAGGTGTAAGATATTAAGAACCCATACAGGTAAGGCATATTAATTACAATTGCTTCATTGCCTCAAAGAAATCAATGAGAAATGTTAGAAGGAAAATTAAAGGGGTGCCTGGGTCTCAGTCATTTAAGCATCGGGACTCTTGGTTTCCGCTCAGGTCATGATCTCAGGGTTGTGGGATCCAGCCCCACATCAAGCCCCACATCAAGTCTCACCTCAGACTCTGTGTTCAGTGGGGAGTCTGCTTGAGATTCTCTCACCCTCTCCCTCTGCCTCTCCTGCTTGTGCTCTCTCTCTCAAATACATAATTAATCTTAAAAAAAAAAAAAAGAAACGAAGGATGTTAGGATAAGTTAAAGCTATAAAAAAAAAAGAAATCTGGTTTTAAAAGCTGGTAGGCAACAGCTAGACTATAGTGGTATTACTGAGCATTAAAAAAATTTACAAACTATTAACAATAACTAGATAACATTCCATGTCTGTAATAGAAAGAAAGAAAATGTGACCACTTGGAACCATGTCTGAACATGAAACAAAGACATGACACCACATCAGAGAAACAACCAAACGTCCCCCTCTCAAGGTTTACTTGAGTGAAGGCTACTTCTTTACCAATGACAACTCTAATCCTCCATTTGCCTCCTGCCTCCTGCAAAAAGCAAAGATGCCTTACCATTAAATCTCCCCTGCATTCTAACAGAACCCAGATTAAAACCAGAGCTCAGGAAGCTAAAAAGGCTTATTGTCTTGTAATAAGTGTCACATAAACAGCAAGTTATCACCAGCTGGCATTGAGAGTTTGGGACACTGACCCCTGGATTTAGTGACTGATGGCACCTTGAAGTCTCATTGTCTGTCCTTTTGCAGCCCTGACATTCCCAAGGAACTGGGCTCTAAGGGGACATGCGAGTACTGGACGGATAACCTGGTAAACCCACGTGGGCCACTGCACCATGTCCCTTGGCCAAGCCCTTAGCAGTGCAACTCTACAAAGCACTTTACTTGATCGTTCTACTCTTTGGGACAGCCATATTAGCTAGGTGTTACTATTTTTTCATACAAAAGAGAAATTTGAGTCTTAGGTTAAGTACTTTCCCAAAGCTGGGAAGCCAATTTACGGTGTAGCCTCAGTAAATGGAGATCAATGTAATTATTATCTCTATAGAGATATCTCTATAGAGAGATCTCTATAGAGTTCCTGCAAAGAAGGTGGGCCACACAGATAATAGTTGAAGTTAAAATTAAAAACAAACACATAGCTTAGCCCAAACTCTTCATTTCGAAAGTGAAAAAAACAGACATAAAGAATTTGTTTCCTAGTGTCTGAGAAAAGCAGATAATGAGCACCCTGTTGTAAGAATGTCAGCTTTATAGTTTTTATTTGATAAAATTTCTAGAGGCAAATGATCATTTTAAGAGAGATTCAGGTATGAGCAATCCTCTCGGGTCCCCTCCATCTTTGGGAACTTTGTACTCCCAGTAAATTTTACTTTATTATCACTCAATAAACTTTGCTTTGCTGCCCATCAAAAAAAAAAAAAAAGAGAGAGAGAGAGAGCGAGAGAACGATTCAGGTATTAGAAAATTAAATTGGAGGACAGTTCCCTACATGACAGCATCTCACCTGAAAAGCCTTGCAAAGGCAGGATCTGTCTATTGATTTCCTGAAGCCTAGCAGGTGCCAGGCACATAACAAATGATCAGGAAACGCGCTCAATGAAGGAACAAACAAAATACATGATTATGATAGCTTATCATTAGAGTTATGTGGGAAATGACACCAAAATGTAGCAATAAATTAGCTTCTGGTACTAAAATATTTCCCTTATTATTGCAGATATTCTGAAGTCATATGTTAATTGATTTTCTTTACAGAATAAGTAATTAGATTCACACATTGCATCTGCAACCAAACTAAGGACATTATTTTCATTTTGTTTTTAAATCTCGACCAAGCATCCGCTGGCGACAACTGTACAAATTAGAAAAAGCGCCCTCCTAAATGGACAAGAGTATATATACAAAGGAGCCAAGGAGAGGCATGAGAGCTCATAGCCAGTCTATTCAAAGGTCACCAATAATTCAAATCTCACATTATAGTTTCCAAGATATCACAATAGGCCCCCCAATTAAAATTACTGATATGACAGTATTAACACTTTCAACACTTCTCTGCAAATACTCATAAGCAAAGTAACTTTTTTTTTCTTTTTAAAGATATCAAGGAGATTACTGACTCCAACAGTTATTCAGAATGAAATGTTATGAAATCTGAAAGACTGCTAAGAGACTGTAATACTATCCATAACATGTTAAACAACCAAAAATTATCTCTTCTATGTCTGTTATTCAGAATAAGTAACAGAAACTTATGGAAGAATTACCATTTTATACAAGACAGCATACAAATTAAAATAACTGAAACATGCACTTAACATTTCATCAGATACCAAGATGCCATCCTGATAGAAATAGTCATTGCATTATGTTAGGATTATTCTAATTACATGTTTTATTAAATTCTGTACATTACATTTAAACAAATATCATAACAAAACTAGAATGGAGCTGTGGGAGTGTTTAGAACAGTGTTGAATCTGTAAACCACATCAGATAAAAAATGGTTGAAGAAACACTTGGAACATTTGTGGAAAATAAAATACTCATGAGAACATGCCTTAAGTCTGAACTTGTTCTACTTGTAAGAGAAAACAGATTTATTTGTCTGTAACTCCAAAACACAAAATTAAGTCGAGTAGAACACAATCATCAAGATATGTAGTTTTGTTTCAACAATAAAAAAAAAAATCCTGTTTTAAATTAAGCAGTCTGGTTTAGAAAGGCTTCACGGATCGCTAGTATTTTACCTTCTAGTGAAACCAAAGGTGACCCCATGATTGAAAAAGGATTCTTGCCTTGAGGGGGAGGGTTTGGATGATCTTAAGTCACTGCAAAATCTGAGGGCTTTAGAAATCAGTGAGAAAGTTTATGAAACGTAAGTGAGGAAGTAGCTGTAATTGGTCACATTTTCTCATAAAGAAGACATGCCTTCATTTGAAAATATTTAGTAATTTTGGAATTTTTATTGTGTTTAAGGGATATATTTGTATTTTTAGCCCACTTTTTCAACCAGGAAGTTTAAGAAACCTATTGTGGGAAAATACTACAGAAAATCCAGAAAGACTAATAATGCCAAATTTGCCTCTACCCTTTTCTTATATATAGGCACCATGAAACCAATAGGTAAAATAAAAGTATCTATCCTGTTATGCAGTCAAAATAAGTCAATTCAAATGATTTCAATCTTTATGACTTAATAAAATAATCTATTTGTGGATATTCTCTTTAACAGGAATTTGTTTATTTCAGAAATGAAAAGAACTCATTTCTGGGATGATCATAAGACAAGCACAGAGGCCTTGGAAAACTCCCAAATTTAAGTCCATAAAAAGTAAACTGCTGGAAGAAAGGAAATGCGTTTTCTAGATAGTTGAATGACATTCCATATATACATTCCATACATTCAACATATAACAAGCCAACAGCTTGTTATAATGAAGTAGATTCTGTTTTGGGGATAATAAAGAATGCACATATTATTTAGTGGATCATACAAATAAAGGTGTTTGATTACAGTGCTATGAGTTGATCAGTTACCTGGGCTTCACTTTTAATTAATTTGAATAAAAATAATACAAGAGAAACAATTCTTGATGAAAAAACGAAAGTTATCTATGCATTGAGATATATCTCTTGGGTTCAGGCATAGAATAAAAACCGCCAAAGGATCAAAGAACAAGGGCTAGCAGTAGATGAAAAAAATTGGAGCTGTATGCTGAAAAGACACACTAAATCAATTTATGAAAACCCAGAATACCAATTTTGGAATTGAGAACCTGTTGGAGCAAACAATATATACTCAATTTCAATAGTTAAAAATTTTTCTTAAAGCCTTTATTAGATTGGCTGTCAAAATTAAATTAATTAAATAGTCTACTTCAGGAATTGTTCTGATGCTTGTTCTGAAAAACAAAAACAAACAAAAAAAACCCCTACCTTTTCAAATCAGATAGTCTATCAACAATGATTATTATATAAAACATGAAGTCATCCTTTATATATGAGAATGAATATTCAGATATAAATAAAAAGACAATATTGATCTTTTACTATCTGGAATTGAAAAATGATACTAGATTTTGGCCAAAAGCTTTGAGAATGTCTGTGCTAATCTATGGACCCAAGCTAGGACTCGTCAATGTTTCTTAAGGATATATTTGACACATACTACTACTTCAGTCAGCATAAGCAGGAAGAGAGTGTATTTTAAGGAGTTTGGGTATTTTTTTTTTTTGAACTGCATTGCAGGAAGGGCAGCTGGGATGTCACGAGTCACCTGAAATTGGACAGCCATCAGGAACTAGAATAAAAGCTCTTTTAATTGATTTCCAATTTACAAATACATTGTATTAGCCAATAATTCCCATCCCGTCTCTAAAACATACTGATTAATTCTCTCGTGGCATTTGAAACACTTCTGTTTAATAACCTCTTATGATCCAACAGTTCTGCCATTTAGGTTTATTGGTATGCTTAAAGTGGTTTGTGTTGTTTCCCTAACCTTTTTATGCTGGTTGTACTTAACTTTTGTAAGTACATCTTGCAATTGTTATGTAAATTGATGAAGTAAAATAGCAAATAGTTGGAAAGGCTTTTTCTATGAAATGTAATTTGAATGCTTTGGAAATGCTCGACAAAGATGCATTACAAACTTACAGTTAAATAGGAGTGTGAAACTACAAAAGATGGAAGAGAGTTATTTTTTAGAAAGTAGGAATATTCTTCACTCAGAATGTCTCACAAGGATATTTAAGTTCTCGCTCCATTCAAAAAAAAAAAAAAAGTTAAAATCAGAACTTACAAACGATACATTATGTATTTAGTTTATGCAAGATATACCACAAAAACTCCACAATTAGCAGACCTATACTTATAGAAAAGGCTTTGGCACTCTATAAAAAGATACGGGTATAAATGTGAATTTACATTAAAAAAGAATTAGAATCTTGGGGTGCCTGGGTGGCTCAGCCAGTTAAGCCTCTGCCTTTGGCTCAGGTCATGATCCCAGGGTCCTAGGATTGAGCCCAGAGCCCTGTGTCAGGTTCTCTGCTCAGCAGGAAGTCTGCTTCTCCCTTTCCCTCTGCGTACTTCCTCTCTTTCTCTCTCTCAAATAAATAAATAAATAAATAAATCTTTACAAAATAATTAAAAAAGAATTTTTAGAGTGTATATACTTCTTTTTAACGATTCCTTGCTTTAACTAAAGTTTCAATTACTTGTCTTTATTTCGTAGAAATTTTGTGTTTGTTTTGTAGAATAAGAGGACTTCCTTCTACCGTCCAATCTCTATATCTCTCTGGGATCAATTGGTCATTTGCTCCTGTTTCTCTCTTGTGCATTATTTCACCGTAACCTGCACTTAAAATAAGCTGAACTTGTTGTTGTGTAAGTAAAAATGTAACAACAAACAAAACTGAAGATATAGACTATTATCCTCTTTGATGAAGTCTCATGCGAGACACAAAAATTTTTTTTTCATTCTTAGATCATGGAAAATCCTTTAGGCACTTTCAGTACCAAGAAAAATCTCACTTCAGTAATAAATGCCCAGGCCCATGTTATAATTACATAAATCTATACTCTCACCTAATTCAAAATTTCTTTCCTATCCAGCACAAGGCTGCATTCTCTCACTGTTTTCATATCTTTATTGTTAGCTACTTACAGAAAAAGCTGAAAATTATTCATCCTTAATTCTCTAGAACTGAACATGTAGCAAGTGTCCATTACATATGTGTTTAACTAAAATAATTTCTCAGGAAAGAACATTTCTCTCTGAGACATAGAGATTTTTAGCCGTAAGTGAGGATGAAAAGTGTCACATCCTTTCCACATCTCAGTTCCCATTTGCCTTCTCCTCTTTCGTCTCCTTGAAGCAATACCACCAACTACCACTAACCACCGCCAGCAACCGCCACCACTAATAGCAAAAAACCCTAATTATTTACAGATACAAAATTAGTTTTGTCAAATCATTTCTATCAAATCTGATTACAGGTAATAAACTGGCCAAAAGAAATTTCCTTTATATAATGCCAGAAGTCAAGGAAAAAGACTGGGGAATTTCACTTTCAAGCTGGTGTCAAGGGAGACCTCACTAAGTACCTAAGAGCTGATAGATCTGGTTACTCAATCTACTCTATGGGCAAAGTGCCTGATTGAGTTAAGTGTTTGGCATAAATTTTTGAGAAAATAAAAATAGAGCAAATATTTGGGTTTAAAATTGCTTACTCTTGTGCTGACTGATTCTCTCAGGACAGCCATGAGATTTGCCGTGAGAGAGAGAGAGCTCATCTTAGGTCTTCAGTTAAAAAAAATGTCTACACTTTGGAGTATTGAATGTTCCCAAGAGATATGTTCTTCCGGCTCTTACAGTTGGATGGCTTGTCTTTGCCTATCTAGAGATATTTCTTCTGAAAGAATAAGAGCACTCCTTTTTCATAGCCATAGCTGGTGAAATACTTATAGATTTTTACTTTCAACTTTGATATTTTATGTCACCACAGGGGTCAGGCAAGTCCTTGCACAATTTCTTTGCATTAATTATTGTTAACTCCTCTGTTATTAATATTATGCATTAGTTTCCTTGATTGAAAATGCAATAGAGAATTTTCTACTCACTAAGGCTGAATGAATAACTTATCGCTGCAGATTACTCAACTCATTCATTCAGTCACAAGCATTTATCAAGGACTCATTATGTATCAGACAGAAGATAGGAGCTGAACATAGATGGGTAAACAAGTCTCGCAGTTTTCTTGATTTCATGGAGCTTGTACTTTTGTTTATATGTGTGGATTTTGTTTTTGTTTCAGAAAAATAGCCTTTTATTTTCCTCATCCCCAGGCCTATAAGCATGTTTCTGCAGTTCATAACTGAGAAATGACATGTTCCTCTAGGTATAAATATAGTTCTAAAGGTGTAACTCTGCAAATCACTTACTCAAATTTCTCATTAGAGGTCTCTACAACAGGATCCTGCTGTGCAAGCTCTTTTAAGAGAGCCTAAGCATTTATGTGTGTGTGGGTTTTTTTTTGTCAGAATGGTGAAAATAGACAGCAATGATGATCCAAATAAATCTAACCACAGCAGTCACAAAACGTGATGGATTCATTTCTCATTTCAAAAAACAAAACACTGAATCTATGCACATTATTGGGAAAACACAATGGAAATCCTCACAGTGTATTTAAATTCACCACAATTAACATGAAGCAGCGACCTTTCCTCCTCCCAAGCATTACTATGGATTAGAAAGATGCACAGGCTGCTGTGACTCCACTGCTTACAACAATAGCTTAATATTTGCAGTAGCTTACAGTAAAGTTAATAAGGTAAGAGAATTTAAGGGAACTCAATGAGGGCTTATAGTTAGTCAAACATTTACAGACATTTCGAGACTCCAGTGATCATCCTATAATGATTCCCACTTTGGAGAGATCTTGGTGAAGTGTAACAAACTCCTTGACTGATCACTTCTTTTACATGTAAACATCAAATGAAACTACCCCTGAAATCAACAGCATCCATAAGTAGAGCTTCTTGACAACTGATCTGTGGCTGGGAGGAAAGGCCAATGAGACCAGCAAAAAGACTCTGGGTCTCTGAAGGAATAAGAAAGGACAGAGCTTGGGCTCTGAAGGTAAGTTTCATTGCTTCACCAGTTTTTCTGTCTAGCCCTACTCTATCCACCAGAGAACAGGCGTAAACTCACAGTCAGTGAAGATGGTCACCTGCAGGTTTGCACTTCATTAGTGAGAGGAAGGAACAATGGCTGCTAACTGGAAGAATTTGATCCCACCAGAGGGACAGAGAGCTCTCAGCACCTTACCTAGAGGTTAGGGCCTCTTGCATTTTTCCTTCTCACCTTATTTTGATGAAGGAGTGTACTCTTCCTCATTGGTAGATTGTGTCATAGGGATTCTATAAGCTTAGAAGGAAGCTTGCTAACCAGCTCGTTTACTATTTAGTATCTCACTATTAGAAAGATTATACTTGACAGACATATTAGCTAAAAGCAAGGAACAAGAAGACAATTTTGTAAAAGAAGCTATTGAAATAAAAATATATTTAATTTGTCATGAATGGAAGATTAATGGAAATGTTTTTTCTATACCTTAATTCCAGCTATAAATAAAACTCCACAATGCATTTCTTTTGTCTTTTCTATCCAACCACAAAAGAACAAATTACATAACAGGTTCTTTTTTTCAAATTTCTGTCTACATGATTTACCAATATGCTAATGAATTGGAAATCTTTCTACTCTTTTTCTCTAACCAAGTCTTTAGTTAAAAAATTGCATAAATCTTAATGTTAAGAAATGAAATTCTAAAATAAGAACCTAAATATTTATTCAGTCATAATTTCCTCCATGCTCATAAATGGTAATTAAATATTATGACAGTCAAATGTCCTAATTATTTGTGATTTCTTAATTAAATGCAAATGTATTCAGATTTTCTAGCAGAATGAAGTATATAATTCTGTATTGTTAGGTGTTATTCACTCATTCACCTATTGAGTATTGTTCTATGTTAATTGGATCAAATCCTGAAAATTGTCTTTCTTTATCTCTAAGCAAAGAACAAACAACTATGTACTAACTAAACACACAATGCTCAACATTCCAGTAAATTATTATGTAAAAGTGGTGTGCAGATATGGTTTCTGACTCCAGGAGTTTAAAACAAAACTGAAAATCCAGGATTACCAGGCCACTTCCACTGAATGTGGGAAGATCATTAGCACTGGCAAAGTAGAGTCATCAGAGTTTAGGGGCTCATTGTCTTCCAGTTTCATCAGGGTCTTTCCTCATGTTGCCAACTCAACTTACTCCCATTCTTTCTCAGTCAATACCCCCATTTTAACAGTAGATACTCTGTGATGCTGAGAGTTCAACTTAATTTAGCCAATAACAGGATGAGGTCCTGTGTTTGATTTTCAGCATTGTCAGTCCTGCAGCTGCAAGAGATAAGGCTCTCTCCTTCAGGACACATCTTAGGTCATTCATGCAGTCCCTGAGCTGGGAATTTGAATCCTTGAGCTCATCCTTTTCTCTTACCACTTTGTTCAGTGATATTAGGAGCAACCAAACATCATTATATTTCTTAGTCTTCCAAAAATACCCAAAAGTATTATGCACAGAGTCACATAGCTCCTTACTTCTTACAAGTGGTTGATCGGTGCAGGTAGTTTTGTTTATCTCTATAAACAGTTCATGCTATGGACTATCAGTGCCTAGAATCATTTGCATGTTTAAATCTAATCAGATTAGAGAACCAATTCCAGAAACCCCAGAACCAATTTGGAAAATTCATCTATAAAACTCTATTCTTCTAGAACTGCTATCAATACCAAATTCTGTATTAGTCAGGGTTCTCCAGAACCAGTAGGATATATATGGATATGTATATAAGAGAGATTTACTATAGGGATCTTCTCATGCCATTGTGGAGGCCAAGAAGTCCTATGAGCTGCTGTCTCCAAACTGGAGAAACAGAAAAGCTGGTGGTATAATTCAGTGTGAGTCCAAAGGCCTGGGGTCCAGGAGTGCTCATGTCTAAGGCAGGAGAAGATGGATGTCTGAGCTTAAGCAAAAGAGAGCAAATTTGCTCCCCATCTTTTTGCTCTATTCAGGTCCCCAGGGGTTTGAATGATGCTCAGTGCATTAGTGAGGGTGGTCTTCCTTACTCAATCTACCAGTTCAAATGCTAATCCTTTCCAGAGACACTCTCACAGAACACACAGAAATAACATTTTAGCAACTTTTTGGCTATCTCTTATTTCAGTCAAGCTGACACATAAAATGAACCATCACAGTGGGCAAAATGGGTCTTCTTGTTTTTGTAATGTATTTCTATAATCTTTTATAGTGTTTGGTACATCATAAGTACTTCATAAATACATGCTAAATGAATAAATAAAATTTAAAAAATACTGGCACAGCCTTTCTTTCCCTGATTTTTCTTTAGTCAAAGCATCGTTACTTTTCATAATGTATTCTGTGTGTTACTTCTTTCAGTATCTAGAACATAATGGAACTTTCTTACATTTTTAAGCACAAAATTTCTAAAGAATATAATTAAGGTATTTCAAATTATTCAATAAAAGTGTGGAATAAGTTATGTGATATTTAAGTTATAACTTTTTTCAATCTTATGAGCATTACTGGTATGTATATTCATCTTCAGGGTCATAGTTCAAGAATTTATGAATCACTAAAGATGTCCACCTATATGTGGAGAGATACAGAAAAGGAGAAAATAATATTACTAAAAATATTAGTATTGTTAATTTCAGGTCATTTTCAAAAATGGAACAATTTAAGCACAGTAAATAAGTATTTCTGGCATAACAGTTCAAGGTGATCCTGACTTTTTTTTTTTAAAGATTTTATTTATTTATTTGACAGAGAGAGAAAGATCACAAGTAGGCAGAGAAGCAGGCAGAGAGAGAGGGGGAAGCAGGGAGCCCGATGTGGGGCTCGATCCCAGGACCCCGAGACCACGACCCGAGCCGAAGGTAGAAGCTTTAACTCACTAAGCCACCCAGGCACCCCTGATCCTGATATTGTTATGGAATATATTTAGATGATATTTCTAACTTGCTCACTGTATACATTTTTCTAATTCTTGATTGCAAAAGCAGATGGAGATGTTAAGATTTTGTTTCATGGGAAATCAGACATTACAAACATAGCTCTCAAATGTGTTTTACTTGTTTAGAAATGTAGTCACTTGAGATGTGACCAGAAGGCAAAATTCTTTTGCTGATATTTCAATCTACTTATTACTCTGCACATGTAAAGTGATGTAAGTGGCACTGCCAGATGTGATCAATTATCACAAAAGCACTTTCTTAATCTAGGATCTGGAAAAATCTATAGCTAGACAGTTCTTATATTTGCTATCTCAACCCCAATTTACATGAAAATGGTTACTAAACAAAACATAACGCAACTGAAAAATTGGGCTCCAAAATCTAAAGGTAAAAAGCCCTTGAATATGGAAATAAGGTAACATTATCTCCATGTATCTATATTTCAGTATTGGTTGGAATTTAAATTGGAACTGGAATCCAAAAATTTTAGCAGCAGCAGATTAGAGGTTTTGAGAAAATAATATTTTTATTGATGGGAGTGCTTTGAACAGACATTGGGTTAGAGATTATGGCTCATTAAAAAAAATAAGAAACATACATGTTACCATAAAATTTAAGTCAATACTTATTTTGAATTCTGTCATCACCGAGTCTTCATAAGACTGTTTATTTAAAAAGTGAAAATAAATCTGATAATAGTAACATTGCTAATGTTCCTGGTTGTGCTCTTTGGGCTTCCTCTATTCTTCCCAATATTGTCTGATAGTTCTCAGCTCTATATCATCCTCTTTTGCTGTCTTCTGTACTACAAACCTAGAGAACTGTGTTTCCCAGATTCTTTGCCAGCTCAGTTACCAATGGGAGGCTCCTGTTTGAGGTTAGAAGAGGGAAAGATGAGGGGCAGGGGAAATGATGATACTTCTGGCTCTGGCACTGGTAGGCAAGCTCATGCTCCAGCAGTATATGCTTGTGGCTTTAGCCACTGCAGCAATAGGAGTTTAGCTCTTGGCTTCCTAGGGGCTCTCTGGTTGCTTCTCAGTGGCAACAGAGGCATTTCTAACAGGAGCAATGGTAGCAATGGTGCTCCAGTGGCATCATGGGAGAATGTGGTCTTTCTTCTCTGCAACCTTAAGGGCAGTAGCAGCTCCCTGCAGTTACTATCTCTGGGTCATGCCCCTATTGTTCTTCCGCTCTTCCAACACGTTTGCAATCAATTCCTTGTATTGATTCTCCCCTTATTTGTAATACCTAGAAGAGTTTTTACTTTCTTAATTTGATAGAGTAATACACACATATTGACTCATCTAATCTCCATACACAGATTTCTAGGATGGTTATTATTACTATTATTACTATATTACTATTACTATTATTACTATTACTATTTACAGACAAGGGAATAGAATCATAAAAAGATTGAGTGACTTAGCACCTAGGCTTTTAACTGCTCTGCTATGCTGCTTAAACCAGAGCCTTTTGCTATTACTAGCAGGTTTGTCTTAATAAGATTGTTGGCTTGTAACCTTGAGACTATGCCTGTATATAAGAATCTACATTTGTTAAGTGTTACTTTAGAGAAAATTAAGTTTGCATCCTAGAGATATAGATTATGTTTGTACTAGGTAGTTAAATTTCCTATAATATCTTAAATAACCATCTAAGAAAAAACCTAGTATATATAATGCATCTAAAATCACAATGAGATATCACTTTAAGCCCACAAGGATGGCTATAATAAGAAAGACAAGCAATAACAAGTATAGATGAGGATGTGGAGAAACTGGACCCCTCATACACTGCTGGTAGGAATGTAATATAGTGAAACTACTTTGGAAAATAGTTTGCTAATTTCTTTTTTTTTTTTAAGATTTTATTTATTTATTTGACAGAGAGAGAGATCACATGTAGGCAGAGAGGCAGGCAGAGGGAGAGGGGAAAGCAGGCTCCCTGCCGAGCAGAGAGCCTGACACCGGGCTCGATCCCAGAACCCTGAGATCATGACCCAAGCCAAAGGCAGAGGCTTTAACCCACTGGCCACCGAGCCACCCAGGCACCTCTGCTAATTTCTTTAAAAAGTTATTAAACATAAATTTACCATATGACCCGGTAATTCCAGTCCTAGGTATCTACCCAAGAGGAATAAAAATGTATGTTCATACACAAACTTGAATATTCATAGTAGCATAATTCGTGACAGACAAAATACTAGAAACAATCCGAATGTCCACTAACTGATGAATTCTATTTTTTTAAAAAGAGAGATGTGGGGGGTGCCTGGGTGGCTCAGTCATTAAGCAGCTGCCTTCGGCTCAGGTCATGATCTCAGGGTCCTGGAATCGAGCCCCGCATTGGACTCCCTGCTCAGTGGGGAGCCTGCTTCTCCCTCCCACTCTACCTGCTGCTCTGCCTATTTGTGCTCTCTCTCTCTGTCAAATAAATAAATAAAATCCTTTTTTTTTTTTTAAAAAAAAAGAGAGATGTGGGGTATCTAAACTATGAAATATTATTTGGCAATAAAAAGGAATTGAATATGGATACATGCTGCAAAGTGGGTGAACCTCTACTGATTGTGCTAAGTAAGAGACACTAGATGCAAAAGAACACATATTACAATGAGTCATTTAGATTAAATGTACAGGAAAAGCAAATACATAGAGACAGAAAGTAAATTAGTGAATGCTTGGGCTAGGTGTGGAAACTATGAGCGAACTTTGCAAATGGGCACAAGGGATCACTTGGGAATAATGGAAATGCTTTAAAGTTAGTTTGTGGTATTGGTTGTACAAATGATAGTTTGTGGTAAATGGTTGCCCTTTAAATCTACTAAAATCATAGAATTAACACACTTAAAATGAATGAATTTTATGGTATGTAAATTATACCACAATAAGATTAGCAAAAATACTATTTAAAATCATTTATTTATGTAAATAAAAATTAAATAATTCAAATCAATTAATTTTGACATGCAATGCAAAATCTTTTCATTCTGCACAATAAAGCAACTATTGAAAAATAAATTTAAAATCTTTTAAACACAATATATTTTTTTACATCCTGAGAGAAAAGTATGGATATTATATCCATTCAAAAACAATTAAGGCAATTTTTGGTCAAATGACCTTCAATAACACAGTAGGTCAACATTTAGGTTAATTTCCTTAGGAATGTGTTTGATGATTATATAATTGCCAGTGATTGATCTAAACAAAATATCAACCCAACATAGAAATAAAACCCAAAGTATTGACCAACGATTTGGTAAATACCGCTATTTTACTAATGTATACATATATTTCCTATCGCAATACCCAGACACATCAGTCTTCAAAACCTGTAAAAGCTAATAATGAACGGGCTATAGAGAGGATAAGCAATTTTATAATAGAAAAACATTATCATTCATGTTGTGATTGTAACTACTGTTTAAGAGTTAAAAGAAATTTAAGTGTTGAAGAAAATGCAAGAAATAACTGCCCTTAAGTATGTCAGAAATTGCTTAGCTATTTTGCTACTAAAATGCTAATAAATTCCGGAAAACACCAAGAAATATCATGAACTAGAACATAGAATGTAAATTCACACCAAGTCAAATGTTTTTGTTTTTCTTTTTTAAAAAGATTTGTTTATTTATTTATTTAAGAGAGAGAGTGAGCAGTTGGGGTCGGAAAGGCAGGGGGCAGAGGGAGAGAGAGAATCGTGAAGCAGACTGCCTGCTGATCTCGGAGCCAGATGCAGGACTTGATTCCAGAACCCTGAGATCATGACCTGAGCTGAAATCAAGAGTCCACCACTTAAGTGTAAGTCAAATGTTTAATATAACAATTAACCATGTGAGTAACACCAGGTAAGAATATTGCCAAGAAATTTTTAAAACTCAATGATAAGAGCAAATAAATGAAATGTTTTGATTTGTTTGAGCAAATACTACTTTAATGTAAAGAACTATGCTTTAGTTAGTATTTAGTTACTACTTAACACACCCCATTGTAACAGATAAAAAGTAGACATCTGTGAGAAACTATTTAAAACTTACTTACATGACACACAGATATTACTTGCTGAAAGGCTGTGGTGAGTATTGAAAAGCATATCTTTAGTTAAGAAGCATATTGATGGAATTTTTTCAACCTCATTAGCTATTTATTCATTCATCCATCCACACAGGGGTTAAAAACCTCCTATATTCCTACTAGTTATTTAAAATCTTCTAAGTATCAATCACCTTGGACTTACATTCTTCAAGGTGTGGTTTCCTCTAGTATATATTGAGAATGTGTGGGAGGAGAAATTTTAGGTGTCACTTGAGGTCTCTACTCAGTGAAGGCCCTGAAGAATGTGACTCTGTTGCCATGTTCTATTGTGAACCATTGCTTCCTTGGTTCCCTCCCCAGTCTGAAACTCCTGGCCATGATCTCCTTGACAGAATGTTGCTCTCTTCCAAGAGTACCAGGGAACTTGAATAGGACCAGGTATGTTGCTCTGTACTCGTGTGTCTCTTTCTTATATCTGATACCACAGTTGAAGATAATGGAATGAAATAGTTATGGCCTCTCCTACCTTGTCTTCTCAAATTTATTTGACATGATAACCAGGTTATTTTGATCTGAATCAAAGTAATTTGCTCAAATAACATCAAAATTATGAGTATAAATGGAAAATTTCTTTGATGGTTTTTGTAATTATTTGTCTCACATAGTTCCCCTATTGCTTGCCTTTTAAACTTTAAGGAGCATCTTATTAAATAGTTTTTTAATTTATGTATTAAAAATTATCACTCCATTTTAATATGTAAACTATTTAATAGATTCTTGTTTTGATTAATAATTTTTTGTCATTACATTTTCTTCCAAAGCTTTCATTTTTCTTTAGTAGTGTTAGAGTTATTTTTGTGTTTGTTTTTTTATATATTTTTGGTATAAATATCCAGTTACTTTTATTGAAAGGAATACTATTTCTCCACTGATGTGAAAATCTACCCTATTACTGAAATCTCGTAAATGTGCAGATATATCTATTCCCATAATTATCCACTGTGTTAACTGGCAGTCTGTTATATGAAGACAGAGGTGTTTGTGGTAACTGAGACTTGACCTTTGTGGTTTAATGCCTCTGCATGACTTTCCTAACCTCTGCTCCTTCCAACTAGAAAATGCATTTCTCTTGTCATTGAGGCAGGAACTTATTCCCTGTCATGTTTAGTCAGGATTTTTAAACTATGTCAGATCCTTTTAGTAGCTTTAAAGATCCCCAAAGACATCCATAGGGCAGGCATTTGATTATTCATCCTTTCATTCCCGGAGTTTAGCCAAGATCATAAAGAACTAAAATTCTTTTGCTCTTAAATGACCTAAAATAATCTGGAAAAACTATTTAACCCTATTTACATTTTTAGATTTACATCTAAAAGCTTTAAGTTTAAATAGCTAAAAATAATATGAAATATAAGTATATTTTAAAGGAAATTATTATACCACATGTTTAAATAATTCTGACAATCTAATTGTGTAACAGTGATACACAAAATCACTTATTTAAAACTGTACAAATATGTCCTTTTCTAACATCCATAAAGTTTACATTAATCTTTTTCTATACCAGTTTTCCCTCAGAATTATATCATACTTTTCTGCAACAAAATATATTAATTAAAAAAATTTTATAGAATGTCTTATAACCATAGAGTTCTGTGTTAAAAAAAAAACTGGATTGAGTTATCATTGAGCTGTTACTAGTAGAAAAGAGACCCAAATAACAAACATATATTGTATGTTTTGATAAATAATTATTAAACATAAAAAGTCAGTTTCTTTAGAAATTAATTTATTAATGAGATGGATAGAGCTGGATTCTTTTCAATTAGTTTATTAGTTAAATGTAGCTAGCATGAATAGCAATTATTCTTACAATGAAATCTTTTTGTTTAGAATCTATTATTTTCTAATTCTTTATTTTTATTAACTATAAGAGCAGAGAAAGCTTGTCTTTCATAATGGGTAGAAATGGAAGGTATTTGTTAGAGCATAATAATTCCATTCTTAAAACTCCATTTATGTTATTTGCCAAAAATAACAAAGTGATCTAACATCAAAAAATACAATAACGATTTCATCAGGTCTTCTTCATTTCTGTGGAATACGAAGAATTAGAAACTGCCTACTTCCAAAATGAGTTATTTCTCAGTTATTAGAAGCTTCTGTAACTTCAGTTTGCTGGTCATGCCAAGAAGATCTTGCCAAGAATTACTGAATAACTTTTCATTATAAATGAGTACCTCAGATACCATGTGGGTTTGGTTCCAGATCACTGCAATAAAGTGACTATTACAATAAAGTGAGTTAAATGATTTTTTTTTTTGTTTCCCAGGGCATATAAAAGTTACACTTACACTATAGTCTATTAAATGTACAGTAGCATTATGTGTAAAAAAAACGACAATGTACGTACCTTAATTTAAAAATATTGCTAAAAAATGCTAACCATCATCCAAGATTTCACTGAGTCATAATCACTGATAACAGATCACCACAACAAATATAATAATATTGAAAAGGTTTGAAATATTGTAGGAATTACCAAAATGTGACACAGAGACATTAAGTCAGCAGATACTGTTGGAAAAATGGTGCCACAAACTTTCAATTTGTAACACTGGAGTATCTGTGAAATGAAATTAAGCAAAGCACAATAAAAGAATTGCCTGTACATATTCACTATCTAATACATCTTATTTCAGGTGAATCCTTTTTCACCTGGTGAAACTCCACTGTCATTTAAGTTTATCAACAGCATGAGAATAAGGAAACAGAGGCACGTAGAGATTAAGCAATTTGTCCACCATCACAGTACTGTTAATGAGCGGAGTCTTATATCAAATCTATGCCTATCTGATTCTGATCTTTCTCTGAGAACTATGTGGGCTTATACAGAATGAAATCATCATTAAGATTTTTAAAAAGAAGATATAGTTGCCTTAAGATACAAGGAAACTAGTTAAATATAAAAGTTGAAATAAGCATCAAAACTGAAGTCATATCTTCCCTATGAAGCCCTCATAAAGACACCAGCTCAAATTGGTTTTCTGATGACAACTCCTTTTGTACTTATTCTTTAAGACACCTAATTAGTTCCTCATGTTTTCTAATTCTCTGAACAACAGGAATTGATCTAGTTAAAAGTACTTCATAATGGTGTCACTATTCCCCTGCTCATTAATTTTTCATATGTTTTATTCTCATCCTCCTAATCTGATTGGCATCTGGGTAGACCCCTCTGCTCAATTTTAGGTCCCACTATTTACTTATCATATTCACTTAGAAATCTCCAGTGGTTCAAAGTTGACTCTTTTTAGTCCATTCTACCTATCAGCATCATTTTTCTATGGTCTCCTTGATTGTAATTCTTATGGTAGTGAACACTATCCATGAGTTTCCCATATCAGAAACTTGTAATTTTGTCTCACCCACCACACCCGGTCCTGCAGTATCTATTTGCTAGATGTCTCCAGCATCTTTCTCAATCTTTTTCAATGTTATGGAAGCGTTGTTAGATGAGGATTTCAACCTCTTTTGCTGGGTTATTAGCAAGATCCTTCTCACCTGTCTTTCTATAATAGTATTGCCTTCTCCCAATCTATTCTTTACTATGCTCCAAGACTAGCATTCTGATATTCAAGTAACAATTTACATTCAATAAAATATTTCCAAGAATACACTTTATATCCATTAATTTCCAGGCATCATACTAGGTGCAGAATATATAGCCATAAGCAAAACACAAAAGTTAAACCCTCCTTCATTAGCTTATAGTGAAAGTCCAAACTCATAACTACACATAATTATCTACTTAATTCTCTTCCTGTAAAACTAAGAGACAGAACTGATCCCTTCCTCTACCTCACTACATGTTATACATTCTTACTTGAAGTTTTTCTAATGCATTATGGTTTTCCATGCCTCTGGAATTTGATACGTATTTTATACTGCCAAGAATGCCTTTACTTATCAATCTCATCCCACTACATACATTTAGATAATAACCAATCCTATTTTGAGACTTTTGAACTGAAATTGTCACTTTTAAAAATAGTCGACATGGTAATAGAGTTAATAGTAGAGTTTTAATTAGGTAACTCAGGGAAGTTTAACAGGTTGAAATGTTATCTCCTTTCCTTACTAAGCAAGAATAAATCATTAATATCCAGTAGTACATTGTTTTCTATTAATTACATAGAAAATTACAGTTTTTACATTATATAATCTTTCAAACTGTTTCTTAATAAGAAAGTCATATTTCCAAGTAAAATTGTCTACTGATAAATCTTTTCATATTCTGACAAACTCACTTTAAAATATCAAAAGTTTGTAAAATAGACTTCGATGTTGTTGAAATATTAGGAATTTCACTGTTAAGAGTGACTTCCATTTACTTTTATGTGTCAAATTTTGAGAAGCTCTAATAAAGCAATGCCCTAAATGTTTCTTTGAAAAGAGTACCTTTTTGTTTAAAAATGAGAATAATTACCATGTGCACAGCAGGAACACACCTGGAAAAAAATCAAGCAGAAAGGAAAATTAGCATAAACACAATGTTCCATTTCATTTGAGGGCTTTTATTGATTGGGAGAAAATGAAAAGAAAGAAAAACAAAAGGAAGTGACATGGTTGCCTTAGTTACAGCCATCATTTTACATGATTACCTGTCCCTCCAGTCTGCTATTACATTTAATAACTTGAAAGCTGTGAGGAAAGAAGCAACAAAGAGTGTACAATATTATCCAATGCAAATGACTTACTTTTGATTTTTTGCTAGTATTGTCTAATTTATTAACTCCATTAAAATATTAACTCACAGATTTAGAAATTAATGGTATATTACTCTATAACATATCTTTGCCTTAAAATTAATTTTCCAATTTAAAGAAGCACTTGAAAATGTAATTACTCCCTCTGCATTCACTAATTCAACAATGTTGATTGCTTGCTTTCATTATACCACATACTCGGCTAGGTTCTAAAGATAGCATAGAAAATATAGAAAGTTTTTTACTTTGAAGAAATTGGAGTCTTGTAATAGAGACTCACAAAAATGAGCAGTTACCATACATTGGGTTGTTTTTGTGAAAGATATTAATTATAGGATGTTAATAGCTACAACACACAGAGTATCTCCTATGTGTCCCAAACTATACTGGGTGCTTTATAGACATTATTTCATTTATTATTTTGACAATCGTATGCATTACCTGTTATTTCCAATGTCCAGAGGAAAAACTAAGGCTGAGAAAAGTTAAATATTTTGCCCAGAGATGCACAAGCATGAGGCAGGAAAGCCAGGATGAAATGCTAGACACATTTGATTTCAGAGCCTGTTTGTTTTTTACGTATAGAAGAGAGACACCTTACCTACCTATGAAGGTCATTCAGCTAACTCTTGAAAAAAGTCAAGTAATTACATAAGGGAAGGGAAGGTATATGATACAATTGAAGAACTACAACTATTTTATTGACTCTAAAATGAGAAATGTCATAAAATGTTACCTAGATAGAGAGGTGAGGGACTAACTATAAATGCCCTTGTATGCCTTCGCTTTACTATTACCATGTCTTGCATATTATCTTTTATGTTTACATCCATTTACATGTCATTCTTTAAACTCTAATTCTTGAGCTTTACCATATTTAGCCATGTGATATAAACTTTCTCAAAACCTTATGTCTTGCCACCTACATAGGAAATCTTTAGTACTTGTTTTTCTTGATCATTTTAATTAAGTCCATGGTCACTATGCACTCTCTTTTGACCTGAATCATTTTTCTATGGTTTTAACTGGTAAAAAAGTAAGTGGTTTCACTTAAAAAAAATGAAAACTATATATATTTTTAAATTTTAAAAGAACGAAATATTTCAAGCTCAGTGTTTTGCTAACATTCTTAATATATTATCAATACTAAACAAAAGAAACTAGTAAGCCACTTAATATTATTGAAACTCTAAATTCATGTCCCATTTACATCATTATCTTTTTCTTTAAATATCCAGAAGTTATTTAGTTTAGGTCTCATGAGTATTTGCCTATTTTCTTAATATTGGAGTTTCCAGTAACAGCAGAGGGAGCTCACAGTGTATTCTTTTGAGATTTGTTAAGTTACATATTTTACTTCTGTTGCTCAATGGAAGGGTTATAAAACTAAAGGTTTATTTTTTTCAAGGAAATTTGCATAAATATGTAATAGAAGATATAATTTATGGACTATGTCATATAGCAATAAAACACAGAGAAAACAAATCTGACAACTTCACTACATATACATTCATTAAATTCAAATTTAGACTTTAAACTTGAACGGCTTCCAATTTTTATCATCATCCTACATTTCTGTGTCTTGCTCAAATCTTTTTCCTGAACTCCAGACTTTTGCTATCTATGAAGTACCTCTCCTCAGATGCAAAATAGACCTCTCACCCTGCCTTCTCTTGAAGGCAACATCATCTTTATAGTTGCACAGGCCAGAAGACCTGCAGTTATCTCTACTTCCCTCTTTCTAATAAATTTTAGGTCTAACCCAACACACAATTCTGTCGATTCTTTCAACATGCTTTTAGAATCCAACCATTTCTCAACACCCCTACGCTACCATCCATGTCCTCTCTCATTTGGATTACTGCAAGAGCCTCCTAAAAATATCCTGGCTTTTTCTTTTGTAAACCAAACTATTTTCAACATAGCAGCAATAATAATCTTTTAAAACAAAGGGTATGTCATGCCATTCCTTTCCTTAAAACCTTGCAATGTTTCCTCATTTCATTGAAAATAAAAGCCAGTGTCCCTCTAATAGCCTATTAGACCTTGTATGATTTTTCACCCCCTTCCCAATAACCTCTCTGACCTATCACCTGATACTCCCCCTCATTAGCTACGAAGCTACTGCTTGAACTTTTTTATGTGTCATACAGTTGTGCTCCTATTTCAGGGTCCTTGCACTGACACTTCCTTTGTTTGAAAAATCTTTCTCCCAAAGATCTACACAACTAACTCTATTAAGGCTTTGTTCTAAAGTATCATCTTTCAATGAGGTAAGCCTGAGCAATCCATATGAAATTGCAACTCCTATCCCCCTGCCCTCTCAATCTCTTTTACCTACTCTACTGTTTTTTACATTGTTCATATTACCTTTTAACATGCTACTGTATTTAATATACTATATACTATATTATTCATTATGTTTAGTATTCCTTCTAAAATGTAAGTACCTGGGATGCTTGAGTGGCTCAGTCCCTTAAGCGCCTGCCATCGGCTCGGGTCACAATCCCACCATCCTGGGATCAAGTCCCACATCAAACTCCCTGCACAGAGGGGAGCCTGTTTCTCCCTCTCTCTCTGCCTGCTGCTCCCTCTGCTTGTGTTCTCTCTCTTTCTCTCTCTGTATCTCTGCCAAATTAGAAAAAAAAAAATCTTTAAAAATAAATAAATAAATAAAAATAAAATGTAAATACCAAAGGGCAGGGACTTTTTAAAAATCTCTGATGTGGCTCAGGCATGTAAAACAATTTCTCGCACATAGTAGGTGCTAAGAAAAGATGTTGGTTGAATAAATACATAAGCGATAAACATTAATTTTGATGATTTTTATGGTATATATGCCTCTATTTTAATGACCAATTACCAATTATATATGTATATAATTGGTAATTCTCACCTAGATTATTTTTGAAGTTCTCATATTGTTGTATTAGATAAAAAGAATGACTGTAAAGCACAGGACTAAAAATATGTATATATACATATATATATATATTTTTAATTTTATTTTTTCAGTGTTCCAAGATTCATTGATTATGCACCACATCCAGTGCTCCATGCAATACGTGCCCTCCTCAATACCCACCACCAGGCTCACCAAAGCCCCCACCTCCCTCCGCTCCAAAACCCTCAGTTTGTTTCTCAGAGTCCACAATCTCTCATGCTTAGTCTCTCCCTCCTACATATATATATATAATATATATTATATATATATATGTATATGTATGTATATATATCTAATAAGGCATAGTAGGAATTTAATAAATATAAACTAATTTATAGTGTAATAGACTTTAAGCAGAAGGTTGCCAAAGTTTTGTAATAACTTCTAGTGCAGAAATACAGTATTGCTTTCTCACTTGAAAGTTTTTATGATAAAAATAATCAGTTCAGATCTCAATATAACCTTTCTTCTAATTTCCTTAAAATAATAATTCTAATGTATTATGTAAATCAGATGAGTTTTGTGGTACTTAAGCTGATATTTTGTACTTGTGGGTATCTGCCTATCAGAACTGAAAAATCATAAATCTTAACTATTTGATTGGCTTATAGGACATATTTAAGGTTAAAGCCTTATCTTTATCAGTTTTATAGGCTATGATAAAAATATGATAAAATCTGTCCATTATTCAAAATCACTGAATAGCTCTACTCCACTGTCTAAAGAACAAAACTGAAAGCTTCTGCATGTCTTTTATCAAACTACAACTTGTTTCTTCCTAAATACACCAAGCATGCCCAAACTCAGGGACCTTTGACCATGCTATTGTTTCTCTTATTTGAAGTCTTTCCTGAGAGCAAAGCCCATCAGCTGTCCATCAAAATCTATCATCCCTTTGTCCAGATCTTTCAGCTCCCGATCTTTCACTGCAGTTAGGGGGCATGTGAAAAAGTGCCCTCCAGCTTCTCTGAACCAAAGAGATGTGCACTGTTTCTAGGTCTGGCCCACAGAGCCTTCAATAAATACTCTTCCTCGTTCCTCCCTTTTTGCTGATGGGAAGGACTGTGCCCGAAGGATCTTGGAAGGTATGTGTTAAAATTCCAAGTACTGGGATGCCTGGGTGGCTCAGTGGGTTAAAGCCTCTGCCTTCAGCTCAGGTCATGATCTCAATGTCCTGGGACTGAGTCCTGCATCAGGCTCTCCGCTCAGCGGGGAGTCTGCTTCCCCCTCTCTCTCTGCCTGCCTCTCTGCCTACTTGTGATCTCTCTATCTCAAATAAATAAATAAAATCTTAAAAAAAAAAATTCCAAGTACCCTTTATCTTGGCCCAACTAATTGTGTGCACAGGCTGCCCTGCTGTGTGAAAACTTGCCCTGTATTTTTGCATATGAAGGGAATAAACTTCTTGCTCTATAACCACTGAAATGGAGCAGGGTGCTTTTTGTTACAGGATTTTTAGCCTACCCTAACACGTGGCAACCAAACACCAAATACCTACAACTATTAAGTAGATGCCTTCTGTGATTTTCACCCCTCCCCCTTGCAAGTAGAACCAGAATCCTCTGACCCACAGAAACATCTACATTTATTCCCCCAGAGAAATGACAACATTCAATGTTATATATTTGTTTGTATATTTGTCTACCCCTTAGAATTCATCTCTGCAAGATAAGGATTGAAGGCTTTATATCCTTGGAGTTTCAGTTGCAGAGTATCTAGAACACTCTCAGTCCTGAATAAATATTTATTGCTTTATTAAATTAACACATGAGTGAATGAGTCTGTAGTCTCAGGAATAATATATATGTCATTCAACTCAGCAGCACTTCCTTTATTAAAATTTTAGGTACTCAAGTCTTTAACAATTACAAAATGATTTTATTTCCTTTTTCCTTCCTCACCCTCCTTTCTCTAGCCACACTGACACATGAACTTGTTTCAAGTCACATGTATCAATAACGAGGCAATGTTAATCTTGTAGAGGGAAGAAGTCACCATTACTGTAGTGGATTGGACTGTAGAAAAAATGTCTGAGCCAAATCAAACCAAGGAGAACAAAACTAAAACAAATGATTCAACCAACCACCCACCCACCCACCTACCCACCCACCACAGTGAACAACAAAACAGAAATTCTACACCGATATGTCTGGGTGAAAAATGATGTGTTTTAGAATCCAGATGATCACATTACAGGTTATGAAGGGTTTTCAGAAGTTCATCTTGTCAAATAAAGATTAAATTTTCAAAAATTCATTATTTAAGATTAAACACAAGAGAATGTGGTAAAATACGACTAATAAAAGTTTCTTTATTCAAACTGCCAATTTCCTCCTTTAGTTGTACATGAGAAATACTTTAAATTCATATTGGAAGCACACACCAGTACAGTAAGGACACAGACTTCAGAAGTCAATTGTTATCATGTACATGGAAACCTTAATAGAACTGCATTGCTCATTCACTGGTAGGGATTAATTAGTTAAATCTTCAGTGCTACTAAACAATTTTCACACACGTCACACAGTTCAAGTGCACACAATACAAACCAATTACACAGCAGTAGACATTTGACAAAGAAGAAAAGCAAGATCAGATTCAACAATACCTACTTCCTTCTTCTAAAAAGAAAATAACTTTGGCTCAAAATGTAACTTGTGTCTATTGAATTACTTTATATCAGAAAACAAAGTATCAGAGGAGCAAAGAGAAAAGATGATACATCAACAGTAGAACTAGCAATTAAACACGTTGTACAACAGCCATACAGAATTAGATAGTTCTAGACTATTGTAAATCACAGAAAAATGTTGTATCAGAACAAAAGAACTATAAGGCCACAGAAATGTGGAGTTTAAAGTTAAGCTGGGGAACAATTTGATTATTTTTTCTTCCCTATTTTTTCTTTCCAAAGCTGAGCTTTGAAATTTAAAGCTTAAAAAAATCTGCGGTAGTTCTTCTTTGAAATAACTGTGCAATATTTTTCAATTATTTGTTTTCAAAAGTCATCTTTTATATTCGGAGTTCCAACAATCTAAGTTGATTCAAGAATTAGACATTTATTACCACTTTTTATTTCCCCCTTTACCAAACGCCTACTTTTTCTGACTGCTTGCCAACATTTCATTAGAATACATTATTTCAAGAGAAAAGCACTCTTTCAGTTTGTTTATTATAAAAGGGAATATTTATAGGTACGTCTTTCTTAAGTGGTATGTTTTCTATGAAATTTACATTTGAAAGAATAGTTGTGTACGTTTGCAGAACTATTGTATAGTATAATTTCAATTTGCATGAAAACAGAGTAATTGATGTAAGCAAAACTAGGGAAGGAATGAAATTTCCCAACCAGAGACTTGACCAATATAAACGGAGCCCTAAATAAAATTTTCTTAAACCATTAGCAGCATGTCATACATTCCCTCTAACTTCTGATTTTAAAACAAAATGACAATTTAAAGGAGAAAAAAAAGGATGATAATACGGGTAAGTCATTTGGTTTAGTACTAGGGGATTCACAGAAACAAAACAAGATCCCTTCATTCTGTGGATTGGAGAATTAAAATAAGAATTATAATATGGGTATATGATGAGAGACATGTAAGCAAACTTATTGGTTGAATAAAGTGAGAACAGGTTATTCTTTCTCAAGGAAAATTAAGGCATGGCATTGAAAGATAAATAAGGTGTTAAGGGCATTTAAAGAGAAGCACAGGGAATAGTAACAGCAAAACCACAAGTCATGTTCATTAATGTTAAATACTTTATTACAACATGTACAGAGACTGAAGGTTTATATTGAAATATTGTATTGGAAAGGCTAGTTGGAATTTTCTGGCCCAATCAAGTCCTCTACACCATGCAGCTCACAATTCCATAAATTACATCCTGAAGTTCAAAGTTTAAAGCTAGAACTATTTGAACTGGTTCATGTAATCCTATTCTCCCCAACTTGGGTCAGTTTCTCTCAGTCATCTAGCCTATGTCATCTGAAATCAATCTATGATCTCATTTTGTTGCCTGGAATTCACACTTCATAAACCTCCCATCACAGCGACCTCAAACATTTGCTAAACAGTGTTTTATAAGCTTCACCTTCTTTGGCAAAATACCTCATGGAGGATCTGTCCACTCTTCTCACCAGTCTCATTGCTCCTTATCCCTTTCTCTCTGCGTTTACGTACATTGCCTTTTTTGTTTGTTCAAGGGTCTTTCATGACAAAAAGGCTTTGTCCAAACTGGAGACTTACTGTTGCTCATTACTGTTTCCTCAGAGCATGGAAAAATAAGTTCATAATAGGCATGCAGTATACATTTGCTGACTGAGTTATGGCACCAAATAAATAGATAGTCCTCTCACGGAAGGCTCAATCCCAATGATTTGGAAATCAAGTCTAATCAGCAACCATTTGGAGAAGGGCCTTAATTATATTCTGTAAGCAGTACAGAATAAAATTTTACTCTGGCAGGTAGGCTGTCTAAGCTTTCAGAAGGTACCCTATCCAATTCTGATACCCTACCACTTCACTTTACTAAATGCTAAAGTGAAAGGTTTTCCCTTAATAAAGAATCATACTGATACGAGATTTTAACAAAGAATATAACCTAGAACTCTTTCAACCAATCCTTAGGAAATCCTGGTTATAAGAAGTATTATGGATAGTTCTTAACTTACAACACATGCAGTCTTTTAAATAGTCTAAAGTTTGTAGTTGCATCATGGCACAAAAGATTATGAAGTTGGATCAATATGATTGGGTTATTGGTGAAATACTTGTACTTACCTGTATTTTGATGTTGTGCTATTTACTTTATAATACTCTAAGTAACATTATAAAGTATTATATAAAATTCACTATTGTATTTCATCTTGAGAACATTGTCAAATCCATTTTCTTTCATATTAGTTAGAATGTCTTACTTATGAGGCTCTCTCAATGAGAATTCCAAGCGTAGCAGTTGTGTAGCCATTTGCCATTCATTACTTAATCAATCTTAATTTCTAATTACATTTATATCTTTATCTTTTATCAGAAACCATAAATTCTGTCATAGATCTACCTATCATCTATCATCTATCTATTATCTATCATCTATCATCTATTATCTATCATCTATCCACCTCTCATCTATCATCTATTATCTACCTATCATCTATCTATTATCTACCTATATATCATCTATCTATCATCTATCATTCATCTATTATTTAGTTTCTTCAAATTGTTTTAGGGGACAAATCCAATATTATAAAATCAGATTTTATATAGATTAATTTTCTGATGAGCATAAAACTCCTACTAGTTTGTATGCCTACTTGTTTGTTTCCCCAAGAAATGGTACTTGAGTTTTGTAACGTATCTGGGAAAGATCGTTCTCTGAGATTAATTATCTAAAATGCAGAGCAATTAAGCTTCAAAATATCACTTCAAACTCCCAGATGAGTTTAAAACCTCCAATGCTTAGAAAGGACAAGGAAATTAGATAAATCCATGAAACAAGTTTAGGGGCATTTGTTTATTTTGGATAAAAAAAAAATTTGCATTTTAAAAACTAGAAACTCCATATAGAGATATTTTCTCTCTCATTTTTTAAAAGTATGTAGTCTTCCCATTTATCTTTCATTTTTGCAGTACTGATAGAGCCATAAGTGAGTAGAAATATCTCTTTAAGAACAATAGTGTAAACCCTATTGCAAATACCAAGTAATGATTTGCTTGGTGTTGGGAAAAAGTTGGAGGAGATGAAAATGTGATGCAAGCATTGCTTAGCTCCAGCTCATTGCTGCCTGAAGGAAATGCGTGATGAGGGTTGCCAAATCTTATTATTATTTAGGATAAACCAGGACTACAAAATTTCAAAAAATTAAAATCAACCCAGTTACAGGAATCAAGCAAAGCCTATCCATGTCCTGGTGCAGCCACGGAGCTGCTGATGACGTATATGGGAGATATCAATCTATCATCCTCTGAATTTATTGTTATGGAAGAAAATTTTTCCTTAAATTATTTGTGGTTAACATTTTTTCTTTAAAGATATTTATGAAGTTTAAAAAATGCGACTAAAATTCTCAGTGTTTGAATCCCTTTATTTTTTCTCCATGGGGCATTGTGAGCATTATTTTACTTTATTTTACTTATAAATTTAAGTCCTCAACTCTGGAACATTTTTTTATTGTACTATTGATTTTTGAATTTTATTTGTTCATTCATCTTTTTCTGGTTTGTAGGCAGTTTCTCCCAACGCTATCCTCCATCTTCTATAGTTGTCATCTCACTCCACATTTTATAATGTCTTTGTCCAATTCCTCTGCACATTTGAAGAGTCTTCTAAAGTTCTAATACACAGCATAGCCTTTCCCTTGTCATCATTTTTTCACTCTTGTTTGAGAGAAATACAATTGGAGAATTTAGGGGGCTAGGAAACTAAGGATTACCTAATTCTTCTACCAGGCGGGACCCCTGCTCTTCTATTTAAGTGGTTGTTAAGGTCTGTCTATCTATTATCTATCTATCTATCTATCTATCTATCTATCTATCTATCTATCATCTATTTATAATGTATCTACATATAAATAGAGAAATACAGTATTTATTTATTCTATGACAGATAAACAAATATAAAAAGCAAAATAAGGCTCTGAGAACTGCATTTTTTTTTCATTTTCCCTACTTCTCAATACCCAAAACAGAATTTTAAAATTTAACATTTTTAGGATGGGGTGAGTGGAAAATGATTTTCTATATCTTAATCAGAAAGATAATAGACAGGCTTGTTTGTTTGTTATTTCCCTGTCAAGCCAAGAGCAGAGCTAGTTCACTTAAATACAGCAGTGGATGTCATGTAGGAGAAGGGAATGAAGAAGGGAGAGAAAGATGGTCAGGCCTCACCTTGAACAAGAGCCACCCTTATCTGTTACTAGTCTGATGACATCAAATGAAAAACTGGAAAAGAAGATCCAAATCTGCTGTGAATCGCCACTAGAAAGAAGGTCTTGTTAATGCTCTCAACTTTGCCAAACAATTCCTTTTTTAGGGAATAGGATAGGAACATAAAGAAGGGTCAGAAACCTTAAATTCCTATTCAGAGTAGATACACTGGTTCAAATGCATTTTATATTGATTTCATTGTATCTTAATTCTAGTAAGCTTTTCTCTTATCTCATTCATTTCTTTTTATATTTTGAATGCCTATCAAGGAATTCCAAACTCATCTAAATCTGATTTCTTATCATCTCATCTTGTGTATCATTTTATAAAATCTACATTTTTTTAAGTTTTGATATCAACAATTTTTCATATTTTATTACATTTTGCTATCAATAATTTTTCAAAAATATTTTCCTGTTTCCTAGGAAAAATGCTTTTTGGCAATGTCTTCTCCCTCTGCTTCTTTTAGGAATGTGTTCCTTTATTGTGTGAGCATGTATATATTTTGGATGTTTACTAATGTTTATATTATGAAACTTACTCAAGCCGCACTACAAGTTTCTCAAAGAGTTTTTCCTTGTTTAGTTTAGTTTTATATTTATTTATCTACTAAGTACTCACTGAGAACCTATTTTTATACTATGAAGGTGCATTCCATTTATAGCTGTGGATGTAATTCTGCCCTCAGATATCAAATTTATTGTTCCCAGTATGATTCTCAGCCTTGGGCAATAATGGGCAAAACTTGCATAATCCTATTACCCTTTTGTCATTGTCTTTTTTTTTTCTCTTTGGTGCACAAACTCTGACTTGGGACATACTCTTTGTCATGGTTTCTAAATCTGATATTTATCATAACAGAGAAGTTGCCTCTAAATGTATTTGAAATTTTATGCACATGGATTACACCCTTCCCTAATATTAACACCAATAAATATTTTGCTATTTTAAAAAATAATTCCTTTTTTATTCAGACAGATTCACTCAGTCACCCCTACTGGTCACATCAACAATACAATTCCGGCTGGCCTAGTTATAGCGTCCTCTTGCCCTGGTGTGAGCTGACCTTTAATGCCATTGCCCCACACAACACAAAAGATTGTTAAAAAACCCTTTTCAAGGCTACCTCCGTATTCTCCTTTGCCTCTAGCCCTCACCCTTCCCTTTAGTAGACTCACGCAGTTTTGTATTATAACTGTTTCTTTGCATACAAAAGCTCTGAAATCAAAGTACATTTTGTTCAAAATTAAAGATTTTCTTAAATTTAATGTAATTTCATCATTAGCCTTTAGTAATTCTTACTGATCTTTGTGTGTGAATACAGTAGAAATGAATTAGAAAACAGAGGATTCAATTTAGTATTTATCATTAGAACTATTTTTAAAAGGTGAAATGAGTGGTACCTTCTACCCTTATAATATGCAAATATTATGATATATGTATAAATTTCATGTAGATTTCTCCTAGTAAGTGTCATTTACTAACTTAAGATTTTTAAAGGTTTTGGGAGGGGTATCTAATCACCTACCACCTATCTTCTTCTGAACAAATTGAGAACAGACAGAAGGTGCTGGTGGGAAATTTTTAGCAATATTTTTTAAAATTATTATTAGGAAAATTTGGTGAGTGAGTGTGAAATTAACTCAAGGACAAAATGCAATTTTATTTTATTTTATTTTTTAAAGATTTTATTTACTTATTTGAGAGAGAGAGAATGCATGAGTGGCAGAGGGAGAGGGAGAAGCAGATTCCCTGCTGAGTGGGGAGCCTGATGTGGGACTCAATTCCAGGCCTCTGGGATCATGACTTGAGCTGAAGCCAGACTTACGGACTAAGTCACCCAAGTGCCCCCAAAATGCAATTTTAAATGTTACCTTTTCACTGAATAGAATTTCTCCACCAGTTATAGAGAAGGTAGGTAGATACCATCAGGTGTTTCCTCAGGTGGATGAGGATGGGAAGAAGCTGTGTTTGTGATACGGAAATCTCCCTGAGAAAGACTACACCACTTGTCAGAAGACAGAAGGCAAATCCCCGAGAAAGGAGAACAGACCTCATTAGCACCAAATCAATGATTGTCAGACTGCCAGCAGTACTAGTCACTCCCCATCCATTGGGAAGCCTGGGATGGGCTCTTACAACATGGGCTCTCCTCGAGAGGGAAAAGAGAGGATGCAAACATGGCTAGAAGGATCATAAGCATTTCCCCTAACGTACAATTTCCCAAATCATCTTTTGATAAACTTGGGATTGTGGCTTTATTTTAAGGTAGATGTCACAGAGATTAAGAAACTCTCAGAGTAGTACTTTCTGCCAGTTGATAGCAACAGAGATCATGGCTACAAATACATAGGATGGTATCCTTGACATCTTTCACTTTCTCAGGGATCCCAGTCTTCATTGCATTGTCTCTTTCTCAAGGATTATTGCTCTCAAAGAGAGGTACAAACTTCCTGCTCAGACACCCTTGTGCTACAATGTGGCTTATATTGGAAGACGGGATCTTTCTGGGATGATTCAGTGCACTTTATAATTTATTTGAATTTTGCCTTGCTTTTCAGTATTTTTTGTCCTATTTTCAAAGAATTAGAAGTGATTGAATGTATTTACAACAGCATTTTATTTATAATGTAAGTATTAAGTCATTGATAAATGAATTGTTTTGAGTTAAGGGACTTTAAAGTAAAAACAGTTTAAATTTAGAGGTTATAATAATATGTAAATTATGGTACTACATGTATTTTGGTTTTATAAACTGTTGTATAAATTTAAAGAAGGTGATACGAATCCATAAGCATTTTCCATCTGGGTAATTGCTTATTTTTTTTCTCTCCAAGTGATGGGATCTGCTTCATTTTAAGAAGGCAAAAATTTGTTCCTTAATAACTGATGACCCTAAAGATTCTCAGATTAGGTGACCAAAAACATATTAAGATATAAAGTTGGGAAGAAAAAAATTAACGTTTATTAATTTATCCTTGTTTCCCAAGAGAAACTTTAACTATGAAATAAATAAATTCTAATAAAAACAGTAAGTTCTTTCCATGCTTTATGATTTGTTTCAATATTGGTAGATGGATGAATTTCTAAAAAACAAACAAGTTTTTGTTTCTGGTTTTGTTTTAGGTTCTGATTTCTGGTCCAGCATGTAAAAAACTAGAAAGAGAAAGGCAAATGACATCCTAAGTAAACAGAGGAAAAGAAATAATAAAAATTAGAGCATAAATCAATGAAATTGAAAACAGGAAATCAATAGGGAATATCAATAAAACCGGAAGCTGGTTCTTGGAAAAAAAACAATTACAGTCATCAGCCTCTAGTCAGATTAACAAACAAATGAACAAACAAACTAAATAGAGGAATATTACAATTAGTAATATCAGAAACAAAAGAAGGGTCATCACTAGAGATCCTGTAAGTATTAAAAGGATATAAAAGAATACTGTGAATAACTCTATGCCTGCAAGTTTGATAGTCTAGATAAAATGGACAAATTCCTTACAAGATATAGTTGCCAAATCTCACACAAGAAAAAATAGTTCGAGTAGGCCCATGTGTTAAAAGTGCCCATTCTAGGAGGAGAGAGGCAGTATCTCACTGAAGTTTTGATTTGCATTTCCCTGATGATTAGTGAGTGATAATTAGAACCATTTCATGTACCTGTTGGCCATTTGTATATCTTCTTTGAAAAAGAAGTCTGTTCTGGTCTTTATCCCATCTTTTAATCACATTTCGTGATGAAGTTACAGGAGTTTCTTGCATATTTTGATTATTAACCCCTTATCAGATAGATGATTTGTAAATATTTTCTCCCATTCCATACGTTGCCTTTTCATTTTGTTGATCATTTATTTTGCTGTGCAGAAGTTTTTTAATTTGGCGTACTCCCATGTGTTGATTTTTGCTTTTTTTGCTTGTGCTTTTGGTGTCATATCCAAAAGAATCATTGCTAAGACAAATGTCAAGGAGCTTTTTAACCATGTTTTCTTCTAGGAGTTTTATGCTATGGCTTAAGGTCTTATATTTAAGCCATTAATCAATTTTGAATTAATTTTCGCGAGTGATATAAGATAGGGATCCAGTGCCATTCTTTTGAATGTTAATATCCAGTTTTTGCAACACAATTTATTGAAAAGACTATCTTTTCTCTTTTGAGTTTTCCTGTCTCTCTCCTCAAATATTGATTGACTGTATATGCATGGGTTTTGGAGGGGAGCTTGAATCTCTTCCATTAGTCTATGTGTCTGTTTTTGTGGCACTACCACACTCCATTTTGATTTTGGTTACTCCATTTTTGAAGTATAGTTCAAAATCAGCAAGTGTGATGCCCAGCGTTGTTCTTTTTTCTTGAGATTGCTTTGGCTCTTCTAGTTCTTTGTAGTTACATAAGAATTTTAGGATTTTTTTTCTATTTCTGTAAAAATTCCATTGGAGTCTTTTTTTTTTTTTAAGATTTTATTTATTTATTTGACAGAGAGAGGGAGAGCGATCACAAGTAGGCAGAGAGGCAGGTGGAGAGAGGGGGGAAGCAGAGAGCCCAATGCAATGCAGGGCTTGATCCCAGGACCCTGAGATCATGACCTGAGCTGAAGGCAGAGGCTTAACCCACTACAGGTGTCCTGCCACTGGAGTCTTGATAGGGATTGCATTCAATGTATGGATGACTATCTTCCCATCTATTCTTCCCATCTATGAACACAGACTATCTTTCCATTTGCTTATGTCTTCTTCAATATCTTTCATCGATGTCTTTTTTTTAAACTTTAATTTCTTTTCTTACTTCAAGTTTTTATTTAAATTCCAGTTAGTTAACATATACTGTAATTAGTTTCAGAAGTAGAATTCAGTGATTCATTACTCACATATAATACTCATTGCTCATCATAACAATTGCCTTCCTTAATACTCATCGCCCATTTAACTCATCTCCCAGCCCACCTCCCCTCCAGGAACCCTCAGTTTATTCTCTGTATTAAGAATCTGTGTCAGGGCACCTGGGTGGCTCAGTCAGTTGAGCATCTGCCTTTGGCTCAGCTCATGGTCCCAGGGTCCTGGGATTGAGCTCTGTGTCAGGCTCCTTGCTCAGCAGGAGCCTGCTTCTCCCTCCTCCCCACCCATGCTCTCTTCTCACTATCTCTGTCTCTCTCTCAAATAAATAAATATCTTTAAAAAAAAAGAATCTGTTTTATGATTTGCCTCTCTTTTTTCCCTTATGTTCATCAGTTTCATTTCTTAAATTCTTTGTATAAGTGAAATCATATGGTATTTGTCTTTCCCCGACTGACTTAATTTTGCTTAACACAATACACTTTAGCCCTATCCACATCACTGCAAATGGCAAGATTTCATTTTTTTTGATGGCTGGGTAATAGTCCATTGTATATACACACACACACACACACACAAATATATATATATACAACCTCTTCTTTATCCATTCATCTATCGATGAACACTTGGTCTCTTTCCATATTTGGCTATTGTTGATAATGCTGCTATAAATATCAAGGTGCATGTGTCCCTTCAAATCAGTATTTTTGTATCCTTTGGGTACATACCTGGTAGTGTGACTGCTGGATTGTAGGGTGGTTCTATTTTTCACTTTTTGAGAAACCTCCATAGTGTTTTTTCCAGAGTGGCTGCACCAGTTTTCATTCCCACTAACAGTGCAGGAGCATTCCCCTTTCTCTGCAACCTCTCCAACACCTGTTGTTTCCTGTGTTAATTTGAGCCATTCTGACAGGTGTGAGTTTACATCTTATTGTAGTTTTTTTTTTTCTCCCTCAGAAAATTATTTTATTACCATTAAATATCTGATGCGCATAGTCATCTTATTGTAGTTTTGATTTGTATTTCCCTGATGATGAATGATGCTGAGCATCTTTTCATGTGTCTGTTAGTCATCTGTATCAATGTCTAATAATTTTCAGTATGCAGCTCTTTTACCTCCTTGGTTATATTTATTCCTAAGTATTTTTATTATTTTTGATGCTATTGTAAATGTTTTCTTTACTTCTTTTTCAGATAATTCACTGTAAGTGTTTACAAATACAATGGTTTCTTGTCTATAGGTAATTGCTAGTTGGTCTTCTTGTGAGGTGAACTGAAGTTGGGAATGATCTTTGTCACCATTTGGATGACCACTGTTAGCATTTTCTTATTCATTTTTAATTTATTCATTATTCTATCACCAGCAAGTTTATAATTGTAACATCATAATGCTGAATTTCTTTACCTCCAGTGAGGCCACTGACTATTCAAAGACACCCACTTCAAACTAGAAAATTATTCCTCCTCTTTTTTTTTAAAAAAGATTTTATTTATTTATTTATTTGAGAGAGAGAGAGATAGCGTGAGTGAGAGAGAGAGCATGAGCAGTAGGGAAAAGGCAGAGGAAGAGGGACAAGTAGACTCCTTGCTGAACGGGGAACCTGATGTGGGGCTCGATCCCAGGACCCTAGGATCATGGCCTGAGCTGAAGGCAGACGCTTAACTGACTGAGCCACCCAGGTGCCCAATAATGTGGGAAGTGCACTTAGATTCTATACATAGATAATTAGAATGTCAACACTGATAATTCATGACTCTCAAAATTTAAGGAACAAAATGATAATGTAGAAATAATTTCAGATAAACACCTCTCCAAGTAAATCTAAAAAATTTTTTAAAGGTTTTATTTATTTATTTGGCAGAGAGAGAGACAGCGAGAAAGGGAATACAAGCAGGGGGAGCTGGAGAGGGAGAAGCAGGCTTCCCACCAAGCAGGGAGCCCAATGCGGGACTCGATCCCAGGACCCGGGGATCATGACCCGAGCTGAAGGCAGATAGATGCCTAATGACTGAGCCAACCCAGGCACCCAAGTAAATCTAAATTAATTAGGTGCTTTACCAGAAACAGAGTTATGGCCAAAGATTGGCCTTAGTGATGTACCTTTGGTTCCTGGGTCCAGCAATTTAGCTTCTTCCTGCAAAATACTTGTGCAATAATAACTTCGATTTTGGAAATTCTCTGCAAAATATTTCGAGCAGTCCACACATTCATGGATGCTGCTGTTACGTAAGGTTCATTTGCTGCATTAGAAGAAGGCATCCCCTCTGGGAAGATGAATTAGCAAAAGGCACAGTTTTCCTCAAGGCTAACACAACCCCGTATCAAAAGCACACCAAGAGGATTTTTAGGCTTCCTTGGCTGAGGGGTCCTGTTCAGGGTACAGCTTGCATGACAATATAACGATTGGCTTGCATCTATTTTTCTTAAGTTCACTTTCTTCACAAAGTGATGAGAATAAAAGCTTAGTAAAATACAAAAGTGCCGTTTTACGTAAATACCTTCATCTTTCTATTTATTACTTGCTAATCTTCCATTTTCTTTAAAACCTGATCCAAGTATAATCTTGTTAGCCTTATGCATTTGAACACTGATAAGTTCCGTAAGAAGAAAAGAAACTACAAATCTCATATTTTTAACCACTGTTACAAGTGTACTGCCAGTATGTGTTCTTATAAATTGTCACTAAGAAATTTGCATAATCTCAAATATCGTGTGTGAGCAAAATGGCAAAAATTTTAAAATTCAAAGGGACTTTATTTCTCTACTTTTAATGTCAGGGTTTAAGTATAATATTTCCTTTTGAACCAGCAAACTGACAGAATCCATTCCATTGTTCCTAAGGTTGATAACTTACTAATCAGAATAATCTCCAAGCAATTTGTAATATTCATTATCACAATGCTATCAAAGAAGGAAATGTAATCCCAATGCATATAGTATAATATCATAACTTATATAATCAGATGACCTAGATTCAAATCCTTGCTTGACAGCTTACCAGCTGTGCGACATTGGACAAACGATAGTTTGCCTAAAATATAGGAGGTTTGTGGATAACAGAGCAAAAAATGAATTCTAGCAATCAAAATCTCTTCTAAAAATATTTTGTTTCCTTCTGATTTTTCTGTATGGGAGACTTTAATGTCTTCTTGGACCTCTTATTTTGCCTAAATGAAACAGTAGGCAAATATAACTCGAAATCTTATGCTTTAAAGGAAATTAAGACTATGTCAAGATTCATTTTAACTTCCATCATCAGGTTATTAAAGCACTTTATACCACAATTTTCTTCTGTAAAATGGGGCAAATGCTATGCCCATCTCCTAGGGTTATGATTATCGTACGACTGACAGATAGGGTTATGATGACCAAAGGATTTAGAACTCAGAACTGCATCTGGCACTAAAGATAAGTATAATTCAATAAACAGAAGTTAACACTGGTAACATCCTTGAATTTCAGAGAAATATGAGAGAGAACTCATAAAACTTGAGATTTTTGTTGATGTAATACGAAACAAGTTTACAATAAATTCTAAAATCTATGTGAGGTCGTCTGGGTCTTCTATGTTTTACAATTTTTTTCTTAGGAATTGAATAAATGGCAACAGCAGGACAAATGTCACACATGTAGATTTAGTTCAGAAAAAGTGATATTGACACATTGAATGTGTAAAGGGAAAAGTCAATAAAGAAGGGAAAAAAATAAAAGTAGATAATGATACGTGAGCTTCTGGAGGAAGAAAAATATTATGTTGTTATTATTAGAACCCTTTAAAAAATACCAGGTTTGTGTGCTGCTTTCTCAGAACCCACACACTCTGAGTGTTAAGAGGAGGAGTTGTTAGCACTGAAGTAATTATAACAAGGGTGTAAGTTTCTGTAGGTGGGAGACAACTTATTATATGGAGATGCTTATTTTAGTCTTAGAATAATATTTTATTGAATTTAGATATTCAGGCAAGACTACTTCAATGTGAAGTATTGGATTGACAGAAGGAAAGTGTGCTTCCATTTATACCAACTGACAGAACTTATCTTGTGGAACAATATACAAGGCAGATCTTGCATCCCTTGCAAAAGACAATTTGGGCAATTTCCTCAGATGATTTACTTGCCTAATGTCTTCATTGTCATAAAATATTAATAAGAATACTCTCAAGCCCTTAATTCAAAGTTTGAATGCTATATAAATAACTTTTATGTGAGAGTATAAAATAAATGTCTTCATCACTCTGTTTGTAAATAAGTACTACATTTTCTCTTTTTTCCAACACTTCTATAATTGGATCAATGTTGCTTCTGGGCTGCTTCCACCTACGTAGGCTGCTCCTTTAGAGTCATTACTCAGAAAAAGAACTATAGTAGCATAATTTGAAAATTTCTCATTAGTTTATCATCAGAATTGAAGAGCCCTGTACTAGTAGCTAATATGTAGATTCTTTGTGAGGGCATCTTTTTTTTTTAATTGGAAACTTTATTTTTTAGGGTAGTTTTACATTTACAACAAAATTGAGAGGAAGATACAGAGATTTCCCGTAGGTCCCTTGCCTCCCCCCACATGCACGTCCTTCCTCATTGTCAACATCACTCACCAAAACAAATGTTCATTACAATCAATGAACCTATACTGACACATCATAATTACCCAAAGTCCATCGTCTACCTAAGGATTTGCTCAGTGCATGAGTTTTGGAAAACTCATATAGTCTGTGGGTTCGGCAAAAAGCATAATGACATACACCCATAATTATAATATCATAGAGTATTTTCACTTTCCTAAAATTCCACTCTGCCCACTACCCGGCTCCACCACCCTTGGCAAAGCTTTCTCCCAACACCCTATTTTAAGATGACTGCAGTGGCTGTTCACTGTGAGAAGGTTAGACATGCTCCATAATCTGGGAACACTGCCTTCTGCTGTCCCAATGGATGGTACTGCCATCCCCTGACCCTGATGCCGGGTACCGCCATTCCCTTCACTGATCCTGAGAAAGTCCTGGAATCCTTAAAATGGTGGTTTTATATCTGGGGGTTTTAGTGCTATGCTTATTTTCTCTTGTATGTTACATTCTTCTACAATGGGCACAAAACTTGTATTTTCTGATGTTTTGCAGATTTCCCACTGCCTTTTCTTTCTCTGTATTTCAAACATGAGAACATGTGAGTGCTGAACTGAGAAGAATTGTCTAACAAACAACAAATCTTCCCCTAGGAGATTTTCAATGGAAAGTATGATTTTCATTGCAATGAAACATGTTTAAGATATTTCATCCTAAGGGCGCTTGGGTGGCTCAGTCCATTAAGTGTCTGCCTTTGGCTCAGGTAATGATCCTGGGGGTCCCAGAGATTGAGCCTTGGTTTGGGCTCCCTCCTCAGTAGAGTCTATTTCTCCCTCTGCTCTTCCCACTGCTCATGCTCTCTCTCTCTCTCAAATAAATAAATAAAATCTTAAAAAAAAGATATTTCATCCCACCTTATATATCCATTTTAATACATGTTTTACTAATATTTCCAAGTTATGTCCTCATAATCTATAAGCTAAAATTTTAAAATTTAGGCTAAGTTGAGTCAAAATCTATGAATGGCTTGCAATGAACACTGCATAGTTTTAAAGAAAAACTCTATTTTTATACATAATGTGTACAATAAAAAGTGTTAAATTTATAATGTAAGGGGGAAAAAAAACAGTGCAGAAGACCATGTAAAGAGTCTGAGTAAATTGAAGGGAAATTTGCTTTTGAAGAGAAATATTGCTAAGTTCTCTCCTGTGATCCTGGAAGTCAACATATGTGTTACTCATACCTGTTCTTCCTTTTCTACATCCAAGTCATTTTCTAAACTCTAACTTATTCCCATTACTGCTCTATTAACTTCCTGGTTGCTCTAAGCATCCAAGGATGCTTGAGTTGGCCTTGTTCCAAAAATATCTTTTCTGTTTCTATGGGGGGGAAAATGTTGCTTACTGTTTTAATCCACTTCAGTTTTGTTTTGGCCCCCAATGACCCAGTAATACCTACAAATTCAAAATTCACATAAAATGATTGGATTTTGTTCTCAAATGTCTTTTTTTAAACACCTTCCATTACCCAAACCTAACTTGCCATTATCTTGTCTTCTTTTCATTCATTTACTCCTTCCATTATCTTTGTTAAATTTCTTTTCTGCTCAATTTTAAGTCTAAAGGCAAATACATTAATAATGAGTTTCTAGTAATAATCTAGAAGTTCCTATTTTCTTTGTTAACTAATTTTTTATTTATCTAATTAATTGATTTGGCATATATTAATTGAATTCTAATTTTTATACTCCACCTATTTGTTGAGATAATTGTGAGAATCTATATTCTGTGCCCATCCTTGAAAAAGTCAAAAGAAATAGTCAAATACAAACTTGTTAAAATTACTACTATAGGACATCCTATGTCTCATGATAATTATATGTGCTAAGTGTTTTTGAATTACAGTGTATGAAATTATTAGTTGTTGCTGTTGTTTTTGTTTTTGTTTTTTTCTCACCAGCATCAGAGAAACCTTCACAGAATAGGGACCATCTAGACTTAGATCTGAGGCATAAATAAAAATTCATCAGGTAAAGAAATCTAAAAAGAGAATCAGAAAAAAACAAAACGAAAAACTAGTCAACAAAAATCAAATTAGAGAAAACCAGATGAAATCATGGGCTCTTGAGAGTAGGTCCCAGAGATTAAAGCACACTAAATGCCATGCTGATGAGTATGCACCTTCTGGCAAGAAATGAAAAGTACAACAAATACTGAATCATTATGTTGTACATCTGAAACTAATATAATGTTATATGTCAATTATATCTCAATTAGAAAGAAAGAAAGAAATGGAGATCCCCAGAAGTTTTAAATATGGGCTTTGTCTATGTCTCTAAAAGTTTTCAAATACAGTCATCATCACTGAATAGCTGAATGTGATTAAAAATATATGGGTATTTAAAAAATTAAACATTTTTCCATATGAATGATCTTTATCAAACTCCCTGAACCTCACTTCACTTTTTTGAATTAAAAACTTGAGAATTTCTGGAAAAAATTATCTATTAACTTATCCACAGTTAATGACATGAATTAATAAATCAGAATAGATGAAGAAAAAGGCTTGCATGAAGGAAATATAGAAGATACCATTTTCAGTGAAAAGAAATAAACACATACATAACAGATAATATTATCTAGAAGAACAAATGGGGGAGAGTGCCCCAGTCATATCCAAGCAAGGTACACCAATACCAGGCCACTGGAAATTAGTACCCACATCTGAAGTTGGGGAAAATGTAACAGTCACTGTCTTGATAGGAGAAAAAAAATGATACACTCAAAAGGGAGCAACTGAAAATAATTTAATAAAAGGGATATGAACCCAGAGATTAAAGGAAGTTAAGGGGATAAAAATCAGCTAGAAAACTGTTATCAGCTCTAGACCTGAAGGGGTAAATGAAGGGAGCAGTGTTGCCAGAATCCAGAGAAAGCTAGATCCATGGAACAGGGGCTCCAGAAAGGACGGTGCTCTAGAATGCAGCCACAGTAGTGCAGTGAGGGGCGCTGGATAATGGAGCATATACACACAGTCTCTTTTCCTTTCTGCCTTCTGATCTCCTGCCCATGCCTCCCACTGGCAAAATCTAGCCATAAATCAAGAACTGGAGAACATGGGTGACCGTCTGTAGAGGTCAGTTTTCAGGAGCATGAATCAGGGCACAGAAGTCCAAGGAAAAGATATGAAGATGTAAAGCAAGAGTAAGTAGCAAGGAAGAGAGGAAAGGCATAATGTGAATGGGGAAATAAAGGAGGGGTGAAGAGTCACCATGAACAAGTCTTGATAACTGCGGACATTATAGTAGACTCGGAAGAAACTTACTGTAGGTGGGAAAAGAAAAGACATTTGTCCTCTGAGACTTCTGGAATATAAGCAAACAGAGCACAGCAGTACTGATTTGCATTGCCATATGCTTATTTAGATACATTGTATTCTTTTGTATATTAATAATATTGATGATAAAATATTAAGGCTTCTTTTTTCCCCTCCAAAATGTTGCTCCATTCTCAAGGTGGCTTTGTATTTTATTGTAAGAAATGTATATTCCAATTTAAATGTCATCAAGAATTTACTGAAAAAGTCCCAGTTCTCAAAAATTATGTGATTTTTAAAACCTATATGGCTAAGGAATTTCAAATAATTCTTTTGGTTATTTTCACTATGCTTTACGAATGTTCCTAAGTCAGTTCGTTTGTTAGTTATTTTAACCAAAAGCACAGTAAAAACATTTAAGGTAAATGTTGCTCTTACTTTAAACTCACTATTTTGGTGGTAGGTAATAGTCAAGTTTTATTTAATTTAAGAAAGACCAGAAGTAGTTACTCATGCTTATAAAATGTTAATGCATAATCTGTTATGTTGTTAATCAATCTATTCAATGATTCATCCATTCAACAGTTATTTACTGAATAACTACTATGGGCCAGACTTTGTTGCTAATGGAGCTACATGTCTCATTCTGTCTCTGTCTCTCTCTCTCTTTCTGTGTGTGTGTGTTTCTATCTATCTATATAAATGTTCTACCTGTAGTGGCTTAAGATATAGTCAGAATTTGTAATATATACACGTCAAACATAAAATAAACTTTAAAACACAAATTAAAGGTAAGAAAAAAATACAAGAAAAACCTATGTCTTGGATGAAAATGAAACAAATTGCTACAAGCAGGAGGTCCTGAAATTCCTTTCTTCTGATTCCTTTAGAGTCTTTCTCATCTCAGCTAAGAACTATTTCATTCTCTCCATTGATCAGGCCAAAAAGCCTTGAAGTTGGAGGAAAAGGAGTGGGAAGTACAGACTTCCAGTTATGGAATGAACATATCACAGGGATAAAAGGTATAGCATAGGCAGGACAGTTAATGGTACCATAATAGTGTTGTGTGGTAACAGATGGTAGCCACATTTGTAATGAACAAAGCATAATGTATAGACTTGTACAATTACCATATTTGCACACCTGAAATGAATGTAACACTGTGTTTCAACTACACTTCAATTTATAAAAATGAAATCTAGGAGTCATCTTATGATGGCTCTTTCTCATAACCTCATATCCAGCCCAACTACAAATTATTGCAGCTCTGCATTTAAAACATATCCATAGTTCAACTTGTAGAATGGCTCAAAAGAGGATTTTTGTTTGTTTTTTAGAAATGGCTTCTATGAAGCACACATCAGTTTGATCTACATTCTGTTGACCATACCTGTACCTAATTTCTAGAAAGCTGAAAATTATGGTCTAAATGTGTCAAAGAGGGTGAGAATGGGGGTTTTGGATTAATTAGCAGTCTTCGTCAGACTTTGCTATGAATAGTTGCCTGAGAAGGGGGAATAAAAAACAAAAAAAAAAAAAGAGAAAGAGAGAGAACAAAACCACATGGGTCTGGTTTACAGGTATCTCATGAATTACATAACGATAGTAGCCAAAAGTGGATGGCTGTGTTACAAGAATTATACAAGGATACAGACCCTCAGCGATACAGAAGTGACATTCTCTTAGTGGGAAGTAGTTGGAGCTGATACATCTCTTCTTTGCTTAGAAGAAAAGATAATATGTGGGGCATATCAAGAGGGGTCAATAATTTAACTCAATAAATAGAGAATGGGATAAGGGTGGAGAATTCATGGAAAAATGCATTTCTGGAGAAATACATGTTTAGATCTCTCAAAATGGCTCACATTGTGAGATATATGTGTATATGGTATAAATACTTGCCAAAAGGAAGTAGTTCTTTAATAGATGACCTACAATGTCTTCCACAAAGTAGATTATAGTCGATCCTTTTTCCCAGCCATGGAAATGCTTGTTCTATTTCCTCATGAACAAAGTTGCTAAGATGGCAGGGATGAAGTTTACACAAGGTTCAATAAAATGAACCTTCAATATGCAAAAGAACCCAGACCCACCACCATGTTAGTGGAAGATCATCCCCCGAGGCTCCTTCTCTAATGGAGTTGGGGCAGCAATTTTTGTTCAGGAGAATATATACAATGATGATAAAGATAAATGATAATAAAGATCTGCCTTCCTTCACTGCCAAGGTTTTACCTGCATCACCATCCGTAGACTTTCTGAATTCTTTTAGGGCAAATTAATTAAGACAATGAGCTGATTCTTAAGGGTTTTATTAACTTGCCATGTTTTCGTTCAGGAAACAAGGAGAGAAGCAGCTGTCTTTGTAGAATAAATGGAATGGTTACTAAAGACCAGTTTATGGTTTAACGTATTTTTAAAAAAATCTTGTGATATTAGGGTATGATCCAACAGGGTATAATATATACTTTGAAGAAGTTACCAATAAATGGTGCTATTTATATGATAGCTAGATTTCATCACTATTACACCTATTGAACACACATATGTAAACTCCCTGTCTATGCTGGACTCAGATGTTTCAGAGATCATAGCATCTAAGGGAAAGAATCTTCTACCAGGAATCATGACAACATTTCCACTGAGTTCCGAGTTATGATAACTTTCTACATTGTTTTATATTTTAATCTTGGTGTTCTTCATGCTACCGAATAGGCAAAATGGGGAAGATTTTGTAGCTATCGTGATTGATGATAATTGCCAAGTGGAAAGAGAATTACTGCTATTGCTACACACTGTGGGCAGGAAGGCATGTGCTGGGGAATACTCTAGATCACTTCCTAGTACTCCTATGTCCATCAAACCCTTACAAGAAGGGACTCTGAGCTTTCAAGCTTGCCAGATTTAATCACACCTCGAGATAAAGAACTTTAACATAGATGCTAGCTGAGAAATAGGTAGTGGAGAAAGAAAGGTATAAATGCAAATTGCGGTAAGTAGGGTTGCAGAACCAAGAACTATCATAGGTAACCATGTATAAACTTGTTCTATTTATATAGTTAACACTTCCTCTCTAAATTTTCCTTTCTCTGCAATATAAGCTGTGTTATTGATAGTTAGATTAACTTAGCCTGTAGATTTTACGCTTTCAGGACAGGACTGTAAATGAGTTAGAGGAAGGATGAAGAACAACCAGAACCAATGAATTCATAAGACATGAATATCCCTTTTTGGGGTATAGTTGCACTAAGTGAAACTGGGACATGATGCTTTTGCTACCTTTTTGTCTAGAAATTAGGTTAGGAGAAGCGTGTACCGTATATGAACACTGCATCAAAGGTGTAGACTACAGAATATGCTGAAAACTGGCTCACTAAACACTTCCCCAGAAAAGATTCTTTTGTAGTCAGAATTTCACATGTGCCCTAGCTTGCTTCTGCAGGACAATCCACACAAAACCTACAGGTGGGGTTGACCTATAGTTATCTTTGAAATTCAAGTGGCAGGGGTAGTGGTTCTTTTATGGAGGTCAGCAATTACTGCTGACTTCTAGTTTCACTGATTAGCAGAAGACTGGAATCTATGGGAAAAACTCCACAGAGTGGTAGTGATTTCTGCTATGTGTTCTCCAGAATTCATTTTCTGCATTCCCCAAGAGTTCTGCAAGATACCTTACACTTTATAAATTGTACATTAGACATTATAGATGGCTTCGTTATATGTAATAAATGTGTGAACAAATATATGGAAATGATAATCACCAAAGTTAGAATATAGGCTACTTTCGGGAGTAGAGGAAAAAAATGTGACAAAAAAGTGATAAGTAAGGTCTTTTATTGACACATACTTTTATTTATTATGATGTGTAGGAGGTATGCCTAATGTAACATTGGAGCAAGACCAGAATGAAGCATTGGACAAACCTGGTAAATGTCGAACATTCCAGGAAGAAGAAACAGCAAATGAAAGGGATCCAAGGTGGTAGGAGGTTTGTTCGGTTTAGGAACACAGAAGCCTGTGTGGCTAGTATGTACCAGGAAATAAAGATAGACTAACAGGGCAAGACACAGGAGGCCTGTGGGTCATAGCAAAGCTTTTAAACTTATAAATCCTGTAGCGAAAATCCACTTGAGTATTTTGAGCAGAGGAGCTTCCAGATGTGACGTCTGTTTTCAATGATCACTTTGCCCTGTCATGAATAATCTTCTGTTGATGTGCAGAGGGAAACAAGGAGCTGTTTAGAAGGTAGTTTCAGTATTCTACATGATGGTAACTTGTAAGTGGTTAGTGGCTGTGGAGATTGCAAGAGCAAAGCATATCCTTACATATTTTGAAGACATTTCTCATAGAAAATAGCAACCAACTAATAGAAAATAAATAATTTAGTGAAAATACAAGATTGGGATATTAAGATATTCTCTATCTTAAGAGAGGGTAAAATTTGAATTTAAGATGGATTAAAGATTAAAACATAAAATGTAAAATTATAAAAGTTATCAGTGGAAATGTGGGTGCATTAATAACTGATTTTGGGTGGCAAAGGTTTGACATTAAAAATACTGAGAATTAAAAGGCAAATGTCAAATTGGCAAAAATATCTGAAATATCTGTAATGGAGTGTTAGTTTCCTTAGTTAGAGAAATAACTTCCAATTTACTTTGTTTAATCCCCATCTGAAATGGCCCCTTCAGTCTACTGATCTGGCTATTGTTTATCTCTAGGTACTTTATTTGCCTATCACTCTTGAGCTCCTCATCTAGCCAAGAAGCCATTCTCTATGATTATGACAATTACCTCACAAATGTCCTTAATTTTCTAGTTGTTTTCTCCTCATTTTGATTCTTGGGCACGACAGTAAGCTTAGAAAATCCAACCTCAATGGAGCCGCTGACCAGTTCTAGAGAAAATAACACACACATGGGAGTGGGTATAGCTCATATTCATCAGCACCCACAATAAATGGTTATTCAACAGTATATACTGTTATGCAGCCTGTTTTTCAATTAACAATGTATTATGAACATTTATCTGTTAATAAATTCCAGTATATGGATCTGTAAGGCATTATAAAGGAATTAAGAAATCTACTATCTCAGTCATATATTTTGATTCCAGTGTTGGACTACTGTAAAAAGGTATAACAAACAATCAAGTATCTGTAAATATTGCTTTAGCAAAAATCATTAAAAGTGGAAATATGTGACAAGGAATATAAAAATTTTAAGGCTTCTTATATATATTTCAAAGTTTCATCCCATTTCATAAAGGTGAATGAAAGATCCTATATTACTTTTTGATGACTTGCTAATTTACAGATTTTTTTTTAAAATGTTGTTATCTGAAGTTACTTTATGTCTTAGTCTTAGCTGCTGTAACAAACTACCACAGACTGGGTGGCTTATAAACAACAGGAATTTAATTCCTCACAGTTCTGGAGGCTGAAAGTCTGAGATCAGGGTACCAGCATGGTGGGATGAAGGCACTCTTCTGGACTGCAGACTTCTCATTGTATCCTCACATGGTGAAAGGGGCTAAGGACCTCTGAGGGATCTATTTTTTAAGAGCACAAATTTCATTCATGCAGGCTCCACTCTCATGAGGCACCCCCCTTCTAACGTTATCACTCTGGGCATAATAATTCCAACATTTAAATTCTGGGAGGACACAGACTTCCAGACCACAGCATTTCACATGATCTCAATTATGGTTTATGTTTAATATTTAACATGTATATTAGTTATATTTTAATTTTATAATCTTTAACTAATAACGTATAATTATAGTTTTCAGATAACTAATATTGCTTGATTTCTGTTGCTTTATTTACTTCAATAATGAGAATATTAAAAACACTGTTATAATAATCTTATAGATGAATACTATTTTCTCATAAATTTCTTTTTACACATTATTCTGCCAAAAACATCTTAGAAAAAAAAACCCTACTCTTTAAGAAGGAATTCAGTTTTTCCTTCCTATATGAAAAAAAATCCTGTAGCCATTCAGTTTTTTGGTATTAGTATCATTAAATAGTTTGGAAGACAAATTGAGAAACTGACCATTTAAAAAGGAAATCAATTACTAACATATATTAGAGGCTTTACTATAATAAAAATAAAATCCATTGTACAAAATTCAAATTATCCAGGCCTTCTGGTTATGTTTTACATACATTAAGGCATGCCTCTATGTATTTAAAAAGGTTAGTGTTAAGAAATCATACGTATATGAAGGTCTTGATTAGTCTCCAAGGGACGCAGAAGCATGAAGAATGAAAATGAACCAATTGCAGGGAGTTCACAAACCAAGTAAAAAGTGCTGAACTTCAAACTGAAATTGCAAAAAAGTAGAAAGGAATATGTACCTTCAGCCTCTGGTCAGTTGTTAACTTTCAAGAATGTAATGTAGTTCTTAAAACAGCCTGACAGAATTGGCTTTCAATTTATGGAGAAATCAAATAATTATTATGTAACAAAAATTTGACCAGGTATATTTCATTACGATTTGAAATAGTAAGACTTTCCAGACTGTCAGCCGGCACTAGGATTTAATAAGGATTTTTCATAGTGAGTTAGAGGTCTGGTTCGGACCTCACTACCTTATCCTAGACCTTTGGACTAGGCTGCCAGGTTGATGGTGCCAGATTTAGAGACAATTTGGACTATAACACAAAACCTGTTAGGTAAATAAAACCCCTTAAATATTTCACTTCTTTCTAAAACTTGAGATACTGTAACCAAAAATATAGTTTTTTATTAAATCTCAAGGGTTTTTTTTTTTTAAGATTTTATTTTTAAGTAATCTCTACACCCAACATGAGGCTCAAACCTGTAACCCCAAGATCAAGAATGACATGTTCTACTGACTAAGCCAGCCAGGCACCCCAACCCTCTAGTTGTTTTATAGGAGTATCACATTTGTAAAAGTTCTGTTTCCTCTGCTTTTGATTCCTAATTTCAGTGAGTCCACATGTTGGCAGAAGGCCTGATTAGTTTTTAGAGTGAGAAAGTCTCAGTAGCTAGGAGCCGTGGGTATTTCTGGGCTCTGTTAAGACTCATAATTGATATATTTTGCTTCATCAATCACAAACAGGCCATGCCCCAGAATCCATTCTGCACCATGCCATTCTAAAGAGATAACTTATTGCTATTTTGATAGCATGGTCTTACCGTGGCTCAATGAGCTGACTTAAAAATCTTTGAAATGTCACAACAAAAATCACATCCTAAATTTATAAAAATGAATTAAAAGTTGATTTATAACTCTCAAATATGTACTCTAAGAAGGAATACTTTAAGGAAATGCAGCAAGGAAACTTGCCATTACCTGAGAAAGTGAAGATAATCTCTGACCCAGATGATCTAAATTATTGGTTTTGGAATGTATTGCAGATCTCATTCTCCCCATCGCATACCTATGATTTAATTAAATTTCTAGACTAATACTAATATAAATTTGTATCCTTTGAACAAGCCTGATTTGGGAAGGATAGATAGACTGACTTTTCATCCATTCTGCTCTTCTTTCCCTTCTCTAAACTCTATTTACTATCTGTTTTTTCTTTACCCTTTTACACTCTCCTTTCTCTTTCTTTCACCATTTCGAAAAATGTTCATTTCTTTCTCAATCTTTCGTTCATTTTTGCAAAGGTATGCTGCTTTATCTGAGGGAAAACCTCCTGCCTACTGATAAAATTTCTACCCTTGCACCTTTTTGATTTAACTGTTTTCCATGCTTGTAAATGAATTCAGTGTCATGCTGATCAAATTTGAGAACTATAGGTAATATATATCAATTTAATGAAAGCAGTTAATACTTTAAATAATGAATGGAAAATATTAGAATTCAACCTGCATGATAATATAGATTTTATGTTTCTAACGATATATTCTGAGAGCTTCAAAAATTTCCCTACCATACCAGGTGTATGGTAGGAAGAAAATCAGAAGAGTAGAAGCCAAGGAGTTTCAGATCAGGGAATTTTAAGATGGCGTGGTATCATTTTGGAAATGGAACCTGGGTATACAGAGTTGGATATTTGTTGGTTGTCTACTGTGGTCAAGACTTTTTTGATGATACCTGGTTTTCATTAAGGGGCCAGGGAAGCATAAACAAATATGATGCATAATGTGGTGGAATTGTGGGAAGAGCATGAAGGGAAGCTCTGACATAAGGGCCTTAATTTTGTCTAAAAAAAGGAGGAAAAAAAAATCACAGGGAAAGCAACATGAGAGCTGAATCTAAAAGAATGAGTGGGAATTCATAGACTACAGAGGAAAGAGGGACATACCAAGAAAGAGAAGAACAAATAAGTGATGGGATATTGAATGGGACTTTCCCCCTATGATCCAGAATTAGTGAATAGCAATCCCCTTCTCTATTACCAAGGCTCACTGATAACCAGAAAAAGGGAACTGCTAGGTTCCTTTTGCTCCCTTCCAATTATATTTGGAGAGGACCATGTTGGGGATGGCTGTGGTAGTGAAAGTCACTGGGTTTTTAGATGGGTGGCAGTGAAGCAGCTTGTATTCTCCCTCTTGGAAAGACAAGGATGTGAGAGATTCTCAGAGATAGAGTAGATGCTATGGAAGGAAACTACCAACACACTCCAGATAGAAAAATAAGTTTGATGCCTTCAGGGAAAATTGCAAACTCTAGCCTAATTAAGTAAAGAGAAATGTCCCCAACTCCACTCCACATCTTTCCTTCCTGTCTTTAAACATGGAAGATGCAGAGTTTAGAAGAGGGAGGAGAGAAGGCAGGAAAACAGTGTATCTCCCTCTCTTCCCCAAACACAGGTTTACTTTGCATGGGGTTTAGGGACCAGTTTAGAATGGAATAAGTGATGGGAGTTTAAACCAGAATAAACTAACTTTAAAGTCAGGAAGCGACTGTGCATTTATGTAAGCTGTCCAGCTGGGATGAGAAAGTAGAATTTGACCTACTTTAGTTCAGGGCAATCATTGAAAGAAATATAAACTTTTCATATTCATTCTCCCAATTAATTGAGATTACTCCAAAACAGGTGATTTACATATGCAGAAAAATACAGGATTAAAAGAACATGGCATATTACAAGGACAGTAAATAATTTGGAATAACTAGAAATCAAAGGATATGCTAGAGTGCGGAGAGATGCAGCTAGAAGGTTAGGTAGGACTTTGTGGTCCATCCTTAGAATTTGGACTATATTTTGTGGTGGAGGATCTCCAGAAAGATGTTAAGAATGAAAGTCATATGATCAGTTTTTCACTTTGAAAACATTGAATGTCTGGTAAACTTATTTTAATCAGTCAACAGCTGGAATCCAAATTAAATTTTAGGAAATATATTTTGAATGATGCATTATCAATGAAATGGATCTCACTCAGCTTATGTAAAATTGAAAAAATAATTAAAAACTATGTGACACAAGACTGTCCAGAGTAGATGGCAATCAATTTAGGCTTTGGATACTGGTAGAATTTGCAGCGGTGGAAATAAATTTAAAGCAGGTAAAGGAAAACAGGAAATAGTAATGCTTGATTTGGGGCAAGTAACTGATCAAAATTACCAGAAAATAGAAAGCATTTGGTAAGATAAATATATAATTTCTTGTCCAAAATGGAGTACTTTTTGAGATGAAAAGGGAAATTAATAATTATGCTAAGGAAACAGGTGTAAACCAGACCTACCTTCAAAAAGCCGAATGTATGTTCACCTACGTATGGGAGCCGAGCAAAGATATTAAAGAAAGACTGCGAGGGACCCTAATTTGGCAGTTTCTAATGCAAGCACTGGGGAATCACTGAAGAGTTTTCTAGCAAAATAGCACTTTACTAAAATGTATGGGTTTCAAGGACAGAAAGATAGAAGGGAATCACTAAACACTCTCCCCTGAAATCCACAAGGGCATAAAACCCTGAATAATGGTGATAACAATGAGAAACCAAGAAAAAAAGAGTTGCAAGAACCAGTTAAGAAAGTAAACAAAAGAATCTGGTTAACAATTCTGTGTGGCTAGCCAAGTCGTGAGTGGAATCAAGTATGACTTTAAAATTGTGATAGTTTGAATTAAATCTTTGTTGGTTGTAGACATGAAGTGGATAGAACTGATGATTATTAGCTCAATGTTACTTAATAACATGGAATCTTTTGGAATCTCTGAGATAAATGACTCACTTTTCTTTTTTTTTTCTTTCTCTTTCTCTCTCTCTTTCTTTTTTTTTTTTTCCTTTACATTGCAAGACTTCTCGAAGCCTTAATTTACTAATGAAGACTGTGAATCCCTAATGTGGAGTATTATTATGCACCATGAGGCACAAATAAATGGAATGACAATTTCAAAGTCACAAACTACTTTGCCTCAAAGCAAGATTAGTTCCCAGGTCTCCTAATTCTCAACTTGAAAGTTTTTTTTTCCCTGTTGAAATAATAGAAGTGAATGAGGTCATTAAGTAGGGAGTGGTAAGTGGGTGAAAAAGCTTAAAGCTGGAATCTTTAGGAAAGTGCACATATGGGAAGGAAGAATGTAATGTCCTCACACAAGGACTTGAATATTCTAATGTACTGAGATCTAAGTAAGAAACATTTTAAGAAAGAGTTGTCTTAGTCCATTCAGACTGCTACAAAATACCACAGACTGGATGGCTTACAAACAAAATAAATTTATGTTTCACATAAATTATGTTTCAGTCATGGAGCTGTAGTCTCAGGGTGGCAGCACGATTGGATCCTGGGGAAGATCTGCTGGGTTGCAGACTGCCAACTTCTTGCTGTGTCCTCACATAGTGAAAGGAGCAACTTATCTCGCTGGAGCCTCTTTATAAAGGCACAAGTCACATTTATGACGGCTCTTTCCCTCATGATCTAATCACTTCTCAAAGACCCCCATCTCTTAACACCTTTAACTTTGTGGGTTAAGATCTCATTTTAGGGATTTGCGGGGAAAACAAACATTCACACCACAGCAAGAATGAAATTCACTGTGTAAAATCTTTCAGAAAACTAGAGCAGGAGAAAAACTAAGAATAAGCTGGAACACTTGGGATGTAGGACTGGATAAGATGCATAGTCAATACAGGAGAATGTGTCACATGGTGAAGCGAGGATTCAGGAAATGAATGAAAATTCAGACACAAGAAGTCATCATACATGCGAATGTATAACACCATTTTTAGAATCCATTGATAACTAATAACTCTTGAAGGGAGCGCCAAGCAAGGCATGCAAACACACTAGGAACTTGTTCTGATGTAACCCAAAAGTTGAATGTATGCCCAGAATGTGACATTCCTAAGAACTGATCTCCCAGTAGACATCTAGGGCATAATGTATAAGTAAGATGAGGTATGTGGACATTTCACATTTTCTATGATAGTTATGGACATGAATACAATATATCTCTATCTATCTATCTATCTATCATCTATCTATCTATCATCTAACATTAAACAAAGATATACTTGTTCTAGGGTTTTTTTTTTAATGAGTTATATGAATATGTTTGTAGACAGAGGTAGAGGAGTAAGTGTAGAGGGGAAATGAACATGCCAGCATGAGGAACAAAAGTAATTGAACCGAAAACATAGCAAATACTATAGAGGGAAGAATTATGAAATCTAACAGGCAGCAATAAGAAATGGCTAAGATGAAGAGTACAGTAAAATTTGATTAAGGTTTAGCTGTATACTTTATCAATTGAATAATTAAACAATTTACAAATGAAATATATCATAGAAAACCAGAAAACATTTCTTATACAAAAATTGGGATCTTTTTAATGAATAACAAATAAATATAGTGATAAATCAATTATGTCAATAAAATATTGTTACCTTTATTAGGATAATCAAGAAATACCTACCTATTAAAGTTTGCCTTTAATTTTTCCTTCCTCTAATTTGTTTTAAATCCAATTGCCTGTATAATATTTCAAGTGTATTATGCAAAATATTTTTACCATTTTGCATAATAGTTTGATATGCCTGTATTTATACTTGTTCAGATGCCTCCAAAATTCTTAATGAATCGTCTAACCTACCTAGGATCTACAGTTTTGTTCATATTATGTAAATTTGTCTAGGAATAGGTACATGGTCAGAACATGGTGCTTTCACTACAAATCAGGCCTATATTTAGCAATAATTTATTCTTTAACACATAAATGATGCAAAATAGGTTGTTTGAATTAATACCAGCCAAACACAATGATGTAATGTTTTCATCAAAGTAAAATAAAAAAGAAATTCTGTCAGTATCAGACTAAAAAAAGGAACAATTTAAGTCACATGGGCCTCTCACAGACATACTTTTCGATCAATAAGTATAAAGGAAATTACATTCATTATAAAGGAGAATTAACCTTTCCTAGACATTCCTGGTGTTTATAACATGAATTAGAGCCCTAATGTACCAGTCATTGCTTACCTAAAAAGGATTTATTTAAAATTAACATATCACATTGTTGTATTCTTCTTGGATCAATTTCCTATTAGTTAAATTTATTTCATTTTTGTCTATAGGCTCCTGTTAATAGATCAAACTGTTATTCTGAAATGATGAAGCACACAGTAATTCATACAAATAGGTCAATATCTTTTCTCACATAAATTCAAAAATTTCATTTCAATGACAAACATTTTTTGTCATGAGATAATAGAGGATTACAAAGTCTTTGCTGTGAATGTATTTCAATATATGTTTGGGTATATTGTAAGAGAGAGAAGGCCAGCTTGATAAAATAAATTTTATGAAGGCAAAAATCATCTTTAAATTTTTAGCACAGCAAGAGGGAGAGTAAAAGAGAAAGACTTGCATCATATGTAAGTTCACATGTGGTTAGGACACTGGCTGTTTCATTCTGGAGATATGAAGATGACATGGCTTCTGTCCCTAAAGGTATTTAAAATCCACATTATTATTAAGAAGAAAGGACTTATGGCCATCTCTCATGAAAGAAATTCAAGTTGGACTAATAATGTAATCTAAAAAGTTATTTTCTTCTTTTATTCTAATAGTGTTATGTCCACTCAATACCAGCCAGCTTACCTAAAGACATTGGACCTTGAAATCACTTGATTTAAACCATTTCTGAAATCTTAAGTACCGTCTCCAGCCAAATATCTCCTATACCTCCTTTCACTAAATGTCTCCTGGGATTTTTATACATCAACTTCATTAAGACCGCTAAAGAAATAGTCAAAGTTAAGCAGTGTAATAATTGACAATGGGAGTGTCTTTGACATTGGAGTATAGAGTATAATCACTGAAGCCCAATTGCTGCAGGTTTTAAATTCTGACTTCAGCACTTACTTCAAATTTCACATTGATAAAATTGTCTAGACCACCTGAACTTTCCTTTCTTCATCTGTAAATTAGGGATTATAGTAGTAACTGCCTCAAAGGGTGCAATAAAGATTAAATAAGCTGATATATGTAATGTCCAAAGCAGAAAACCCTCAAAATAATAATTAAAATGTATATTGAATGCTTACTATTATTACCAGTACTAATACTATTTCTGTGCAACTTAGGGAATTATTTTCTAATATTGGTTTTAGCTTTATCTCTTTATTATCTCTTTATTCTTGAATGGTTAATGAAATTTGATCAGAAAATCATTGATTTTTTTTCGTAGTTGAAGTAATGGATGTATCCTTTTTTGTATATTTTTTTAAGATTTTATTTATTTATTTGACAGAGAGAGAGAGATCACAAGTAGGCAGAGAGGCAGGCAGAGAGAGAGGAGGAAGCAGGTTGCCCACCAAGCAGAGAGCCCAATGCGGGGCTCGATCGCAGGACCTGGAGATCATGACCTGAGCCAAAGGCAGAGGCTTAACCCACTGAGCCACCCAGGTGCTCCATGGATGTATTCTTAATATACAATTTGATCATATGTAATTAAATGAATTTATTATTATTTTAATTAGTACCTTATCTAGGGTAATACCTTACTTATGTCTGCGAGAATATGGAAACCTTGGTTATTTAAACAAGAGATTGGTTTTTCTCTCATATAAAAGAATTTCAGAGATCATTAAGAACATAGTTCTATCTTTCTGCCACTCCTTCCTCAATGAAAGGCTTTGCTCATGATTTAAGGCAGCTGCTGGAGTTTGAACTAAAAGTTTTTGCTGTAGAGAAGAAGAGGGAAGAGAAGCAAGATCTAAAGAACATCCATCTTCCATCTGAGTTACCTTGTAAAGAGGTCCAAGTATGCAGGTTTATCCTTCCCTTTTTGTTACAAAACTGAAATCACTATTTCAGACACAGAAACTCCATGGGCTTGGATCAGTTGACTTGGAGATCAGCAATTTGTCCTAGAAAATTCTTAATTCATACCTTGAGAAGGAGTTTAAACTAGCATAAACAGACCTGTTTATGGAGATATAAAATATGCAGAATAGCATTTGAAAAATGGCCAGTAAGTAAGTGTTGCTTAAGAACTGTGAGAAGCTACTGGGAGCTAAAGCTAGTGCGAAAGCAGCTTGTTGGCAGCTCAAGGAGGTATTTGGATTCTGAGGTAGAGTATAATAAAAATAATACTATCTAACATTAATTGAGTAATTACTGTATGCCATGCCTTCACAATGACCCAAAGAGATGATGTACTATTTTTATATCAAGAAAGAAATAAACAGGGGCACTTGGGTGGCTCAGTCAGTTAAGCATCTGCCGTGGGCTCAGGTCATGATCCCAGGGTTCTGGGATCCAGACCCACATTGGGCTCCTTGCTCAGCAGGGAGCCTGCTTTTCCCTCTGCCTACTGTTCCTGCTTCTTGTATTCTCTCTCCAACAAATAAATAAATAAGATCCAAAAAAAAATTTCAAAGAAAGAAAGAAACAAACAGGATATAGAGTCTGGGAGATTTTAGTCACTCACTTACAAATAAACATCTAAGTATTAGAACCAGGATCAATGTAGGCAGTCCACTCTAATGGCCATCCTTCTTATCGCATTGGCTAGTATATTTACTCCTCACAATTTTATTTTCACTTTTTTTTGTATGTAGGCTTTTGGCAAGCATTTACATTTTTGAGGAAAGAGTTGAAAGCACAACTCTGACAGCAGTTTGAGAAATAGGAGAGATGAATATTTAAAGGCAGCGAGATCTGAATAATTTTGTTTCATTATTTATTTATTCATTCATGCTAGCCAGGGGAATATAGTGGGGCATGTTCCTTACTTTCCTGAAGCTTGCAGTGTAATGAATTTAAAGACGTAAAAAAGCACAATCAGTCCTTGGTTTTTATCAGCAAACATTGGTCTTTTTCCATAAGAGTGTTCAAATGAGGAGATTTTTCTATCCCTGATATAATTGTAAACCAAAAGCGTGTGTTCTGGTTTGTCTCCTAGAGAAAAGAAATGAGATTTATTTTCAGCTGAGGTTACAGGAGATAAGGATTTAGGAAATTGAAATTCAGTATGAAAGGTAATCGAAGTAACATGTTCTTACAAACAAAAAGTATTTTTATCATAATTTTTTATGTTTAATTTTTTTTATAGTTGAGAAATGCTTAAAACAATGAACCCCAGATATACAGGAATTGATCTGAACTTGCTTGGGTTAGATTTTTGTTATTGTTTTTATAATGAACTACTTGTACAAATGATTTAAATCACTAGGTATTTTCAGGCTTTTAACATTTTAGAATAAAAATTTTAGAATAAAATTTACCACTATATAATGGAGAATTTAAGTTAATAAGAAATATTGATACCCAGCACCATGACAACTTAATAACTATTTGTCTCTTAGTATGTTGGCCACAAAAAGTTGAAATAACTAGAGAAAAAAAGCATCAGAATTCCAAAATTAATTCTAAAAATCACTGCTCTTTCACAAGTAGTAAGGGAAATAAGGCAAAAGGCATTTTAACAGTGAGTCTTAATTCTAATCAACAGGAAGACTCCTCTTTAGCATATCATATACTGTATTTTGCAAAGTTCACAAATTCTCCCTATATTCTCTGATAGGTGAAAAAAAATCACTGTGGATAGTTGCCTTTTATTAGTTTTAGACGTATTTTCACTAACTTGATTAAATTTCAGTGAGTAACAGAAACACTCAAGTGGCCAGCTCAGTTTGTAGTGCGAGGATTGGGGTACTAGTCATGCATGGGCTAGCATTATTTTGACTGCATCTAATACAAATAACCAATGGGGATATATGGATATATTCTTCTCACTTTACAAGGAGCCCAGAGAGATAGTGCAGGACCAGTGGAGCTGCTCCACAATGCTGTCAGGGCTGGAGGCCCTGCGATTTGTTCGTTCTGCCGTCCTTAGCATGTTGTTTTCCTTGCTCTGGCTTTGAATGTGCTCCACTACACTCGCCATGTCCACAATCCAAAATGAATATAAAAGAACAAAGAGCAGACGATAAGGATGTGCCTTTTCCTTTTTGGCACAAATATGATCCTGTTAACACATATTTCCCTTAACTTGCTTTTCCTAACAACTTAATAAGCAAAATATTGAGATATAACTTCATGGTAATACATAGAGATTTACCAGGGAAAAACCAATGTAATGGGCACCTGGCCAGCTCAGTTGGTGGAGCTCTGCCTTTGTCTCAGGTCATCGTCCCAGGGTCCTAGGATCGAGCCCTGTGTCGGGCTCCCTGCTCTATGGAAGTCTGCTTGTCCCTTTCCTTCTGCCTCCCCCCCTGCTTGTGCTCTCTCTTTCTCTCTCTCTCAAAATACATAAATAAATAAAATCCTAAAAAAATACCAATGTACTGTTAATGTGCATGTAGATGTTTTAAAATTTTTCATGTACTTAAGCCATATTGCAAAGAATACACTTCTGTATGTCTTTGCTTTCTTCAGTGAGTATATCTTTTAGGTAAATTTTTGAAAATAGAATGTCTAGGTAAGAGGACATAATATTTTCAAATTTAAAAGATATTGTCAGAATGTCCTCCAAATGTTTAATTGATTCCTAATTCTAATAGCAATGCCATTCTTTCACAGGTATTTCAAAGACAATTGTTTTCAAACTTGTTACACTTGCCAATTTGATAGACAGGGATGAAATTCATTATTTCAATTGGCACTTCAAAATTTTTTTTGAGGGATGGCTGGATGACTCAGTCGGTGAAGTTTTGCCTTCAGCTTAAGTCATGATCTTGAGGTCCTGGGATCAAGTCCCTCATCTGACTCCATGCCTTCTCCCTGCCCTGCTCCTCTTCCTCTGTGCCCCCCAACCCCCCGCATATAGGTGCTCTCCCTCTCTCTCTCTCTAAATAAACAAATAATAAAATATTTAAAAAATTTTTTCTGAATGAGTGAGCATAAGTTTTGAATGTTTTGGGGCCATCGTATTTTCATTTTTTTCTTGTGTTGTTTGCATAGCTTAGGCTGATATAAAATCATACTACTCATAATATATTGCTTTCATTTCAGTATAGGCTTTGGAGTTATTTTTGTGATTTTAACATAATTATTCTCTTTCTTTAGAAAGTAAAGAAAAAACAAAGCCTTGACTCCGAATCTAAGTTGTAACACTTATCACTTGTTGTGATGGCTGATTTTGTGTGTCAGCTTGACTGGGCCACAAAGCACCCAGATATTTGGTTAAATACTGTTCTTTGGTATATCAGTGAGAGAGTGTTTCTGGGTGAGACTGACATTTGAATTTGTAGACTGAGTAAAGTAGGTTATCCTCCCTAATGTGGCTGAGCCGCATCCAATCTGTTGATGGCCTGAATAGAACAAAAAAATGAGTAAGACAGAACCCTTCCTCTCTCTGACTCTCTTGGAGCTGAAACATCAGTCTTTTCTTGACTCTGACTTTGCACTTGACCTGGAACTTAGGTCATTGGATCTCCAGGTTCTCAGGGCACTGAACTTGGACTGGAACTACAGCATTGGCTCTCTTGGGTGTTCAGCTTGCGAACTGAAGATCTTGGGACTTCTCCACCTCCATAACCACGTGAGCCAATCTCTTATAATAAACCTCTTCGTATATGTTCTGTTGGTTCTGTTTCTCTGGAGAACTCTGACCAGCACAGGTTTTGGTACCAAGCATGGTTTTGGAAGAATAGAGTCTTACTGGTGAATAATCTGAATTTATTCTAGAGTTTCTGGAATTGACTCTGTAGTCTGATTAGATTTTAAAACACTAAGGACTCTATTTCCAGCAAAGGGAGCATTGATAGTCCATGGCATGTTCTAGCAATAAGGATACATAAAATATCTCCATTGAATACTCTTGGCCAACCACTTATAAGAATCAAGGAGCTGGATGACTATATATAAGATACTTTCAAACATTTTTGGAAAACTAACAAATATAATGAGATTGACTGGTACCTCCTAATGTCCCTGGACAAGGTAAAGGAAGAGTTCAGGGATTCAAATTCCCAGCTCAGTGTGTGCTCCTGAAGGGGGCCCTTATCTCTTGCAGTCACAGAGCTGAGTGGCTGAAAATCTAACACAAGCCTCATCCTGCCACTGACTTAGTTACAACACAAATTGAACTTACAGTCTATCAGGATACCTACTGTTAATGCGAGGGCATTGATTGGGAAAGAACAAGAGAAGGATCTACAACACATCCAGGCCTTTGCCACTGGGCCATACGATCCAGCACATCCAGTGGTGCTTAAAGTGTCAGTGATAGATAAGAATTCTATTTGGAAACTTTGCAGACCCCTGTAGGTGAATTATAGCACATGCTCTTTAGGATTTTGAAGCAAGGCCTTGCCATAATCTGCAGATAACTATTCTCTTTTTGAGAAACAGCACTTGGCCTGCTACTGGGCCTAAGCAGAGACTGAACTTTTAACCTTGGGCTATCAAGTTACTGTGTGACCTTAACTTCCCATCAGTGTTATCTGACTCACTAAACCATCAAGTTGGATGTGCACAGCAGCACTCCACTACCCAGTGGAAATGGTACATGTGATTGGGCATGAGCAGGCTCTGAAGGCACAAGTAAATTACGTGAAGAAGTGGCCCCAATGCCCATGATCTCCACTTTTGCTACACTACCTTCTTTCTCCCAGCCTGTACCTATGGCCTCATGGGGAGTTCCTTCTCATCAATTTACAGAGGATGAGAAGACTCAAGTCTCGTTTGCAGATGGCTCTGCAGGAAATGCAGGCATCACTCAAAAGTGGACAGCTGCAGGACTATAGCGTGCAGACTTGGACTGGAACTTACACTATCAGATCTTCTGGCTCTCAGACCTTTGAACTCAGACTGGAACTTTACCATTGACTTTCCTATGTCTTCAGCTTGCCAATTGCAGACCTTCTGACTTTTCAGCCTCCAACTTGTGTGAGTCAATATCCCATATTTTATATGTAGATATAGGTATAGATATATAGATAATCTCCAACCTATTGGCCCCATTTCTTGGGAGAACCCTGACCAATACACTCTTAAACCAAGCTCTGGGAGCATTACTAAGAATATGCAACAGTTGCAAAACCAACCACATGACTCACCCAAAAACAACTTCTTGGCATTTAATGTTATATATAACTGTAAGAAGTTTTTATGAATGTATATGTTTTCCCACATGTGTATACATATATATGTGTGTGTAGATACATTATATGTAAATAATATATAACTACTTCTAAATGTATGTATGCATGCACACACGTGAACATACATAAACACTTAGATGAGAATTTTTGTGCAATCTTTCATAAAAGCATGAGGGATAGGGAGAGACAGAGACAGAGAGCTGGAGACAGAATAAGAGACAGGGCAAGAGATAGATAATTTTCTTTGTGCTTTTATATCATTGTAATATTTTTATTCAGCATACTTTTTATTATTTTAATAACTGTTTAACCTGATACCATTTTTTATTTCAGATTTGTTTTCATTTGTTTTTATTTTTTATTTTTTTTAAAGATTTTATTTATTTATTTGACAGAGAGAGAGATCACAAGTAGGCAGAGAGGCAGGCAGAGAGAGAGGGGGAAGCAGGCTCCCTGCTGAGCAGAGAGCCCGATGTGGGGCTCGATCCCAGGACCCTGAGATCATGACCTGAGCCAAAGGCAGAGGCCTAACCCACTGAGCCACCCAGGTGCCCTTTGTTTTTATTTTTTTACTTGTGGATTTTGTAATTAGAACAAGCCAAAAGTATTCAGTCGGAGAATAACCACTCATTATCTAGTTATTGATTTTAAAGTTTTCATTTTTATTTTTAAAAATAATAACATAAACCTTTCTGTCTTATATGTTACAATGTATTTTCCAGTTGCTTATTATATTTTGACTTAGGTTACTATTTTTTGAAGTTCCAACACAAGTATGTCAAAATGTGCTAAGGATGTACTGTAGTCCTAAACTTTTGCTCTCATGATTAACACCATTCAGACCCAAGCAAATTGCTCATACACATCCTTCACCGATGTCATGAAAATAAAAGACAATGCATTCAAATGCCATGCAGGTCTATAGGTCAGAAACCAACACTGTTTTGAACTATAGTCAGAATCTGAGCAGTAGAAATCCTTATGTAAGTAAAAAACGAGTAAATAGACTTATCAAATGTTTCCTTTTAGATGGCATAAGTGGAATATATTCTTGCATAACAAAATTTTGTTTCGCAATATTAGCCAAGATCTAGTTTCTGTCTTTTCTTTGTACTGCAATTCGTGGTTCTGAGCTACTCAAATATTATTAAGGTATTCCCAACAGTTGTTTGGCAGCTAAGAAACATCTTGCACTTAAATATTTCTTATATATATTTATATATATATGTAGGCATAAATATTTATATACACATAGGTATAGACATAACATGCATAAAGCATAATACTGATTTTTTACATGGACAAGAAGATGGTATGAACACTGAAATTGTGAATTGTTTTATTTTTGTAAAAGTATAAATAAGATTTCATTAAATTATCCCAAGTAAATTGACATTTACAGAATTTCACCCAGATCCAATAATTTTGATATATAAGTACATATATTAATATATTTAGATAAAAGATATGTGAGCTCTATTTGTACTCTAGCTGTAGGCCTAGCAAACTCTAAAAGGCAGATCTGCTTAATCTGTGTTACTTATATTACTAGATTGTAGGAAGTGTTAGGAGAAAACATTTCATTGATCAGAATGGTGACATCACTACTTTTGTTTATGCAAGTGGGCTTCAAGACCAGAAGGAAATGACAATAATAAGATAAAAAGATAACGAAAGAGAAAAAACTGGTGGTACCATTTCTTTCAAAAAGAAGTTGAACAATCTGTAGACTTTTTTAAATTAAAATTCAATTTAATTAGCATATATTGTATTATTAGTTTCAGAGGTACAATTTAGTGGTTCATTAGTTGCATAAAACACCCAGTGCTCATCACATCAAGTGCCTTCCTTAATGCCCATCACCCAATTACCCCATCCCCCTCCACCTCCCCTCCAGCAACCCTCAGTGTTTCCTATAGTTAAAAGTCTCTTATGGTTTGCCGCCCCCCCTTGTTTTCATCTTATTTTATTTTTCCTTCCCTTTCCCTATGTTCGTCTGTTTTGTTTCTTAAAATCCACATAGGAGTGAAATCATATGGTATTTGTCTTTCTCTAATGGCCTTATTTAGCTTAACATAATACCCTTAGTTCCATCCAGGCTGCAAATTTGTAGACTTTTATCACTAGTTTCCCTTGGATACTTAATCACACTTTACCTTTGAGGGGAATCTTTTAAAGTTCTAGAATCTGCTGGGACTACTGCAGTTTGCCTAAGGGGAAAGCCTTTTGCTTTTTTCTTTGTTTGTTTTTTTTATAATGGATCTAGAATTTTGAATGTCTGTAAACTAAGGAAAGAATCTGGTCGTTCAGCTGACCTACACTCTTCACATGAGTGGGTTGAGATTTGCTCAGGGCTAACATTTGTTCAGATTTGTTGAGAGTAACTTCCATCAAACTTGGCTTTGAGTCTTCATTTTCATATTCAAGTTTTAGCAACAAATTCTGAGGCTACAGCAAAAGTCATAGGTGTGGGGGACTTATAAAGTCCCTATTCGCCCTGGCAACCTCTCCAGCTTCGGTACTATTAAAATTTGCACTTAAAATGAATGTCACATACTTTAGTTCTTTTTTAAAAACAAACTATTTTGAGAGGCACCTGGGTGGCTCAGCCAGCTGAGCAGTGGACTCTGGATTTTGGCTCGGTCTTGATCTCGATGTCCTTGGATCAAGCCTCATGTCTTGCTCCGGGCTCAGTGCAGAGTTTGCTTGTCCCTCTCCCTCAGTTCTTCCTCTTACTTGCTCACATGCTCTCTCTCTGTCTCTCTCTCTCTCTCAGATAAAAATCTTAAAAAATACTATTTTGATTAAAAATTTGAGTCATTATTATGTGATAAACACTGTTAAAATACTTATCATACATTATTTCAGGAATCTTTGTAAAAATTAATGAGTTGTTTAAAGCTTAAGACCTAGAGCCAGGCTTTTTGGACTAAAATTTCCCTTGGCAAGCTGCATTGCCTAGACAAGCTACTCATCCTTTCCGAACCTATATTCCTCATCTGAAAATGAGAAAATAATAGCACCTTTTTCATAAGAGGGTTGTAAGGATTATTTGAGATGGTATTTGTTAATGCTCAGAACTATGTCTGGGGGGTGCCTGGGTGGCTCAGTGGGTTAAGCCTCTGCCTTCAGCTCAGGTCATGATCTCAGGGTCCTGGGATCGAGCCCCGCTTTGGGCTCTCTGCTCAGCAAGGAGCCTGCTTCCCCCTCTCTCTCTGCCTGCCTCTCTGCCTGCTTCTGATCTCTCTCTGTCAAATAAATAAATAAAATCTTTAAAAAAAAAAAAAAAAAAAGAACTATGCCTGCTACATAAATTGTCGTTAGCTATTATTTTAATTACTCTGCTGTGATATTGGTTATGTTTGCTTGTTGACTGGTTTCTTGCTTTACTGGAGACACCCTGAAGCCAGCAAATCGTTTTAAGTCTCTTATTACCTTTGTGCAAACCAGAACCATGCAGTTAAATCTTTATAAATCAGTCTAATTTAGCTATTTAGAGAGACAGATTTATGGAAAAATTTGGATTTACACGCTTGCCAAGAAAAGTTATTGACTTAACAAAAGTCACTGCCAGGCAAACAAAGTATTACTCACCAATAGGAAACTCCATATATGGCCACAGTTAATAAACTTTTCTAATATGGCTCCATCATTTAAACATTAAACCTTTAAAAATAGGGATGCCTGGGGGTGCCTGGATGGCTCAGTGGGTTAAAGCTTCTGCCTGTGGGGTAACATTAATCTACTATATTGCTATATGTAAATGGCGATCCCTTTTGATTGGTAAGTTTTATCTAATGTAATTTGGAATAATAAATTACACAAATAAATATTTTCCTATTGACTAAATATTTAAAAATTTTTTTCTCTTTAAAAAGGGATAGTCTCTTTAGTGAATAATATTCTCTGAAATGTTTCCTGAGAGTCTTAATTATAAAGGTAATGATAAATTTTACCAGCTCTTAATTTTTGGCAGACAAGTACATTGTATTGATTAAAGGGACACAAGCATAATCTCAAGCAGTATTTTTAATATGATTGCCACATTAATATATTTATTTATAATAAGGTAGAAAATATTAAGTTTGAACATTGCAGAAAATCATTGACCATTCCTTCTCTTTTTTATGTTTTTTTCTTTTCTTTAAAAGTCTAAGTGTCTTTTTTTTCTTTCTTTTTAATGACAGCCTTTGAACTGGAATCATCTTTAGGGTGCACTGAATTGCTATTATATAGCTCAGCAGGGACCTTTAACATCTTCTGTAGGGCACCTAGTATGAAATATCAATTTGTTACACTGACAAAATGACTCATTTGTTGCTTTGCTCTATGTTGCCTTATTTTGACTTTTGCATTATTATTTTTATTCAGATGGTAAATCATAGTACACTGTGATGGAACATCACTAATTTTCAGTGAAGGATCATATATATCCATGTCATTAATAATAGAGATTTCTTAATGTCATCATAAAATAAATAAGATACTGCAACTCCTTTTTTTCTCAGGCAGTATCTTTATAGATTTTATCAGGACATAAAAGTCAGATATGAATTCTTTATTCAAATTCAGGAAGAATGACCAATAGTTTTCAGTAAATGACTATGCCTTATATTTGAGTTAGGAAATTTTCAATAAAATAACAATTGTAGTTACAATAGTGCCATATGCACTTATGTATCCGTAGCCAAGTTCAATAGTGCATTTCCTCTATAACTTGCCCACTTCTTCCCCACAGTAATCGCAACAGATTAGAAGAAAATTTCAAACATTATAACATTTCATGTGTAATTATCCCATGTGTATATCTAAAAATAAGTACATCCCTTTATAAACAACCACAATTTCACACCAAAATTGATAGTAATACATTTGTTAATATTAAATACCCATTCATTATTTATAGGTCTTAAATTATTACAATTTAATCAAAATATAGAAGAATCAAAATATGGAAAATTCGATCATACCAAAAAGTTCACATGTCTGTCTCTTTAAAATCAATCCCTTTCTTTGCTATCCAACCTCAGGCAACCATTGATGTTTTAGGTTCCTTCTCTTAACCTTTCTCTAGAATATTATATAAATGAAAAGACAAAATATGTAGCTTTTTGAGTCTTATAGCTTAGTAAAAATTGTTTGACTATATATATTGGGTCTATTTCTCCATCCTCTATTCTGTTCCATTTGTTCATCTGTCCATCTACATCAATCTTACATTTGTTGGTTACCAAAGGTTATGTCTTAAAATCAGATAAGGTGAAGTTTTCAAGTTCTTGCTTTTGAAAGTCTTTTTGAAGGTAGAGAGGGTATTCTTGATCCTTTATATTTCCATATTAGTGTTACAATTAGCTTTTACAAAAAAATACACACACACACACACACAATTTGTTTGGATTTTGATTGGGATTGCACTGAATCTACAAATAAATTGGGAGAGAATTAAAACCTTAACCATTTGGTCTTTTGAATCAATTCATTCATTCATGAACATAGTTTCTCTTTCCACTTATTTAAGCTTCTATTATTTCTATTATCAAAGTTTCGTGGCAGTCAGCATATAAATATTATACATATTTTTAGCCAAATGCCTAGATATTTCATGTTATATGTTGCTATTATAAAGATATTTATTTATTTTAGAGAGAGAAAGCAGAGGAACAGAGGGGGAGGGAGAGGGACAAGCAGACTTGGGGTGAGTCCAAACCCCTCACAGAGCTCATTCTCAAGACCCTGCGATCCTAACCTTGAGATCCCGAGCTGAACTGAAATCAAGAGTCAGTTGACACTCAAGTGACTGAGCCACCCAGCCTCTCTGATATGTTGCTATTATAAATGGTACTTTAAAAATTTTTAACTTCCAATTGTTCTTTGCTAATATTAAAAATACAAATGATTTTTTAAAACTGACTTTATATTGTGACATTGACAATATACTTAACAGTTCTAGGAGCTTTTTAGATTTTTTGTATTTTCTAGGTAAATAATCAAGTCATTAAGTAAATAGGAAAAATTGTATTGCCTTTTTTTTCAACACCCATATTGTATTTATCTCTTGTCTTATTGGATTGACTGGTACCTAAGATTTCTCCCAGTTTTAGGGAAAAAATAATTGCCTTTTATCATTATGTATGATGCTAACTTTAGGGTTTTCATAGATGCCTTTTATTACATTGAGGAAGTGCCCTTATAGTCCTTTTCTTTTGCTGAGTTTTTAACATGAAGAGATGTGGAAAATTATCAAATGCTTTTTCTGCATCCATTGAAATGGTCCTAATTGTTTTCCTTCTTTAGCTTGTTGATAGGGTGAATTACACTGGTTTACTTTTAACAAATGTTTCATCAATCTTGCACTCTTTGGATAAACTTCTTGGTCATAATACATTATTTTTTAAATAAATTATTGATTTGATTATTAATGTTTCATTATGAATTATTGCATGTATGTCTATGAAGGCTATCTTTTTTTCTTGTAATATCTTTGATTTGATATCAATGTAATGTTAACATCATAAAAAGTTTTTAGAAATCCAATTAATTTAATAGATAAAGAACTATTCAGATTATTTATGTCTTCCTAAAATTTTAGAAGTTTGTGCATTAAAAATTTTATTTCATACATCCTTGTGATGTTGGAAGTAAAAGTTTAATTTTATAATAAACTCTTGACCTGCTTTTCCAAGTGGTTTTCCATTTTCCAATTTTAGCAGGTAATGTTAAACCCACCAAGGGAAATGATTTTTCTGCTGTTGTGTTTTTTTTAATCTCTAGAAATTCTATTTAGTTATTTTTTTATGATTACCTTTTTCTCATTATGTTTCTATTTACTTGTAAACTGATGTGCATTTTTTTTTAAGATTTTATTTATTTGACAGATAGAGATCACAAGTAGGCCGAGAGGCAGGCAGAGTGAGAAGAGGAAGCAGGCTCCCCGCTGAGCAGAGAGCCCAATGGGGGGGGGGGGGGCGGGGCTCGTGATCCCAGGCCCTGAGATCATGACCTGAGCGGAAGGCAGAGGCTTTAACCTACTGAGCCACCCAGGCGCCCCCTGACGTGCATTTTTAATAATAGTTGTTTGAAGATCTTGTCTGCTAATGACATCCCTCTGTCACTTCTGAGGCTATTCCATATTACTGAGTTTTTACCTGATGATGTGGAACATGTTGCTACTGATTTACAAGTTTAGTAATTTTTCACTGGATGTTACACATTATGAATTACATTTTTGAATGTTTAGATTTGTTATGTTCTTTTAAAGAATGTTGAAGTTTATTTTGAGTAAGCCATTTAACCCTTCGAATTCAAACAATAGCTTGTTTTTAAGTTCCACTGTGGTGGTCTTTAGTTTGGAACTTCTACTGAGAAGTTACCTTTCTAGTCTTTCTACTAAATACCAAGTACTCAGCAGGGTACTCCATTCTGGCTGGTAGGAACACAAACATTTCTCAGACCTTTATGAGTCTTGGAATTATTCAATTTATAACTTTCTCTGCAGTTTTGTTGTTGTTTAGCCAACCTTACAGAGTTTCACCCTATACCTGTGCAGATTGATATTGAGCTGAAGATTTGTGGTACCACTACATATACTTCTGAGGTATTTCTCTGTATGGATCCCTTTTCAAAAATACCCAGCCCTGAAATTTATCTGCCTCCACTTCCCTGACTCTTCATGTCTATTCTCGTCAGCAAGTCACCTGTGTTTTGCCAGGATTTCTCTACCCCATGTTGCAATTAGTGTAATTGTGTGTCTAAGTAGAAGGCTGAGGTAAATGTGTATTTAGTAGCTTGAGGTCATTTTTCCACTAAGGTTATATCAAAACCTTGTCAGAAAAAACCTTGTCAGAGAAAGTAAAGTATGGCTTTTAAATGATAAGTATGTATGATTTCAATTAATGCCCAATATTACTTTTTTTTTTTTTTTTGCTTCTCATTTTGTCTTAAGCTTCTTATATGACTTAACACACATTTACGGATGTCACAGTTGAAACTATACAAACAAAAATATGTGGTAATAGACATTGTCAAAGTATTTTATTGAATGCTTTTGCCATCACTCTTAAAAAACCAAAACAAACAAACAAAGACAACCTTTGAAGGACACCTGGGTGGCGCTGTGGGTTAAGCAACCAACTGTTGATTTTGGCTCAGGTCATGATTTCATGGGTCATGAGATCCAGCCCAGTAGGGCTCCATGCTCAGCTGAGAGTCTGCTTGAACTTCTCTCCCTCTGCCCCTCCCCAAACTTGCAAACCCGCATGCGCACCACTCTCTCCCAAATCTCTCTCTTTAAAATAAATAAATCTTAAAAAAAAACTTTGATATTACAGCTTATTTTATCTTTTGTTATTGCATTTATTTAATAAGAATTTGTTTTTCTTATTAGAGTAACTTCTGAATGCAAAAAACTTTTATGCTAGTTCCATGAAAGACAGGAGGAGATACGTTAAGAGTAGCAGAAATATTTTCTCCTGAGACTCACCATAGTTTCATTAAGAATTTAACTCTATATCCTGCCCTTTTTAATAGAATGGACCATTTGAGAGAGGAGTAAGGAGAGTAGCAGAGCACTCTGATGTAAACCCTGATTATAATACAGGGCAGAATGAAATAAGTACAATTATAAAAATACACATAATCTCTCTGTGAGGGCATAAAATGTATAGTAAATTTAAATGGGGAAATAGGAGATGACTTCAGGGTGATGTCATGGTTGTCGAGTCTTCGAAGAATAAAGTTTTGAAAAAACAAGTAATATCACACGAGAGTGTAGACAACATTGTATTTTTATTTTATTTTATTTTATTTTATTTTTAAGATTTTATTTATTTATTTGACAGAGAGAGAGATCACTAGTAGGCAGAGAGGCAGGCAATGAGAGAGGGGGAAGCAGGGTCTCTGCTGAGCAGAGAGCCCGATGCGGGGCTCGATCCCAGGACCCCGAGATCATGACCTGACCCGAAGGCAGAGGCTTCAACCCACTGAGCCACCCAGGTGCCCCAACATTGTATTTTTAAAATACATGTATGTCTCCACAGCTCTATTACCCTGGCATGGACTGATGTGACAAAATTAAACTTGAATAAAACAGTTTAGGGTCCAACATGAAAAAGGTAATAAAAATGAGACTAATAAGAGGGATGGATGCTAGAATATGATACAACCTTTTTTGAAAAAAATCTGGAAAAGAATTATAATCCTCTTCTATTCATTTTAAATGATCAGTACACAATGTGTGGGAATAGAGGTAAGATCAGTAGTAAGAACGGAGACCATAAATGTCTTTGCAGAAACTGACAAACCTTAGTGGAGTCAAATGTTATAATTAAAAAACAATAACAATAATTGTATTGGTATGATTAATACACATTCTATCAAGAATTATTGAACGTATATGCTACCAAAAAAATCCGTGAATATATAGAGGTAGGTGAATTTAAATATTAAATGAAGAACAAGTTTTACTAATTTGGAAACTGAGATGAGTACTTTTTTGCCAGAATGACATCTTTAATGTAAGATATCTCAAAAATAGGAAGAAAGATGAAAAGCTAATGATCAGTTAGTTCAAAAGGAAGCAAAACACAAATTAATCCCTTGAGAATCATTAAAAAAAATAAAATCAGGCTAAGTTTGGATTATTTATGTAGTTAGAATCTCAAAAAGTCCAAAGAGAAATAGAAATCCTGACAGTTTCCTACATACCCAGTTAAACACACACACACACACACAAACCCTATCTTTCTTTCAATAAGATTCCATAACTGGTTGCATAAAGATAATAAATTTAAAGATATGCAAGTTTATGACTATATTCAGAAAATAATACCTTGCAAATGGCTATAATCAATTTTATAGCTCTATTAGTATCTAAATTATTTGTATTTGTGTCATTTCATCTTGCTAATCGAAGACCTAGCCACAGATTGAGGCAATTCTCCAAGTTCTTATTTGTTTCTATGATTTTCAGTTAAGTTACTGCTATGTTGGTAAGTGTTTAATCTGGCTATGGAAAGAGCAATGGGTGTTTCTACATTTCCCAGCCACACTCTGTCTATATGAGGCCATGTGACTATGGCTGATGGACTACTCGTGTAAATGCTATACACTTCAAGGTATGTTCCACTCAGGCTCCTGTGACAACCTCTAATCCCTATTTATTTTTCAGATACAAAGAATCCAGTGGGAAGACTTGAGAATTTACTAGATGGAAGGTGCATGGATTCCTAAATTACCACATGGAATCTGGCTGTTATGGGTGGATTGGACTGACCTTTGAGTGAGAAATAAATTTTTTAAAGATTTATTTTAAAAGAGATTTTGGGCTTGTCTGTTTCAGCACCAGCATCCTCTGGTACCATGAAAAGAGATATAATAATTTTACATAACAATAATAATTTTACATCAGTTAAATAGTCACTGTGTATTGTATCCAATGTTTGCTTCAGTGTTAAGAATAAAGTAAAAACTGGACAGAGTATGGAAAGGGGAGAAAGGATAAAGATGGGAATGGAATATCAGCCTTAAGAGAAAACCCAAAAGAATGGATTTTACCTATGGAAAGAATACAATTTTGTGTCTACAAGAATATTTTGGTCTACGCATCAGAGCCATCAATCGAGCTAAAAACAATTAAGCTATTAGAGACTATTAAAAATAATAAAATCTTATTTAGCATCAAGAAGTTGATTAGATACTAAAGAAATAATCTATGATCCAGCCAAAATCCAATGGATGCGGAAACACAGGATGGCAACATCACTCCCTCTGTCTTGAAGACAGTTGACAAATACAGTAAATTTAAGCTTTGGTTTAAGTGTTAGAAGAAAATGTCCAGCATTTGCCTATGGTGGAAAATCAAAAGGCAGGAATTCTGAAGATTAATGAACTCAAAAACAAGAAAAAGTAAAATGAACAAACCCAAAGAATAGGTGAATAGAAATATTAAGAAGTAAAATTAATGAAACGAAAAACCTACAAAATGGAATCAACAAAGTCTAAAGTTGGTTCATGACAGGAGAATCTAATGAAACAGACTAACTTTCAGTGAGATTTAATAAATTAATACATGATATAATGAACAGCTTTATACTAATAAATCTGAAAGTTTATACAAAATAGACAAATCTTTAGAAGAACACAAGTCACACATTGACAAAGGAAGAACTATAAATTCTAAATAATGCTATAACTGAATCAAATCAATAGTCAAAAATCTTATTTGAAAAAAACTCTTTGTCTATATGGCATTGGTAATATTTTAATTTCTAGGGGCATATGGTTTAATCTAACACCAACTGTTCTAGGAAACGGGGAAAGAACATGTATACCAACTATATTTATAAAATTAGCATGGCCTTGATATAGAAAACAAAAAAATAATACATGAAAATAAATTTACATACAAATTTCACCTATGAACATAGATGAAAAATGCAAAACCAAATATTAACAGACCAAATTCGACAATGAATATAAAAGATAATATAATCTGTCTTATTGGGTTTATTTCAGAAATTCAATTTTATTCGAATTGGTGTATCAATTAATGTAATGTACTAGTGTACCAGATAAAATATATCATCTCAAATAAATGTAGAAAAAATGTTATCTATTTTGCTTGTACATGATTTTGGGTATGTGTATATATATATATATATACACACACACACACACATATTACATATATTATATTTTGGGTATATATATATATATATATATTACATATATATATGTAATTCTGTTAGGTATATACCTAGCAGTGGAATTTCTGTGTTAGAGGGGAAATATAGGAGATACTAGCAAGCTGCAAATATTGTTTCTCACTCAGATCAGTATCTTTTTTTTTTTTTTTTCCAGGTCAGTATCTTAAGTAGGTCTTTGAGGAACAGAGTTTGCAATTCTGGTATAGACCTTTATTAATGATTTTCTTTGTGGAAAATTTCATTTTCAACAACTTTTCTTCTTTCTTTTTTTCCTCCCTTCTTCCCTCCCTTTATTCTTTCCTTCTTTCTTTCTCTTTTTTTCTGTCTTCCTTTAGTGCGGCAATACATATTAATGGCCTCTAAGGTGAACTAAGATTGAGTCGTTACATTTTCCTCAATTAATAAACATCTGCAAGACTGCAATTCCATTCTATTGAATATAAATATTCTAATTGCTGAGAAACTGTGCATAGGGGAAAAAAGTAGAGACGGGAGGTAAGAAAGCAATTGTTTAACAAAAATTATATAAATTAACTACTATCCTGACAATGAAAAGGGGGTAATATTTGAAATGATCAATTTATGAATTTTGAACCATTAAAGTATGTGAAATGTAAACATAACAGATCTCTTGATATGCACAGGAATTAGGTAACCAGAAATGAGACAATTTAACACTGCCTTTTAGAGTGTGGGTTCAAGCATTAGACTGACTGCCTGAATCAAAACTAGGGTCTTACATACATTAACTGAATGACCTTGGAGAATTTTCTAAAATTCTCTGTGTCTTAGTTTCCTCATCTGTAAAATGAAGATACGATGTTATACACATCTTAAGATAGTTGTGGAGATTTAATAGTTACTGGTTGTAAAATGCATAGAACAATTACTGGAAAACATATGGCATTTCCACCAAACTTGAAATTTGCCTGGTGTCATTCCTTAAACTTTGGCTCCTTCTGAATTCTCCATTGCTGTCCATGCCTACTGGCAACAAATCTAAAAAAACTGGATTATAATTTTTATATGCATTATCCTGCAACATTGTCAATTTCTCTTCCACAATGGTTTTAGGGAAATCTCCTTTTATTTATTTTTATTTATTTTAATTTTTATTGTATTTTTTCAGTGTTCCAAGATTCATTGTTCATGCACCACACTCAGTGCTCCATGCAATACGTGCCCTCCTCAATACCCACCACCAGGCTCACCCAACCCTCCACTCCCCTCCCCTCCAAAACCTTCAGTTTGTTAAGCAGAGAGAGTCAATTATCATATGGTTTCACTTACGTGTGGGGAGCATAAGGAAAAATGTGGAGGACATTGGGAGAAGGAAAGGAAGAGTGAATTGGGAGAAAACGGAGGGGGAGACGAAACATGAGAGACTGCGGACTCTGGGAAGTCTCCTTTTAAGACATCTGATCTCAAACTCTTACTTACCCATGGAATTCCACACCATTATTCATCATTATGATTTTCTCCCTATAGATGTTTTGCTTAACACTGTTTGTCCCATATTATGTAGTTTTCTTTACATTTAGAATGTTTCCCATTTTATAATAATTGAAATTCTGTACTTTCTCCCAAGTACCTTTCTTTAGGAACACTTTGGCAACTAATCTGACCTCATACCAATCCATTGTTTTGTTAGTGCCTTTTTGTAAAGTGCTTGTAATGTACTATCACTTATTTTTTTTTAAATCAGATATTCTTATGTAGTTTGTTTTTCTAACTATAGCTCTTACTCTTGGAATCCATGATATATATTTTTGTTTCTGCACAAGTGCATTTTTCAAAGCAATGTTATTTTTATGCTCAGAGTCAATAAGCAAAATGATGGTAAAGATATTTTCAAAGTAACAGGACTATTTAAATACATACCCTTTAGCATAACTTTACTAATCACCCAAGGAGTATTTTGATTTAGAAGGCTCTATATTCTACCAATCACTTGCTAGGTAGCTTTGGGCAAATCACTTTACACCTCTGCATCTCAGTGTCATCAGACCAAGTAAGCATTGGGTTATGTGCTGGACAAGCCATGGAACTTCAGAATTCTCCAATAATAGATTTTGAAACTGTTCACCATTCCTCAACTCTGAAAATAACACCTCAATGAATGAGTGCATATATGTCCCTTTATGGATATGTGTGGAAGTTTTCCAGAGATACATACTTAGGAGTGGAATTTCTGGGTTATGGAGTACATTTTTATTTAATTTGAGTAAGTACAGTCATATTGTCTTCCAGTGACTACACCAGTCTACAGAGATTGAGCGTTCATTTATAGACATATCCACACTAGCACTTAGCATTTTCAACTATCAGATCTGTTAATTGTGGAGTGACACCTTCTTTCTTTGATTACTAAAGAACTCTAACAACTGTTAGATACTTAGCATTTTAGTTTACTTCTATAAACTGTCTGCTCTTCTTTGCACATTTTTTTTCTATTCATTACAACTAAAAAGCGAAACAATCTGTATCAATTTCTTAGGGCTTCTGTAATAAAGCAGCACAAACTGGATGGGTTAAAACAATAGACAAGTATTATCTCACAGTTTCTGAGGCTCCCACTCTGAAATCAAGGTGTCTGCAGGGCCTTGCTCCCTCTGAAAACGATAGGAAAGTATTCTTTGCATCTTCCAGCTTCTGGTAGTTTCCAGCAGTTCTTGGCGTTCCTTGGTTTAAAACTGCCTCACTCCAGTCTCTACCTCTATCTTCACGTGGCCTTCTTTCCTCTGTATATATCTGTGTGCCCTCTCTTCTTCTCATAGGGACCCTAGTCTTTGGTTTTAAAGCCCACCATAATATGACCTCATCTTAACTAAATATATTTGCAAATTCTATTTCCAAGTGAGGTCAATTCTGAGTTTTTGGGTGGATTTACTACCTAAATGTTCATCAAATGATGTATAGGTAAACAAAATGTGGTATATCCATCCATACAATGTACTATTATTGGCAATCAAAAGGAATGAAGCAGTGGATGACACACACTGCCACATGGATAAACCACACTAGCACTAAAGAAGTCAGTGACAAAATAACTCCATGATTACAAAAAGTCTAGAATAGGCAAATCTGTAGAGATAGAAAATATATTAGTGATTGCCTAAGGCTAGAGGGAAGCACGTGCAATGACTACAGTGGATTTCATCTTGGGGTGATAAAAATGTTCTAAAACTAGATTGTGGTGATGGTTCCACAATTTTGTGAATTTACTAAAAACTACTGTATACTTTATTTATTTTTTAGTTTGTTTAGTTATTTTTAATAAACAAATTTAATAAACAAATTTTTAGTTTGTTTAGTTATATTTAAATTCGATTAATTAACATATAGTGTATTATTAGTTTCAGAGATAGAGGTCAGTGATTCATCAGTCTTATATGATACCTAGTGCTCATTACATCACATGCCCTCCTTAATGACCATCACCCAGTTACCCCATCTCTCCACTCCCTCCCTTCCAGTGACCCTCAGTTTGTTTCCTACGATTAAGGGTCTCTTATGGTTAGCTTCCCTCTCTGATTTCATCTTGTTATATTTTTCCCTCTCTTCTCCTATGATCCTCTGTTTTGTTTCTTAAATTCTACATATAAGTGAGATCATATGATAATTGTCTTTCTCTGGTTGACTTATTTTGCTTAGCATAATACCCTCTAGTTCCATTCATGTCATTGCAAACTGAGCTGTATACTTTAAATAGACAGATTTTATGGTACGTGAATTATAACTTAGCAAAAGTTATTTAAAAATGACTCATACACTTGGATTTGTTGGGGGTTAGTTTATGCCATATTTCTAGAATATGTAGTGACACTGGGTTTCTTTTTATTGTGAACTTGAAAGAATTGATGAAATATTATCTATATACACCTAGATATATGTCTATTTTAGGTTGAAAATTCTCACAATCTGTCATCTATTAATTTTCATAATGGCGAAGTTTGTCACAATAATGCCTTTATTTTTATATAATCACATTCATCAATATTTTTCTTATGATTTATATTTTTGAAATTTTTAAGTCTATTTTTTTCTCCCATGTCAATAAAATGTTCTCTCATCTATTAATTCTCTCAAGGTATTAATAATTACCTTGTAGTTTTTCCTTTTACATTTAGATCTTCAGTCTACCTAAAGTTCAAGTTTTATGTGTAATTTTATTTCTCTTATCATGATCTAATTTTCATGACACCATCTACAATGCAATGTATACTGTATGTTTATTAACTGCTTGCACACAAATGGGTTGATATGTTAGCTCCCTCTTCTTTTCAATTAGTCTAATCTTACGACATCACCACGCTATTGTCATTACTATAATTTCCCATTTTCCTTTATCATTTCTTACATAGAATAGTGTATTGTGTTATTTCCTCAACAGAATAAGGGCTTCTATGGCTTCAAATCAACTCTCATCATATTGGCTTTCCAGCAACTCGTCCATTATCAAGCACATGGGAGACAATCAGTTAAATAGGAATAAATGAAGAATGGACAAATGAAAGAAACATCATGTATAAGTTATATATATATAATGTTCAGTAAACCAAAAAAATTACCAATCTTAATGAAATTATAAAAAATGGATGCATTTTATAAGAAGTATATATGATATAAAGAAACGAAATTGTCATAGCGTAGAGTGGAGCATGTAAGGAGGAGGGATTGTATATAAACTTATTCCTTCTAAAAGGAAAAATCTCATGTCAAATTAATATTATAATCAAAATTTAAACATAACATTTTTGTTATTCAAATAAACATGATCTTGTCTAAGAGTGATTATTTCCTTACATCATTAATGTTATGTTTTATTACAATTATAGCATTACTAACTTGGAGTTTGAAAATTAATAAGAAAATAATTTTAAATATCTGCTTTAATTTGGGGATTTAAAGTTTTATTGCACTAATAAAATGTTCATGCTCAGCCAACACTAATTGCTATGTAGACATTGTTTGCAGGTGCAACTATGAAAACATTTTATAAAATTATAAACACTTTATTATATTTTAATACCTGTGTTTTATAAAAACTAGTAATGTTTGAAGTGATTTGCACTTAACTGTTTTTTAAATCATTCAAGGAGCCAACAAAATTATAATTATTCTTTGAAAAATAATATTTATACTTCTAAAATATCTCAGACTGATCCTTATCCGATGTTACTTCTGTCTACATCAAGGCCCCAGTGTTCCATTAACACTTGTTCTTGGATCAAAAATCATTTACACTTTGCACAATTTGTACATCCACTTTTTTCTACTGAAGTCACTTTTTGCAGTTATATAAGCACAAAACAAGACATTGTACAAAAACGTCTGGAATATGAAAAGATAACTGCATTATTGGCCTTCTACAGAGTCAGTTTGAAGGGAAACCAGAAGTACATTTCAAAGTTATACTCTCCCGAGGTCTAGATAGACTATATAGAGACTAACTAGATATACTGTGTGTAGTTTAACCCGTAGACTAAAGGTTACAAAAGAGGATGGAGTAGGGGAGGAAAGAGAGGAAAAGGAATTCAAATAGAGAATGTGCAACTTATGCTTGATGAATGCTTACTTTATGAGCCTCACTTTATGCTTGGTGTTTTCATATACCATTTCTCCTCTCACAGTCAAACACCACACATTATGTTATTTTCTCTCTTTAAATGCTACAGCTTTCTTTTTTTTTTTTTTTTAAGATTTATTTATTTATTTATTTGACAGAGAGAGACACAGTGAGAGAGGGAACACAAGCAGGGGGAGTGGGAGAGGGAGAAGCCAGCTTCCCACTGAGCAGGGAGCCTGACATGGGCTCAATCCCAGGATGCCGGGATAATGACCTGAGCCAAAAGCAGATGCTTAACGACTGAGCCACCCAGGCGCCCCAGGCTACAGCTTTCTTAGTAAGAAAACAGAAGTGCATAATGAAACCTGTCTGATGTCCCAGAACCTGCTCAGGAACAGCAAGACCAGAAGCTACTCCTCCTAGTGCTCCATCCAGCACGCACACCCCTATAGCAGGGGTTCAAGACCAGATTGAAAGTACAGATATTTTCTGAGAAAGGAATAACATGATGTAGTGTTCACAAATGTAATAAAATCTTGTGTTTTATCAGTTCCATGACATCTATATCCAAATTGTTAATATTTAGTCACTAAATTTTAGTTGGCTTGCCATTATATGAACAAATTTCTTAATTACACACACATAGTTCTGACTTTTGTACATTTCACATTATAATTTAAGAACAGTAAAGATACCTAATTGCTTTAAAAGCAAAAACAAAACCAAAATTGTTGGCTTTTCAAGGAACTGGGCAAAACCACCTGCCCAAATCATTAGTTTACAGCTGGAAATATGTCTATAATTAACTATCTTAAATGGATTACTCTAGCAGGAGAAAGACATTTCTTTCTGAAGATACACTTTATCTTCATCTTTAGCTGTGGGCATTTTTGTAAAATAAGGACAATTTAGAAATGATGTTTAAGTTAATGTTGTTATAAGAGAGGGGACTATAATTAGAGAAGGCACACAGTACTTTTCTAACATCTGATGCATATTATGGTATGTTTTCATTAGCTCTTGACATATTTCCTCAAACTCTGAAAATTCAGTTTGATATTTTAATGTCTTAAGAACTTAAACGATTATGACTGTTAGGTCACCCACAGGTAGATAAGTTTATATTAGATTTCAGATTTTGAATTTTTAAAAATTCTATTTTATTTTTATGTTTCTTTCCCTGAAACAATTCATTTCAATTATGCAGCAGTAAATTTCATACCTAATAATCAAATAAGATTTGTTGTTTCATCAGAAAGGATCCATGTGCTCTTTGGTATTTTTGTACTTTCCTCTAAGGTTTCACTTTTAAAGAAAAAAAAAAGAGTTCTTTTAGATTAATATTCAGATAAGTTTTAAACTTTTAAAAATGTGACAAACTTGTTGAGAATGTTGAGGATTGTCATTTATAGTAACTAGCCTTGCCCAACTATGTTTGAGTGTCTCCATTTTATGAATTAATAACATTGATGAATATTATGTATTTTAGTAGAATTTATTTTAGCAGTACTTATTGTATGCTAGACAATGTGCAAAGAATCTTTGCTTTTACTTTACATACCAGCCCAATTTGGAAGCTAAATAGAGATGATGGGGAAACTGAGGCACAAGTTGGCCATATGACTTAAACAAGTCACATAGCCTGTGGGGAGCAAACTCATTTACCAGACTTCAGAGGGTGAATAATTATAGTTCCATAGAAGGTACCACAAAGTAACTATAGTGGGAAAAGTGTTGAATAGCCATTCTTTTTTTTTAAAAAAAGATTTTATTTATTTATTTATTTGAGAGAGAGAGAGAGAGAGCATGAGCAAGGAAGAGAGGGAGAAGCAGGTTCAGTGCAAGCAGGGAGCCTAACGTGGGACTCAAACCCAGGACCCTGAGACCATGACCTGAGCTGAAGGCAGACACTTAACCAACTGAGCCACCCAGGTGCCCCTGAACAGCCATTCCTATGAAATATATGGAAGGTGGTTTTACTAGCAACTAGTTGCCCAGTAGTATTAGTTGATGATCTCAGATTGAGAATGAGAAGGGAAAACAGACTGAAGGAAGGATAGACAGTTTTGAAAGCTGAAATGTGAACTCTTGGAGTTCTTGCTTCAAATAAAGGAAAATTAAAGTCTATGTCCACTGATACAAACTTGACCATTTTGACTAATGCTTAAATCAAAATGCTTCAGTATATTAAAACAAACAAACAAACAAACAAACAAACAAAAATACTTGTCAGTCCAAACAAAACCGGTCGTTTGCTTAACTTTTTTTTTTTACCTTGCCAACAAAAACAGACAAATTAGTAAATACAGAACTGCTCTGAATTGTAGAGTTTGTTTCTTCTCTTATTCTTATGCTTGTGAAAGGGAGATGCCTAAAATGTTGTCACAGAGACCTAGAAGTCATAGCCGCATGGGCAATCTGACAAGAAGGTAATACTCTTCTGAATGATCAATAAAACTGTAAAGTCCAGGTCCTACATTAACCTAAAATCCACAGTGAGGGCAGGTTTTATCTGATTAAGTCAAACCTTCACAGGCCTCATCTTTCACTTCTAATGCAGTATATAGAATGCTGTTTAAATTTATATCAAAATTTCTGTACTTGGCTGAAATCACAAGAATATGGATGAAAGACATTTTGTAGAGATCTGTGTGCCCACTAGGCATCCAAATGAATAAATCAATTGCAATTTAATATATGTAGTGAGTTTAGAAGGAGTTGAGCAAAGGAGATGATCAAAGGCTGAAAAACAAGGGCTGTAAGAAAAAAAAAAGTTAGAGTAAAAAGGATAATTTAGCCTGGGGAAAAAATTGAGAAGTAATTTAGGAATAGTCTTCAGAGATATGAAATCTATTTTAGAAATGATGGTGGCTGGTTTTTTCCTTTTTCCAACAAGAAAAGAACAGAAAGAAATAGAGCCAATGTGTTGTAAGCCATAAAAAGGGAATGTTTTAACTTGTAATAGTTATGAAATATTATTTTCCAGACATTTTACTAATAGAGACCGAAATCTATTCCTAAGATATAAGTATGTATGTTTATACCTACATATGTGTGTGTGTAGTAATTTGCGGAACATTTTTAAAATAGATAGATTCTGAAATTTTACTTGTCAATCCCTGGCTTGTAGTCTATATGTTTTTGCTGGTTGCGTAGGTATCACAGACTTCAGAAAATAAAGGATCTTTTTTTTTTTAAAGATTTTATTTATTTATTTGGCAGAGAGAGAGAGATCACAAGTAGGCAAAGAGAGAGGGGGAAGCAGGCTCCCCGCCAAGCAGAGAGCCCAATGCGGGGCTTGATCCCAGGACCCTGAGATCATGACCTAAGCCGAAGGCAGACGCTTAACCCACTGAGCCACCCAGGCGCCCCAATAAAGGATCTTTTTGCCAGACCCAGTCACTTCAGTGCAGAATCTCATGACACCACTGAAAGTGAAAGTCATCAGCTTCAGTCTTGAGTCAGAATAATACCACACGTCCTTATATATTATTTGAATAGAAAGTCACTATTAGATTTTACACAATTAAAGATTGTCAACTAGACTAGTATGAATAGCACTTACTGAGGAATGGCGATTGAGGGATAAATATTGAACTGAAAGCCCAGTCTTTTTTTTTTTTTTTAAAGCAAGATGGTTTCTTATCCATAAGATAATTACATTACAATAAAGGACTTCACAGTTGTTTAGCTTCAACATGGATGAAAACCTAGCAGAGATATTGAACAGCCAAAAACAAGCAGGAAACATCCAACCACAGGGGCAAAACAACTGATCATAAGAGGAGAACAAACAATCATAAAAAAAGAAAGAAAGGAGAGGATGATCCCCTGTCAATGCCAATGGAAGGACAATGGCAGGGTGTGCAAGACTGCAAAGCAGATCAAGATGCTCCATAAGCATGTGCAGCCAAAAGATCCTCTGAAATCTCTGTCACCTGTTCAAGAAAGCAGATGAGAGAAAGAAAACCGACATTTGTCTGTTATCAACAGCTGATGAAGAGAGTGAATCAAAACAAGAGACCACAGCTTCAACTGAAGCAGAACCAGGAGACCCAGGGGAATTCTGCCCAGCCGAGGGATAATACACTGGGTCTAGAGATGCCTGGAGACCTGTAACTGTCTGCAAAGTCTCCAGGGGAGCCTGTGCAGAAATGGCCATCCACATAGAGACTAAATGTTACACCAACAGCGTATACAGAGTGAGTGAAATGATTAAAATGAAATCAACAAGATATGAAAATAAAATAATAAAATGAAATCAATGAGATAATAAAATAAAATAATAAAATAAAATAAAATAAAATAAAATAAAATAAAATAAAAAAGGACTTCCCTAGGTGTGCTTTTGCAATATGCTTTTGGACTTGTTATGCAAAATGTTTTTATTTAAATGACATTTCCCTTCAACTCAGTGGTTCTCTGGTATCTTTTTCTTTTCCAAACTTAATTTGCTCCCTTGAGGATAGAAGTAATATTTCCTTTTTTATCCACTTCAGAGTTTTTATGAGGATCAAATAAGATGATAATGTGAAAAAACCTTTAAAAAGTATAAATGTGTAGAAACACTGAGCATTCTGATGGTGGTTTTATTTGTCACGTACAGCAAATCACTTCTGAAGTCTATGCACTGGAGGTCTGGGATCAGCTGCCATGCTTGTTTGCTTGTTTCATATTTGAAAACAGTTTGACAAGTGCTAGTCATGTTATCCAAATTGGACTAAGGAAATAATTGGAAGACGTTTGGGTAATGCTGAAACCGGATCATGGTAACACGTCTTTTGATGGTGCTTAGGGTGCAACTTACAGACCCCTCTCTGGCTATCTGGGGCCAAGTGGAATTCACTGAAGGAAGACCTGAAGACTTTGGCTGGAACAAGGCAAGAACTAATACAGCCCCCCAAAGGCTGAGGGAGGAAGAACAAAGTGACAGACTCAGGCGGCTGTTTTGGCTAGTGGGAGTCACTCCCTGTCCCACATCTTGTCACTCAGCTCACCATCAAAGTCCTATAGAGTCTAATAGGCTCAGCTGGGTTTGCATGCCCACAGCTTGTCTAGGGACCAACAGTGAAAGTTAATGATACTCTCTCAAGGATGCATACAAGGAGAAAGAAGAAATGGTCATTTGAGAGACTTCTACTAGAAGTGAGAGCAGACACTGAGTAACCAGAACAACTATAACAACTGTCCACTACATGACATGGACTTAGGGCTTGTCACAGGGTAAATCTCGATAAATTCTATTTCTTTCCAAAATTTCCAAATACTGGAGAATGTAATTGAATTTAAACAAATCATGTGTTATTTCTAATAATTCCTAATAAATTCTGATATTTAGGAATATTTCTAAATGTATATAAAAAGAAAACGGAGGATGAAAAATACATTAACTGACATGCACTTTCTTCTTTTCAGCTATATCACCATTACAATTGGTTGGAAGTCTGACCCTTTTCATAAGTTAATGGAACAGCATTTCTCTCCTTATGTGTGAAAGGATTTGTCTGGGTCTCAAATGGCTAATAAACCTGTATGTTTGGTTTTACCTTTGAAATAATTGAGATAATCATTCTAATTAGGCCAAATTTTACCCTTTTGATCCTGTGTCCTTCAAAATATCCAGTGCAGTTATTTCCTAATAATGCTGTCCTATTTTTGATAAAATCTGTTAAAAATATCTCTCCATGTTATCTAATTGTCTCTGTAAGAAAATAAGGTTCTAAACCAACTTTCTGTCTTAAAGACCACTCATTCATTCATTCATTCATTTATTGCAAATACTTATCAAGGACCCCAGACACTGGGAAGATACCAATAAACCACTACCACTTATGAAGCTTAAAGTCTCGTACAGAAGAAAGTAGGGCACTTTCAACAAAATAAAGCTTTGAGAAATATATAGAAGAATCACTTAAATTTGCCTAAGAGAATCTGATGATGGTTGCCAGATAAGGTAGGCTGTAGTTTTATGTGGCGTCTTTTTTTACAGCTTTATTGAAATATAATTAACATATAACATTACATAGCTTTAAGGTGTACAACATAATGTTTGATATTTGTATATATTGCAGAATGATTATCATGGTAAGTTTAGATAACATCCACCTCCTCACATATTCACAATTTTTTTCTTGTGATGAAAACGTTTAAGATCTACTCTCTTAGCAACTTTTAAATATACTGTACAGTATCGTTAACTACAGTCACCATGCTGTACATTACATCCCCATAACATATTTATCTTATAACTGGAAGTTTCAAGAAGATACTGTGGGAGTATATGGGGAATGTTAATATGATTGGAATAATCGGCAGCATAAAATGAATTTCTTCTTTCCCTTGGGTGTTTTAAATATTCAAGTACAGTGGTTAAAGTAATGCTAGCTATTGTAATAAACACATCCCCACAGCTGTGTGCTTTAAGACAAGTTTAGTTCTCACTCAGTTAATGCTTGAATGTGGGTGTTTTACATCAATATGCAACTTTTCTACACATGGTGACTCTCTGAGTTCTCTGCCTCCAGCTGAAACATGAAGGTAAGGAAGGTAAAACAAAAACAAAAACACCCCCTCCCACCAAAAATCTCCTTATACTTAACTGTTTGTTCTGAAGTGACATATATGGCTTCCACTTACATTCCATTGGTGAGAAATAGTCATTTTGGTCCCACATGCCACTTTTCTCACTGGCAGCTCTATTTTATGAAAACTAGACTATAACATGATTGACAGTTAGCAGTCCTGCTTCAGAAGTTAAAGCATAAGGATAAGGAGGAGGGAGAGTGGGTAGGTGGGGAAGAGAAGAGAGAAGGAGAGAGGGAAGAGAGAGAGAATAGGAAAAATTAACAGGAATGGAATTTAAAATAATATATGATGATATCACCAATGATTTTAGCAAAAGTGATTAAGAGCAATTGACATTTCTGCAGATTAAGAATAATAAGAAATAGAATTGGGAAGAATTAGGGCCTCAAATCTCTTAATACTTTTAAAAGGATGTTATATTGGACTTTAATTTCCCCTGAGGAATGGATAAAGAATATGAATGAATAGATCTACATATTTCAACATGTGTAGATCTCAAAAACAATGTGACATGGAAAAAAAACCCACAATTATTGAATGATGTAAACAATATTATACTAATTGTATAAATTAAAGCACAAGATATATTTCTACATCGTGTTTATGTATAGATACATATTTATTATTTAAAAGATTTTGTTTAGTTATTTGAGCGAGAGAGAGAACACTAGAGAGAAAGAGCAAGCACAAATGGAGGTCAGAGGGAGAGGGAGAAGTAGGCTCCTCAGAAGCAGGGAGTTAAATGCAGGATTCGATCCCAGGGCCCTGGGATCATGACCCGAGCCAAAGGCAGACATTCAACAGACTGAACCACCCAGGTGCCCCATATTTAGAATAATTATTAAAATATGTAGTGGAAGAACACATACCATATTTTAGGCAATAGTTTTCTGAGGGAATAGAAATAATGATATAAAATTATAGGAATATATAAGAGATTCCAAATTTATGGATAGTACATTATGTCACTTATTATAAAAAATCAGAATAAAATATAGGAAATGTAAAAATTTTTTCATTTGAAGTAGTTCACAAGGCTGTTTGTTGAAGATAGTGTTTTCCATATTAAAGAGACCCTGCAAGTTTCATTGAGTCCTTTCCTTAGAAAGCAGGTGCTTAATGCTCACATTTAGGGCATTTTTATGTTCCTGAGGTTATATTATTTAGCAATGTTTAAATTGTGATCTGAGAGCATATTGAATATTTTTTGTGAGCTAAAAAATTTTGGACAACATTGCTAAGTATAGTTTGAGTTTGGAAAAATAGGAAAAGAGTTATCAGCTGAGACTGCATTATATGATTGGATTTAATATAATTACACTCTCTTATAGCCCATCTCTGAGGCTTTAGAAATAAAAGATTAGCTGCTCACATGGTTCCCAGAAAGATACAGAAAAGAACAGTAGTTACTATCTAGAAAGTAACCCTCAAAGATGAGAGAAGTATTTATCTGGTAATCTGTTTATTCTCTTGCCTGACAGGTCAACTACATTACTGGGTAGCTTCAAGTTAAGAGAACAGAATGCCAACTAACTATTGTTTCTTTTCTTCTGTATTACTCTATCACGGTCAATGATGCAGGAACTTGATTTTAGGAAAGGTGATGGAGAAAGCCTCTTTTTTCTCTCTAGACCTCATTTGCTCTACTCCTGAGAAGCAGCAGTGACTCATATGAATGGTAAGGTGGTGTCTTAATTATAACTTTTTGAGATTAAGGAGGTGAAAAATATCATCATAAGTAAATCTGGTGAAAGTGAGGATTATGTCATGAAAGGATGAGAAAGCATAGGAAAACATCACGAAAATATGAGATATCCAAGCTCTGCTTCCAGAGACTGCTTGTGGTCACACAAAATGTGCTTCATTATTGGATCACAAACCCCCAAAGTATGTGTGATACCTTAGTGTGCTGGAAGCCAGTCTCATTCAAGGAGAAGTCTTCTGTATCCCCTCTGGTCACTTAGTAGAACCAGGCTGGAAAGGAATCGAGATAATATATCAGAAACCAACTACAGACCATCAGTCTGTACAGTTTTCACAAGCAATGCTGACAAGATAATACAGACTACCCTCTATGGGTTGACCCTAGCATGTAACCGCATTGACCAACAGTGGATACATTTTAGTTACGTGTGGCTGAAGGTCAGTATCATGACCTCAGGCATCCTCAGCAATAAGCAGAAGGTTGTAGCCAACCATCAGAAATTTGTACTTACACAGACGGGCTTTATGGTAAGTAAGTGGGTGCAGTATTGCATGGTGCAATATTAAAAACTCTTTGTTTCATGATGCGGTATTGAAAACTCAGGAGAATGAGGGCTCCTGCACCAGAATTTCCCCTGTCACCACAGAGGTAAGACAGCTTGAAAAAAGAGGAGTTAGTGGCAAGTAAGGTTTCAGAAGCATTCAAGAAGCATTCTCCAATCCTGTTATAGCTGTGCTTTCTATGCATATAAAAACAATACTTTTTTTTATACCTCCAAAAATCAATCTCCACCCTGTTAGGAGTAATATTACTCCCATTATGATGTATAACTTTATATGCTTGTCAAATTCATCCATATCATTTAATGTAGTTGTTGAATGCAATATCCCTTATACTAATTTGTTAATTGTGTGAACATACCGCATTTATTTTTCCATTCTATTGAAAATGTAAACATTTCCAACTTTAGAATATTAAATATATTCTTGTACCTTTTTTAGTAACATATGTACACAATTGTTGGGAATACTGTACTTGGATATTCACATGTTCATCTGTAGTAGATTCTGCCAAATAATTTTCCAATTTACATTCCCATAAGAAGTGTTGGAGGATTTTAGTTGCTCTACATTCTCATCAGCACTTTTTTATTGTCAGTATTTTAAAACATTAATAATTTTGGTGGATATGTGGTGCTATCTCATTGTGGCTTTAATTTGTATTTCTTCGATGAATAGTAGTGAGAAGCATACATTTATTGCATATTTGAGTTCCCTCTTTTGTGAAATGAATGTCTTCTGTCCATTTATCTGTTGGGTTGTCTGTCTTTATCTTATTAAGGAATCTTGTTTTAGGACTTTAGATATTCTGGATAGAAATACCTTTCCAAATACATGCAAAAATCTAAATATCTTCTCCTGGTCTGTGTTTGCTTGTTTTACTCACTTTATCTGATGAACAGAAGTTCTTAATCTTAAAAAATATGTATTTAATCTATTCTTTTTCCTTTAGGTTAACACTTTGTTTCTTTCTTTTTTTTTTTCAGTGGGCCCAATGCCCAGCGTGGACCCCAGTGTGGGGCTTGAACCCTCGACTCTGAGAGCAAAACCTGACTTAGGTCAAGAGTTGGACGTTTAACTAACTGAGCCACCGAGGCATCCCTAGGTTAGCACTTTTAATTTCTTATTAAAAAATTGCACATTTTACTGGCAAAGAATATTTTCCTATGTTTTCTTCTAAGACTTTTATGTTTTACCTATCACCTTCATGTCTGTAACCAATCTTGCATTACTCTTTGTGTATAGTGTGAAGTGTCAAAGTGACTTTTTAAAAAAATATGTGCTTACAAAGTAATTTAAAAGAATAAGCACTCCATGGGACAAATCTTTCTAAATATAACTCAAAATCTAGATTCCACAGAAGAAAATTTTTATGATAAATTTGACAATACAAACACACAAAAAATCACTTCAGCAAGAAATAATCATAAAGTAAGTCAAAGAACAAAACTAAATTGTAAGGGGAAATTTTGTATGGAGTACTCTGCTTTTTATTGTTTGTATGTAATAACATCTGTGAATCAATAAGAAAAACACTGATGACCCAGTATATAATTTGTTCTATTTGTTAAGATACAAATAAGGATCCTGTAAAAAATGCCAAAATAATAACAGGTAAAACAAGATGCTTTAAAACTAGATTTTTTTTTTCTGTCTCATAAGATTATGTGTATATACAAGTCCAGGCATTATATTGTTGCCCGGCCTCCCCCCAAAATGTAACTTACACCCATGGTCTAAAATGACTCATCTATCTCCTCATCTTGTATGGATATATTGAAGCCACTAGTGTTTTCTTCTTCCAGGGAAAGAGATATAAACATTTCATAGAAACTGAATCTTAAACACAGTAAGATGCCAAAGTTAATTTATAATAAAAAATTATAAATTTTAACTACAAATAGATACTTTTTTTAACATAGCATAAGGACAAAGAGTTAAAGGTTTGATTCCACACATTGTGGGATGGGTGGAGGAAAGAAGCATTCTCCTATACCCCTGCTTTCTCTTGGAGGAAACAAACAAAAAAAGTCTTTGTTGCAATTTGACAATATCTAGAAAATTTTTGAATTCACATGTCCTTTTAACCAGATATTCTATACTTGTTATTTAGCTTCCTCACATCTGAGGAAAATAACAGATGTGCAAGGACATTTAGGGCAGCATTGTAAATACTACACATAGATGCTTATTAACTAGGGCTGGTTCAAATCAATCATGCTTATACATGCAGTGAAATACTATGCATCATTAAGAAGAATATGACAGTTCTATTTAAACTGATATAAAAAAAGAATGCTGTGCCACATAGGGACTTATTTTAAGGCAAGGGATAGAATATTAGGTATAGTATAGTACCTTTCTGTGTAAAAACAATAAAATTATGCATGTGTACATGTGCGTATCTCAAACAATAAATTGAGAGAGGGATATACAAGAAACTGAGAACAGTAGACATTTCTGGGGAAGGAAACTAGCCTGTTTGGGGCCAAGGAGAGAAGAAGATTTAATCTTAATTTAATTTTTTTTATTTCTTCTAAATTTTTTATTGTATGAATGTATTACCTTTGTAAAACAAACAAACAAACAAAAAACCAGGGTACACTTAAGAGAGCTCAAAGATAGAAAAAGCATTCATTGATGGGAAGATGTAGCCAGTTAAACTAAGTTTAGGATTTTGAATGTTATCTAAAATAGGCCTAAGTTGTTTAATGTCAACCAAAAATAAAGTCATCTCAGGTTAATGGCTCTGACTGCCTTGTAAATACCAAGACAGAATCAAGGTAAGCATATCTTTAAATGAAATCATGACTAGTATGCTTAAGGACTTTTATGTCCATTCTGAAAAGTTATAAACATGCATTTTTCCCAATAATTTAATCCACAGATTTCTTTTATTTTTTTAAGATTTATTTATATATATTTTTAGAGGGGCTGGGCAGAAGGAGAGAATCTTCAACCAGATTCTCCACTGAGCACAGAGACCAATGCTGGGCTAAATCCCGTGATTCATGCAATCATGACCTGAGCTGACTGAGCCACCCAGATGCCCCCAATCCACGTGTTTAAAATGTTTATGTTAATAAACTGAGCAAGAAATAAGAATTTAGAAAACCTATGTTCTATTCCCTCTATACATTACTACTGGTTCACTCTGACTTTGAATACCTAATGTAGTATTTTTCAAGTTTCTGTTTTTAATACATACATTTGGACATACACTTACTGTACGTTTCTTGGTTAAAGTCAAAATAATGAATAAGAAAAAAAAATTCTAAGTGATAAAATCATGACCTGAAGTGTTCCCAAGGGTGATATCAAATGTTTAATTACCAAGACACCATGATCTTTGCTTACTGGGTAGTGCTCCTGCCCCACTGTGACTTGAAATTAGGAATGTCCTCTCATTTCAGCCTTACCTTAATTCCAAAATCAGACAAAGACCCACTAAAAAGAAGATTTACAGGTCAATATTCCTGATGAAAAAGGATGCAAAAATTTCTCAACAAGATACCAGTAAATCAAATGAAACAGTATATTGAAAGAATTATTCACCACAATCAAGTGGATTTTACTCCTGGGCTGCAGGGGTGGTTCAATATTCACAAATCAATCAACATAATACACCACATTAATAAAAAAAAGGATAAGAACCATATGATCCTCTCAATGGATGCAGAAAAAGCATTTGACAGAATACAACAACCATTTTTAATAAAAACTCTCAACAAAGTAGGGATAGAAGAAACATACTTCAACATAATAATGGCCACATATGAAAGACCCATAGCTAATATCATCCTCAATGCAGAAAAACTAAGAGCTTTTCCTCCAAGATCAGGAACAAGACAGGGATGTTCACTCTCATCATTGTTATTTAATGTAGTACTGGAAGTCCTAGCCTCAGCAATCAGACAACAGAAAGAAATAAAAGGCATCCAAATCAACAAAGAAGAAGTCAAACTTTCACTATTCACAGACAATATGGTACTCTATGTAGAAAACTTAAAAGATTCCACCAAAAAATTGGTAGAAATGATACACAAATTCAGCAAAGTGTCAGCATATGAAATCAACATACAGAAGTCTGTTGCATTTCTATTCAGCAATAATGAAGTAGCAGAGAAAGAAATCAAGGAATCAATTCCACTTGCAATTGCACCAAAAACCATAGGATACCTAGGAATAAACCAAACCAGAGAGGTAAAGATCCAAACTCTGAAAACTATAGAACACTTATGAAAGAAACTGAAGATGACACAAAGAAATGAAAAAACATTTCGCGTTCATGGATTAGAAGAAAAAATATTGTTAAAAAGTCTATACTACCCAAAGCAATCTACACATTTAATGCAATCCTTATCAAAATACCACCAGCATTTTTCACAGAGCTAGAACAAACAATTCTAAAATCTGTATGGAACCACAAAAGACCCCAAATAGCCAAAGCGATCTTGGAAAAAGGAAAGCAAAGCTGAAAGCATCACAATTCCGGACTTCAAGCTCTATTACAAAGCTGTAGTCATCAAGACACTTTGGTATTGGCACAAAAACAGACACATAGATCAATGGAATAGAACTGAAAACCCAGAAATGGACCAACAACTATATGGTCAACTAATCTTCAACAAAGCAGGAAAGAATATCCAATGGAAAAAAGATAGTCTCTTCAACAAATGGTGTTAGAAAACTGGACAGCTACATGCAAAATAATGAAACTGGACCACTTTCTTACACCACACACAAAAATAAATTCAAAATGGATGAAAGACCTAAATGTGAGACAGGAAATCATCCAAATCCTACAGGAGAACACAGGCAGCAATCTCTTTGACATCAGCCATAATTTCTCACTAGACATGTCACTGGAGGCAAGAGAAACAAAAGCAAAAATGAACTATTGGGACTTTATCAAGATAAGAAGCTTCTGCACAGTGAAGGAAACAATAAAAATAAAAGGCAACCTGATGAATGGGAGAAGATATTTGCAAATAACATATCTGATAAAAGGTTGGTACCCAAAATCTATAGACAACTTATTAAACTCAAACCCCAAAAACCAAATAATCCATTTAAGAAATGGGCAGAAGACATGAACAGACATTTTTCAAAGAAGACATCCAGATGGCCAACAGACACATGAAAAGATACTCAACATCACTCATCATCAGGGAAATACAAACCAAAACCACAACGAGAAAACACTTCACACCTGTCAGAATGGCTAAAATTAACAACACAGGAAACAACAGATATTTGTGAGGATGCCGAGAAAGGGGAACCCTCTTGCACCATTGGTGGGAATTCAAAGTGCCGTAGCTACTCTGGAGAACAACACAGAGGCTTCACAGTTAAAAATAGAACTACCCTACAACCCATAAATTGCACTAACTAGGTATTTATCCAAAGAATACAAGCATAGTGATTCAAAGGGGCACATGCACCCCAATGTTTACAGTAGCATTATCAACAATAGCCAAATTATGGAAAGAGCCCAAATGATGTCCATTGACTGATGAATAGATAAAGAAGAAGTGGTATATATTTATACATATGATATATGATATATATGTGTGTATATATGTGTGTGTGTGTGTGTGTATATATAATACACATATATGATGTAATATTACTCAGCCATTAAAAAGAATGAAATCTCGCCATTTGCAATGACATGAATGGAGCTAGAGTATATTATGCCAAGTGAAATATATCAGTCAGAGAAAGATAAATACCATATAATTTCGCTCAGATGTGGGACTTAAGAAACAAAACAAATGAACATAGGGGAAGGAAAAGAAATAGAGAGAAAGAAGCAAACCATAAGACACACTTAACTATAGACAACAAACTGAGGGGTGCTGGAGGGGAGGTGGGCATGGGTTGGGCTAAGTGGGTAAGGAGTATTAAGGAGGGCACTTGTTATATGGTATTATATGTAAGTGATGAATCACTAAATTCTACTCCTGAAACTAATATTACACTATATGTTAACTAACTATAATTTAAATAAAAACTAAAAAAAAAGGAATGTCCTCTCATTGATTAAATTGACAAAAAACTGAATTGACTTGATATTGCATATATATTTACCAGAATGCTAATTTACTAATTTGTACTGAGAAATATAAAGTATGTGCTTCTCCTCAAAGGGAAACAGGGAAATTGGTTAGAAAGCTTTGAATCAGGAAATGGAAAATTAATTGATGGCTCAAGCATGATCCATCCATCTGTATAATAAACATACGATTTTAAATAGGGAGACCAAGATACGTTTGTTCAGGAGCTAGTAGTATTACTAAAAGTCTGTTCCTTAAATTCATATTCACTGCTTCTGTCACTGACAAGAATTGTTAATACAATTTTTCTCAGCAAAATAACCCTTAAAGTATTGTACTAGACAAGTTGTCCTGTTGCTTTGCCACCATTCAGCTCCATTTGTTGGGGTCCATATCCTCCTGGCCTCAACTTCCTATTTCAGCCCTCTTCCTTATGTCACTCTATAAGTCTTTTGGCAACAAGCCTACTTATTGTTAATATGAGCTCCTAACACTGTCATTTCAATCCCTTACCTTTACTTGCCTTAACATTTACCACACTGGCCATAAATGTCAGGCAATTTCTCTCAGCATCTCCTTGTTGTGGTAGGTTGCTCTAGAATCATCCACCTATTTTTTTCAGCTATAGTCAAGAAATTTATCCAGCTCTGAATTCAGTGCTTCAAAGTAGAAATGAGCAGAATCTTAAGAAGAATGTTGGAGGCTTAATGTCATTGTAAAGGAGGTTACAGGGTAACCATATAATTTATTGTCCCCACCAGGACATTTTGGGAATTAAAGAGGGGTTTTCAATACTTATGTGCAACAATAGACCTAAACTCAGGGTATCCAAGAGCAACTGGAATGTATGGATTACTTGATAACTCAGGATTCAGAACAGAGTTTTCAAGGCAAGCCTTAGAAGTACTTTCTTATTTCTCCCCACAACTTAAACTGACATGGGGTGATTAGTTCTGCTGAAATAGCATTACATGGACATGAGAAAGATATTGAGAGTAAAACCATCCAATAGCCTTCACATGTTTTGTTTTTTAATATTAAAATCAAAATACTATATTCACTGCTGTGAACATAGCAGGTGGCTGGGAACACTTCACTGATCCAGAATATAAGCACCTGGGCTCCAGATGCTATGGACAGCCAGCCGGGTGGCTTTGCCAGCAGAAGGTGAGCCATAGAGCCAGATGGGCATCTTGACAATTGGAGCCCATGAAATAAACTGGCAAGGGCCTCTGCTGCAGGTCCTTGAAAGAACTTCAACATCCTTCAGAAACTGGAACATCTCACCACCGAAGTGAACGACCAGGATCATATTTAATTTGCCCTAAAATTCATGCCATTTTGTTTGTTATTAATAAACCTGGGTTGGTTTGTGGTTTTTTTTTTTTCCATTTTATCATGAATATCTTTTAATCTGAAATGTACTAGGCCTGCCATTACCAGAGAGATCGTGGAAGTGGAGTAACAGACTATGAAATGTACAGCATTTCACTTTGTGTTTTGAGCTCTCTAGCAAAAGCTTATATAGCATATATTCAGGCATGAACTCCCTCTGGATGGAGATTCTAGAGTTTGCCTCTGTGTGCCCTGGTGCCATTGCATCAGTCATTAAGAAGCAAGCCTAAGATCCAGGCTAGAAGGAAGTGGGGGCAGGGGAGGTACCACTGGCAAAACAGATAAGATTCTCTTAATGTAGTTGTCTTTTTTCAATTTTAGTGAAAATTACTTGGCATTTTCTTAACGAAAGTATCAGTTCTGCATCTTTAATGTCACTCTATGCCTATGCTCTCACATCTTCTCCAGGTACTGAGATCTCCAAGTACCAAGGTGACAGGCTCACATGATATAACAGTTCTACTTATACATGTATATTCATGAACTTTTCATACTATCATAAAAATACAAATATACAATTCTTTTACCACTGTTAACAATGTACACTGATGGAGGAATTATTTAATTCCATCTAGGTTAATCTGAGCAATGAACCTTAAAATGTATTATTATTCCAATCTTGTTAGTCCTATTAATGGAAAACCTAGACAAAAAATATTTAAATAAGAGAAAAGAAAGAACTTTGAGGCTAAAGAGAATATAAGGATGTGTTCCCATACATAAAGTACCTACTATGTGCTGCACCTGTGTGAGATAGTTGATGTTCAATGTCTCATTTAATCCTTAAAATAACCATGAAAGATGCATTATATTAACCCCACCAATTTTGCAACTAAACAAATTAAAGTTTAATATGCTTAACTTGTTTAATGTTAGTAAGAGAAAGAGTAGATAATCAAATACGGGTGTATCTTTAAATCCTATAAATTTCAACTGCACAACAAGATCCATCACTCCAAACCCTTAATTTCAAAGATGAGAGCATTATGGTGAATCCATGTTAGATGATCCGCTTAAGGTCCCTCTCCTGACACTGTGTCTACAGCAAACCTTTACCCAAGCTAAAAATGTTCAATCTTCGGTTTTTAAGTTTTTTTTTTAAGTTTTCTTTTTTTTTTTTTTATTTGAGAGAGAGAGAGAACGTGAGAGGGGAGAAGGTCAGAGAGAGAAGCAGACTCCTCAAGGAGCAGGGAGCCCGATGCGGGACTTGATTCCAGGACTCCGGGATCATGACCCGAGCCGAAGGCAGTCGCTCAACCAACTGAGCCACCCAGGCGCCCCACAAATCAACTTTATTAAATAAGATATATAAATATCTGAGCACTATGGCTTCAACCCAAAATAGATTACTCAAAATATTTTAGTTCTCTCCCTGCACTAATCTCTTTGGTGTGATAATACACTTAGAAATGTATTAGCCATCATTGCCCCACTGGAAATGATTAACATGATAACATTTATTATAAGGTCATATATCTGGTCTTATCTAATATGCTGATACTAGATGTTATAGAGAAAGTGTTGGTGTTTTATAATTCCTGAATTTTTCAGTAAACATCTAATAGGCAGCTTCTTTAGTCATCACAATGCCTGTAAAGCTTTAGGCTTTCCTCGCTGTTATCATGGAATTTTAATATCGATGTAAATTATATCCCAGATAGTTTCATGTCATTAAAAAGTTCTTATAAATATTAAATGTTAAATTGGTTTGGTCATGTAGGAAATAAACTTGCATCTTTTACAGCTCATTGCTTTCGTTGATAGGTTCATAACAATCAAGTTAATGATACTCAGTATTTTCTACCTCAAAATAAAAGTCACAGAACTGTAGAGCTTCAGGAGCTCAGAAAGCAATGAACCCTAACTAACTTCTCACTTTGTAGTAGAGGAAACAAAGGTCAGAAGGGCTGAGTGATCTGCTGAAGTCTGTGGAACCCCGATGTGCAGTCTTCTCTTCCTTAGTGCTTTCCACTGGAATTTAGCTACAAGATCAGAGAGTTTTGCAATTCAATTCACCTGATGCCTATAAATTATCAATCTCCTTCACACTCCACTTGACTACTTAAAATTTTTTCTATATTTCCACCCAGCTTCTACACCTAGTCTAATGTAGCTTTCCTACAGAAAGAGAGAGGAATGAAGGGAAGAAGAAAGAGAAATCAAACCCAGGTTTGCTTTTGTCTTGAGAATCTGCTGTGATCCACTCTTCTGTTGGACTATAATATGCCTTACTAGAGTTTGGGTTCTGTGAGGGCAGACCACGCCTTCCTCGTTTTGTTGTAGCATGGTTATAAGGAAGATGTATAACATGCAATACATATTGATTGAATTGAATTTTATTAAATTCACCCAAAATGTACTAAATTAGATAAAATGGAAAACTCTACGGTTTTATTTTAAAATATTGCTTAATTTCACAAAGACATCAAGTTATGTAAAATTTATTTTGCTTAATCATTCATTCAGTGATATTTATCATGCATTTGCTATATGCAAAGCACTTGGTTATTCAGTTATGATGAATTTCCTTTAGAGGATTTAAAGCAAAAAAGAAACGGAATTTGTATTAGATATGGGACTTCTAAGATTTTTTACAAGATAGTCACTCTATATCATCATCCTGCTCAGAATCCTTCAACAGATTATTGTGGCATTTAGGATGATTTACAAGCTCCTTAAGCTATATTTTGCGGGGTTTTTTTGTTTGTTTGTTTGTTTTTAATGCCCACATGACCTGACCACTTCCTAGCTGTTTGACTTCATTTCTAATGACTCTTATCATTATCCACTATAAAGCCATATCAGCCATTTTATTTTCCTCAGATAAATCAAGCTAAATTTCCTAAGTTTATTCTCCTCTTCATCTTCTTCTTTTGTCATTTATTTTTTTTCAGATTTTTTATTTATTTGAGAGAGAGACAGTACAAGAATGTAGAGGGGGGAGGGTGCAAGGGAGAGGGAGAGAGAATCTAAAGCAGACTCGAGCTGAGCACTGAGCCCCACTGGGGCTCAATTCCAACTACTGCAAGATCGTGACCTGAGCTGAAACCAAGACTCAGGTGCCTAACCAACTGAGCCACCCAGGCACCCTGCTTCCTCGGTCATTTAGATCCAAGACTGAATGTCATCCATTGAGGAGAACTCTTCAGACTCCACAATTTCATGTAGTCATGCTTGCCTTTCTACATAATCTTGGTTCCATGAGGCTCATAGTGCTTACTACTATCAAATATTTTATCCATTTGTTTATTTGTCTTTCCCTATCTAAATGTAAGTTCCAGCCTAGCAGAGGGCTTAACTGTTATACTTGCTGCTATATCTGTAGGGCTCAGAACAATAGGCCAGTAGTGACTGTTCAATAACTAATTAAAAAATAGATGAATAAAAAATGAATGCATGGTTGGATAATAAGGAAGAGAGAGAACTCAGTGCTGTTTCCTAAATTTTTAACTTGAGCTGATGGATGGATTGTGGTATCATTTAAGGAAACTAAAGACTGAAGGAGGAAGACAGTTATCAGAGGAAAGGAATCAAGAATTCTGATTGACTCATATTAAGTTTCACATTTCTATTAGAATATGAAACTTCAGGTGTAAGTATCAAGTTGTCAGGTAGCTGCCAACTCTGGATGTCAGCGGTAAACTCAAGGGTAGAATTATAGAAACAAATGTTCAGATTTTACATGTGCTGATTATAATAATAATAATCACAAAAATTGACATATCATCTATATTTATGTGTGTTATGCACACACACACACACACACACACACACACATTAGTGGGCCAGACACTATTTTACATTTTATTTAGATTAGCTCATCTGATCCTAATAACTTCAGTTTAAGACAGAGCTAGATTTTATTTCATTTTACAATTCAAGAAATTGAACCATCCAGAGCTGGCGTAACATGACTAAAGACAGGAGATAATAATCAATGAATCTGGGATTCAGACTCAGGCAGCCTGATTGCATAGGCTACATCTTCAACTGTGATAGTGGGGAAAGAGAAATAAGGTAAGCAATGAGTCTGGGATTATTCTAGCATGAGAGGATGAATAGTAGAGGAATATCAAGAAAAACTAAACAGCTGAGAGGAAAATTAGGAAGAAACAAAAAAACTGAGAATATGTCTTCTGAGAAACTGAGAAAGAGAATTCCTTCAGAAGAAGAAAGAGCTTTTTTGTGTCAGATGTTTCCGAGAGCTAGAAGACAGGAGAATTTCAAAATAGATTTCAAAATAGATTTTCAAAATAGAAATAGGTGAATGGTGACCCCCTTAAAAGCAATCTCTGGTGGAAAGAGATATATGACAAACAGGAAAGCATGAAAGAGAGAGCACTAAGTGGGGAAGCCAAGGATGGGACTCTGATCCCCAGAATGTTTTGCCCTAATGTCAGCATAGTTGGTGACATGAAAATGAGCGGGTCAGGGGAATTTCTAAAAAGAAAATGTACAGTATGTTTGATGCTCATAAAACAGTAGTGCTGAAGTCATAATAGTAGGAGTTTCTTGAGATCAAATTACAAACCTAGGAAAATATTGGAATACTGATCAAATATGAATGATAAATTTACAAGCTCCTCTTAATCCTGAGGAAGTCTGTTGCTATTCCCTCTCCCCATCCAATGCACATGGCTTCTAGATAAAAAGATTTATTTTACAAAAAAGTAGCTTGTGAGCACTTTAAAAAACCACCCCTGGTGTCATTCAATCCTTCTTTTTAGGTTATGGCAAGTCATAATGATTAAATATTAAAGAAGAACAGCAGCACAATAATGAATGTGAGAGTGTGATTTCCGACCCTGGTCCCACAGATAATTCAAGTTTTTCAAGCTGGAATTGTTTTTGCTTCTTTTCTAGAGCACAAAAACAGTGTGTCTTGACTTACTAAAATCAAAGAAATTAAAAGAGAGAAAAACAGTAATTGAAAAAGACATTATTCTTAGCTCGTCAGTATTTTTTATTTAGTTGTACAATCTTGGGTCCCTTGAAAGTCAGAGACAGTGACTGGCTTTATTTCTAGAACAGCAAGAAGTTAGAAAGGGGCTTTGGGGTGGGGCGAGGAGCGGTAACCCCTAGTTCCCATTACATCAGAGCGGTAAGATCTGTCAGATGCTGACAATGCCAGAACACCTATCCAAAATCTCAGCAAATTTGGCAATTACAAGTACTGTGGTGGGCCCTGTATTTCTATATGGAAGCCGGATATAGTCCAGGAAACACATTTTACATAGATTTAGTTATTGATATCTGATGTCCAGAGTCTTATCCAGAAAAGAAATGTGTTTTGTATATGTAGTGACAAATTAATTAGAAGATCTTTTTCTTACTTGAATTGTCTGAAGGATCCAGCCTCATGTAGAATAGAAGCTGAAGAACTAAATTAACGATAATGCATTATTCGGTACCTTGATTCGGCATACTAAATCTAAAACAAGAAGTTAAAAATAAAACTTAGTTGATCTCTTCTTAAAACAAATCAAGAATGATCACATTGGTAGTGTTCGTTGTCGCCCAAAGGCAGATCAGTGGTTAAAATCTCTTGCCAGTACTCCCATGGGCTGTGTCAATGTCATTGCCACGTGCACATGTTGGTTTATGCTGTGGTGCTATGCACCATGTGTCTGCCCTGTAGTTCTGGACTATTGCTTTGTTTCCTGAAGCAACCATTACATAACAAGTGATTGCGCAATACATCACTAAGGCCTAAAGAAATAATATGCATGCAATTCAAAGCCATCTGCTATTCCAAATGCTGTTTATTGAATAAATAAGCATTGATATAATCTGTGGACATTTATAAGTGATCAGGTGAAAGAAAGCAATGTGAACGTAAGAACAGAATTTTCTCAAATTGCTGTGGATTATTCATAAAACAATCACAAAGCTCAGAACTTTCTGAAGTCGTGTCTTAATCATTGTTTTAGATCCTGGTCAATAAACATTGGTTGTATGAAATACACAACAGATACCATATTTATGTCAAACCCAAAGTATGGATGACAGTTATGATAAAAGCAGCCACAACAATAATAATAATGTATTATGATAACATTATTTTACTGTATGATAACTATTATTATATATTATTATAATGAGAATAATTATATGCTGAGATCTTACACACTATACAAGTAATTTACTGTTATTTAACTTAATTTTCAAAGTGACATTAGGGAGAGGCTGTTCTTATTATCCTCATTTTAGACATGAGATCTAGAGGGATTGAATAATATGTCCAAGAGATAGTAGATGTCAGTGAGACTAAGAAAGAATGGTGGCTGGGACGCCTGGGTGGCTCAGTCAGTTAAACGTCTGTCTGCCTTTGTACAGGTAGGTCATGATCCCGGGGTCCTGGGACTGAGTCCCGCACTGGGCTCTTTGCTGAGCAAGAAGCCTGCTTCTCCCTCTGCCTGCCACTCTCCCTGCTTGTGCTCTCTCTCTCTCTCTCTCTGACAAACAAATAAATAAAAAAAGGAAGGGAGGGAGGGAGGGAAGGAGAGAGGGAAGAAGGGAGGGAAGGAAGGAAGGAAGGAAGGAAAGAAGGAAGGAAGGAAGGAAGGAAGGAAGGAAGGAAGGAAGGAAGGAAAGAAAAGGAAAGTGGTTAAACTAATTATCACCAGGTATAAGAATGATGCTCAGAGTCTCACTCAAACTTCTTGGATAAAATATTGGGTTAAAATTAATGAGTAATGACTTTATGTACTTTTCTTTTTTTTTAATGTAAAGAGAATAGCAATTAAAAGCAGGTATTTTGGTCGATTATTCATAGCTGAAAAAATCTTCTGTTCAGTTTTTAGTGATATTGTCCATATATTCTGGATTTATTTTTATCATTTCTTATGGCAAAACTTGACCACAAATAGGCCCAGAAAGATACGGAGACTGCAAAGAAAAGAAATAGAACAGATTGGAGAATAATGTCTAGTTGAAAATATTGGGCATGTTTTCTGACACATGGAACTTAGTCAAAGAGAACAGCTTAGAAACTTATTAAGTTTTTGAAGGAAATGTAGCATAAAAAATAGCTATAAAAAAAGTTGTCGGAGGGGGTGGTTTGACAAATACTTAAAATAATTCTTGGGCCCATAACCTTCAATGAGAAGAAAGAAGCCTCCAAAAACATACTTTCAATATGGCTAAGGACAAGCTTGGACAAGGAAAAGCATCCCAGAAACCTGATCAAAAAGAATATGGAAAAAAAAAATGAAGAAGAAAGTTTCTCCCGGATAGCTGACTTAGTGTCCATTCAAGAAATTTCCCCATCTCAGGGAAAGGGCTTTCACATAGTCTGACTGGCAGGATTTTGAATTACTACAGACCAGTAATGTGTCTCTTTTTTACTTTCAGAGTAAGAATGCTTTGCGTTTATGCTCTTCCTTGTTTCACCATTAAATAATTGAGTTGGTTATTATGAGGAGGGTGTGCAAATAATATATCTTTTTGACAATAGGTCTCTAGACTGAAAAGAATAATATTTGGACACGATTGGGAAGAATGAATATCACATAAATACCCTAGAATTTGAGATGGCTGCCATGACTGATGGGATTTTGGGGTTGACAGCTTTGGGAAAGGCTGAACGTCCTCTGTATGAGAGGCATGATGAACAGGATATTGATGGCCAAGGGACTGTCTGGATACTTGCCAACCCTATGCACTATTTTGGAGCATACATTAGGACGTATATCAGCCTTCTTTGTAGTGACATTGTGACTGTGATTCGTTTTGACCAATAAAATACAGAAAGAAATGAGGCACTCCACTTTCAAGGGTGAATGCTAGAATTCCAGATTTTCCTTTCTCTCTCTGTGTGTCTCTCTCCTCTATTTTTGTAGCCACAAGCAAATGACTTGAGGAGAGTAGAGCCACACTATAGAAGGAGCCCCAATCCTTAGGTCACTCCTTAAAAAATAGACTCTAGGAGACCCATGTATAATATAACATGAAGAAATATATATATATATATATATATATATATATATATATATATATATGCACTTAAAGTACTTCGATTTGACAGAGATTTGTTATAGCATCTAGCAGTACCACTCTATTTCATATATGACTCATACACCCATACACGGTTTACCCAAATCTTGCTTTGTGCTCATGGCTATTGAGCAATGACAATTCCTTAATGTTATAGAGGGAAAGGGTGTTAAGCTTATACAAAGCAAGTGGCAGGTAAAATAGTCATCTTCTTCTAGATCTACAGTGATAGGACACTGTCATTTCCTTTTTCCCACTGGAAAATTCTGATAAATTCGAGTTATCCTCTCTTCTTCTGTCCTACACACAAACACACACACACACACACACAGCTGTTCATTCTCTCAGGTATTCTTATCTGATGGTAAGGGAGTAGAATAACACCATGTATGCTTGATGAGTGGCTCACAGAGCAAGAACATATCTCAAAACTTCAGCCACCCAGAAATTACAAAATGATCATACCTCCATTTGACAATATAAAACAGCAGAGAAAAGTAAGAGCATTAAGTGAGCCTTATCTGCTCTATATGAATACAAAATTATGAACCGTAAAGCAGGGCAGGTCTCTGAGTAAGTTAAAGGAGCTCGGACTGATTCCTGATATGAGTCTAATGATGAGTCAGTGGCCAAGCTATTTATAACACAGTCAGTCACAGCGAGAGATAAGAACCTGCACAAAGCTTCATTAAAACAGTTATTTTGGCTGTCAGCTACCATACTAACAAAATACTTCGATACCATCCCTGCAGTAGTCGTATGTAATAAAGCACCAAACTCTTCATAATCTTCCAGCATCAGCCCATCAAATGAAAATATTCACATAGTTACCTCCAATTTTGAAAGCTATGTAAAGCAGAATTAACAAAAGTTTTGTCTTTGGCTAAAAAATATGACTTCAGGGGCGCCTGGGTGGCTCAGTGAGTTAAAGCCTCTGCCTTCAGCTCAGGTCATGATCTCAGGGTCCTGGGATCTAGCCCCTCATCGCATTGGGCTCTCTGCTCGGTGGGGAGCCTGCTTCCCCCTCTCTCTCTGCCTGCCTCTCTGCCTACTTGTGATCTTTCCCTCTCTGTCAAATAAATAAATAAATAAATAATCTTAAAAAAAACCAAAACATGACTTCAAACCTTAAAAGAAAAATGATCTTTAACACATGCAAGAAAACTAGACTGATTTAATGTGATATAAATAATTACATATAGCAAAATAGCATTAGAAGTACAAGTACATCACAAAGAACATTGAACATTCAGTGTGGATTGTTACAGTCACACTGCAAAAATTCATCAGCTAACTTGAGAACTATACTTTTACGGACTGGGTAAATTGGTTCGCACAAACCTAATATGGAGTTTAAGCACAACATAAACAATAGGACTTCGTTTCACATATTGAGAAAGCTGAACAACTTTAACGTTAAACAATTCTGTCTAACCCAGGCAATTACAAAGACTGTCAACATCAGGTTTACTGCTCCTTTTCATGCAACTATCTGTGGCCCATACCACGTAGCTTGAATCAGAATTACTATATTTTGAGTGTTGCCAGAATCTTCATTTTTACCAGTCTGCAAGTACCTGAAGGATACTAAAGCTAATGAACTACTGGTCCACGAAAACAGGGATTCCCAAACTGTAGAGTTTTCGGGAGAGCGTGCTCATTGCCAGGCTCCACCATCAGATTTTCTGATTCAATAGGTTAAGGCAAGTTTTGAAAATTTGCATTTCAAACAAGTTCCCAGTGATGCTGATACTGCTGGTGCAGAGGCCACACTTTGAGAACTACTATACATTATGAATGAAAATATGTGACAAGTGACTTTATGTGGTCACCACCCAAATCGTTAAGCTAGCAATTTTTCTAACTCATAAGTTTTCTTCCCTAAAAATAAAGGGAACATGATTGTTCCATGAAAATATATTAGAAACCTCTCTGGATTATGACAGTTTTAAAGTTATAAAGTGAATACTAGGTTAGGGTTTCTATGGTGGAAAAAAGATAAGGCATGGAAAACTTTTGATGTGACATACAACTACCATATATTACACTGAAAAATGTTGAGATAACATGGAAAATGAAATTGTGTAGATGAGCAATGTTATTTACTCTGTTTCTTCAAAATGCCTAATTTATGTTTCATCTTCACAACAATACGGATAAGGGTCTGGAGCTAACACCTTTATCCTAAATAATGGAGTGAGAAATCACCCTCCCCCCAAAAAAAAAACCTCAAGCCCCTCTAGTTGGAGATTTATCAAAGCCATTCTGGAAATGGGCTTTAGGTCTCCTGTAGCTTAAGACTGAGCTTTTATCCCTCTTCATTTTGCAAAACGTGGCATAAAGAAAACTACAGAATCTCAATGAGTCCTTCTTTCCTTTTCAAGGCCAGTGTTTCTAGCTTGAAAACGAACAATTTTTATTTACAATGAGCCATTATTTCCTTGGTCAACCATCATCTGCTTTAAGGTGACCCTCAGTGTCCTGTGGTAAGAAGGCTATTCAAAGTGCCCGTCTGAAATAGATTGGCCTGATAATTACTGCTGCAATCGCCTCTCAAGGAGAAATAACTGATCTCGTCTCTCAGCGTTTGCAAAGAGAGATAATAAACAACCCACTGCTGTGGGTTCCCTGCTCCCCTACTCTAAAAGCACATATCAAAGAAAAAATACATTAATAAAAAAGAAGAAGGAAGTATTTTCAGAGAAGTTTACAATATTTGGTTATGTGCTATTTAGATGCCTGTTTTAAATCTTCTTTAACCTCAGGACGAATGAAAAATTGATGAAGACACTGATAAAGAGGGGAGGTGAATAACAAAAAAAGCCCATCAAAGGTTTTGATAAAATATCTCCACGCAGAGACTCACTTGAACGAGGGAGAGTAAAGCCTTTTAAATGTACTTTGCAAATTCACAGAATCCATAGAATTTGAATGAAGTGAATGACCTCTCCACAGGTTTGCTAAAGCAAGAACGTGGCCACGGAAGGGACTGCAATACAATGAAAGCATTTGGGAAAGCATTTTTGTCACTATTGAGAACTAAAAAGTGCGCCTGGCCTCTGAGCTGCAGTTATATATATATATATTTTTATCATTATGAAAAGCTTTTTGAGATTAAAGGAAATCATCTAAGATTTTATCTGTAAGAAGATAGAGGAGGAAGTAGGACACAAAGAAGTACAGCAAGTGAGCAAAAATAGCAACACTGAATAAAACCAGATGAAGTCTGAAGTACGAACATATTATTTATTCATTTGACAGTCTCTGAAATCAAACAAGAATTACACGTTCGGAATGCATCAGATATTAGACTTTGCCATGGATAACAAAAAATAAAAAGAAAGGAAAGTGCAGGCAGTGATCACACTATGTCTTGAGATGAAACGCAAGGTAGTTATTCTTGCTCCTGTGAACACAATTAATTGCTCTCACTACCACCTCCTAAATTCTACTCCCTCTCAACATTTTCTTTGTTGTAGGGAAACATGTGCTCCAGTTATACCGGTCTCTAGGTAGCCCAGGAAACAGTGATAATTTTATCAAAAATTAGCAAAGTAGGAGATGTTACACGGATTATCCTATTTAAGCCCCCACCAATTTTTGAGATAGTCATATAATCATCCTCATATTCAAGCTGTAGAAATGGAACTTATTTGACACAGTAAGGGCAGCGGCAGGAATGTGAACACCTGAATCCAGAATTTCTGCTACAAGGGGTGAGCTACCCTGACTCGGGAGAAACAGCAGCAGGATTCTAAGGATTCCAAGAGGTAAAGCTGCGGTGGTGGCAGGAGCCACAAGGTCAGCTAAACCATTGGACGGGCTTTGCCATTTGCCCCGGACTTCTGGGTAGCTGCCAAGCTCTGAGAGAGAAAAGACAGAAAGCAAGCCAAAGCATGGGGTAGAACTAGTTATGCACACACTTGTACATTTTTATTTGTCCTAAAGCTCTTTTTCTTTTTTTTTCTTTTCCTTTCTTTAAAAAAAATTTTTTTTTTTTTTTTTAAAGAATATACTCTTCTATTCCATAGGATTCTGGCAAGGCTGAAATGGTGGACCCACTTCCCCCAGCTCCAGAGGTGGGCTATGACTGAGGCATGTTGATGGATAGATTGGAATACTGGTTACCCTCAAGGGACAGATGAGGGGCAGACCCAGAACCAAGATGAGCCCCATGGACTGCTTTGGGGACGTGCTGGAGAAAAGGGTGTGGTCTTTCTCCCTTCAAACTTAAAAGTTGATGTGGTCTTGAAGGTGTTAGCAGGACATACTTATTTGGAACAAAATCAAAACAAAAGAAAGAAAAATTAAGAAAGGGAGAAACAGAGAGGAAGACTGATTTAAACTGATGATATTCTTGAGCCTGTGAATTTTTGGACCCTGGATTCAGCTTTGCTCAGTTCTGTTGTAGCGGAAAATGAAGCGACCGAGGAAATCCAAACAGCACACACGAAGACCAGGGAAATCCAGTTTTATTACGCCGGCGGACTCAGTGGGATAATTCCCAAAAGACTGAGCCCCGAACAGGGTTAGGGGCTAGCTTTTATGGACACAGGTGATGGGGGGAATGGTATCAGGAAATTTTCACGGTCATTTCAGCTCCACTACACGTGGGAGTATAGTCTATACGGGAACTTCCCGGGAGAGTGCTAATCTCTGGGAACATTAAATCTAAAGGGAGGTACATCTCAGGAGAGCATTAAATCTAAAGGGGAGGTTTGTTTTCTTTCTGTATTCAAACGGGACAGCCATTGGTTTGATCATTCCTCTGCCAAGGCAAAAGGAATGCCTCGGGCGGGAAGGAGAGCTGGGGCCCAGGGAGGGGGCCTCTATCCGCCTCACTGTGAGATCCTAAACTATCTGATCAACCCATTGAGTTGATTACCATCACTTTCAGCCAAAAGGGTCTAGTTTACAGTATTGCCCCTATTTTCTGAATTTAAAACAAGGAATTATATTTTTAGAACATCAGTGTTACCTAAAGGGGGTGATGATACATTATTTTAAATGAGAACTCTTTCTAGAACTACAGCAATTACATAGCTGACACTTACTATGAGCCAAGCACTGTTTAAAGCACTTTACAAACACCAAGTCATCTAATCTTACAACTGTATTATCATGATACTCATTTTATAGATAAGGACAATGAGTTATAGGTTAAATAACTTTTCTAAAGTCACACAGATAATGTGTTATTGATCATGAGGCTCTCAAAGGTGAGTATTGACTATTGTCTTGGTTCGAGCTGCTATAACAAAACACGATAGACTGGATGACTTAAACAACATTTGTTTTTCACAATTCTGGAGCCTGGAAGATCCAAAAACAAGGTGCTGGCAGATTCAGCATCTAGGCAGGACCCTCTCCTTGGCTTACAGATGGCTATCTTCTTGCTATGACCTCAATGGCAGAGAGAAGGAGAAAGAAGAACGGAGAAAGCACTCTGTCTTAGAAGGGCACTAATAACATCAAGGAGAGAACCTTACCCTCATGACCTCATCCAAATCTAACTAACTCTCAAAGGTCCCACCTCCTAATCTAATCACATAGGGAGTTAGCATATCAGCATAAAATCACCATATGCTTTTTGTAGGGATACAAACATTTAGTCCATAATAAAAACACCCACTCTAATTTTCTAAGATAACTCAGGCTAAAGAATGCAGATGTCCTGGTATGTGTTCCACCTTTCCAAAAGTCTTTCATTAAATGGATGGTGTATGTTACTGATGCTCCTTTATTCTAGAGCATCGGTGGTGGGAATGTAAGTGAACTACAGTACAAATAACCAGAGACATGGAGAAAAAGGATGAAATCCAAGCTATCTATCTTCATAGCATTATAGAGAATTATTTTTAAAACTGAGAAGCAGACTGTGGAGAAGGATTATACGAATTTGGAGTATAGTAATGTATACATCCATTATAGACAGAAAGTATCTCATTTGCAAATAAACATATGTCTACCATGGAATTAGCACTGCCTAAAATTTAGGCCAGTTCTAACAGATACTGTAAGTATTCACTATATTAGGCCATAAAACAAAAGATATTTAAGGGACTTTCAACTCCAGAACTTAAGAATATGTCATAAGAAAAACTGTTACATATTTAATGAAACTATCTCTAATTTAAAACTGGAAAATTATGGTCATGCATTGGATAATTCAAATAAAGTATTTTTATGTAGTCTTTTTATGACTATAGGTTGAAATATGATGATGACGATGATAAAGAAACATCCATCAAAAAATATAAGAATAAACATTCTTTGACATCCTGACACTAAACTATCCCCTCTCTACCAAGTTTTAGCAGATTTCTTTCTCTGTTCAGTCCTATTATATCTCTTTTGACAAAATCATAGAGTAGAAAATGTCTAAAGGAACTATAAAAAAGTGGGCAAGTAGTAAGTGTTGGCCATATAGTATTTTAGACTTTTGACTGTCGTTTTGCTAAAGAAATTTATCGAAGTACTTAATAATTTTACAAAATAAATATTTTACAAAAACTCAGTACAACCTGATGAAAAACAACCACTGGGATTTTAGTTTAAGGAAATATATCCAGTACAACTGCAAAATGCTATTTTTTATTTTTTTATATTTATGATACATATATAAAATTTGAAACTTTAAATTACTTTTCCCAATCTAAAGACACATGTGCGAAAGCTAAAGGCTTGTGAAAACTCTGTAGAATGGCTTGCACAGTGATGGTGAAGGGGAAATATGCAGGAATGAAGGAGCCTGAAGTCTGTCCCACGCTCTCTGAACAAGACGCTCATCACGACTAAGGAGACATAGGTGCAGTAGCACGTCATGAGTTTCACTTCATGTGTACCCTCACCATTATCTTGTGTTTAAACCTAACAACTAACTAGAGAAAAGCATGCAGGACACAGAGACCGATATACATAGTAGGTGCTAACTGGTCTTTTTGTTGTTTTTGGTTTGGGTTGTTTGTTTAATAAGAGTGCAAATAATAAATGCCACCAAGCTTCCAGCACTCAACTTCACCACGACTCAGTATCTGTGCTCTGGCATGTGGCATGCAAGAAGCTAGAGTGCCCTGGAAGAAGAGGCATTGGGCTGAAAACTTGCCTCTGCCATTGGCCATGTGTGATCAAAGAGACGCAGTTTATTGAGTTTCAGTTTCATTAACTTAAATATCTTTTTGTTTTCAAGTAACAGAACTATAGTTCATAAAGGCTCTATAAAATAAAACATATTTGCTTCAGTCTGCCTAGTTTTAGAGACGAAAATATTATTTTTAGTCTCTCTCTCTCTCTCTCTCTCCTAACCCTAAATTTGCTCTCCCCTCTCTGCATCATTATACAATAGGTGATTTACAGCATATCCTCCATGTGGCCAGGGGAGGGCGCTGTTGGCAATTCCAAGCTTACCTAGTCCTCACAGTTCGGGATCCCGAAGGAGGAAGGATAAATTTCTCTCTGCCGGAGTTCATATATAGCTGAAGTGAGCCATTGGAGTAGCATGCTCATTCCTGAATCAATCACCATGGCCAAAGGTGGTATAGTACTCTAAATTACAAACCTGCGTGGTGTGTTTACCCCTGTGACCTGAGCAAGGGAACATTGTTTTTTCAGTCCCAAAGAACCAATAGACTAGAAAAGGTTTCCCTAAGGAAACGAAGAATGGGGCAAGCCTTTCAGAATTATAAGTGAGAATTACTTGTAATTATACTTAACCCATATCAAATCAAGTGTGAAGTTGGAAGAAAGATTTTATTTTTCAGAAATGCTAGCCTCTTAACATTTATTTCCTGCATGCCGTTTTTCAGGAAAGCTTTGGAAGATACATTGTAAAAAGGAATAAACCAAGAAAAAAAAAATGAGAGTGAGGAAACCGGTTCTGAGAGAGGTGAAAAGAATCCCCAAGATGTTGGCAGAAGGTAATCCCATGATGAGTTCTAGAAAGCGGTTTTAGAAAGGTTGCAGAAGCAGATTCGGAGTTACAAAGCGAATTGGTAAAATATGCAATATATATGAGGAGTTTGAGAAGAATTTTACAATTCTATCAGAAAGCTTTAAGCCAAATTAATAAACAATACATGGAAGTCATGAAAAAGGAAAAAACAAGATAATTAATACCTTTAGGGGGGGAAATCCAAAACATTTTTCAAAAGACTTTATGTATTTATTTGACAGAGAGAAAGAAAAAGAGCCTAAGCAGGGGGAGCAGCAGACAAAAGTAAAAGGAGGCTCCCCTCTGAGCAAGGAGCCCCTGGGGTCATGACCTGAGCTGAAGGCAGACACTTAACTGACTAAGCCACTCAGGTGTCCCAACTAGAAACATTTTTAAAGAAAGAAAAAGTAACCATAGTATATACCCCATGGCTTTGTTGTAAATGATACTATGTAGTCACATTAACTCTTTGACTGCTGAATGAATCCAAACTGGTGATTAAACACATAGGACTATAATGGAAGAATGAGAGGAGCAGAAGATCGGGTGGGGGGTGTAAAAAAAAAAGTATATATATATATATATATATATATATATATATATATATATATATATA
>CM052897.1:37804341-37874998 GCA_028534135.1 Potos flavus | reverse complement strand
CATATGGAATGATCACTAAAACTGAAAAATTTTAAAAAGGCAGTCTAATAATGTTATAAATATTCAAGTAAACATGTAAAGAATATTTAAAGACTTGAAAAATGGCCTCAATGTTATTTAACATTTGCTAATATTTGGGTAGATGAAAACATTCGTACTACAAAAGATTTATGTAGCACTGCATTTAAAAGTGCCATTTTAATTAAAACTGTGAAAGAGTACTGCCATCAAATTCCACTGTGGTGGAGTTTCCAGCGAAAGGCATTTCCTTTTCATATCCCCTTTGGAATTACATGCTTCTCAGCATGGACATCAAGGAAGGTTTTGTTCGTTTGTTTGTGGTTGTTGTTTTTTGTGTTTATTTATTTATTTATTTGTTTATTTTTTGCAAATTATGGATAATTTGGGAACTGTTGGAGCTGGTGGTAATTCGCTGGTGATTGGAATTAGATAATTTGCCAGGGCTTATCCTTAACTTTCAGGATGTTGTACCTGATCAGTTCAATTGCCCTCATCTCAGATATAAAGAAGTGGAATAATAAAAGATCACAGACCGAGGAGCCAGACTGCATGCTATAAAATCACAGCTCTGCCCCTTATTAGCCATGAGAATTTGGACAAGTTATTAAGCAATTTGTGCCTCAGTTTCCCCATCTGTAATATAGGGATTGATATTCTGGTGAAGATCCTTTGTTAATGTAAATAAAGGACACAAAGCATTGTCTAGCTATAAGACCCATTCCAGTTTTGTTGCTCTGAGTGGAGACTGGACATGAAAGTTGGCCCATCATTCATAACAAGGCAGAATAATTTTGAATACCGCACTTTGAATTCTATTTATATTATCTTTCTCTTCCTGTCCTGGAGGGATTTGTGCAGTTTCAAATAAGGATAGAGAAGGATGATTAAGTATTAAATTGAAATAATAAATCAAAGTATTAAAGCACAAAAAATGTAGATTATTCATAGGGAAAAAATCACAATCCCTGTTTGAGTGTTTAATAAAAGAATTGTTTTCTGTATGGATGGAGTCTTTATCTAACCTCAGCGCAGTGACTCAGAAATGTAAGAGAGATTGGGAAATTATAGGAGCAATGACATAGTAAAAAAAAAAAAGAAAGAAAGAAAGAAAGAAAATAGGCTTCCACAATACTTACTGTGTCAGCCCCGTGTCAACGAGGCGATTGACCAGAAACCAATAGCCACCTTCAAGGTTAGCCTAAAGGCGAGCCCGTGTCACCTGCAGAGATGACAGCAGGCAGCACCAAGGCACAGGGAAGCAAGGAGGGAAGACTGGCATCAGTGAAATTGGAGAACATCACTGGCTGTGGTTGTGTTTTAGTAACTTGGCGACTCCAGTAAGAGAAAGGAGGGAAATGAAGATGGATGGGTAATGTGACTCTCATAAGAAAATGCCGGGGCTGGAGTGGGGTCCTCTGAGCCAGAGGCTGCTGTTGGAGTGCTATTATTATCCCCGTATTCCCTAGTTTTTCCTTTTCCTCTTTGCGTCACACTGGGAAATGTGGATGACATCATTATTATAGAGAAATGTCAGATACATTAGATAAGTGATTTGCATAAAGTATATTCTGTCTATATACTCTTTCATCTGGGGTTATAAAAATGTATCTCTACTATATGTACTTTACTTACAGATTTGGTCTCTAAGAAACATTACTTTCTCTTTAGCTAAACTTAGGTCCGTAAATCTGTGTATGTTCCATTTTATATATGTGCAGTATTGTCTGTGGGACAAAATAATTTTAAAGTGCTCTTGGATTAAGGCCTCCATGATCTATTTACAATATGTCAGTAGAATCATTGATGAGAGAGATATTAGAAGTCATCTATTACTACTATTGTCAGACTAAATAAAGAAGAAATCTTTAGAATGTTACAAATGCCATGAGAGTGAGAATTTGCCATTGGAAATGATTTAGGAAAACAGAGTGGAGCATACAATAGACTGAATGTTTGTGTCTCCCCAAATTCACGTGTTGAAATCCTAACTTCCGGTGTGATGTTACTAGGACGTGGGGCCTTTGGGAGGTGATTAGGTCATGAAGGAGGAGCCCGCAGGCATGAGATTATGCGCTTACAAAAGAGATTGCCGAGTTTCCTCACCCCTTCGACCATGGGGGGACACAGCAAAAAAGATGACAGTTTATAAGCCAAGAAGCAGGTTCTCACCAGACACTGAATCTGCTGGCAACATGATCATGGACGTTCCAGTCTCCGTGACTGTGAGAAATAAATATGTGTTTGTAGATAAGCCACTTAGCCTCTGGCATTCTGTTCTGGCAGCCCAAACAGATGAAAACAAGGAAAAATGGAACGTTTAAGAGATATACAATATCTAAGTATGCTTCTACAAAGTTAGATGTGTGTGTGTGCATATGTGTGTATGTGTGTGTGTGTTTAATGTTGTTGTCAGTCCCAGGAACTCATTAGCTTCCATTCATTCCATTTCCTGTAACTGATGGAATCTATTCACTGAAAAAGCTGACATTACTGCACAGTCAGCTTGAAATCTTCAATGCACAACAGTGTAAAAAAACCTTCAGGTTAAGCTCTGTTTCCACAGCAACCACAGTTTAGCTCCTCAAGCATAGTTAGATTTTTTTTGTGGTCTTAACCTACATGTATGCAGTAAGGCTTGCTGATCTTTGATGCGGCATTTATAAGTTTTATTGGTTATGTAAGCTTATTCCTGCGGTTTCTTTCCTGCATTCAAACATTCAATAATGATTTTATATAGGAATAATTTTTGAGGTACAAACCAGAGTTGGGGGAGAAGCATAATTGTAGCAATTGGGTATTTGGCTGTATTCTATATAGAACTGATGACTAATTCTTTCAAAAAGATGAGGAATGACAATTCATCTATGAAATAAGTCTGAGACAAGTTTTTTTTTTTTTTCCTTTTTTTCTGAGACAAGTTTTGAGAGCCCTTGTCTTGACCCACAAATACATAGACATACCCTGAAATATTTAGGGTTTCTCCTGAGCTACTGATGCTATCTTGCCAGTGGCAATCTTAGCTACTGCTATATGATGGCTGTCTCATGAATCTACAAGACTAAATGGTTTGTTAGTACTGTGGATCATGGTCTTCTCATCCCTCTTCTCTAACGAGAGAAATCTCTTGACTTCCTATGAACTGAGTCAACCTGTGTCTATTCCCTCTATAGATATTTCATCCTCTAGAGAAAAAAGATGCCCAATTATTCTAATCGTAAGAGATTCCACCAAACACACACACACACACACACACACACACACACACACACACACACACATGATTTTTCCCTTGAGTCACCCAATGTAATGGCCAGAGAGAATGTGAAAACCAAGGTTTGGCCAAAGTAGTGGCCTAAAAGATGAAAGCAGACATTTCCGTTTCAGATGTTCAAGTAATCCGGTTCTTTGCCCAAATACCTCATTTATTTTATTTATTTATTTATTTTTTTGCACAGAACTGCTGGTCAATATCATTCATTTGTGCAATTTGGTAACTCTACAAAATTACGGTTTATAAGCACGTATGACTTCTCAGTGACTCTTAGAAATTCCTATTTATAGCCATTCATGATCTTTCATATTACTTAGAGTAAGTATTCAAAATCTTTCACATCCTCATCTAGTTTTCCAACCCTTCCCCTTTAGTATAAAAACTTCTCTCTTTCACATGAGAAATGAATGTTACCAGGGTTTGGGGTCCATCATCAGCTTCCTCCACCTATCTAACTTACAGACTTTTGTATATCAATAATTCTTTTCCTCTTGTCTCTGAAGACATAAACCAATCAACCTCTGAAATATGACACCTTTACTCTAGATTCTATGTTCACCACCACTTACTGACCTTAGGAATTTCTCCAGCCATAAATCTTTTCATTGTATATTGACACTGTATATTTTCTCTCCACTGCTAGTTTCTTCCCTTCTGCTTATAAATATGCTTAGTCCTTTTTATCTTAAAAATTCAAATATAAAAAATTTAGCCTTAAAAACGTTACCTTGGAATCTCTCTATTATTTTTTCTTTCATTTCTAAGATGACCAGAAATGAGTCTAAACTCATCATACTCTTTACACGTCACCTATCATTTGTTAGTCCACAATGCTTGAATCCTTACCTTTGTCTCATCATTCCACTAAAAGTGCACTAATAAAGCCTGTAATAATGCTCTCATTGCTAGACCCAAAGTCATTTTTATATCCTCTTCTTATGTGACTGTAGCTTTCAGTACTGGTCAGTGTCCTTTCTTAAATCTGACTCTTCTTTGGAATCCACAGTATCATCTTTCCATCCTCACCTAGCTGCCCCCCACCACACCCTCCAGCTTCTTTGCATTCTCATTTATGAGTCCTCTTTTTGGTCCTACTCTGTGTTACTCTCTCATCAGCCATTTTTTTCTTTCATGATGTGTCTCCTTTGGGGACCTCATACACTCTAATATCTTTGATAGTCCAAAACCAATTGAACCAATTACCTCCTCTCTCATCCACCAAGCTGTATTCTCTAGTTTCCTCTTTATTTCTTCAGTGATAACAGGAGGCAAAATAAAGGTCAAGATAAAATACTGAGATTCATGGCCAGTCCATTTCATTTCTATCCATCATTTCTTTCTCTTTCTCTTTCTTTCTTTCTTTCTTTCTTTCTTTCTTTCTTTCTTTCTTTCTTTCTTTCTTTCTTTCTTTTTTAAAGATTTTACTTATTTATTTGACAGACAGAGAGAGACAGCTAGATAGGGAACACAAGCAGGGGAAGTGGGACAGGGTTTCTTGATGAGCAGGGAGCCTGATGTGGGGTTTGATCCCAGGAACCTAAGATCATAACCTGAGCAGAAGGCAGGCACTTAACGACTGAGCCACCCAAGTACCACTCTACCCACCATTTCTTTCATAAGTTGTTTAAAGTTCTGTAACTTCTTTGCTCCTAATTATAACTTAAATGTATTCTCCCATCTGAATTTCTTCATTCATCACCTTGCTTCCGCCCTACATAGATATTCTGTAATATTAAATTTACCTTTTACTTGGGCTCCTACCTTCAGTCTCATTCTCCTCCAATATATTCTCCATACTTTTCCTGAAGTAAATTTTTCTTTTTTTACAAATGCAAATATGACCATACCACACAGAACCCAAACGCCGCCAATGAGTCCAGTCTTTTTGGGATCACATGAGGCTCTCTCATGAACTAAGTACTACGGATCATTTGGCCTCATTATTTCCCTGATCCCCTGATCCTTCGCCATTCTAAATAATCGCAATCTCTGATGGGAGAAGGCCATATTCCATTCAATATGTATATCTCCAGTGTCAAGTACAGTCTTTTGTGCACAGAAAACTTGGTAAGTATTTGCTGAAAGAACATAAGAGTGAACAAAAGATGAACACATAAAGAATACAGGTGGAGGGACTTTTTTATAGTTCAAGGAAAGGTACAAACACAAGACCTTGTTTGTCAATAGCAAATGTCACATTTAATAATGTCCTTATGAGTTATTCTCTACATACTTTATCTGTACCCCATATTCCTATATTTACGTCACCTAACATAGTGTCAGGTTTAGTTCTCTACTAGCCAGTTACTTTTATACAAGTGCGAGTTGGAGAATACTTTTAACATTAGTACCTGTAAATGGAAGAAACCAGGATAAGTTAGAGGCAGAAGTTGAACTACAATGTAGTTGTAACAGACTTCAGACAGTTCCATAAGGAGATCTAGAGCTGGGATGGTCCTTATAATTTGTCTTGAATTGAGGCAAGAGGACTGGGTCTCTGGAACCCTGAATAGACTAGTCATTTGATGTGGACTACCCAGTTGCCCCCACTAAGGGTGTGTAATTTTGTATGAAGAAGCTCCTCCTGAGGATGGAAAGAGGCATTCATGCTCCCAGTAGCCAGAGGAATGAACTGGGCCACTTATCCTAGCAAGGACTATTCAAGTTTTCTGAAGAATGACTCACTGTTTCCTTCCCACTATATATATGCTATCTTTTTAACTGACCAAACCCTACATGAAATAACAAACTCTCTGTAACTCTTTCTAACCTCTTCTGGCCACAAGTTAACCCACTCATTCCAGAACACACAACTGACAGAATTTTTTCAGAATCACAAATATGATTTATTTAAATAACTTTCTTGGCTCTAATTACCTACAGATTAAAACACAAACTTCTATCCCATCATACATAAGGTAGTCTTCCATTCGCTTCTCCTATCCTATGGCTCTTGGTCCTTGGGCCACAATTTTTCTGGACTTTTTCATGCCCAAAGCAACAATGGCCTTGGACTAATCTCTATTTTTCATTTTTTTTTTCTATTTTTCCCTCTGCCTAGAGCGGAAAATGTTCTCCTGCTTTAAGAAGCACTGTAGAGCTGTCTCTTTTATAAATCTTCCTCCAGCATTCTCTGGCAAAATCAAACACAGCCTATTCTATGTTTTCACCACTGTGTTTATCAATACCAGTAGAATATTCGGTGTTGTATTGTCATAATTTGCTTAAATGGTGCTTTCTCTTCCTATATTAATCTCCATAACATACTATATCCCATATATGCCTACCCATAGCAACTACTAGATATAAGTTCACTGAATGGATGAAAGAATAAATGAATGTCCTAGTAGGTTTAGTCTAGCATATACCTTTGAATAATCAAGTCAGCAAATACCGCAAGTATACCTAAGAGATTGTTGTAGGAGTAATGTGTCTAATGTGTTTCTCTATTTTGCTCTTGTTTATATTCTTTCTTTTCCCCTATCACTCAGAAAGCTGGAGAATCTACTGTTTCCACCTACACTTCCCCAAATGCCTGAAAATCACTAAATGTATGAGCAATATTTTTCAAGCAATGATCTAGGAGCAAATCACTATATTAAGACATTAAAGGATCTTTCTAAAACTGTATCTTTTGTGTTACAATTCCTGATTCCCTTACTTCTCCCTATAAATGCCATATACTTATGCTTATGTATAATTTTTTTGTTTGATCATTAAATAGGTATTTGGATATCTATGACTTTCACTGTATCTTAGTTATAATACAAACAGCAATAAAAATCATATACTATAAAACACACCTTTTGAAAGCTTCCTGTAGCAACCAATCATTCATTTCTTAAACAAATATTTTTATGGTCATGATAAATCCCGTACTTCTATCCCAGTAAAAAAAATGGGTAAGGAGCTAAAGAGATATTTCTCCAAAAAAAATATCTCCAACTGTCCAACTGGAAATGACTGCTCAACATCACTAATCATTAGAGAAAAGCAGATGAAAACCAAAATGAGGTATCACCTCACATCTGTTAGAATGGCTAGCTTTAGAAATTGTTAATTCACGCATTTAGGCTTTCTTATTGGCTCTGTACTCATTTAGTCCACAGATGGAGTCCAAGAAGGAAAACAGATTATTCCTTCAGGTTGAAGGAAGATTTCCCATGAGATGGAATTTTATGTTTTGGATTATTTTATTTTCCATGTTTCTGACAAACTATTGGATGTGTTTAATTACTGGGCAATTCAGTGAAATTGTGGCAGGATTTGTTCCTCCACACTGGTTTCTGATTTATCTTACATCTCATTGCAGTGTTTTTGTATTTCATTACAAAAAAGCTAGGATGTCAATGAGTGTCAAATGCTTGTTTCCCATTCAGAAATACAATTTCATTTCACTATCGACTTTTAATTGAGCTCATCATCTTTCTCTATACAAAGTGGTAGGAAAATGTCCTTCCTGAGATTAGAACTGAATCCACACAGGGCACTCTGTTTCCTAATGTAATATGGGATGAAAATTATTAAAAAAGCAAAATATATGGATATGGAGCTTTTTCCACGGTGCATTAAATATGCACATAAACCTGTTCCATTTTTTGTTTTCTTTGATATAATTGGTATGCACAGTTTTTCCCACTACTGCCTTCCACAAAATGTAAATCTTTTCCATTATAAAGCATGCGTTTTTGCCTTTTTGCTTAGAATATCTTGATTTGTGTCATAAGCTTATATATATTGCAAAAGTAAAAGGCAACTACTTTCACATATATGAAGGAAATAAACACTATGGATAAATGATTCACCCACTTTAATCAACTGGTTGTTGTAACTGTGATTCCTTTGTTCATAAATTATTCTGGACAGTGCATAAAATAAAAAAAATAGGGGTTTTTTGGTATCTCCTCACATCTGGAAATGTGACAAGTTATTTCTAAACAATAGTAGTGCAATGAATCACAAAGTATCATTTTAAATATACATATGGAAATGGATTGGCAAATAATAGGACTCCTCTCTGTATCTTATATGTGTGACTATGTAAGGAAATATTATTCAGACAAAATGTTTTAATAATTTTCATTTTTGAAGTGTTTTACAAATATATAATATTAGAATATTAAAATGATGTCTTCCTGGTTCCATGATGGAAATTGGAAAATACACATTTTTAGGCAATAATGCTTATTTTTATTAAATACTCTTTTAAAGGGGCACCTGGGTGGCTCAGTGGGTTAAAGCCTCTGCCTTCGGCTCAGGTCATGATCTCAGAGTCCTGGGATCAAACCCCGCATTGGGCTCTCTGCTCAGCGGGGAGCCTGCTTCCCCCCCCCCCCCCGCTTGCCTCTGCCTACTTGTGAACTCTCTCTGTCAAATAAATAAATAAAATCTTAAAAAATAATAATAATAAATAAATAAATGAATACTCTTTTATGAACTGTAATTTAATTTACATTAGTCATAATATTAAAAGCAAAATAAAAAGTAAGAGCAACAAAGTAGACAATTTTGCCGTCTGTAAGAGAAAAAAAAAATTTTTTTTCCTCTGAATGTCCTGCTTATTCGGAATGGAGTATTTCATATATTGTACCTTGCTTTGTGTTTGCTCAATCAACAAACTCTTAAATGATATATATTAAGCAGGTCCCATGCACCCAGCCCTGTGCAATGGAAAATACCAAAGGAGATACTGTTTTTGTCCTTAGAGCTAACCATTTAACTGGGGAAGCAAGAAACGAAAAGTAATGAGAAAACATGTGCTCAAGAATTTGACACTTAGTATAAATGTGCTAACAATTCAGAAAAGAGAAAAATTGGTGTGGCATGGAATTATAAGAGTTAACTAAGGGCAACAGTAGAGATTGTGTTAGATTTACTACCCTGATTTTGATTTCTCTTATCTTCTCAGCAGATCCACTATTTTGTCCATTCTTCTTTGATGAACTCCAATTTCTTATTTGAAATCAATCTTGATTAGGTCTCCCCACTTATCTTATCTGAGCTCATGTTTTATTAACCAATCTGTTTATTGGTCATTTGAATTTCTACTCTGTAAAAGACCTTTCCATGTCTTTCACACATGTTTTTTAAAAGGTATACTTGTCTTTTATTAATTTATTTACTTATTTCTATAGTTCTTTTTTTTTTTTTTTTAGTTTAGCAATAATACTTAGTTTTTAAAATGGAAACTTAGGTTAACAATTCATGTAGTTTTTAGCTGTTTTCCCAGAGTAAAAACTCTGTTTGTTTGTTTGTTTATTTTAGAGAGAGAGAGAACGCGCACAAACAGGGAGAACTGCAGAGAGAGAGGGAGAAGCAGGCTCCCCATGGAGCAAGGGACCCCATACAGGAATCCAATCCCAGGACCCTGAGATCAGGACTTGGGCGGAAGGCAGACACCCAACCGACTGAGCCATTCAGGGGCCCCCCTACTGTTGTTTTAGGTGTACTTTTACTTTTCTTGTTTCTCTTTGATAGTTTCATTCACTTGATCAGTGAGCATGTACTAGGTGCTAAACAAATATTTACTGAACAAACTCTAGAAATCAATTATCCTACTTACTGATTACATCAGTTAACTGAGGTCACATTTTTTTTACTTTAAATTTTTTTCTATTGTTTTATGGAAATATTGGTCCACAGAGCAAAAAGTGCTTTCAGTTATCTGTGATAATCATAACTGATGAAATACAGTCAGTTATTCTTTTTCAGTACCTCCTAAATTCATCATTATTAAATAAAAATGGACTCTTTCTGTAGAAAGAGAATAAAGAAAATAAGACAATAGTTTGCACACATGATGTGGGGGTTTTCAAATGTGTTTTTACTTTAGTTCATCCTCCATTGCAAGATGGAGGCAATCTCCCCTCTCTTTGAACTGACTGATCTTTGTTATTGTCTCAAGGAATAGAATATTGTGAAAGATGCTTTGTGACTTCCAAGGATGGATTGAAAAAGCTATGCAGTTTCAACCAATTTCTCTTGGGACATTCACTCTGGGAGCCTTCAGCATCCTCCTAAGAAGTATGGCTACAAAGAGAGAGAGAAAGTGTGAGACTATGGCTTGAGGAGTCTTAGCTCTTTCTAGCTGTTTGTATCTTTCCAGTCTAGATGTCAAACATGTGAATGAAGAAAACTTTGAAATGACCCAGCCCCGACCACCCACCTGACTGCAACCACATGAGAAAGACTCTCCACCCCTCAAAGAAGACCCCAAATTAGAAATGCCTATAGCTCAATCAACCCACAGATTTGTGAGCAAATAAATAACAAAGTTTCAAAATACTCCTATAAGGTGATTATTTACTTAGCAATAATCAGACAGGTGGCAAATAGTTTCATGAAATGAAACAATTCAAACTTTTCATTACATATTCTACTGAAATGTCTTGTATCTGAAATATCAAATACTATCTTATAACATATCTTCTTATTTCTATCAGAGGTACTTCAAAATTAGACTTACATGATTCTGGAGAGAAAAGAACAAATTAGACCAGATGTACTTAAATTAAGCTTTAAAAGGTTTACATTTTATATTAGATTACTGAAAATAATAACTATCTGTATTTTTTCACACTTTTAATACTTAGTCCTTTCAAATGAGAATTTCATTTAAATTAAATACATAGAAGTAGACATATTATTTCAAGAAACAAAAATGTCATGCTTTTGTTAGGAACTAAAACCACATTTGTTACTAAAGAATGTTCTTTGACATTTATGAAAGATAAATAATAAAAATGGTGAATATATAATTTTTAGTTATAAAAAGTCTTGTTTTATTTTCTTTTAATATATATTCAAATGTAGCAATATAAAATAAACATAGCAGAAAAATTCAAATATATTACTTACTCCAGACTTAAGTACAACATAAAAATATCAATTATAAAAAAGGAATTACTTTTACTCTTTCCCAGTTCCTCCATCATCCTGATTTGTGAAATTTATAATAGTTTTGGGTTTAGTTAATTTGTGGCTTTGCTCCTCATATTGAACAGTCTCTGACCACACAGGTCAAAGAGTTTTATGAGTGTTTTGCTAATAAATGTCTTCCTGCTTTTTACAGTTGCATTTAGTTTGGCATAAAAACATGACCTTATATGCAGCAGTATAAATGAAGAATGAATAGAACTTACTCATAAATTAATGATCATGGCTTTGCTTAGTTAATCTTACAATGAATGCATTGCCAACTATAATTAATGAGGGACAAATTCATGAAATGAATGCATTAGGGAACTCGAAAAAAGAGAATAATAATAATAAGCATGTATTTTTCTTTACTTTTTCCTCCCTATACATGTTTTTTCATAGCTTCTCTGCAAAGAAAATATTTAAAGATTTAATTGGGGTTTATGGACTTAAAGAAAGTGAAACTTGAAGGGAATAGTCCTGAAAATTAAAAATATTTTTGGTAGGAAAAATAAAATGATTCACTGATAAAATAGAGAAATAAAAAAATCCAGATAAGAATTTTTTTAAATCACAAGAACAAAATAGAATAAGTAAGAGGAGATGAATTTGGTGAGGAAACCAGTATTTTGTGGCTTCCTTTCATCCTTCAATTTTCACCTCTTCTGTTAATTCAAAACAAAATGGACAAAATCAAAGTCTAGATTTACCATTCTAGCGACATTATTCTCTCATCTGACACAGTTCTCTCATCTTCACTGTTCCTTAAATGATCTGCACATTTTTGCTGCTGAGAAAAATCACTGCTATGCTTTCTCTCTGGGCTAAACACCTCCTTGCTTCTTTAAATCCTGCATTTCAAATTGCAACTCATGCCCCAACTACTCTAATACATTTTTAAGTGTTATAAGATTTTATTTATTTATTTGAGAGAGAGAGACAGAGAGAGCTTGTGGAGGGTGGAGCAGAGGGAGTGGGACAAGCAGACTCTGTGCTGAGTGTGGAGCCCCACTCAGGACTCCATCTCACAACCTTGAGATCATGATCATGACGTGAGCCGAAACCAAGAGTCAAATGCTTAATTGACTGAGCCACCCCGGTGCTCCTATCCTCTAATAAATTTTTATCCATCACTCTAGCCTTAAAATCCTATACCCCTTTTAGCTTATCACATAACTGGGTTTTGCATAGGTAATTTTGTAATTTATGAGAATGCTCTAAGTTTTAGTTTCCTCGCCTGTAAAATGGAAACAACAGACATTTCTCAAAGGATTCTTGTAAAAAATTTTTTAAAAAGCTTGTATAGATGTATAAATATAGTAGGTTCTATGTTGACATAATTTTTTTGTTGTAACATTAACCTTGTATCATTATTTATATTTTGGATTATATGTCCTACTTCAAAAAATGTAATGTAGACCGTTGAATATTTTTACTGTGTTTACAGTGTGTTTTTTATGGAATAGATTCAATGATTCATCACTATCACTTTGCATGTCCAATTTTGTATTATTTACCTTTAAGGAATCTATTTGGCTCTATTTGGAGCACTGTTCCTCTTACCTCTCTGCAATGTACCAAAGAAATAAGATACAAAGGCCATGAAGCTGAAACTCAAAGTTGCTCTCCAGCTATATCATAACCAACAGAACAATTTCCTCTGCATGCAATTTTGTCTCCATCTCTGCAATCAAATCTTATTGTTCAGTCATTTTCCTTGCTCAATTCTAGAACAAGTAGAAACTCAGATATTAATGTTGGTTCCACAGAATTCTAGTTGAATCATTATAGATAAATTTAGGCTATACATATATTTTTCTTTCTTGGAGGCCTGGTATTTGATGTATGGCTGGACAGCATAGTACAGCAGAAAGGATCTAAATTTGAGAATCATACAGAGGTATGTTATATTTCTTGATATATAATTATTTTGACATATAATCTCAGAACTGCTGAGGCTCTCTGTCCCTCACTTAACATGTAACTATAAAAAGATCCCAAATTTTTATCCTATCTGGTAAGAAATTATTAATATTTATTCTTGTGGCACATCCTCTCATCAATTCTCAAGAACTTAAAATGCAAATGCTAAGATATCTAGACCTTCTTTTGCTATAGTTCACTATTGTCTATGGGTGCCTTTGAAGTGTCCTTCCTTCTACAAAGTTTCACTTTCCAGGTCTTGCAAATAACACATTAAGGGGATTTAGATCTCCTGCTTAACCAAAGGAATAATTTGGGGGGTCTATCTCAGGCTTTGGCTTAATAGTTATGCAATTTAGCTTTTGCTATATAACAAATACTCCAGACTATAGTGGCTTAAACCAACATTTATTATCTATAGATCCTCTGGCTATGTGTCTTTCACAAGGCTGTAATCAGATGTCATCCTCTGCTGCAGCCATCTTAAGGCTTGAGTGGGGTGAATACTTTTTCAAGATCATTTACAAGTGTTGACAGGATTCATATCCTCATGGGTCAGTAGACTGAAGGTCTCAGTTCTTCACTAGATGGTGACTGGAGAACACCCTTAATACCTTTCTACCTGGTCGTTTCCATAGTGTAGCTCTCAACATTAGAGCTTACTTCATCAGAGCTTGCAAACAAGATGGCAGGAGAGAAATAATGAGCCATATAGAATTCAAGATCCTTTTAAAGCTAATATAAAAAGTGACATCCCATTTATTTTGCCATATTCTGTTTGGCAAAGGCAAGTCACTTGGTCCAGCCCACACAAGGGTATGAATCTGGGAAGGTGGGAGTCACTGGGAACCATTTCAGAAGCTGCCCACAACACTGATACTCTCATAACACAACTTTAGGAGGTTAGTTCAGTTAAGCAATAGTTGCTAAGGTGCATAATACACCAGGCAGTTGACTAGGATAAAATGACGAATAACATAATATCTCTGCCTTAGAAGGGTTCATAATCTATTTTGGAAACCAGTGGGTCTGGCTCTATCATGCACAAGATACTATATGGGAAAATAAAGGGATTCTTAATCCAGTCTGCGAGATCAGGAAAATCTTCCCAGTGGAGGAAATTGGATTAATTTTTGACACATAAAAGGAGAAGAAGCCGTATATCAAGAGAAGGAAAATAGCTATTCAAATGTACTAAGGCATGACACAGGCCAGTACATTACAGTGTGTGTTCATAATAGTGTCCATGCTGAGCCCTTTAGAAGAGGTTGTGACATAACACATTTTCCCCAGCATATGCACAAAGCATTCTACAGTAAAAAGATATAACTAGGTATTATTAGTTCTCTTCCATTCACTAGCCCTTAGCTCATGGTGAGCTTTCTTGCTCCTCAGGAGGTTTTCCTAGAGGGGTTACTCTGTTGAACTCATTGCTCAAAACCGACACTGTCCAAACTCAGGTTCTCAGGGAAATTGGCAATAATCACATATTACTCCCCATATAAATTCAATGTGTTTCTAGAGCTTGAGCACCATCAGCAGTCCTAATATCCCTGCTTATTCTTATAAGCAAACATTCAAATTAAGGTATATTAATGTTAGAAAATTTCCCTACACATAAGAATTTTTACATTTGCATCAATTATAGAAACTGTTAATGTTGCAAAAACAGATGTTAATGAATAAAAAATATTAGAAATAAAAAACTCCCAACAATGTATAAAATTGAATGGACATTTTTTCTCTATCTCTGAGGAATATTTTATAATATAAACTAACCCTCCCTGAAACATTATCTTTCCTTGGTTCCTCTGACACCATCCTTTGCTGATTTATGTTCATCTCTGGATGCTCATTTAATGTATGTATTTCCAGGTCACTTATAAATCAGTAGATGCTAGTGCCTTGGAAGGAAGCCAAATATCACACATTTATTTAATCTTAGAATTCAGGAATACATCTAGATTGTATTTCAATCATTCCAGGAGAGAGAAGAATCTCCCAGTTCCCTGGAGATTAGAGTTTTCCTCAAAAATATAACTATTTCTTTCTGCAGATCTGCTTGCTCTGGAACGTTTTGAGTTTTCATATCTGCTACCAACTTACATATGGCTCTAGAATTTCATGGTGTCAATTATTTCCCCATCTCCAAAAATGTAATAGCTACAGGGCTGCTGGGGCTATTAACAAGAGCAGTAACTCAAAGACCTGCAGGAAACAGTGATCTTTATCATCAAAATCCTGAGCTGTTAACCTCTGCTTGTTTTAAGGGAATATAAATTTCCTACGAACATACTGCAGGTTAATATATAACTAGAATAAGAAGGTAAAACACAGTATCAAGCAACACACTTTCTCATTAACCAGCTTGAAAATGGCTGCTGGTGAGTTTATCTACCTTAACACTAAAGAAGATCAAGTGCATGTCTCCTCCAATTATCAAAAATTGTGTCATTAAAATGTCTGAAAGTAACTTTTTTCTTAAAATATAGTAATAACAAAAATATATACAAATAAATGGGCAGATAATTCTATTTAACTTGGATTTGGGGGCAGGGAGCGTTTGGGAATACAGACTAAAGAGTCAGAATGCACTAGTGCATGTTTGGATCTGCAACTTAGCTGTATTATTTTGATTTCAATTTTTAAAATTTTTTTAAGTAATCTCTACACCCAATATGGGACTCAAACTTGCAACCCTGAGATCAAGAGTACATGCTTTACTGACTCAGCCATCCAGGCACCGCATAGCTACATTAGTTTGAAGAAATTACTTGACCACACTGGTTTCTCAGTATCCTCGTCTAAAAAGTGGGGAAAATAGGTAGCACCCATCACAGAAAATTTTGTGTGACTTAAAGGAGCTAATATTTGAAAATAAACAAAAGAGCAGCTGTAACACAGTGTTTTTTACCTAAAATATTAAAAGTAAAATATCTCTTAAGTAGGTCATGATCACTACTTTTCAAATTGCAAAGGTGATTGTTAAAAATGACTTAACAAAAGGAATTTTGATTAAGACTTTAGAGGTCCCTGGGGCATGGTGATTATGCTCTTGACTGCAATCATTTCTTTACTAGGGATTTATCTGTCAGCAGTGGTAGCTGAAGTGGGCAATTAGTCACATTAACTCCTCTACCGATATTTATCATTATTATTTTGCTAAAACAGAACTGAGGAATCCATTAGACTCAATATAAATACACATGGTCACCAATTCAATAGCTTATATGTAGATATATGTAGATACAATGTAATACTTTGTAGATTTTTCTAATTTGCACTTGCAAATTGATCACTTGCACCAGTGATCCCTGATATTAAGTATCTTTTCATATACCAGTTGGTAAGTTGTATATATTCTTTGGAGAAATGTCTTTACACATTTTTCATCCAATTATGCTATTTTTAAAATATTGAATTGTGGGAATTTCTTATATATTTGGGATATTAAACCCTTAATAAGATATTGAGTGTGCAAGTATTTTCTCCCATTTTGTAGGTTGCTTTTTCATTCCATTCATTGTTTCCTTTGTTGTACAGAAGCTTTTTCTTCAATGGAATACCACTTGTCTGTTTTTGATGATGTTGTTTGTGGTTTTGGTGTCATGTCCAGGAAATCATTGCCGAAACCAATGTGGTAAGCTTTTCTCCTGTGTTTTCTTTACAAGTTTTACAGTTTCAGATCTTAATTTAATCAAATTTGAGTTGATTTTTGTGTATGGCATAAGGTAAGGATACAATTTCATCCTTTTGAATGTGGATATTCAGTTTTGTCAGCACCATTTGTTGAAGAGGATTATGCACCAAGACCATGTAGGATTTATCCCTGGAATGCAAGAATGAGTCAATATACAAAAATCAATTAATGTAATACACCATATTAACAGAATAAAGGATAAAAATCCTATGACCATCTCAACAGATACAAAAAAGAATTTAACAAAATATAACACCCTTTCATTAATAAAAACTCTTAACAAACTAGGAATGGAAATAATTTACCTCGACATGACAAAGGTCATATATGAAAAGCCCACAGCTAACATCTTAATCAATAGGAAAAGCTAAAGACTTTTCTCTAAGATTAGGAACAAGAAAAGGTTGCCCACTCTCATCACTTCTATTAAACATGGTACTGGAAGGTCTAGCCAGAGCAATTAGGCAAGAAAAACAAATAATAAAAAGCATCCAAATTAGTAAGGAAGAAGTAAAATTATCTCTGTTTCCAGATGACCGGATCTTAGATATCAAAAACCCCAAAGACTCCCCCCAAAAGCTTCTAGTAAAAAATTCAGTAAAGTAAAATCAACATGCAAAAATTAATTATATTTCTATACACCAACAATGAGCTGTTAAAAAGGAAAGTAAAGGAAAAGATATTAATATTAAAAAGAATTTACAATAATATTTACAATATATTAATATTATTTACAATAATATTTACAATAATATTAACAATAATATTAAATAATATTAAAAAGAATATTAAAAAGAATCAAATATTACATAATATTAAATAATATTAATATTAAATAGAATATTTACAATAATATTAAAATAATTTACATTTACAATAATATTAAAAAGAATCAAATACTGAGGAATAAACTTAACCGAGGAGGTGAAACAACTATACACTAAAAAAATACAAAACATTGATTCTGCAAAATAGAAAAAAGATCCTAAAATACACATGGAGACACTAAAGACCCTGAATAGCCTAAGCAATCTGGAGAAAGAACAAAACACTATCATCACATTTCCTGATTTTAAAATGTGCCCCAAAGTTATAGTAATTCTAGCAGCATGGTACTGACATGAAAACAGACTCCTAGACCAATGGAACAGAATAGAGAACTCAGAAATAAACCTATGGATATACTGTCAACTGATCTCTAACATGGGTACCAAGAATATACAACGGGGTAATGAGAGTCTCTTCAACAGATGGCATTGAAAAACTGGATATCCACAGTAAAGTTATTTAAATATGATCAGTTCCATGTTGCACCATTCATTGGGTAAAAAAGTAAGTTTCTGGGGTGCCTGGTTGACTCAGCCAGTTAAGCACCCACCTCTTGATTTCGGCTCAAGTCATGATCTCAGGGTCATGAAATTGCATCCCAGGTCAAGTTCCGTTCTCAGCCGGGAGTCTGCTTGAGATTCTTTCTCCCTCTGTCCCTCCCTCTGCTCATGCTCTCTCTCTCTCTTAAATAAATAAATAAATAAACCTTTTTTAAAAAGTAAAGTTACTTTAATTTGCATAGATGTCAATGACATTTGCCTCCTAAATCATCTTTATACGTCTTAATTCACATCCCAGAGTGATATGTCTATGTTTGTTTTGCACATTTATTTGGTAACTTTTTAACCTGAAAGTTTAATAATTTGGAGTATTAATCCATTGCCAAATATGCCAGCAAAACATAGATGTCAAAGAGACTATCTTAAAGAACCATGGCCCTTTGTGAACTACTCTCAGGAGGAAATGCACCCAAAAATGAGTTGTCTTCCAGTTCATGCAATAGCAACTCCCATTTTGATGCTTAGGACTATAATGCATCATCTGCTCACAGTTATTCCGTCTTCCTGAGTACTTCTTATTTACGACTGCTGATTCTTGCCTTTCTTCTAGGACCCACTTTTGCTCTCCTCTCTCAATGACTCTGGCCACAAATTGCATTCATATTTTAAAAACATTCACTCTATTTCAACAGTCTTTGAAAGTTCTACCTGACAAACAAGAAAATGAATTTCATAACAGCATTATCTTTTCTTTCATATCCTCCACAATACTCATTAATTCTTCAACTTTGATGTATGTTTAACCTAATGATAAATTTAATAACATGTAAGAATTATAATCTCCAAATTGAATCCATGCCCACAGTCTACCACCAAGGGTATTCAAATTTGCCATATCTGGTTATAGAAATATATTTTAAGCTGGAGAAATCAAGAAATCCTTGAAGGGCTGGCAGTGATCAAAGTAGAAACAGGTGTATCTCAACCAGGAGCCAGTGAGAAAATAAAAGCACCATTAACAGATTAAAGTTTAAAACACCAATATAAGCTTGAGCTTCAAAGACAAGGCCAGGAAGATGAAGGTTAATAATGTAACCAAGTTTTAAGGGGTCAGTGGATCATTAAAACTAAGGATGCAGACACAAAACAACTCAGAATGAGTCTTGTATGGAAGGACTACAGTACAATGGTGGTAAGGTCCTAAAACTTACAAGTTCAAGGTAGTCCATATTGAGGACTGACACCTTCCTATATTCAAGCATTTCTCAATGCAAATGAGTTCTTTATTTTCCAATGGGAAACTAAACAATTACAACTGGGAGACGGAACACATGTAACTGAATGCCTCCTATGTGCCAAACACTTTCTACATGTCATTTCCATTAATTCTCTCATTAGTTTATGACATATGTTTATTTCCATTAACAAAAAAGAAACTTGAGATTCAGAGAGGTGGAGTGATTTGTCAACACTAATAAATAACATATCTGCAATGGGAAATTTTGTCCAATTCCAAAGTACATTTTATTCCTACTACTCTGTGTTGTCCCTCTATGAAGAACTTCATCTTAAGAGATAAGGCACCTTTATCTTCTGTTTATGGTTAAGAGTAAGGGACAGGCGGGGCTAGGTAGGGAGAGAAAGATAGAAGGCTATGTGATCAGGTTCACAGAAATCCCAAAAATGCTCAAGTGTAGGGAACCGAGATAAGGAAACAAAGTGGACCACCCTGCCCTTAGGCCTGTGGGTGTCTTTTTTAATGATAATCGCCTGTGAGCAACAAGGAATAACAAGACCCTAAAAAGGAAGTAAGCCATTGAAGGTGTTATCACTAGTCCTTGCTCAATGGTGATATAGAGAGGTTAAAAGGATTTAAATTTCAAGGTTAGCTTTCTATAAAAGACCAACCCTAAAGGCATTCAGTGGCAACCCTGTCTGGATACTTCTCACCTTGAGAGGTTTTTTTTTTTTTTCCTGTATCCTTGCTTAATAAACTTCTATTGCTTTACTCACTCTCCTTTGTCTGCAAGATTCCTTCTTCGACTCGGTGAGACAAGAAGCTCACTCTCCTGCTTCAGTTGGGCAGACATACACTCACACAAAACATGGTTGCTTCATGTCTCTTGGTTACATATTTGTTTGTTTGATTTATTTTTATTAACATATAATGTATTATTTGTTTCAAGGGTACAGGTCCGTGATTCATCAGTCTTACACAATTCACAGCACTCACCATAGCACACACCCTCCTGTTTGACGGTTTTAATTTGAGGCTAAAACTCCAACTCTGAATCTTTGGTTTGGAATGCCTCATCTTGACATCATTCTGCACGTTCTCCACATTGCGTGGTGCTACGTGGTGTCTGATTCTACTTGACTCATCTCCTGAGGAAAATCCTGACTTTTCTGTTTAACATTTACAGGAATTAATTTCAATACAGGTGAGACAAACGAGTGCATGTGTGAATGTGTATGTGTGTGTGAATGGAAACAATTAATGTTAAAACAAAACGATGTGGAAATTAACATGACCTGAATATATTGGGCATCAGTTTAGCTAAATACTTTTGCAAGAAGAGGGAGCAAGTTGAGCAGCCACCCTCTTCTTCCGTCTCCTTCTCTTATGCCAGGGTGTTTTATTGTCTCCCAGGTGATTTTTTTGCAGCTATAAAGTTTCAGGCAGTCAGCCATTATGTAAGTACTTCCCAGCCTCTGAACTGCCTTGTAGATACATGATGGATCTGTCACAAAATGAACACAGATAGAATGAAAGTAATAAACAGAGATTGAAAATGGTTAAATATACTACTACTATCGTGCTGCAATAATGTCAACCCATTCCTTCTCCAGCAACCAGAGATTACGATTATTTGAAAAATCAATAAAAAATAAATGTCATTCTTCAGAACCTTTGAGAAGTGGCTAAATCTTCACAAAGCAAATGTTTCTACAGAAACCCTTGGGGCACGATGAGCTTTTTGGAAGAAAATAATTTGATCCAGTTTCTTTTTATAGATTCTCACCAAAGGGACAGGAAACCTACCAGCATACTCACCTAGGGTAAGAGAAGACTAAAGTTGCTAAGAGGTCCTGTTTCAACTGCATATATATCTTTCTTGCATTCTTATAATGAGACTGTTTTTACAGGGTGAACATTTTTCAAATGTAAACAAAGAAAAAATAAGCTGAAAGCTGCTAATGTTAAGTTTAGAGCTTGCAGAAAATATCAGCTAGTGAAGAACAGCTGCCCGAATAAGACTCTTGTACTCAGAGATGATTTTTCTCACAGAATTTGAAAGAAATTGTAATGATGAATCATAAGCCTTGCTATAAATAAATTATGACTGCAAATTGCCAGATACAGAAATATTCTCATTAAAGTCCATTGTCTTTGAAGACAAAATTACCTCATTTATTATTTCAGTAGACTCAAGCCAATTTAGAACAATTAAAGCCTGCATTATCAAGCATGGTTGATATGCACTGAAAATACATTAAAAGAGAAACAGGTGCTGTTCCAATTTAATAGGATCAATCTCTGACTATCTAGTATATGACGAATGTTACTTTGTTGTGGAAACAATTTAGAGTGTTCACTGAATGGATGCCAATTTCTAATCAGCCAAGGACAATGCGGCATCATCCTATGCCAACTGATTCATTCATTTATTTATTCATTTATTCAATCAATCCTTCCACATTTCTACTGCACTTACTACATTCAAGGCAATTAACCAAGCATGATGGTAAATCCAAAGATGGCTCATGCATATTCTTTAGGAGAGTAAAAGTGACATGTACTCAAAGAAAGGTAATTTAAGATTGAAATTGAGTTGCAGATATAGTGCCAAGAAGTTGAAAGGAATGAAAGCTGAGTTTTTGATTGGAGAGGCCAAGGAAGCCTATGAGAAATTGACATTATGTGACCTAGGGACTGAAGACTATAAGATCATTGCATTTTTTGATATTCAAGAAGAATATTCCAGGAAGGATGAACAGTGGGAAACAGGGCAAAGAGGGACGAATAGTGAAGAGTTTGTCTAGAATGAATGATGGAGTATTAAAGAAAGTTGCACTAGATAAGACTGAAAAAATCAAAGCCAGAGCATAAGCTTAAATTCAAGCAAATGGTTCTAGATTTATTTAGTAAATATTAGGGCACAACTGAGAGCATGTAAGTGGATTAATGGTGCAATCAGAATGAACAGAAGTATACAGGAAGGGTTCTGCATGCTGTAATTACTAGAGTAACATTTACAAGGATAAAAACACTATATGACTTCTAAATTAGTTTGTGGAGAAGCGGGGTGTATACTGTATACAATCAATCTGAAGGCAAAGAAAAAAGAATAAAACATTGAAAATTAAGTAATTTCAGTGGAGTGTTAATTAAAATAATATATAATAAAATAATGGGATGAATTTAAAATAGGTAAAAGAAAAAAATTAAAAGTTAAATTTAGAAAAATAGCACTATAAACCTGTCTCACTTGAAGGGAGACAGTTATAGAGAAAACACTTATTAATAAAGGAGAAATGAGCAACGGTAAGGATCAAAAAATTCGTATTTTGAAATGTCTGCTTAAAATGAGGTAATTCTGGCATGAGTGAACAGTAAAAATGTGAGAGAACATTCAAATAACCAAAGTCAGAAGAGACAAAGGCAACATTGCTAGAGGTCTTGCATGTATTCAACCAACGAACCAACCAAAAGGGATTATGAACCATTTTATGACCCAAATTAGAAAATGGAAATTAAATGGGTGAACTAAAAATATAATCACCCAAACCTGACATGGGTAGAAATTTAAACAAATGAATAATTCTAGAACTATCAAATATATTTAGTGTGTGTGATCAAACAAATAAGCAAAACTCTTCACAAAGACTAGCTGGTTTCATCAGTTAAGTTGCACCAAACACTCAAGGTGGAAAGACTGCTCATCATATGTAAAAATCTATCAGAGAATAGAAAAAGTATGAACATTTTATGATTCAGTATATGAACCGAGTGTAATCTTGAGTCAAAATTTGATAAGAACAATATAAGAAAATTCTAAACCAGCATTTTCCCATGAAATCTAGAGAAAGTATAAGCAAAGCAAAAGCAGCAGCATCGGCAGATGTTATTACATCGTGTTTATTACAGGAATTCAAAGTTAGTTTTGCTTTAAATTCAATCAATGAAATTATATTATGTAGAAAAGGCATATGATGAAATTTATAATCCATTTATGATAAAATTTCTTGGTAAACCAGAAATGCCATGTAATTTCTTCAACATGATGACAGTTATGTACAAGAAACGTAGAGCAAAAATAGAAATTAAATGTTGAATTTTTTTTTTTCTTAGCGATTAGGCATAAGTCATGGATTCCCACTTTCACCATTTCTATTTAATATGTTACTAGAGAGTCTAGGTCGCCTAATCTGCCAAGAAAAAAAAGTGGGTGTGCAGGTGTGTGTGTGCATGCATATGCTTGTATGAACACACATTATCAAGTTTAGCAAGTACACAGGATTTAAAATCAATATCTAAAAATTAACTGTATTCTATACATAAGCTCAATGGAGAAATAAATAAGGGTTACCATTTAAAACAGCATAAATATTTCATGTACCTAGGAGTAAATCTATCAAAAGATTACTAAAAAAAATAAAAATAGAAAAAGATTATAAAATATTTACTTATTGACACTAAAGAAAACCTCAATAAACGGAGTTATATTGTATCAATTAATTGAAGTACTCAATATTTAGTGACATTGATTTTTCTCAAATGGGTTTATAATAACAGAATTTGTGATGAAACTTGACAAGCTGTGTGTGAAGAAATTTATAAATGTATAGGAAATGCAAAAGACAAAAAGAGCTTAAATAGTGGTCTTAGTCAAGTTAGGAGTGTGAAGAAAAAAACAAATAGTCAAGAAAGGAGTGTGAAGAAAAAAACATAAATACTACTTCTTTATTGTGAGTTTGAGTATCAGAGAAGAAAATAAGGAAAAAACAATTTGAAACAGGGAAGACTATGGAAGCAAATATAATACATTTTGAAACTGGCCACTGCTTCGTAAGGAAACACAGATACTCACCTGGCCACACAGGCAATCCCTGCACAGTCTGTACAGAAACACCATGTCTCAGAAGTCCATGCAGGAAAGGAATAGAGAAGGAATTTATCTATCAGCCCTCTCCCATCTTCTATGTCAAATTTGGCATCATAAGGAGATAGCCTTGTCCCTTTGGCAGTGGATGGAAAAACCGTGTCCCATGTCCTGCCACATGCTACTGCATTAGAAACTAGAAAAATGGGCGAAGCCAGGGAATCCAAGTGTTAACATCAGTGGTGATGATCACACACAGTCATTTGTGTTGGAGTCAGGTTGGAGCGAGCATCTCAAGGGCCAGGAGACAGGTGTGACTGATAGAATCCAAAGTAGCATATAAGAGAAATATAGTACAGTAAAGTGGGAGAACTTTTACCAGCTATCAAGAGTTAATATTAAGCTCTACTGATTAGGATCCTTTGGTAGTGGGGCTAACAAATAATCTAAAGGATTGTAAAGAAGGTCCTGAAATAGACCAGGCACACATGGACATGAGTTATGACAAACATAACTTTGGTGGTGCTTGTAACTCTCATAATGAGTAATAGTTACAATAGTATTGACTTTATTTGTTTAACTGTGTCAGATTGACTATGTTAAATTGTGTGTTTGAAATATTACATTCAATGAAAACATAGAACAAATGCAAATGCTGCTGTCAAGGGTATGCATTGTCATTTACATCTGAACCACTTTTAAATCTCAAAAATCAGCTTGTCAATATTTACAAAATATACTGCAGGGATTTTGATTAGGTTTGCATTGAATTTATAGGTCAGTCTGAGAAGAAGTGACATTTTAACAATACTAAGTCTCCCAATCCATGAACACAGTACATCTCTTTACTTATTTAGGTCATCTTTGATTTATTTAATCAGTGTTTTACATTTTCACTACACAGATTATATTTTTTAGATCTGTACCTAGATATCTTAGTCCATTCAGGCTGCTATTAAAAGAGGACTTTGCTTCCATTTTGACCTCAAACCTTCTAGCTGAGTTTTTTCCAGCTTATCTCTAGCTCAGAGCAAAGCATCCACTACTGCCCTGAGCCAGCAAGATCCTGCCCATGATTGATTCCAAGACAATGATGGATTTGACCTTCACTGCCTATCCTGCATGAACCTGCCCACCTTTGCTCCACGTTTTCCTTACATAAACCTGTATTTTTGACATTTTAGAGACAGTCCTTGAGATGCTAGTCTACCATCTTCCCAGTGCTGGCCTCACTGAAATAAATCCCTTTCTTGTTTCACCACCATTCATTTCCCTGCCTTTGGATTTTGTCAGTGGTGAGTGGCCAAACCTGGTCTGCTTGGAAACCCCAGAGCCAGGTGCTCTTGCACCCCCATGCCCTAGCGACACTATAACAAAATGTTACAAATTGGGTAGCTTATAAACAACAAAAATTTACTTCTCATAGGTCTAGAGGCTGGAAAGTCCAAGATCAAATGGTCAGCTTGGTCACAATCTGGTGAGGGCAGTCTTCCTGGTTCTTAGCCAGCACCTTTTAGCTGTGGTCTCACATGGTAGAAGGCACAAATAAGCTCCCAGGGAAGAGGGAGGGCTTTTTTTTTTATAAGAACACTAATGCCATTCCTGAGGGCTCTACCTTCATGACCTCCTAAGGGTCTGACCTCCTAATGCCATCACTTGGGGGTTAAGATTTCAACACATGAAAGGGGTAGGATGGAGGAGGGGTTTGTTACAAACATTCTGAGCATAGTATTAGGTATTTCTTTTTTTGGTGTCATAGATGGCGTTATTATTTTTATTAAAATTTTGAATTCCAATTATTTGTTGCCAATATATAGATAAGCCATTGATTTTTGTATATTAACCTTGTATCCTGTGACCTTGCTAAACTCACTAATTCCAGGTGCTTTTCTTGTAGATTCTTTAGGCTTTTCTAAGTAGATAATCATGCCATATATGAACAGAGACAGATTTATCTCTTATGTTATAATTTATTCCAATGAATCCCTGAAAAAAACGTAATTTTTATTGAAAGTTTGAATGGGTTATTTTCAGTATTAGATTAAAAGAAACTAAAAGTATCTTTTAGAGATTCCCTAAAAAGTATTTAATTTGCCACAAATATGGAATGTTAAGTTTAAAGAACTGTGCCTTTATGACTCAAGTAGAGGGTCATCCCTGATCAAGGGAAACTCTAGGTAACCACTCTCTCAGAAATTATTTCCTACACTGACCAGCAGCCCACCTTTGCTTGTGGACCTTGTTATCTTAATACTTTCCATCGCTTTTGATTTTTAATTTGCCTACAGAACTTTATTCTCATACTTCCAACTATATCCCTGTTATTTCTCTTTTGACTAGATAATGAGACCAAAGCAGGTTAGGAGACCAGCCATCTGGTTTTTTCCAGACATTCCCTAATTTAGCCCTTATAGTCCCACATCTTGGAAAACTCTCAGTCCTACATTAACTGGGACTCTGGTCATCCTTAAGTAGGAAGATATGTATTTTAAGAAAATATGGCTCCTGCTACAAAAAAATTACATTAAATATTTCTATAAATGCTAAAGCTAATATTTTAAGGTATAATGAATATGAAATACCATTCATCAATCCTACCTGTTCTCTTTTCAAATCAGGTTATTTACTTTTTAGAGATCTCCTTTTTAAATTTGGTATATTACAACATCTAATTATATACTCAAGTATTCAGTGAATCATTTGCCTGGTAACCTAGGAAATTTAAGTTTGTTTTCACAAAATCTGTGCATGTACACTGCCCTAAAAATATCTATATGGGTTATCAAAGGAATGACTGGCATTGAGACAAATGTATCTGCCATTTATCACATCTCATTGAGAAACGAGCTTCATTAAACCCTACTGACTTTGCTTTCTGAAATTTTCCATCTTGTTCACCTCCTCCCACCTCTTGTGAGAAACAACTAAACAGTATGTTGATTCTTAAGGCTGCTGGAAAACTCAGTACGAAATGGAAATCCATGTCTTCTGGAACTTCGATTTTGATTTAGGCAATTGAGAGATTTTTTTCCCTATAGATTACTTCTCATCACAGGATGTAGAAGATCCCTTTGTTTACCTGACATTATTAAGTACAATGAGAAAAAATAATAGGGAAAAGATTCTGTAAATGATTCTGTAGGATACGTGATAGTGTGGAAAGAGGTCATGACATTACTAAGTGGAAAAATTAAGCAGATTATTAAGCAGCATGTAAATTGTGATCCTGTTTTTAATACATATGTAAGTTTGTTACTGAGTCTGTAAGAAATTTTACCTAGTGTTAGCATGTCATTGCTGGGTGTGATATAACTGCACAATTTTAATAAATTCATTTTGTTTCACTATTTTTAAATGTCTATAATTCATATATAGTTTTATACAAAAATAATGAAAATTATTTAACCAATCAAATTATAAAAACTACTAGTTTCAGAATATTTGCATGGCTCATGTCACAGCCATATGGGGTCATCCAAATACACTGGACATTCAATCGGGTGACTTTGATTCAAATTCTTGCTGTAGTTCTTACCACGTAAAAACGTTTTCAGTCATCATGAGCCTTAGATTTCTCATTTGAAGAATGGAAATAAAAATGTCTCATATGGTTTCTGGAAATCTGAAGTGAGATTATATATGCAAAGATTCTTTGAAAGCTCAACTGCTATATAAATACCTAACATTGTTTTGAAATAAATATTGTTTTGTGATTTTTAAACTGTATTAAATTTTCTTATATTAAGATTTTAAGCTTACTTCTGGCTGGCTTGTATATTAGAAAGAAAAAATTTAAAGGCTATGTTGAAATACAGAAAACTTTGTATAAAATGTCTTTAGTTAGGGGCACTTGTGTGGCTCAGTTGATTAAGCATCTGACCCTTGATCTCAGCTCAAGTCTTCATCTCAGGGTCGTGAGTTTAAGCCCCATGAAGGAAGAAAACATTTTTTCTTAGTTAAACCCTTAGTGGAACATAATATGTTTCCTATAAGGTATAAATGTATTCCTTTATTTTAAAAAAATCCCAAGTATATTTTCAAAAAAACATTTTCCTTACATTTCTATATATTTTTTTGTATTTTAATATGTGAATGAATAATGATCTCACAGAGCTATATGGTTTTAAAACAAAAATGAATTAGATCAATTTAGACATTTTTATACAATATCAGGTAAACAAGGGAAAAATGTGCAGAAATTTAAGTATATTTCTAAGTTTCTTTGAAATTGTTGTCTTAAAAAGATAACTATCACATTCTGCTACAACCAAGTTGTTTGGTGCTCCTGATAGAGGCCAGAAGAGCTGTGCTATTTGTCTGATGTTTATGAGTTCAATTCCAAGTGAACATGGCTGTATAATGGAACAAAGCTTTGGTTTTATAAATACTTAGGAAAAATATTTTCAGAATCTGGTCCTCAGGACATTGGTCAAAAAATCTTAAATTCAGCTTGATTTTACTGTTTATACTCATAATGTCTTTCTTAATCTTGTGTCTACTTCGGCTTTTAATAGTCTAATCTCTAACAAAAATGTCATGCTTTCCGATTGTATACTTTTTATTTCCCTAATTATTAATTGGTCTCAAAAACATATATTTTCATCCACAGGAACTATAGTACTAAGTGTGAGAATAAAGAGGAACAGAATATGAGGTTACAGCCATTAACAAATCACAGATCTATAAAACAGATTTCATCATCTAGTTAACAAGAAAACATCCTGAAGATTTTCTTTTTCCTGGTAGTCTATCGATATTGATTCAGTGCTTCATAAAATTTCAGAGCTTATTCTCTGTCCCATTATTCACCTTTCCAGAGAATATAAATAGCCCTTGGCTGTGTTAGGTTTAATTTAGATTCTACACTTACTGGTCTGGGACTCAATCTAAATCCCTTATGCAGAGGGGAGCTGTGCCAAATGGAGGCATTTGAAGGTGCTAAAATCCCTAAGATGCCTTTTAGATGGTCTGTAAGCCAGATTCCCTAGAGGCACTTGCCAGCACTGCTTTGTTAGATTCCCATCAGTTGACAAAGATTGAAAGCCGGGTTGCCATCTTTCTTGATGTCTATACAAAATTGAATCAATTCAATCACCTAAGTAAATATTCCTTCCATCTTTTGAAGAGTTCTTTCTGAGTAGGAACATATTCCTAATATGATATAAATGTGATAAATGTTAGATTTCTCTAGGGGAAAATGGTGGAGTGTCCCCCTCCCACCTCTATCTCTAAATATTTAGCAGAATCTTAATGATGCAAAGTAGCTTTTTACACTGCCCTGAAATCCTTCACCTGGACTAATTTTTACTCTCTGGTAATGTGTCGTTGGATTCTCTGTCATGCTTAAAATAGAGGTGCAATGAAAAGGAACAAACATAGTTACAGTTAATGATCTATTACTTGGGTATTTGAGCATAAAGACACTTCGAGTGACTTAAGGAAATAAAAGTGCAAATGAAAACTTTTAATTACAACCTAATTTTACTTGTCTAGAAACATTTTATTGTTTATAGAAAGTTTCTTGAATGCTATGTTATTGTTTGCTTGAAAAGTAAGGTCCTTTTAAAAATCCTTTTCAAATGTATCTCATTTCATTTTCTTAAAGAGCTATACATTTATCCCTCTTCATCTTGGAATGCATGACTCCCAGTAGCACTAACAGATCCTATGTGTAAGAATCATTAGAAGTCCACAAAATGGAAGAGATGAATGTTCACAGCTATATTCCCCATGCCTAGAACAGTGCCTGGCACTAGCTCAATAAATGAATTCATCACAGTGCATTCGAGCTGAAAAATCTAGTAGTGCCTCTTGTACTCAGGGATACTACACATTATTCAATCCAATATATGTATTTTCCCTATGGGTGAGCTCAGCTTTAAGATATTCTATTTGCTTAGCTTTTCATCAACAGATGCTCACATTTTTTATTATCATTTTTTACTCAAGTTTTCTCTTAGGTTGTAACTGCTCAGCTTTATTCACTGGCCATTTCACTGGTAATATTTGTTTTATGAATTAATTGTATTATTCATAAATTTTTGCATGGTTTTAATAAATTCTTCTGAAGCGGTAGAGTTCAACTCTAAGGATTGACCTATTTTAAAAATCCTCTTTGAATACTTTCTTCGAAATCTTTTTTCTAAGCAATTTTGGTAAAATTTTACCACTCAATGGAATGCAAGTAGGTGAGTCAGAGACATTTTCTCGCTGTTAAGTATTCAAGAAGAGGGCTTGTCCATAATATTAGTATTCCATTTGCAAAAAGCCCAGATAGAAAATGAACATTTTAAAAATAGAAACTAGATTTATATATAAAGTAAGAACAGGTAAGATATGTATTCTGTTCCTTAGCCCTTAGAAATCTTTTCATTTATTTAATGATCTCTTAAATGACAGAAATTGTGTAAATTTGGCTGACACGATGTCCTACATACTCTATGAAACAGGAAATATGTACCTCTCAGAAGGAGCTGTTTGAAACATGGTTAGCCGACGGAAGAGTTGCTTTGCAATTTTCAGAACCTCCCATCAGATGTGTGCCACATAAAGGCAGCCTGGTTTCGAGCCCTAGCTTTAGGAAGAAATTGTCTTCACTGACTCTCTGAATGACAACATCTTCAGATGCAGTCTTAAACATTTAGTTAACAGTTTATATGAGCTTCATCTTTTACTCCTGATATGGAAAAGTTGTTTCATTAAATAAAAACTGTTTTACATATTACAAGGAATACAGAAATGGCACGGTATCTTCCCTTAGGTGATATCCTGTAAAGAGAGAGGCCATGAAAGAGAAAATATTTATGTACTGTGGAATATAGAGAATGCCAGCAAAATCCCATGGAGTCCAGAGGACAGGATGCATCTAATGGTAAGCATCATGAACCTAGTGATGAAGAATGGCCTGGGACATGACTATCGGACATGGTGGTAAGCGTGTCAGAAGAAGTGCATATTTAGAAGGAACCGATGCAAATAAAATCACAGAGGTGTGAAAGAATCACGAACCACATTCAGAAAAATAACAAGCCGCCCAACTTAAAGGAAAACATAGCACACAAGAAGTTGAAAAATGAAGTAACTAACAACATCCAAAAATATGTGCCATAAATCAGGAGGTAAAAATAACCGTTTGGGCATAGCATGCAAATATCTCTGTGTGAAAATATATCCGCATGTTAGTGCAGGAAATGTTGTGGAGAAGGAAAAAAAAAAAAAAGGCTGCATCTGAAATAGGTCAGCTGATTACACAGTATTTGGAAAAACTGTGGTTCATGAGCCTATTTTGGAAAGTTCTCATTCTGTCCGAAGCAAGGGAAAAGATAAGATGCAACAAAGGAGACTGAAAGGTCTGAAAGTAGCCTGGTGCTTTGCCAGAGAGAGCAAAGCAATGGACGCAAATGTAGAAAAAAGAGAAGCAAAGGAAAAACTGGCTTTTCTCAAGTAATGCATCAATTGTGCACATATTCAACCATCTAGTACAATCAGATTACTTAAATGAACAAAGAAACAGTCTAGGTATAAAGAGACAAGGGAAAATTTTTTACCATCCAGGAAGAGGGTGTGATATTCTTGCTCTTTTTTTTTTTTTCGGTAGTGTATAATGTTGCTATTGGAAAATGCCAAGTGTAGCTCTCAACTGATTAAATGGAGGGAGGTACAACTTCCCTGAAGCTTCTGTTGGTTAGAACAATAGGTACTGTTTGGATCAGGATGATGCTAAGTTGAAGCTGGGGCCCAAATTCACAGAGCAGTACTGCATTCATAATGAGGATGCCTGACTCAGCTCTCCAAACTGATTACTTTCTACAGTCACTTAAGGGAATGCTTCAGAGTTAGAGAAGTCCATCCCCACACCATCACCACTTAAATTAATGTAAAAGTATTCTCAGCTTAAAAGAAGGTGCCAAAAGAAAGAAAAAGTCTTAGAACCCCGTAATTCAGGAAAAATTCTGGGAGGACATCTACTATCAAATGTTCAATCAAGAGAAAATGAAAATTGGGTATTACACATATGTAAATATGTGTTTGATTTTGTACAAATTTCCCGGTAAGGGCTTACCAAAAAAACACAATGAAAAGTAGAAAAGAAACAAACACCTAACTTGCATGAACTTGTTTAGCCGAAGCAGTATTTAATCTGCAAGTTATGCTAACAGGGGAACATATCTATAAACTACTAAAAATATTAACGTGGTAAACGTTCGCTAATTAAAGAAAAAAAAAATTAAACACTGCCATGAATAGAAATAACTCCAAATCGTATAATTTTAGAAGAAACAAATTTTCCTTACTACTCTTCTTTTTTAGAGATGACGCTATAAATGGCCACATCAGTTAAATTAACCATGTCATGTGATAGCCACACGTTGCTAATATATGTTTTTATTCAATATTTATTTTGTTTAAGAAAGTTATTAAAATGAGCATCAACGTGTACATTTCATGTATTATACAGAGGTGTGTTTCTTTGGGGAATTACTATAAGTACAGTAGCATGATTACTACATTATTTGAGGTTGAATATTATTGATTTCATGAGTTAAACATTGAAAATGTCCAGATGATAGTCACACTTTTAATATTTAAAGTTATATATTTTCTTTTCTTGAAACAATGTTTTAATTAATGAAATTGAATTTGGGGAGATATACCAGTCCCAGGAGAGATGGGAAACTACACACGCTGCCACATTTCAATAAAGGATATCCATCCAAGTAACAACTATCTGCAAAGAAGTTGTGAGTCATCAGTAAGCCTGTCAAATATCAACCAAGTCATTGTTTTCTTAACTTGAAGTTTAAAAGATATGGGAATAAAACCTGTGTTTTTATGCAGGTTGTACACATTTCTTATCAATAGAGAGACTGTCTTTGGGTTGAAATGAATAATCTGATGCCTGACCAACTGGGTTTAAATCCTGGCTCTGCCAGTTACTGGCTGGGTAGCCTTAGGCAGTGCCCTGCCAAGCCATATTGGATTCTGAGTCAAAAGGAAAAACGTGTGTTTCTATGTACTCTTTTCTATATATTCTCCTCTATTTTGGATCAAATAGAGAAAGTTAATACAAACTTTCATATATATATATACTCACATATATGTGTTACATATATATTCTATATATATGAGCTCTTGTGCGTGTATCTGTATGTGTATGTATAGATAGCAGATAGATGATAGCTAGATGGAGAGATAGATAGCCCTGAATTGCCAAATCTGTTTGCACACCACCGTGAACCCTCACGAATGGACCAGCAAAAGGTCCTGATAACCATGCATACCGGGAACAGCGAAATGATTGGAAACAATTTCTCCAGTTGCATAATAACACTGGATCATAAGACAAATAGTAATCTCTTTATTTAAAATGTTGTTATTTTGCTTACCATGGATTTATTTGATTTTGATTTTTAATTCATTTCATTCATTATTACTAACCTTGATTACTGAGTTTTTGGCATCCTTAAAGTTAGCACTAGAGTCAAGCATTCACTTGACTTATTCTCTTCTTCTCCACTTAGACAAGTTACTTACCCACTCAGTGCCTTATCCTCTCTACCTAAAAATGAGTTATTCCTTATAAAGCACTAAGTGCTAGCATATAGTAAGTATATAAAATATTATTATTATACTATTATTACCATTAACTTTTTATTAATATATCTAATATCATTTTTAGAGAACTTGATTTTTCCAAGCAACATCTTTCTGCAGTTCTGCAGCCACTGGACTGCGTGACTCCAGGTGGAACTGACCTTGGAGCAAAGGTTAGGATTATGGTAGTTGTAAAGAGAAAACACACCCATTCTTAGTACGTCCTTGTTGTGCCTAAAAAACAGATTGTCAGATACTGGATTTTCATAAAAGTCTCTGGTCATAGAACCTGAGAATTTACTGGGAGAAGTACAACAAAGCTAAGAGAGAAACAGGGGGATCAGCCTCTCTTTCTAAGAACATTCTTTGAACAGGTGTCTTTTTAATATTTTTAAAGTATATGCTGATGCAATGATTATTAATACTGTGATGTAAAAATATTAGAGGCAGAAGTATGAAAGCAAGAAAATGAGACACTAGGAGAAGATAGTCAGCGTCTGGGGCTTCTGTGTACTAGCTACCCCTTCCTGCTCCCAAGCAATCCTGGCTCAGGGATGGCAGAGTCTGGCTTAGCCTCTGTGGAGTAATCAGAAATCAGGCCCTTCCCTTTGGGGAAAACAGGCTGTCTGTATTCATGACATAATTATCAGCCTGACAAGAACACTTGGTGTAATGTCAATAAGATATTATTTTCCGACAGCTCCAACAGGAAAATATAATATAATTCTTAAGAATTTAGACAGAAATAAAAATATTATTTATGTTTTCTGGCAGATCTTATTTCTTCTTATTCTACACTTTGAATAGCAGAGTTTCCTTTCATGAATATGCTAATCAGGTCGACGATTTCAGCCATAGCCAAGAGTCCTCACAAATGGCAATACCCGAGTAGAGTAAAGAAACAAATATCTGGTGTTGGCAGCAGGAAAAACTTCTCTTTTCACAAATAGTTCCAGTGCATCTTGGGTATTCATATCAAGAACCCTAGACAGTTTTAAAGAGGGAAGAGCTGTCATGTTTTGCCTTCACATTTGCTATTACACCAGGCTGAGTTTTATATTTTCTGGCTGTTCTTTCAGTAATTAGTTCACTTAAATATATGAAAAATGTAAATTAGGACTCTTGCTTCTAAAAGAATGAACTAACCTTATGAATGACTGAATAAATGAATGACCCATTGACAGAAAGAGTACAAAATGTCTGACATGTTTTCTTATTCGTGACATCCCCAGTTAATCTTCCATGGCAATAAAACTTGCTCAGTGAAAAGGACAATTTTTTGACTGGTAAAAATAAAATTAGCCCAGAATGTCACTAGCACATTTTTGAACTGGGAAAAATATGCCAACCTGAGGAAATTTTTTTTTCTGTCAAATATTTGGTTAAGAAAAATGACAGAACTAGCCAATAATAAAAAGCGCCACATTTTTAAACAATAGAGAAAATGTTCTGAACATATACAAGTATATAGGAGAGGGTTGCATAACATCAATTATCTTTAAGTAATCATTTAAAAATTAGTCATTCATCTTAGAGTCACTCAGTATAGATCAAAAAGGATATGTGCCTTAGTGATAGTGTTTAATATTGTTTCTTACTCTTTATTGCAGATAGTAAATTGAGGTTTTAAAACATGAAATTACATGGGAAATTTATTGTATCTCTGAAATGGTTACTTCATGGACATGAACAAATCAAGTAAGTTTTATCCTCTATATTTATTTAAGGTTTATGTTTATATTTTCTACTGCTCATATGGCAGAATATAATGTGGATTTAATAATAAATATAACATAATCTATGCCTTCAGTTAATTTATAGTCCAAAGGAAAAGACACCCAAGCAATTATAAGGCCACTTGATTAAAATCTAAGTCTTAGAATGAGAGTAAGGAAAGCTTTCTTGGTGTATGTGGTAACTAAAAGAATTCACAGCAAATAAGAAGCTAACTATAATTCTGTTTAATAAGTAGATAAGAATATCACTAAAAATTTCAAAATGTGTTAAATATGCCACTTGTGATGCCTGTAATAACTGCAGCTTCTTTTAAGAGAAATTGCCCTAATCCACCTTTCTAAGCCAGAGCTCTAGCCCAAGTGCAGCCATTTCCTGCATGCTGCTATGGCCTCTGTCTTGGCTTGGAAGGGTGACCTTTATTGTAGTAATTAGTAATGTAATATTGTAGTATTCTCAGTAAGAGAAGTCAGTCCCTGAATTGAAAGGCCGCCTAGAGCAAGACCAAGAGATAGAGTTGAAGATATAAGTGATGTGAGATTATAAGGAAATCGACAGGAAATACAGTCAGTAGGATCTCTGTGTAGAGACCACGGGTGAGGCCATCAGTAGTAGGATCGGTGAAGCAGCACTGGAAAAAGTAATTTCTAAGTGGAAGGCACAAGAAAAGAAAGAAGGTCCTGTTTCAGAGTTCTCACTCAGCTTTGGGTCTAGTTTCAGTCTGCATATGACTCACTCACTATGACTCTCCCTCAGGTTTCCTAAATTCCCTTCCTCCTTCACTGATCATTGAAATAATTTTCCTTTATTCAAGATATATGAGTTTCTGACTCTTGCAGCCAAATGGGTCTAACTGCAACATACATTATCAGTCCCCATTATAATCTACAGAAATATATTTTAAGGTTCCAAAACCATTTAAAAATTACGTTAGTGAGAACACTTTTTTTTTTTATTAACACATAATGTATTAATTGCCCCAGGGTACATGTCTGTGGATCCTCAGGCTTACACATTTCACAGCACTTACCATAGCACATACCCTCCCCAATGTCCATAACCCAGCCACCCTATCCCTACCCGCCCCTACCCCCCAGCCACCCTCGGTTTGTTTCTTGAGTTTAGGAGTCTCTTATGGTTTGTCTCCTTCCTGATCCCATCTTGTTTCATTTCCCTCCCCCATCCCCCACGACCCCCTGCCCTGCCTCTCAAATTCTTCATACCAGAGACGTGGATGGAACTAGAGGGTATTATGCTAAGCAAAATAAGTCAATCAGAGAAAGACAATTATCATATGATCTCTCTGATATGAGTGAGAACACTTTTTAAGGAAAGGAAAACAGGGAAAAAAAAGAGAAAGTTTAAAATAATAAAGATGTGGGGCAAGAGTGCATAAGTAAGACTAAGTGTTATTATATACTATATTAATCCTATTTATAGAAAAAATGTATCTCTTGCTAATATCCTGCTGCACACGCTGACATTTAAATGGATATGGGAGAATCACGTGTCTACATTGTATTCTTGTTTACTAGTTGAAACTGCTACACATGGCTTCAGAAAATGGCTGTGTGGTCCCTCTGGCCAATCTGCATGATAATATTAATTATCATGGTCGAGTGACCACAAGTACATCTTTTTCCCAGACATTCTGAAGTCCTCACTGAGTTCCTCACTTAAGTAAAGAGCCAGACCCACTCTGGATGCTTCATCATTTAGCCTGAAAGGATAAGAGAAGGGAAGCAGATTAACATTAAGCAACTACTGGATTACATGCTGTGCCCTTTCCATTGGCCATTTTATTCAATCCTAACAGTACCTCCATGTTTTAGGCTATCTTTTCTCTACAGATAAAAAGAATGACATCAGAAATTCACACCATTGAGATTTGAACTCAGATCTGTCTAGCTTCAATTTATCTGTATCATGCTGCCATCCAAACCCATGGGCAAATTTTCCATTTTCATGCTTTGATTAGCCCCAAACTGACTCTTTTTACCCCAAAACACTCGGCACAAAAGGCACCAGGAATAGTAACCGCAGTTGGGACCACCATGATACTGAAGAAGGACTTGTTTGAGAAAAGACCAGAGAATAGTTAGCTCTTCTAGTTATACTATTCTGGCAATTTATTAATTTATCTATAGAAATCCTCATCTAAAAAGCTAAGACTAATAATTTAAAACAAGTCAAATACATTTGGGTAATGGCCAGTCGCAAGTTGCAATATTTATCTTACTCCCTCAACATTCAGCCCTTCCATTTCTTGCCTGAAGAGAGGAAAAAGGAAATAGGATAGTTTTTCCTCTTTGACTTTTCTCATTTTACATTAACAGTGTCCCTGTGTTGGCAAGGGAGGGGAGACACTCAATCTTGCCCTGTGTTGGTGGGGGAGGGGAGACACTAAGCCTATCCTTTAAATTCTGTGTTCTGGCTCCCCATTCTGTGGGTCAAAAATTTGGGCAGGGTACAGTGAGGGTGGTTTGTCTCTGTGCCTTAATATCTGGGTTTCATCCAGGGTAGCTCAAATGTCAAGACATGGCTGAGACAGCTACATGTCTTAGACTTCAGTTTATTTCTGTGTTTTATCTCCTGGGCTTGGAATGCCCAGGATGACTTCTTCACACTCATATCTGGTATCTGGACTTGGATGAAAGAACAACTGGCAGTTAATTAGTACTGTCGTGTGTATGTATGTGTGTGTTGTGTGTGTATCCTCTTCACATGACTATTTCGCAATTCCTCACCAAAATGGAGGCCTCAGGGTTGTCAGACTTCTATATTGTCTCCAGTCTCCCCTAAAGAGAGCATTTTAAGGGACAGAAAGAAAAACACAGCAGATTCTTAAGGCCTGAGTATAGAAACAGGTAAGGCTTAACTTCTGCTGTATTCTGTTGGTCGAAAAAGTCACAGAGGAAGGGATCCCTTTTTTTCCATATCCTTGCAAACATTTGTTATTTCTTGTCTTTGATAATAGCCATTCTAATTGATGTGAGGTGATATCTCATTTATTTGACACACAACCTTACATTAGTTTCAGGTGTACAACACACCGATTTGACATCTCCATACATCATGCTGTTTGCCACACATGGAGCTGCCATTTGTTACTGCACAATGCTATTACAATATCATTGACTATGTTCCCTAATCTGTACCTTTTATCCCTGTACCTTATTCATTCCGTAGTTAGAATCCTGTACCTCCCACTCCCCTTCACCCATTTTACCCATCCCCCTACCTCTCTCCCCTCTGGCAACCAGCCAGTTTGTTCTCTGTATTAATAGATTGGTTTCTACTTTGTTTTTGTTGTTGTTGTTTTGTTTTGCTTTTTAGACTCCCCTGTAAGTGAAATAATGTGATATTCGTCTTTCTCTGTCTGTTTTAACTCATTTAGCATAATACCCTCTAGATCCCCCTGTGTTTCACAAATGGCAAGATTTCACAAAATTTGTGCCTATGTATGGTGAGGATGTTAACTAGACTTATTGTGGTGATCATTTCACAATATTTGCAAATATGAATCATTAACGTGTACACCTGAAACTAATAAAATGTTATATGTTAATTATACCTCAATTTTTAAAAAAGGAGTTATGTGCCAATGTTGGCTTGTTAGTTTTGACAAATATACCATGGCAATTTATTTTGGCAACTTTTCTGTAAATCAAAAATTATTCCAAAATTAAAAGTTTATTTTTAAAAAATTGAAAAAAAAAAAAAGGCCTAGAACTCACTCAAATTCAAGGGGAGGTGACATAGACTACACATTTCAATGGGGAGAGTGTAAAAAAGTGCATCCGCCTTCAATCTGCCATATCTCATCTCCTGCAACTTTCCTTTCCCTTCTGCCTCTTTCACTGTATGGCTTTCTGATTTAATGAATATTTTCAAACTTCTTTTCAAAATTAAGAACATCTTTGTACCATTGGCTGTGCTAATATGATAAGGAAGTAAAATACCATACAAAGTGATGGTTCTACCCATTACTAGCTTACTTTGTGTAACAAATCTAACTAAGCAATTCACTTCCCTGATCCAATTTTGTCAACTGTAGTAAATTTGCCTCACTGAGATGTTTTGACAATTAAATAAGATAAAACAGATAAATTGCCTAACACAGTTTCTGGAACATACTAGACTGTAAATAGTCAACTTTCCCTTCCGTAAATTAGAGATAACTGTGGTTAATGTGTGTAGTTTGAGTATCATATGTGTGATTTGGAGATGGAGAAAAAGGGAAAGTAAAATTTTACTTTGTCAATGGCAGTATCATCAGAAATAGAATCCTTCATGCTCATTTCTAGGGAATATGGAGGAGTAATGAATGGGTTTCTTTGGGAACATTGAGAAGTCAGCAAGTCTACTATCATTTCATTGGGGCAAGTGACAAGAACTTGTGAAAACACTCAAATTCTTTTTTTTTTTTATTACCACATAATGTATTATTTGCCCCAGCGGAAAACACTCAAATTCTGATAATATTCAGTCTGATACACTGTGTTGGCTTATGCACAGTTCTTTTCTCCTTTATTACAGTCTTCTTATATTAGAGTGATTTAGGGATACAAATATTTTTGCATGTTAGTACCTAGATTTAAAAAATAGAATTCCTATAAATTCATTTTACTTTATATTTACAGTATTTATGATACTTTCTACATACTAAGTACTCAGTAATTAATTGATCAAACTCCTAAGGCTTTTTACTTTTTGGTAAATGGCAATAAAACATGAATAACATTAATCTAGACACTGCATCGCTTTGCAGAAACTAACACATTTTTTGATGACAAGGAATATAGTTTCATAGGTACAAATTAAAGCCCTAGAATTTCCGCTGGATTGATAATGAAAAATTGTAGTATTCTTCCACCAGCATGTATTCAGCTACAAACAGATAATTTTCATATGTAAACAAGTCCGAACTGCTTCCTTGCTTTTTACTTTCAATTCATAATGTGGATTCCTATTGGTTTGTATAATTTATAACTAAAGAGGAATTGCCTAAAGGAATGTAACTTTCCAATGAAATTCCTGTTATCTTATAAATTTAATATGTACATTTTGTATCATAATAGAACTCAGTTGACAATTTCTTATTTTTGCTGAAAATTTAATCATAAGATGTAGATTTTAGGAATAATATATATCATTTATTTCCAAACCACGAAAGAGCCATTAAAATAACCTAATTTTTTTATTTCAAGAATATATTTAGTGTGCATTCATAACCTTCCATAACCAAAAAAAAATATCAGGATGTGGCAGAAAATAGAAAATTTTAGGTAAAGTATAAAGAACATGAAAATAAAATCGATATTATCAAATATTCTTACATATGATTAGGCTATGATTCACTATCTTTCTGCAAAACATTTTGGAATTTTTTAGTTGGTCCAGTTCTGTATGGGATACGGAAAACACTACTGTCATCAGGGTATTGAAATTGAGGAATCTGCTATTTAACAAATGAAAGGCTAAACAATGAAACTGGACTAAGAGTACAAAAATTTTCCACTTGTAGTATCTGTCAGTTAGAATGCTTGTCCTGCTGAAAATTAGTAATATCAATGCAATCCTTCTAATTTACATGTTAAAAGCTTAAGTTATGGAATAAAATTCTTTAATAGAAAAAATGAAATTGGACATGAGTATTGTCAGACAGAGGTCAGAGGATAACATGTCATCATGAGGAAACCTCTTCCATTACTAGACACATGTTCCCTCTAATTCCATGAAACATTCACAATTCACTAATTGCCCGGCACTCTATGGAATTTAAACAAACTTCCTGTCTAGTAAATTTCTAAAATAATTTAGATGAAAAGTCATCCTTTTAGGGACACCTGGGTGGCTCAGTCGGTTAAGCGGCAGCCTTCAGCTCAGGTCGTGATCCCAGGGTCCTGTGATGGGGTCCCGCATCCTGCTCCCTGCTCAGCGGGGACCCTTCTTCTCCCTCTGCCTGTTGCTCCTCCTACTTGTACAGTCTCTCTCTCTCTCTCTCTCTCTGACAAATAAATAAATAAAATCTTTAAAAAATAGAAAAAGAAAAAAAGTCACCCTTTTATTTAACTAAAACCTCGTTGGTATGTCAGAAACAAGATGGGGAGTGTAGAATAAACTGCTAAAAGCCTTCAAATGGCTGTTATAATTATAAAAAATATGACTATGAATCTGAAATACAAATAGAATTGCATTTAATCAAAGTGTTTTTTATGTAAACCCAAATTTTTAGAAATCAGGTCACCTGTACCTAGTAGTTTTTCTGTTGAGTCCAAAAGGACTTATTTTAGCTGAGTCTGTCATTATTAATTTTGGTAAGTGAAAAATGTGCCTGTAACAGTCCCCTCATTCCTGCTGCTCACTCACCTTCAGATAAACTATTCAACTACTGCCAGAGCTACTAAGATTGAGAATTTAAAAACAGAAGTATCTGAAATCCTAAACACTGAATTCATCCATGCCTTCTTTTTTCAGCTTTCTCAAGGTATACCAAGTATTAAAAAAATTGCACATACTTAATGTATACATTCTGATGAGTTTGGACATATGCATACCCTGTAATACCATTGCCAAAGTCAATGTAATAAATATATCCATTACCTCCAAAAGATTAAGAACCGTTAGCATGAGATCTATCCTTCCAAGTTTTAGAGTGCACATCGTATTGTCAAGCATAGGCATTGTTTCAGAGCAGATCTCTGGAACTTGTTCATCCTGTGTAACTGTAGCTTCATACCCACTGAACAGCTCCCTATTTCCCCCTCCACCCACCTCCTGTCAACCACTACTCTGTTCTCTATTTCTATGATTTTATTTATGTTATAGACCTCATATCAGTGAAATTACACAGAATCAGCCACCTGTGACTGGCATTTCCCCTAGCATAATGTCTTCCAGTCCACCCATTTTCTCACAAATGGTAAGATTTCCTCCTTTTGTAAAACCGAGTAATATATATCCCATTGTATGTGTATCCTACATTTTCTTCATCCATTCATCTGTCAATAGACATTTAGGTGGTTTCCATACCTTAGCTATTGTGCATAATGCTGCAAACAAGACAGTGCAGATTTCTCTTTGAGATCCTGATACCAATTCTTTTGGATAAATATCTGGGAGGGAGAATGCTGGATCCCATGAGTTCTACTTTTAATTTTCTTGAGGAAGCTCTGCACTGTATTCCATGGTGGCTGCATCATTTTACATTCCCACCAACAGTGCACAAGCATTCCCATTTTTCTACATCATTGCCAGCACTTGTTAGCTTTTGTTTTTTTCAGTAATAGGCATGAGTGATATCTCATTGTCGTTTTGATTTGCTTTCCTCCGACTGTTAGTGATGTTAAGCTAGACCCAATTATAATCACAAGAAAAACATAAGAAATATCTCCTGTGACCACGAGATGTCACAAATATAACCCTATGGTGGATTATTAAATGTCAGCTCGATTTACTAGTACAAAGAAAGTGTCTCTTTTTCACATTGCACCAGTCAGTTTCTCTTGGCAAAGTAAGGAAAAACTCAACCATGGTACTCTCTGCCTGGCACCGAGAAGAAAAATGATGTGTCCCTGTAACTAATCCCTGAAAAGCAAGAGGAAGACCAATTATCTGACTGAAAACAAAAATGAAAACTAAGAATGTGTAAGCATAGGTATTGCAACATAGGGAGATTAAACCATGGGCAGCTCTCCAATTGGTAGCTAAAACCATTTGAAATATATGTTATTACATTCAGCCAAATGCTCTATTAAACTGCAAAAATATTTAAAAGCAATATTAGAACGAAGGAAGATATTAGTAAGTAAAATGTTTGGAAAAACTAGACTAATATACGTGAAGCAATTAGAAAATGTAGGACAGATTGTGATTTGATGCTGAATTGTTTAATGCAAACTGTAGGTCTCAAGGAGTTCAAAGAAAGGAAGGATTAAGGTGCATAACATGATTTTTCAAGACTTCAGAGGCTTAAACTTTGAGCCTCAAAGGATGACAAGGATTTAAAAAAAAAAAGGTTAAGAGATGTTTTTGTATATCTTCTCGGATAGAAAGAGTCTATGGCAGAAAAAAGAAAAAGGTAATTAATTTCTACATATGTACAATGCCTTGGGTTTTTTTTTAATTAATAAAAAGGTAAAAGGTAAAGGTAAAAAAATTAATAATAATTTTATAAAATTATAAAAATTTAAGGTGATAATATGTGCAAAGGATTAATATTATGCCTGAGACATTTAATTCTAGGAACCTAAAACAACTAGATTAAAAAGAGTTCTTTAGTTAAGAACCAGCTTTAGATGAGTAACCAGTATTAAGTAGGTGCCACATAGAGTAATCAAGAAAATAAATGGTTTCTGGGAGGTAGCTCAGTTTTCTTTTTTTTTTTTTTTTTAAATATTTTATTTATTTGTTTGACAGAGAGATAGAGAGAGAGCACAAGTAGGCAGCAGGAAGAGAGAGAGGGAGAAGCAGGCTCTCCGTCCAGCAGGGAGCCGGATGTGGGGCTCGTCCCAGGACCCTGGGATTATGACCTGAGTCGAAGGCAGTTGCTTAACCGACTGAGTCACCCAGGTGCCCCATAGCTGAGTTTTCTGTTACCAGAAGTGATAAAAGCCATTTGGTTCCTTATAAGATAGATGTGTGAAGCAAGTTCAATATTGGTTGGAAGTTAAATCGATTGATTCCTACAGGCTTTTTCTTTAATCTTGCATTCTTCAAGTTAATATAGTTCTATTATGGATCAGCTTGAGGTTTCTTAAGAATAGGAACCATTTTAAAACTCTGACCTATAGTGACAAAACAGTGTTTCTTATTATTACAAGTTGCCTCAGGAAGTTATAGCATTTATTTTGCTGAACCTTTGTGTGTGTGTGTGTGTGTGTGTGTGTGTGTGTGTGTGTGTGTGTTGGGGGGTTTACTAAGGAATACTATCTGAATGAGGTCAAATCCACATTTTTAGAGAAAAATGGTCCAGGTCTGCATTAAGCACTAGCTGCATTTTCCATTTAGCTTTTTTCAGAGTTTAGATTTATTTTCCATTTAGACTTATTTTCATAATGTTGAAAATGTTTTTCTGGGTTCCTTTCAGAGACAACTTAGTCTAAGGGTAAAAATCATAATCTGATTAAAAATGTCCAAATATGATGAAAACCTTTTCTCAACTAAATAAAATAATTAAATGACCTATCCACAAATCAAATTAATGAATATATTTCACATGTACCCTTATGTAAAAAGCTAGGGCACCAAATATTATATTTATTTTAATGAACGTAGCCTATAGGGTTTTAGTTTTATGAATGACACCCACAAAAAATAGCTATAACCTGTTTCCAAATAGGACATGACTTTACTTATAATTCCAGAATTCCAAGTCAGTAGGGGATTCACTGCAAGTGTCTAATGGAGATGGTCATATTCAATAGAATATTAAAAAATAAATACAAATAGAAGAAATTGCAGTTGGGAGACATGAAGACTTAATTCACTGTTTTCTACTTATGAAAAGAAACTTTTGTTAATAAATCGTTTTTATGTTTTATTAATATGTCAATTGATTAATAACAATAATATACCATGGAAAATGTCTTAAACAATACCTTTGTTAAGTTAATTTGAAATATATATGAAAAGAATTCTCTAGCCCAGGGGCCTACGAATTTTTTCTTTACAGGGCCAGATGGTAAATTTTAGGCTTTGTGGGGCATATGGCCTCTGAAGGAACTACTGAATTAAACTATAGTTAACTGAAGAAAATCTCTAGATGAATGGGTGTAGCAATGTTACAATAAAACCTTATTTACAAAAGCAAGTGGCAAACCAGATGGATTTGGCCCACAGGTCTTGGTTCACCTTAGGTCACCTGTCCCAGGTGAGCAGTTAAACATACTTCTTATACAAAGTAATGGATACTCAGATCCATAGTTTAGCAAGTATCATCTACAAAATCCTTGAGCTTTTCCTTGGGAAGGAAGGTGTTCCCTTCAGATTCTTGTATACCAAGATCTCAAAGGGATCTCTGCCATAGCTAAGATTTCCTTTTTAGAAGTAAACGCTTGACTAAGTCTGCAGAAACCTCTTTAGAAACTTGACTTTCACAATTAGAAAACATGGAGGAAGAAAAGCACAGCTGCATAGGATACTGTGGACCGGTAATCAGTGGAATTGCTGATTATTTCCTGTGAGGACAATAGATCTTAATTTAGTTCTGCTTTCTTCTATCTTTCCCCTACATACGCATCTTTATCCTTTAATGGTGTATCGTGAGTATACCATTGCTGCTTTATCAAAATCCCATGATAGGTCTGCTATATTTTTAGAGGTTGATTTGGTTGTTATAATTTAAATGTTTCGTGACGTCCAAAAATCTTTAAAACTCTCTTATCCTAGATTCTTTGTTATGAGAATCTATAATATCTCTTTCTGTGCCTTCTAACACAGAACCACGGGCTACCGGGAGCTTAGTAAAAGCTTTCTCAGTGTGAAGAGGTAGGATTTTTATTTGAACTAAAAATAAGATCTTGTTGAATAGAATACATTTAACAGGATAAATAAGAATCTTTCTCTCACTTCTAGACAAGAGGAACTATCTTGATGTATATATTTCGGTTACTTGAAATGCCTCTTTCATTCCATCTAAGAAATGCATTAACCAATTTCCTGTTGTTGACACAGAGATTGTTTCCAATCACTATACCAAATAATGTTATAATGAATATTTAGACACAAATCTTTGAATGCTAAAGATAATTCCTAGAAGTAGAATACATAGGACTAATATTTTTAGGTTTTTCTACATAACTTTAGAACAGCATGGGATATTTTTGTTTTAATTTTGCCATTTCATCTTTTTAAGCTATATTTACTTGATTAAAATTTTAAATTTTAGTGTTTATTTGCCATGTGCTTTCTTTCATTTGAAGATTTAGTCTTCCAACCAGTATTTGTCATTGTCCACCTGTCCCAGAGACCATCAGAGGGTCCTGAGTGATATAAGATTGCTATCCTTGAGGAGTTTAACTTATGGTATGTGTGTCTGTCAATTGTTTAACACATCTTTACTGAAAGTCTTCAAAACACTGAGTATTTAACAATGAGCAAGGCAGAAAAGTTCATTGTCCTGAGGAGGGAAGAGAAAGATATTGAATACAGAAAGTTAATATATTTTCTCAGATATCAATCCTATGAAGAAACTAGACTAATATGGTAGAGGATAATCAGGGACAGTGGGGTTTGGAAGGAGAATTCTGCTTTCTTTAGAGGGATATAATGAGACAGTACTTGAGATCTTAGTGATAAAAGGAAAGTAATCATGTTAAAATCTAACTGGAGGGTCTTCTAGCTTTATGGAAAAACAATTACAAAAGGTTCTGAGATAGTAGTGGTTAGAAACATTAGAAACACAACCAATGAGGCTAGAAGTAGGAAAAACAAGGTGGGGAACGCAGGGAAGTGAAATCAGAAAGTTAGGAAGTGACCTGATCAAGCAGGGTCTTGTAGGCCAATGAAAGAAGTTGGATTTTTATTTCAAATATAGCAAGAAGCTACTGGATAATTCTGAGTAGGGAACTGCTAAGAAAGGAGCTGATAAATTGTTAGAAAAGGGAGTAAAGTGATTAGAAATCTCGATGAAGTAACAGATCTGGTGGACAAAATAAATACATATAGTTAAAAATACAAGATTACTCTAAATGCTTTGACAAGTTTATAGGTGTCCATGGTGTGGTTACTTGAAGTAAAGTCAAAATGGAATTCACTGTACTTGAGGGAGTAGAGGAAATTTGATGGGACATACAAAATGACATTGAAGTAAGAAATGATATCAGGTCTAGGAGAGGAGAAATGATGAGTGGCAGGTATGAGTGATGTGGTAACAACAGATGATAATCAAACGGGGTAATAGAGTAGTGCCATAGATAATTAAAGTAAGGGTTCACTGCCTGATGGTAAAGATGGATGGGTGATCAAGTGGAAATCTAAAATGCGAGCTAGGAAATTACCACCTTACCCACCATTTCTATATTAAGTGGATGTTAGTGAAGCAAGTAGCCTCAATTTGATATGGCCATAGGGGTGATGTATTCTGGGAACTAGCATATTTTGTTTATAGGAAGAACTAGTGGAGTGTGATAATACTGAACACTGAAGGGAAACAGAGGTGCCTGAGGCACTTTAGGGAGACTTGGGAAGGATGAGAATACAGGGGAAGATTCCAGAAGGGTAAAAGAACTACCTTATAAGAATGGGATATAATCATCTTTGATCAGGGTTCCAAACAGAGGTTATTATGGAATCTTCAGATAAAGCATAAAAGCAATAATCATCTCATAGTGATCCCAGGACTCTCATCTCATGGTAAAAACAGCCACAGTTCTTAAAACCAAAAAGATTCAGACTTTTCTTCATGTGTTATTTATTTATTTATTTATTTATTTATTTATTTATTTATTTATTTATTTAAAAAACCACTGAAGCATTTACCAGACATTACTGGGTGCTAGAATTCTAAAAACAAAAAGAAAAGAAAAGTAAAAGAAACGATCCTTTTCCTCAAGAGGCTTACTCTCTAAGAGAAAGAAGCAGAATGTATTTTCTAAAGGTATATATAGAGTGACTATTATTATGTATAAATGCATAAATATTAATCACCTTTGTTTGCTGTAAGATCAAAGTACTCATTTTGAAGAAAACATTTTTCAAGAATTCCATACTAAAATATTTTTGCTAAGTAGTGCAGAATTTTAGGCTGAATTCCACATGGGTTATACCATACAGAGACCAACATCATATGCATTTATGAAAGGTTTTAAGCAAAAGAGCTATTCATAATGGGAATTCTTCTAAGACAAATCTTAAATATATTCGGATCGGGGTCCAGGGCCTGCTGCCCATCCTTGACTCTTACAATGCAAATGTCCCATTCTGTTATTTAAGGATGGCTTGGTCTTTATTCAGAACAAACTGAGTAAGGTTGTTTGCTTAAAATGTATGCTGGACGTGTCAGAAGCAGTCAGATTTTGTCATGCACTCATTTTATGACAGATCCAGGCCATAGACATGAAGCTTGGCAAGTACCTTATAAATTATAGCTGTTCCGCAGCTTACAGCAGTGGCTCTTAATTCAGGCCCACCTTCCAAAGATTCTTGCAAAAATAAAAATGATACAGTTACCTAATACAGGAATGCAAAAAGCAATTCCCCCAAAAACTAAGTTCTAAGCACCAGTAATAGTCTTAGATTTTTTTATGAACCGGTTTTATTTTCCAACAAACCTAAAACTGTCTCTATTAATAGAAAAACCACGTTATATTATGTAATGCTTTTCTTTAAAGTTTAACCAGCCCTTATTCTAAAGTCCTGGCACAGTTTTTATTTGACAAAATCTCATCCACAATAGATGTGACACTAATATCACTCTTTGTTTTATATTTATTGATTTGGTAATCTTTAGGTTCTAAATGGAAATGTCCCATAAAGGCTCTCATTACTTGGAAGAACAATCTATAGCTCTTCACTCATTAATCTAGAATAATTGTTCTGTATTAAGTGTTGAGGCCAAGTAAGAGACTTTTTTAGATGTTTGATTACATCAACAATAAAGATCCCAGTATAAATCTAATACTCAAACTAGGAAAAAAATCTAATAAATTAATGAAAGAGTTTAGGTTTTACCTGAGACAGTCTAACACAAGAACCTGAGTGTTAAACTTGTAGATTAAACTTTCACCTTTACATAAAATTTTATGTAAACTTGTTATGGTATTTTAAAAGTTCTTTATAACTTGTTTGTGCAAAGTATAAAAAAAAAAAGCCCACAAAATTTCCCAAAGAATTTTTATTAACTACTTTTGAAAATTGCCAAATTTTTTCATCTTTCTGTAATTAATTATCATTTACTTACTGAACATTCTAATTGACGTTCACGACTTTTAGATCCCTTCTAGGAAATACATGCCAGAACATGATTCTGCTCAGGCTACTAAGAAAGATGAATCTCTTTTCCTTGCCTAGTGTTATAGAATGGTTCCTATGGGCCAATTTGAAGGTTTTGTAATCATCCAATTCCAGAACACTCTAGTAGAAAAGTGTGTTTCAGTCGAAATCAACTAAGTTTAAACTATGATACTTAAGGTGTAGCCATTAGTGTGTGATTATATGAACAAATATGAAATAACAGAAATAGTTCTCATTTTCCGGTCCTGCTAACCCAGCATTCTCCATTCAACTCTTGGTTTCAAGACAAGGACTTTCACATAAGTGGTATCCTGAAGTTCTTAACATAAATACTATCCTTAGTCAGGGCAACAGATTCAATGGGTACAATGGTTTTCTCATTAAAAACATTGAAGAGATCAAATTACATCTTGACCTCAAAACATTTTATGCCAAAACAATAGTATAAACTTAGGTCTGATCTGCTTCAAAATAAAAAACCTTTCAAAGAAAAATAAAGCTTCACTTTATTTCTGTTTCACAAACAAAAATATGGAAAAAATTTAAATAAAAAATAAAACAAGGAAGAATTTAAATTTTGTAATAAGAACTCCCAAGATGGCCATACCATAAGTGAGAAGCCTCTTTCTTTGAATCTTATAGTATGTCATAAGAAACTCTCTTTATACGATGATCTGTGTTTATATTACTTACGTATTTAGTGCATCTTTATCAGTTAGTTAAAAGCAAAGACTGCACCTTGCTTACTATGGTATCATCTTTCTCCTGCAGTATAAAAAGAAGGGAATTAACATCGACTGAGTACCTACTATGTATCTTAATGGAACTAATCATTTGAAAAATACCAATCTTCACCACCACCCAAAGAAACAGATATTATTCTCACCGTACATATGAAATAAAACCTGTGTAACTTGTTCAAGATCACAAAAATACAAAGGGAAAAGCCAGAAAAATAACCCATGATTTTATGAAGCCAAAGCATATATTTGTTCCAGTAAATATTGTCTATAATTAATCGGCAAAAATAAACTAAACAGTTTGTATGGGTTAGTTGTTAAAATATTAAGTATTTCAAAAAAAGGAAGAATGAAAGGAAGGAGAAAAGGAGGAAGGAAGGGAGGGAGGGAGAAAAATGGCAGAAGGACAGGAAGATGCTAACAAGTATTCGAAGCAGAAATTTCAAGCATTTTGGTTTGGAACATTTCATATAGAACATCCATGGGAGTACAGAAGGATAAATCAAAGTAACTTTCAGCTCAGTACACGATGGATATCCTTTAGGGGAAAAAAAAGCACAGCTACTATTAAAAATGATTATTTTTAAAGAGAGAGAATTCCTATTGATTTGGATTTCTTAGAGTTAGAGGAAGTAACCTGAATAAAAGATGTTTTGAATTGCTGTTGGCAACTCCAAAAGGAGTCTTATGAATGCCTGAAAGAGGAAATATATTTCTTTTAAGTAGATCAAGTTTCTTCAGTGGATGTTGCATATGTATATAATTAAAGAGATCTGTATCCTAGGAATTACAATGCTGATGAGACAGCTTTTATTTTGGATATCAAAGTCAAAAAGCATGTTAGTGAATGCCTCAGGTACTCCAAAAATGTCAGCTATGTGGTACACCTGAAACGAATATAATATTGGGTCAACTATACTCAATAAAAAATAAATAAATAAAGCTACTGACCTCTGAACTACAATAAAAAAAGCATCAGGAACACTTTTGTGCTATGAAGCCTCAAAGAATATTGCTCAATGACAGTGATTTTTTTGAGATAATAAGGCCACGGCCTCTACATGGTTCTTTAAATATATGATTTGGAGTAAGCGTCATATAAGTCATTAAAATATTCACAAATATCATTTGTGTATATATATGTCTATATCTGTGTTTGTGTGTGTATACACAGATATATACATATACAAATACACACATATAAATATAGGATACATCTAATTACAAATACCTCTGAGTCTTATGACAGAGCAAGATAAAAATATTGGGAGTGATACCTATATATGTTATTCTAATGGATATATATTATGGTCAGATAAAAATAGTTATATAATATATTAGCATATTTCAAAAAGTAGAATAGGAAACGTTACTTTCCTTTTGGTTGCTTTAAGACAAAGATACGCAATGTGAACATGACATGATAACTGTTGAAGTATATGGAGTTAATATCTAAAAGATGTAGACATCTTATGAAAATACATATTAAAATATATTCCTGAAGGACATTAACAGAGTTTTTCCAATATGCTATTTTAGGATATTGAACCATTTTTTTAAAATGCATTTACTAAACCTTTCTTTTCAACATACCTTCCAAAGTGGTTCATAATAACAATAATTAAAATTTAAAATAATGATGATCTTTAATAATAGGAAGTAATTATTGTGATAATAATCTGTAGAAGATAACTTCAAGCAGCTAATAGCAAAGGCAAAATTATAGGGACTGAATAATAGTGGTAATCAAATGAACAATTTCCCTACTTAAAATTCTTATTTCATGGCAACCTGGTTAATTAATATTGTCAGTTGCAAATCAATTCAAAACAAACAAGTATATTAGCTAAGACAAATAAATGGAACATCTTTCAAAATAATTGAGAAAATCCCTTAAGTATCACAAAAAGACTCAATTATTAAATATTTCTGGAGACAGACTTCAATTAGGTAACTAGATAAGAAATATAGATGCAAAGTTGAATTATGAATCGTTATGTAATTGACCCAGTTTGCATCATGATACATATATTACCTAATGTTTAAACTCCGTGAGCTCAGTGACTCCATTACATTCACAGATCTAACTCTTGCACATTGGAGGTGTTAAATAATTATCTGTTGAATGAGTGCACTGGAAGGCGAAAAATCTCTCCTAAGAATCACCTTTGCAATGGGAAGATCCATATTTACTCATTTTCTATGTATGGGATGCACTTTCAACCTTTCCTCTGTTCTTTTCTGAGTCCATGTGTTACAAGGACATTTTCCAAGGCAAAAAGATTGATAAATTGCTAATTATGTGCCTGGCAGATTTTTTTTTTTAACATCATTTCACCAAACAACATGCAGCCCAGAGGGAAGTGGAAAGCTTAACATATGGGTTAAAGCGTTCCTTTTGGTGTTTCACTGTGGCACTGCACAGTAAAGTTTTATGAGTTCCAGGAAAACAAATGAAAACAGTAATTCAGACTGCGGTTTAACTATCTCTATAACCTTAATTTTTGTTCTCGCTTATGGCATAGCCATCTTGGGAGTTCTTATTACGAAATTTAAATTCCTCAATCAACAGAGCAATTCAAACAGCAAAGCTGTCCAACCCATCAAAGATTTTGTGTTGTAGAGGGTGGCAGAAGGGCAGGAACCTCTTCCAGTTCATTCTTAGAGTTTTAGTGACTATCAAGTTCTATCTGGTATTGTAAGTCCCCTGACATTAAAGCCACAGATTTCTTCTATTAAAGCACGTCTTATCAGTGCCTCACCCCAGCCCTTGGGTGCTTGCTCTAGGTTTCATGGGAAATGACTTATAAATACTACCAGCTCACTGAATGTGATAAATAGGCAAGAGCTGAATACTGTCAATGATTATGGGATTAAAAGTCTTATCTAAAAAGAGCATGAAAAAGGTCTGAGAAAGGAAGATCTGGTCCTAAAAAAAGAAAGAAAGAAAGAACAGAGCCAAAATAAGATAAGTGGGTAAAGACATTTTATTATTGAGAATGAGAAGTTAATGGGCAGGCCAAGAGAAGAGACGACTATAGATGCAGGAGGGAAGGCTGCGGTAAAATTAAAAAGGTAACTTAATTTGGTATCTTGTAGCTATCTAGCTCTAGCTCATATGTGTAAAATATGTGGAATTTAAGAAACAAAACAAATGAGCAAAGGGAAAAAAAGAGAGAAAGAGAGGCAAAGCAAGAAACAGACTCTTAACTATAGAGAACAAACTGACAGTTACCAGAAGGGAGGTAGGGGTTGGCTGGGGTCAGGAGCCGGTGGGGGAAAGGGGATGAGTTAAACAGGTGATGGGGATCAAGGAGAGTACTTGTGATGAGCCCTGGGTATTGTATAGAAATTTTGAGTCACTATATTGTACACCTGAAACTAACATTACCCTGAGTGTTAACTAAATAGAGTTTAAATAAAAACTTAAAAAAATAAAAAAAACCCCAACATAGTAAAGTCCAGGATGAATGTGGTAAATTCTGTGGAGCTTAGTTCTAGAACTTCAATATGCTTCAATATTTTTGAATAGTTCAATGACATGTGAAGGTCTACAAGTGGTATAGTAGATTTCAAGATTGAACGAAGAAATATTAAAATTATTATCTTGAATATATACAAAAATCATTGAGATTTCTTTCTTTTTAAATCAATATTCCAGGTCATGTGAAATAAAGTTACTGAGATAGACTCCAGTTGGCATTCTGGTTTTCTATTCCTGGATTGGAAATGTCAGGGCTGAGCTATGTGTTGAATCTTGTCTCCTTCTCCCTATGAATAAGGGAAGAGTATAAAGAACACAGCTTTCTCGAAGTTAACGGAAAGGAAGGACGATTAAAGAAAGCACCCAGTAGGGAGCAGTCCAGGTTCCTCAGTTCTAGCCAGGGAACAGTAAACAATCAAGCGAGTGTCACCATCTCCACTTATGGGAAACACAGCCTATTGCCAAAGGTTCCAAGGATGATTCAGATCCTCTGAATGACTTAAGTCTTTGCATAAAGAAAATACAACCTTGCCATCAGAGAGTCAGTTTCCTTGCTCCACCCTTTGAGTTACTTGACACAAAATACCAGCTATAAGACATGGTTAGAACAGCCACATAGTCCTGGATTTTCTGAGTCAGTACCACATTAAAAATTTCGGTCTTGTTCTTGAAGCGTGTGTGCCCTAGATTCAGACTAGGAAATAATACTCTCCTGCACCTGACATCACTGAGCATTAAAAAACCCCTATCTTAACTCAGATGGGACAAAGAAAGGAAGAGGGGGTTTTCTTAGAGTTTCTAAGTTGCATACCAATTTCCAGCTACTTAAAGAGAAAGGATTCAGGCTTTGAAGTATCAAAGAGATCAGGGTAGTAAAGAGGTTAGCAGAAAATATGAATTATTTTTAGATAAAGGATATTTGAAGACCATAGATTTAGCTTAGACACATCTGTGAAATTTCTGGAGTGAGACTGGTGGAGCTACCCATTTAATGTACAAGACTGATCTTATTTCTCATCACTGGAGCAGTTTGAAAAGACCTTAGTGACCTTAGGAATTGAGTAAATATACTCTAGATGCACGTGCTATAATCTCTTCCATTCACCTGTTACAGTTGTATGCATGTGTGTGCGTGTGTGTGTGTGTGTGTGTGTGTGTGTTCTCACATCTCTCCCATTACATTGTGAGATTTTTTAGAATAAGGATATATTTTTTAACTATATGTTCTAGAACCTGACATAGAATAGGCAATTAATAAGTGCATGATTTTGCAGCAACGCGTGCATACTTGAATGAATGAACGCAATTTTGAAGAGAGAAAAAGTAAAGAAAACAATAGTTACATTAGTTTTAGCTAACATACTTAAGTACCTCGATGAAGAAGATAAAATCTTGGCCTAAGATGGAATATAATTCATTTCACTGGCTTGTATATAGGAAGCAGAAGGGGCACAGACTTGGGATGGTTGCCTAGCAACTGCTTACCACTAATAGGAAAAGCTTTCGGAGACAGACCTGAAGAAATGATCCTAAACCACTGCAGCACAGAATTTATTTTCTAGCTCAGGTAGAGTTAATTCTTGATTATTTAATTCAGTTTCGCTGTATGGCTTATGAGTAGTTATGGGCTATTTGGCTTTCCTCCTTGGAGCATATATTCGTGGCAGTATTCTCCATTTGCCTTATTCAATCAAGTCTACCTTTCCTCTCTGCCACACTCAGTGTTGAAGAGAGAAAGCTGAGTCAGCTTTCTAAAAAAGACTGATGAATAAAGGCATATGGAAAACATAGAACCAAAAAAACTGCCTGTCTGGAACCAGGTGAAACTATAAGGAAAAGCCACAGGGAACAAAGACGGCCATCCTTGAGGCTTCTGGTTGGTAATTGTATTCAATGTAACTAATTGTGTCATGTCTCAACTTAACATCTGGAGAAGCTTGCATTGCCTATACCACCTCATGGCCTTCAGACTGGATATATTTGATTGACATGTTTTGTTAGGTCTAGCCGCTACTAGCCTCCAGAGTATTTTAAAAATTAATTGATCAACAATTACTATTTGAGACATTTCATAAGCAAAATGTGTAATTCTATACTTTTGAAAAATTGGAAGTTCTGGCAACACTGAGTGGTTATGGTTAGGGCTTGGTAATAGCTACTTCCTTTAGACAAAGGAGATATTCTCCAATCTATCACAATTCAGGTCACTCATGAAAGATCAACTGTCATGTCGGGATTCTTTTCAGGGATACAAATAAGAGTGGTAAATTGAGGCAGTAGTGTGCTGGAGGCCGCTGACACTGGCCAAAGACAAATAATTTGCACATCTCTTCCTATTTTCAAGTTCAGGTCATCATGCCAGTAGCTTAAAATTGGCCATGGTGGGAATATTTACACAACAGAAGCCTGCAAATGTTATCATTCAGGCTCACCACCCAGCCTCAGAGACCACTGGTTAAAACATTTACCAGTGCACTACCAGATTGCGATGGAATGAGAGCAGCCCCCAATTCACAAAGCTGCTTCAGCTATACATGATACCTGCCTTATAGCATAAAATCATAATTCACAATAAAAATAAACTAGAACTATCATAATTGATGTCTCTATTTATCTTTTAAAACATCATAGCAAATAGTCCCTTCCAGCCATACGGAACTATTTTCTATTTCTAAGACAGAACACATTTCTTTGTCAATGTTATTCCCTTTTTGTGGAATAATCTTTCCACCTTGTCCATCTGACCAAGTCTGCCTGTCCTCTAAGATTCACTTCAGACATCCTTTTGTTTTTCAACTCTTCTTATCTTCTCCTGAGTTACCTCTTTGACTGGCCTCACGGCATATTTGTGTGTTCCACCTCTGTACTTTGGAATATGAAGCACATCCCTCTAATAGTTGTTCAGTGTTTGTCAATGGCCTATTTGACTCTTTCTCCTACTGGACTTTGTGTTACTTGAGAATATAGCTTTGCCTTTTTTAAATACCCTTCTGGAATGATACATTACCTATCACCCAATAGGTGTAGAGTAAAAGTTTCTTAATTTTAACAAATATTTAGTATCCAGGAACATGAAGTTCTTTTTATTTTGATACATTTTTATACATGCTTGTTACAGTCATGAATAATTTCCATCTCTTGATTGAAACATACCTCCCAAGCCTGAAACATCAGAGATAAAGTGTGGTGAGGAATAAGAATAGTGAAGAAGAGAAACAGCATGGCCGGCTAGGACCGTCAGCCTCTCAGTAATGAACTGAATCAAAATGCATCCAAGTCTACTACAACAAATCCAACCATCTTTCCACAGGGTCCCAGCTGCTTCTCTTACTGCTTAATCCTATTTCTCTAACTTCATCTCCCTACTGCTAAAAATTCTAGCACATGTATTATTTATCTTCTGACAGGCACAGAAATGCAGTAAATATCTTGATATCTAGTTTTATTATTTAACACTTTAAACATCTACTTACAATATGAGTCCATTTCTACCTTTCCTGGAGTTCCTCAGAGACATCCTCTATCATCACCTTATCATTGAGATTTATTGGTATCATTTCATTTACCAACTGCCCTCTTCGGTTTATATCAGAGGCAGATGTTCAACCTGGCATCTTCCTCAGCTGCAATCAATGTACGTAATACCACAGGCCCTTGACTGGTTTCAAAACATTTTCCTGTCTACAAACAGGACGACAGGGGAAGATTTTCAAAGGCACATTTCAAGCAATGCTGCTTAATCCATCAGCAGTTCTCAATTTCTTGGTTCCTTCATATTGATCTTTAAAAATGGACTCCCTGATACAGAATCCTGAAAAGGGGTCCTAAAAAAATGGAAGTGAAAATCATGAATATCATACATCCTATTGCACTATGAGTATTAAATGAATACGTTGAAAAAATTTAGATGTGTTGTCTAGGAGATGTTAGATAATCCCTGCTAGGTGACAAAGCTGTTTACTGTGATTGTTATAGCTTTTCTATTCAATTTTTTTTTTTTTTTTAGTGGCTCTTAACTAGAAAAAATATTTCTTGGCAGTATTTATGATTTTCATGATCTGTAAGAAAAATTATCATTTAAGAAGAATATTTGCTGAATAATTATCATATGAATTTCTCTTATGCTACCTTAATACAACTTGCTCCAAATAAATTTAGTGTAATAAATGTCATCTATCCAAGTTCTTTATCAACTTTTCAAATAGTGTTTTTAAAGCTTTTACTTATAATAAAATACTCAAGATGTCACATTAGAGATATTTTCCTTTATTTCATTTCTATGTGGTTGCTTTTATTGTTGTCATTTTTATCATTTATTTAGTACCCACTGAGCAAGTCCATACAACAAAGCAAAGGTTTTTGCCATTCTCCTCTGAATTTGGCTCTACTATGACTATTTGTGACTCCCCAACTTCTGAGCAATCAAACCAAGAAAAACTTTAATTGTAGTTGATGAATTCTGAAAATGGCATGACTTTTAAAGGACCTCTCTCACAAAATTCATAACAGAAAACACACAAATGATTTTTTTAATCCCTCTACCTTTTAGAGTTGAGCTCGCTTTGTTCTCTTGTCATAAATTGTTATTTTTAGGTAGATTAAAATGAGGTATTTGGAAAATCTGACCGACAGGACCTACATAGATTTATACTATTCTATTTAAATATATTTTAAAGAATTTTTAGCAGTATCTGTACCACAGGGTGTCCAGGCTATATCAGGAAGGTGGAATGAGGTAAGTGTTTCTCAAAGTGACAGTTATAAGTGAGTAAGACATAAGGAGATAAATCACTTGGTCATAATATTGATCTGAATTCTTGGAGGACATAGATCATAAATTTGAAGGAGAAAGGCAATGTATTTCTGCAAATGGATAGTGCTTATGTCCCTAAAATGCTCCTTGAGAAAAAATGAGACACAAAAGAGGTTGCTTTACCCTAAAACAATCTCACCTCCAATCTTGGCAGATTTCTGAATTCTTGAAACTTCTTGACTGTCCTCTTAGATTAGCATATCTTTAAGGGGTGAGCCAATAGGGGTATTCACTGATCGTAGCATCAGAGAATTCAAGCTAGAAAACAAGTCTGACTTCTTACCAATTGTTAACCTTAAGCAAGTCACTTAACCTCTCTAAGTACTAATTGCCCTATCTGTAGAATAAAGTTTGTTATAGAAAAATGTACACAGGTCTCAAAAATCACATGATGCACAAAATGCAATGTAGCCTCAAACCAGAAACCATTCCATTTGTTCATAGAACTCTGTTTTAGGAACCAGTGAAAAATATGCCAGTAAAATATCTAGTGATTCCTGAAAATTCTAGTGCTATATATATTATATCATGTGATTGTATGATAAAGCACTAAACACTACAGGTTAGGTTTCACTAAAATTCATAATTGGTTTATTGCCAGAAGAAATTGGCAAGCATACATATAAGTTCACAAATTTTGAATTTCATTTTTGCAACTTAAGATTTTCATCTCAGGAAAAATAATCTTGACCCTTCTCTTATCCCCTTCTGAGGCCTATACTTCTCTCAAACTCAACAACATAATTGAGATCTTTACTACTAGACTATTCCACTCTTTACTAATTTCTCCCTTTTCTGAATTCCTGTAGCATTCTTAAGGCCTATACCTCTGATTTGGGTATGTAACCACATGTGGAAACATTTCTTTATCTATTTCAATTTTTTCTAAAACTGCATTGTTGAATTTTTGAGAGGGGGAATTGGGTCTTAAATTCTCTTGTACATTCCAGACCATTCTCCCAGTGAAATCTTGGGGAATGATTTGGTGAATAAGCAGTGAAGGATGACACAGCTCAATATGTGACCTCCAATATGTGGGTCTAATACCTGTGTGGTATAGTTATGTAAAATGTAAAATTACATATTTTATATGTAGCAGAAAGTACTCTTAATTCTCAGAATCAGCCTAAGAGTAACTTATATGTCCACTTTCTTCAACCTTAAACACAAATAACTGCAAAACAAACAAAAATAAACAAGCCCCAAACTCTCTTTTGGAGCAATCAACCCAGTGGCTTGTGATAATAATTATAATATATCATCTATGGTGCTATATTATCCATTAGTTTTCATAGAAGATTATTCTCATCTTTTGTTGCTTTTGCTAACTGATGCGGGAAGAAAAGACAAAAGAAAAAAATTAAATTTCCTTACTGCCTACAGCCCATTGGCAAATCCTTGAAACAAGTAGAGTGACCTTCCTCTGGGAGCTCAGCTGCCTCAATGTTAAGACTTTGCTAAGGGCAAAAGGCAATCCTAGCTTAACAGTATCCCAAACCCCCTGGATCCTGTTAAATCTTCCTTAGCATGTAAAAATTCCTTTGGAAACTTCCTTTATCTTGATCCCCCAAGATATATGTTAGCAATCATCCTCCAAGTATATGACCCACTTGATATACATCTGAAGGGTCTCAATGACTGAGTTTTTACTAAACAGTAATATATGACCTTTTCTTAACAATAGCTAGCCCCCTCAAGGTCCTGAAAACCTTGTTTCCAAAATACCTGTCTGTAACCTCCCCCCAACTTGAAAGTATATAATCAGCCACTCCTCACGAACCCAGTGCAGGTCTTTCTGCCTATGGGTCCTGTCCCTGTGCTTTAATAAAACCACGTTTTAGCACCGAAGACATCTTAAGAATTCTTTCTTGGCCATCGGCTCTGAACCCCAACACTCTAAACCACATCAATAACCTCTTGATTTTACGATAAACTTATTTTCCTGAGACGAAGTGTCTCTACTTTATAGAATTATGCTTTAAATGGCTCTGGAAATAAAGCCTGTTGTGAAAAATTATATGGAAACCTACAGAGTATTACCTTAATAGTTTCATCTAATACATAGCTATGGAGTCGGTTGATCCCTGAGTCTCCATGCAATTCCTAGGAGACTACAGTCCATTACTTTGATGTGCAAGATTTTAAGACTACATTTAACCATGCTCAGGCAGGTCAGTTATCCTTCGTGGCTTTATACTATGTAAGACTGATCTCTTTATGTGCACATTTATTTTCCTTTCATTTTCTTTAATGGCACACTGCATATTGGTCATATATTCTCAAAATGCCTTCCACATAGAAAAATATAGTTGCTTTTTTTTTTTTTAATAAATGCCCCCCCACTGGAATGATCTTTTTATGTGTAAATTGCAAGGAGTCGGCAGAAAGTCAAGATTATTATTGCAGGAGCATTGGACTTCACTTCAGAATATCTAAATTTAGCTTCCAATTTTTTAGTTAATGATATGACTTTTGTTAAGTCTCACGACTTTTTTGAGCTTAATATTCCTATACACGTAGTATGGTAATAATAATAATGCCACCATCCTCTAAGGGTAATTGGAAGGATCAAATGAAATACTTTAAGTGAAGAGATTTGCAAGCCTTTAAACACTATGCAGATGTCTGCAGTATAACTGCTAAACATGAATAATGATGACCAAAGCCTTATATTTGGCACTAGTCTTGAATATCCACAGGACAAGACACATAGAGTAAAAGTCGAGTACACTGACTGACTTATGGGATTATGCAGAACCAAAATACAGGTTTGAATACCCAAGAAAGAGGCCAGGGATATATTCGGAATGGTGAATATGTAAGAAAAAATAAGTTTGAAAATAAGTTCAAAGGCAGGAAATTCCATGTGGAGAAAGCAATAGGTGATATTTGAAATAACAAATAATATGATAGTGGTTGTAATGATTGTAACCTAAATATTCAGTTGCTGTCCAAAATCCCAGGGGTCTATCCAGTTAGAAAATGGAGCAAATAATGAGGGAAGAGCTAAGAGCTATGTAACTGGTAGCAGTCAAGGCAAGCATATAAGCAGCCGACATTCATGGAAGCTCACAGTAAAATTTTAATCTTGTCATAATAACATTTCAAAAAGTTCCAATTAATAGAATAACTAGCTAATGAGAAAAAATTTTTTAAAGTAGTTTTGTTTTGTTTTAAAGAAATATGGTGCAATGGTTAAAGAATATAGTCAAAATCTCTGCTGAAGAAACCATAGAGCAGATTTGATATTTGGTCTTGTTGCAATGTTGAAAAGAATCCTTTGACTCCTTATCAGCCACACTTTCAACGTGTAGGCTGATACTTGCATATATTTCAGGATGAGACCAAAGACGGCATTAATAGGCTAATCTACTAGTGTTAGAAGAGCTTCATTCAACTGCATTGCATTTCTTATCCTTAGTGAGCTTACTATGCATTGAGAAATTAATCTAAGAAGCATACAAAGCTGTACAATTAAAAATGTAATAATTGTTATGTCAAAAAGTATCCTAACCTTCTAAATTGGGCATCTACTTGTTTGTGTATGCCAGGGAAATATCCCCAAGAAAGTAATAACTGAGTTAAAATAATAAGAAGAAAGAAGTCATGTGTTGGGGAAGATGAAATAGGGAGGAAGCATTCAGGCAGAGAAAGAGTCTAGACTCATTGAAGGGTAAGTAAAGCTAGAGTACTAAGAACAGGGGGAGAATGGAGAAAAATGAAGCTATGAAGGTCAGTCAAGTCAAGTCTTAAAGGCCTTGTTCATATGCCCTGTCAAATAGTTTGGCCTTATAAATAATGAAACCTTTGAGGGTTTTGAAGCAAGAAGTCTAAATTTGCATTTCGTAGAACATTGTGACTTCAGTACGAAGAAGGGATTTAATGGTGCCACATTGCCTATAGGGAGAATAGTCGGGAACTACTGCAGTAAGGAGACAACAGCTTATGGGCTGGTACATGATAGTAAGATGGAGAGATTGTTCTGAGAAGTATTTAGGATGTAAAATCTGTTCACAGTGCTGAGCACTATGATGGAGAGAAAGAGAGGGCAACGGATGTTGATTCAGGAAACACTGGAAGAGGACCGACTTGGGGGGGGGGTACAATAATGAGTTCACACATGTTGACTTGTAGGTGCATTTGAGATGTTGGCACTGGATATTGTAACCCTCATTGGGAATATGTTTCTGGAGTCCAGAAATTTCAGGACTATGAATATAAGTTTGTGAGTGATTTGCATATATTCCATAGCAGAATTGTTGAACAGTATTCAGACCTATTTTAATTTGGCAAAATTTGTTGAATTTTCTCAACAGCATGTGATTAAGCAAGTGCATTCACTGAGAGAGAAAGTGGTTGGACTTATTCACAGTTGGGGCTTTGCTGCATGAGTGTGACACAATAGCAAAAGAGGCCAGAGAATTGAGAGTATTACTGAAAGTGTATTGAAATATGGATAGTAGACTATAATGAAATTAGATATATTTGAGGCAATGAAGAAGGAAAGGTGGTCAGTGGACTTGAGATACCAATGAAGTCATAGATAGAAGCAGCTGGAATGGGAGAAGTTTGAGAGTGGGCTGTGCTTTAATTTTGATTGCAGGTGAAATAGTTACAGGTAGCTGTAAGACACTCCAAGAATGAATGGGGTGATGGATTAGAAAAGAAATTCTTTGACATTGATGTCAAGTTGCTGAGGAGCCGCATGGTGAACATTGCACTCCCCAAAGCAATAATAAAGAATAATAAAGAATAAAGGATTATGTAATAAAATCACGAAGTTTCACATAATATTTCCTTGCTTAAGAATATCAAAGAAATGAGGGAAATGCTATTCCAGGAGCTTTAAAACAATTATGACAATAAACATTTTGGGGTCTCTCAGTGTCAAATATTTGTACATCAGAACCTAGTGCTTTTGTATATTTCACATTCCAGCTATTATTACACCCATGCTTCCTATTATCACACACACACACACACACACACACACACACACACACACACACACAAAACAGAAAATATATCACAGAAAAATATCTATTTTGACAGTTTTGATCATTAGGAAGCAGTGAAGACAGTCACAAGATATTTCCTAGTAGGCTTTTGGACAGAGAAAGGAAATGTAATTAAGATGTTGAATAATTTAATGACATACACTCTCTAGAGCGTATCTACTTTCATTGCTGTTGCTATTTCCAGACCCTATTTTCCAGCCAGCGATTTTTTTATGAGTTGTGATATTCACTTGAAACCTTAATCATTCTCAGAGATCCAGCTCTAAAATGGAAACTAGGGCTTTTCCCTCTACCTGAAATGTACTTGAAAGAACTAGAGCTGCTATGTCAACTGCTTTCAAGAATTATGGAGGGCAAGCCAAGGGAAATGCTTAAGAATAATGTAATCGGTTTTTTTTTTAAGGCAGTGGTTACCAAGACTTGGCTTGTGAGGACTCGAATGCTAAATTTTCAGGTCCCATATTAAAATGCTGGTTAGATGCAAAAATGAGCTAAGTAAGAATCTCTAATAAAGACTATGTCATCATAAAATGTGCTATTGGCTGCAACTGAAATAATGTAACCGGAAAATAAATGCGAATTAAAAAATCTATACTCAAAGCTCTAATTTGAAGAGTTCTATTAATTAACTTTCAACTTGCATTTAATTGTTATTTCAAAAGAATTGCCAAATTCTTTTTACCTAATGCTATATACACACTTTTACCTTTGTCCCTGGCTTTACAATATAATCCACATTCAATCTCAGATTGTTTGTACCCTCAGCTTTTTTTTTTTTGTACCCTCAGCTTTGTCTCTATTTGTCTCCTAGCTATATCATCGTCCTTATGCAGACTTTACCTCTGATATTCTCCAAAACGCCTCCTCAATTTTCTGAATGCTCTCCTTCCCTAAAGTGAAGTAAAATGCGATGATTGATCTCAGCACTCCACCATGGATTTCCAAGCTGTGCAAGGTAGAATAAGGTTCCCTACAGATATCCATGTGATAATCCCAGGAACCTATAAATATGTTATGTTACATGATAAAGGGGAAACAAGGTTGGAAATGAAATTACTTTGTTAACTAGCTGATCTTAGATTATTATGGACTGTCCCATGTAATTGCAAGGGTTCTTAAAAGTGAAAAGAGGCAGAAGAAAGATCAGAGTCAGAGATATTTGATGATGCTACTCTACTTGCTTTGAGGATGAAGGAAGGGGCTTTGAGTCAAGGAATGTAAATGGCTTCTAGAAGTTAAAAAAAAAAAAAGCAAGAAAAACAAACCAAACCAAAATAAAAACAGATTCTTTCCTAGATGCCCTAGAAGGAACACAGCCCTGCCAAGACCTTGATTTTAGCTCCACACAACCCACTTTGGACTTTGTTTTTAAAGATTTGTTTGAGAGAGAGACACACAGAGAGGGAACACAAGCAGAGGGAGTGGGAGAGGGAGAAGCAGGCTTCCTGCTGAGCAGGGAGCCGGATGCTGGGCTGATCCCAGGACCCTGGGATCATGAGCTGAGCTGAAGGCAGCCACTTAACAACTGAGCCACCCAGGCGCCCCCAACTTTAGACTTTTGACCTACAGAACTCTAACATAAATTTACATTGGTTTAAGCCATTATGTTTGTGAAAACTTGTTACCATAATAGAAAACTAATACACAAGCTTTTGTTTATGTGTATTAGCAACTTTTTGCTTCTGAATTCTCATCTTCATCAATAACTTGGACCAATTCTCTATCCACATCAGTAACTAGCATTGTTATCAAAGTCAGTTTGCTGCACGGTTGTCTGGGTTTCTCATCACTCAGAAGCAATATCATAATTTTGAAAAGCTAAAAAGTGTTCCCATAAAGGAAACATTGGAAAGCCCAGCATTGGAAATGATGGAGACTTCCAGTAACAATGCAGATAATTCTCACTTTCCTCAATCTCTGCTCTTGACATTCACCAGGCTATCTCATCTGTGTGGCTGCTTTTCCCTCATCATAGGATTCTCTTCTCTTATTGTTTATAAGATCCAGAGTCAAGCCATTCGAATGTACCTGCATTTGTGCCCCTAATTCTGTATTTAAAATGCATCCCAGGACTGTAATCAGCTCATGAAGGATCTTTTCTCCCTAGGTTTTACACAGCGAACTGGAAAAGACACATTGATCATCTAATTTGTTTAAATTAATAACAATTTCCAAATGCATATAACTTCTAATAATTTCTAATAATGATAACTTAAATTGTTAAAAATCCTTCCATATTTGTACTGAACACTAAAAAGATGAAGACCCATCCGAAAAAGAGAAAATGTGAATTATCAGATGCATATGAAGCACAAAGTTTTAAATTCATATCATTCAACCTACTCTAACATGCAATTGTCAAATATTGAGCTGTTTTCCTTAAAATAACATCACAGTTATGACTATCTATTGATGTATGCTTAAAGATGCTTCCAGTGTGTGAGAAAATAGCTTGTTTTCCTAAAAAGAAAAATTATATATCCCTCTGGAATGTTACTCAGTTTTCTCACCATTTTTTTTTTCTTTTTGAGCAAGTAGAAAATTAAGTTTGTGTGCCCAGAGATGGTAGTTTCTAAGTTAATGAGCAACCAGTTGATTGGGTAATTATTTACAAAACTGATGTACAGTGTGTTTGTGTCCACATGTAAAGTATTTACATGAGGCTGCAGCATCTACAGGCATGAAACACGGATAAGGGTTTGCTAGAAGCACCCTATTCAAACTAGCAATGACAATCATCCTAGTTTTCAATTTTTCGTCTTTGAACTCAAAGCCCTAAGTTCAAGGGGAGAATGTTTTAATTAGAAAATAAGGATAAAGGGGCGCCTGGGTGGCTCAGTGGGTTAAAGCCTCTGCCTTTGGCTGAGGTCATGATTTCAGGGTCATGGGATCAAGCCCCGCATCGGGCTCTCTGCTCAGCAGGGAGCCTGCTTCCCCCTCTCTCTCTGCCTGACTCTCTGCCTACTTGTGATCTCTCTCTGTCAAATAAATAAATAAAATCTTAAAAAAAAAGAAAACAAGGATAAAATATATAAAGGACTATCGTAAAAACTATTGCCCTATCTCTGAATTATTGTATAATTCAGAGAATAATTTCAATCTATTTGGAATAATTAACATATAGATAATCCAGTTCTTTTCCTGTGGGGAAAAAATGCCATGCTATAGTCTGTAAGAAACGTGAGGAATCGAGAAACCAACACCAAAATAATAATTAATTAATTCCTGCCACCAAGGATGGAATATATTCCTTAGATTGGTGTTGAACCAAAAAAGGCTTAAAAAAAAAAGAAAAAGTTCTTTCAGAGGATACGATGTCACAATATTTTAAGGGATATTTTCTTCTGGGCTGGTAGCCTTTGAAGGAATCTAACATGTTGGCAAGCCAGGATGAAATAAACTCAGGCCAAATCAAAAAACAACAGAGACTAGCAAAAATATTCTCAATCTCCTTTTCTCAGCATTTCTTGTGGAAAGTTCAAGCACATCATCTTAGCTTTATTCTATTTGTGGGAAACAGCTATTCGCTTACAACAGTCAGACAATGAAATGTATTGAAAAACAGAATGAGTTGCTTTTAATTATTTTAAATATTGTACTATTTTGTTAAGAGCCTGAACCCGATGGCCAAACATGAGACAGAGGAACACACAACACATGTGAATGCTGTGACAGAATGGAAGCGGGTTTGATGATTTAAATAAATTAGTACCCCAAAGTTAGGCCTTTTTACCTATATACAGATATCCCCCATTGGTGTCTCATTAAACTTTTCAACAGGAGTATTTAGTGCCCAATTACCTTATCTGAACTGCCACATAAAACAATATCCTTTAAGTTCCGCTTGTGAAAATGAAGTTCCTATGTAAGGTTCACAGTTTTGTTGCTGAGTCATTAAACAGTCTACATCACTTGAGATAAAGAGGTTTTAGAAAATAACATATTACGTTTTTATACAGTTTTATTTCAGTAGTCAAGATTCCTTAATTTTTTTATGAAACTTCATGTAAGTCACACAACATAAGTGATGTTTCATCACTATCCGAAGTTTTTTTTTTTAAAGACAGTTTTATTTATTTACTTATTTTTAGAGAGACAGCACAAGCAGCGAGAGTAGGGGGTAGGGAGGGGCAGAGGGAGAGGGAGAGGGAGAGAGAATCTTAAGCAGGCTCTATGCCCAGCACAGAGCCCAACTCAGGACTCAATCTCATGACCCTGAGATCATGACCTGAGCTGAAATCACAAGTCAGACACACTGAGCCACCCAGGTGCTCCTTCTGAAATTTTTTTACTATAATTTGGATTGGTTGTAGAAATAAAATTATTATTTATGTCCACCTTAAAGACAAATGCAACTTTTTACATTTTCATTTACAGAATTTAACAGCCCACAAATCCGTCAAAGTTTACATAACTTCAAGAACTAAAATACCAATTTTATTTTTGAGAACTCATGCCCTTGAGGAAAAAGATTGCTCATGTCAAATACAGTATATTGCCTACAGATTATAAAATATATTTTATTTTATATTTTTATATTTTTATTTTTATTTTTTATTTTTTTTATTTATTTTATTTTTATATTTTATTTTTTATATTTTTATTTTTATAAAAATATAAAAATATAAAAAATAAATATTTTTATTTTATATTTTATATTATATATAATATAATTATATTATCTAATTTATCTTTATATTTTATATAATATATTTGCTTCTGAGTGATATAATCAACTATATATTTGGGGAAATTTCCTTTTTGACTGTGGCCATATATTTCCATAGTTTCCAATCCAGAGAAGGATTTAAGGAAAAAGAAGAAAAACAAGAGTAATTTGTACCGAAAATCTCATCACTAAACCATGGAATAAAAAAGATCCATTTTTTTTTCATTATGCTCCAACATTATAAATCTACTTAAAGTGAAAAAAGGTCTAGAATACAATCATTAAGATTTCATATTAGCTTTACGTTATATTCTTTGCCAAAATATGTTAGAACATTAGCTATTATTTTGATTGTTTTGTCAATTAATTGCAATACAAACATCAGTATTTTGGGAGAAAATCGAGTAGTTGTTGATTTTTGCTGAGTTTTTAATAGAGCGAATTTGAGATTTTTTCATTATTTTTAAACTATATTAAAGTTTTATTTAAATTTTATTAAAGTTATTAAAGTTTAAAAGATTTAAGTAATCTAGAACATCAGCTTCATGAAGAAAATAGTCTTTATCTGTCTTGAGTACTGATATAACCAAGGCACTTTGAAGAGTGCCTGTGAAATAGTAAGCAAACCATAAATATTTTTACCATGCTCTGAATTAAAGCCACCACATACTTAACAAAATTTTCAGAAAAGTCACTCAGCTCTCTGATCTTCCAACATCAATATACCGATGTTTATTCATTCTGCTCAAATTTATGCAAATAAAATTTATTTTATTTAATACAAATATAATACACATTTTGGAATAATTATTTTGAATTTTTCTCTTTTCTTTTTGATGTGATTTATCAGAGATTCAAATGTAATATTACAGTATGCGTTCAATATTACTTTCCAATTACTGCCCAACTATCTTTTAAGTTCAAGCAATGTATCTTAAAAAGCAATAGGTTTGGGGCACCTTGGTGGCTCAGTTAAGTGTCTGCTTTGGGCTATTTTCATGATCCCAGGTGCTGGGATCAAGTGCCGCACCCAGGTTCCCTGCTAAGCTGAGAGTCTGCTTCTCCATCTCCGTTTGCCCCTCCCCCCTGCTTGTTGTGTGCGCGCACGCGCACACGTGCGCGCTCCCTGTATCTCTTGTCTCTCAAATCAATAAATAAAATCTTAAAAATAATAATAATAAAAAAAGCAATAGATTTATAATTACCTAAGCAGTTCACATCAACAGAAAGAGTTTTCTAAATTTGAAATTTTGAAAGTTAAGGACTTTTGAGGGTACTTCCATCTTTAAGAGCAACATACCTGAACTTGTAATTTAGCACATTGGGTTTTTGTTTGGTTGTTTCAATTTTTTATTTAAATTCCATTTAGGGGGCATCTGGGTGGCTCCGTTGGTTAAGCGTCTGCCTTTGAACTTACATGATCTCAGGGTCCTGATCTCAGGGTCCTGGGGTCGAGCCCCCACATTGGGCTCCCTGCTCAGTGGGGAGCCTGCTTCTCCCTCTGCCCCTTCCCCTGCTCGTGCTTTCCCTCTCTCTAACACACACTCTCTCTCTCTTTAAAAAATAAAAATAAATAAATAAAAATTGCATTTAGCTAACATACAGTGTAATATTAGTGTCAGGAGTAGAATTTAGTAATTCATCACTTATATTAAACACCAAGTGAATATAGGGGAGATTTTGCTTTTGGCTTAGGTTTACACCTGTCATTTTCCTTCTAATGTCAAGAGAATGAAAGCTCTGCTCTGGTTCGTTACTGAATATTGTTTTCCCAAAGAAAATGACATTTAAACTAAGACATCTGGTTCCTTTGTATTTTGTTCTGTTTCAGAATATAGATATTAGGTCTTAAGAATAAGCCTCAAATTGAAGGCTACAATAGTCCTTTGAAAAACACATGCCTAAAAATTATACTTTTTATCATTGATATTTAATGCAGAAACTCTATACTTTACTGTATAAATCCAAAGTTTATTCATTTTAGTGTTTATAACATAATTTCACCACCACAGAAGAGGTCTAGATAAAAGGGAGTGGGCGTATATTTTATTACTAATATGGAAAATCTGATTTGAGAAACCACATAATTCACAAAATATTTCATTCCTCCAGTACAACTAATTTTTTAAATAGTGTTGAGTTGTTCTGATAGTTTATATGTGTGAATATGTTGGAAAAAAATATAAAGAAATGTATTTCATATGAGCTTATTTAGTCACAAATGTGAACGTTCACTTGTCTAGTATGTGGTTTCCTTGTAGGATATGATTATTAGTCACATCTGTTGAACTGATATTGTGAAAAAATGAAACGTATATGCTCAGACAGCTATATAATATTTTTAAAGCTATGTAATATTTTTATGCCAATTATTTTGTGACATGG
>CM052897.1:37753037-37803841 GCA_028534135.1 Potos flavus | reverse complement strand
ATATCCCAGATACCTGTGAGGCTCTGGAGATACTGAACAAAGGAACCAAGTAAAAATAATAAATAAGTAGTAGACCCCAGGCAAGTAAAAGGAGCCAAATGATAAAATGGCAAGCTTGAAATTTTGTGTTTTATTCTGACTTTGATAGATGAATAACTAGGGGAGAACACAGTAAGAAATGAATTTCAGAAAAATCAGTGTAACAGTTCAATTTTAAAAAATGTGATAAAATTCTTTTACGAGCCCAGTAATGTGCAGGCAGTAGAAATGGGGTGATGAATGCCTGCTTGGGACCCTAAGGGTCAGTGTCCAGGAAAGGACCAAGCCTAATGAACTCATTCTATCATGTTCTTTGACAATAAAATGAGAAGAGAGGAATGGCAGCAACTTATCAGTTGACTACAGCCCCCTGTCAATTTAACCATCTGAGAAAGAGGGAACTTAACTCTTTCAAAAAAGAAAAGCAAGCAATTGAGTTTTAATAATTTTTAAGTAATATTTATAATATTATGAAAATTTTCTAAAGATCTATTTCAAAATTAAAGTAAGTTATAGAGTGGTTAGAATTCCTCCTCACCCCTACCAATTTTGTATAAGTCCTCAAAGTTGTTTTATCGTGATTCACAACATATAATATATACTAAAAACTGTCAAAAATAAATTACGTTATGCCAGTTAAACAGGCAAGAAAGCTGAAGATTATTGCAATAGGACTCAGGACTATTGCAATAAGGAAGAGAGATTGAATTCAACTCTGTTAAGACAAAAGCATGAGAGTTTTAAGCACTGGGGTGAGTGAGAGGAAAAATACTGGAGGACATTTGGGGAGAGGTTGGTCAGTGTGGTTGGGCCATCTATGCTTGCTAACTGGCATTTATGCGAAGTTAGGCTCCTATCCTCTCACAGACACTGGTGGATAGGGGCACTTTTATAATTATTATATTTTAAAGGAATGGCTCCCAGGCACTTGAGACAAGGCATACTTGGGTTGTAACTGGTGAGAGCTGGAAGAAAATTTATACTTCCAAGGGACAGAGAAAGAACTTACAATGTCAAGTTTTCTAACATAAATGCTCTAAGAAAAGGAAGGTCAGGGGCCTCAGTCAAGAAAAAATAAGTCTAAAGTTTAGTCAAGCTGAGGAGAATGTTAAGACATCTTGGTCATAAATACCAGTTGGTAATTCAATGTTTTTTAGGCGATATGAAACCTGATATTTAACATGAGAAACAATCTCATATTTTGTGAGGCGTGGTTATGTAAAGGAGTTTTTGATGGTGTGAGGCAACGGAAATTTCTTCCTCTGGCTCTTTAGTGGACCACATATGTCAGAGAATGTTTTGTAAGTTAATTCTGTGTGTCCTTTTTCTATATGTCCAATAAACCACATGTCCAATACATGGACATTTGGGAGCAGGAAAAGCTGTTATTAAAAGACAGCTTCTTCCATTTTAATAATTTTGACACTTGATGTAATCATTTTTCTGCACAGAACTACCCATTCTAAAAACATAAGTAGTTAGATCTAAACCTTAACAACTTTAATTTGGGAAAATAAGCCTTAAAATGATATTTGCTCCAGGAATCTCATTTGTATCATTAAGAAGTCGCACATTATAAAGCAGTATGTTCTCAGTGGTAGTTTGTCATTACATTTTTCTCTTGCAATAAAGCAGACCAAAAATATATATATTTTGTATATATTTATATAATAATATATAAATAAAAACAAATTATATATTTATAAATTTTATATTATATATATAAATAAAAACAAAGTAAAGCCAGTAATATTTTATATTTTTACAGTCATCAGTTGATTCTGAAAACATTTAACCTTAATGTAAAGGAAGAATTTATTTTTTGGTCAAAACTGAAAGAAGAAAATAAAAAGAGGGCATCTAAGAGAAAGTTGCTAACTTCATTCTTTGCTAGGGAATGCAAAAATTGGTCCTCTCTTCTAACTCCTTATTATGCAGTGCAAACCTTTCAAGGTCTCCATTGAAAAGAATGTCTGGCTCTTTTGTGATGAACTTATTCTAACATGGTTTATGAAGCAGAATTATAGAATTATTTCTTTATCTTTGACTTGTCTTTTTGCTTATTTCACACTAAACGACCTTGACTTCGGGCCATATTCAGTATTTGCTACTTCGTCTTATGCCTTTTCTTTCTCTTTGTATATCCAGCTGTGTGTGTGTTTTTTTAATCATTACTATCTTAGATTCTGGAAATTTCTGCCAGCATCCTTCCAGAATTCCTATAATTTTTTTTAATTTAAATTTAAAAAGTGAGAAGGAACAGTGACTGCAACAAGAAGGAAGATCATGCATTTAAACTAGTGCCCTTGTTTCCAGACAAACTGTTAGAGACAAATGTGAGCTCTCCAGGAAAATACATACGCATATACAGTAACTCCTTAGCTACTGATTTCATGCGAATCCTCTGCAATAAAGTTACAAGCTTTGTTTTGGTTTGGGCTTCTTTGGGCCATTAAGAAAGAATTGGTTTTATGTAACCTTTTAGTTATGTAACCCTGAGACCACTGGTTAAAGAAAGGTTTCAGGAACGACCACCTTCAAATTAAATTAAGAATCCTTTCCATATGGTGGTTATTTTTGGCCATTTCATGTCACTATTTACTCCTAATAAAAATGTGAAAATTTCACTTAATTCCAAAGTATTTAAATCATTTTGCTGTGACAACTCTTCCTGGCCTATAGGAAAATTTATTCCCCCCTAAAAAAGTTATTTGATTTTGAATTACATGGAATATCCTTATCTCATTTGTTTTACTATGAAAAATATATTGAAATATGAAGATGTAAGTTTTATGGGTTTACAATACATATGCACTATTTTACAAACAGTAATACATCAAATTTTATTCCAAATTTGAAATCTGGTTCCAAAATGAAAAAAAGAATTTCCTAATAAAGATACTTGGCTGGACTGCTAGTATATGACTAGCTAAACTGGAAGGTAAGTAGAGACATGATATTTATAAAATCTATAATCTTTCAGCTTATGCTAATTTAATCATATACATAAAATTACTCTAAGCCAAAGAATATTTTTTCAAATTTTATGCAGCTAAGAAAATTGTCGTGATAATGTCAGTTTCATTTGTTGCTGATGAAATGTAACATTATATGACTATGGGAGGAAAGTAGTTTTTAAAGTATGGTCATAAAATTTTTCACACTCTTTAAACCAATAATTCCATTTTGAGAATAATTTTTGAGAAAAACCCTCCCTGTCAAAAAATAAAATAAAAATGTATATACACAAAATGGTCAATGCCTCTTGATTCACAATAGAAAATAAGAAAAAGAAATAGAAATCATGAATAGCTGAGGGGAATGAATATATATAGAATATTAACCTGATGGGATATTTTGCATCCTTTTTCACATTTTAATTGCTAAAACAATATACTTATGTGCAAAATGTTTAGGAAAAAATGCTATTCTGTTGTAGTAATTTCAAATATCTATCTTATATTAGGCCATATTAGACAGAAGAAACACCTGTGGGGTGTTTGTTCTTCGTTTTGTTTTATTCGTTAATAATACGTATGCATAAGACTTTACTTTTTAAAAATAACATATAAGTCCAGGCCTCATCCCCAGAGATAATTTCAAGAGGTTTAGAGCTGAGCACAGCCATGTGTAGTTTTAAAGGGCACCGACAGTTTTTTTGATGCAGAGCCAGAAAGGCACCAATGTGTGTCCATCGTGGGGCCCCGGGGTGCTTCCCTGAGCATGTGCAGTTAGAACACCATCCACGATGAAGAACGAACTGAGGCAAGAAAGGTAAAAGGCCAAAATGAAGCATGACTGAGATGATAGGTTAAATACACACGTATATACACACACTCCCACAGTATGCTAAAATTATAAAATGAGAATCACAAAAGGAAAAAAGGCAAATCGACAAAATGAAACTATTCAGTTTGTGGAGTAGAAAATCATGGAATTATAATTAACCTTTTTCTTTTTTTTTATTTTATAGAAACTTTTCCTGTATTTTATTTAGAAGTTGTATTTTTAAAGATTTCATTTATTTATTTGAGAGAGAGAGTAAGCAAGAGAGAGAGAGCATGAGCAGGGAGGGAGGGAGGGAGAGGGAGAAGCTCCCCCCTGAGCAGGGACCTTGATGCGGGGCTCAATCCCAGGACCTGGGATCATGACCTGAGCTGAAGGCAGATGCTTAAGGGACTGAGTTACCCAGGACACCCCTCCCCCATTGTATTTTTAAAGAGAAAGAATCTGCTAGTGAATAATCAACCAATATATTTATATCTGGAAATGAAACAGCAAATTTATAAGTAATCCCTGCGGTGCACATGATTGGCATTGAAAAGATAAGTTAGAACTGTAGTTTTGCTGACGATGTAAGAAGACCAAATGAAAAAATGAGTGTAAACTAACATACCCTTACCACATGATCCAGCAATTGTCCTCTTGGTATTTAGCCAATGAATAGCAAACTTCTATCTACACAAAAAACTTCACACAGATGTTTATAGCAGCTTTATTTATGATTGTCAAACCTTGGAAGCAACCAAGATATTTTTCAGTAGGCGACTGGATAAACTGGGATACATTTAAAAAATGGAATATTATTCAGCACTAAAAAGAAATCAGCTACCAGGCCACGAAAAGGCAAGGAGAAACCTTAAATGCATATTACTAAGTGAAAACAAGTCAATCTGAAAAGACTATGTATAGTATGATCCCAACTACATGACATTCTGGGAAAGTAAAACTACGGAGACAGTTAAAGATCAGTGGTTGTCAAGGGTTAAGGGGAAAGAAGGGATGAGCACAGAGGATTTTTAGGTCGGTGAAGCTACCCTTTATGATACTACAGTTGTGGATACAATGTCATTCCATGCTTAACAAATCTATAGAACATGTAACACCAAGAATGAACCCTTATGTAAACTAAGGACTTTGGGTGGTAATGATATGTCTTTGTAGGTTCACAGATTGTAGAAATATATGACTATGGTGTGGGACACAGTGGGGGAGGTTGTGCATGTGTGGGGGCAAGGGGAAAATGGGAACACTCTCTACTCTCTGCTCAATTTTGCTGTGGACTTAAACTGCTCTAAAACATAATCTATTTTTTTTTAAATAAAATTAGTTTATGTGGGATTCTAGATGAGGTCTCCATAGTCATTGAAGATCTTGCTGTTCAAAACGCATATTCAGGGGCGCGTGGGTGACTCAGTCAGTTAAGCCTCCCACTTTTGGTTTCTGCTTGTGTCATGGTCTGGCGGTGATGGGATGGAGCCCCACGATGAGCCCCACACCTGGCTCTGTGCTCAGTGGGAAGTCTGCTAGAGATTCTCTCTCTCCTTCTCCTGCTTCCCCTCCCCTCCACCACTTGAGCGTGCGCCGTCTCTTTCTTTCCCTCAAATAAATCTTTAAAAAAAAAAAAAAAGGCATATTCTCAGCTGGGCTGCCCAAAACCCCCCTGAGTGCCAACCCTAGTCCCCCTTCGCGGTCCCATTTCCGCTCCAACAAGATCAAAGAAACTATCATGAACCAGGAGAAACTCCCCGAACTGCCAGCACAAGTGTACATTGGTGGGAAAGGAACTGCTCCCCGAAAGGTGGTTCATAGAACGGCTACAGCAGATGATAAAAAACTTCAGTTCTCCTCAAAATAGTTAGGGGTAAACAATATCTCTGGTATTGAAGAAGTGAATATATTCACAAACCAAGGAACACTTTAACAACCCCAAAGTTCAGGCATCGCTGGCAGCGAACACTTTCACCATTACAGGCCATGCTGACAGAGCAGCTGACAGAAATGCTACTCAGTGTCTTCAACCAACTTGGTGCAGACAGTCTGACTAGTATAAGAAGGCTGGCTGAAGCTCTGCCCACACAATCTGTGGATGGAAAAACCCCACTTGCTACCAGAGCGGAGGAGGAGGATGAAGTTCCACATCTTGTGGAGAATTTTGATAAAGCTTCCAAGAATGAAAGCAAACTGAATTGAGTCAACGTCTGAAGAAGATACAACTTGAAGAAGTTACTGGGAGCTGCTATTTTATATTATGACTGCATTTAAAATTTTGTTCATGGATCTGATAAAATCTAGATCCCTAATATTTTTAAGCCCAAGCCCCTTTGACACTGCAGCTCTTTTCAGTTTTTGCTTATACACAATTCATTCTTTGCAGCTAATTAAGCTGAAGAGCCTGGGAATAAAGTTTGAAACAAGGTTGGGGCACCTGGGTGGCTCAGTGGGTTAAAGCCTCTGCCTTTGGTTCAGGTCATGATCTCAGGGTCCTGGGATTGAGCCCCACATCGGGCTCTCTGCTCAGCAGGGAGCCTGCTTCCTCCTCTCTCTCTGCCTACTTGTAATCTCTCCCTCTGTGTCAAATAAATAAATAAAATCTTTAAAAAAAAAGTTTGAAACAAGGTTAATTAAAAAAATGCATATTCAGTGGTCCATCACTTTGTATGACTGTATGATAATTAAAGAATCAAGTAATACTTATTCAATACTATTATTTAGTTTTTAGACAACAATGAAAAATATATTTTTGAAGCAGAGTTAGTTTAGGGGAGAATAGGAAATTATTAAGTTTAGGATCAATATTAATGATACTGAATCCATGTTAGAGAAAATTAATATGTATCTATAGTTTAATAATGTTCAAGAATTTAAACAATTGAATTTTGGCAGGGGAAACTGGGAGACAATTTTTGTCAGGAAGGAAAAATTTTAAGCTGCATATTTTAATCATCATAAACTGCTAGGGATTTCAATATTTTAATAGATTCATTTAACTCTAAATGTCTTCAAGCACGCTATAAATCCTCCAGAGTCCCTGCTTTGTAATATAGCCTTTTAACACATTCATTGTCTCTTTCCAAGATAAGTTCACTATTACTATTCCATTAGCCTGTTTTGTGATTTATTTTAAAGATAAAATGAGTATCTTCACTTTTCATTCATGACTATTTAATCTTGATTTTTTTAAATCAAAATTTGATGGTAATTATCATCTATTAAAATGCATTCTTTCCCCCTTCTTGTGCATTTTTCCTCTTTACAGTAAATCTTACATTCTGACACCATCATTAAAAACATTTTATCAGTAATTATATCTAGATGTATTCCCTTTTATGAATTCAGTTTCTTAATAGACTCTTAATAATCAACACTGAGCATTTTTAGATGTAGGAAAGATTCTATTGGTGCATAATAGGAAAGTGTTGAATTTGCCAACCTCGTTTCTCTTTTTCATTTTATCCTTCCCCTAATCCTGATAGTTTCATAGATTTTACAGGATAAATTTGCACATAACCCCACAATATAATGGAATGTTAATTATGTGTTGTGTGCTGCCAAAACAGAGGTCCATTACCCAAAAGTGAGACTGAAGCCATCCTTAGAATATAAGGCATTTACAACAAGAGGCTTAAAACCATAAGAAATTATGGCGGAGAAGAATATCTGTGGCAAAATATAAGTAAACAGTCTGCCTCTCTGATCCTTAACTTCACCATCAATAAAATGAAAACAAAACATATTTACTTCTAGAACTACTGTGATGATTAAGGCGGAAAGTATAAGTGAAAATTCAGTATCAGTCATAAAGTGCCATACAAATATTTTGGAGAGCAAAATAATTAATAATTTTCCATCTCAGAATTATAAGAGAAATTTAGGCAGGCAAAGCACTTAGAAGAGGAAAACACTGGCTACATGCGCAAGACTTGAATGAAAGTGAGACTTATGTATGTGTATAAATCCTTTCTTCCCAAATTCCTTGTATTGTGTGTAACTGGCTGGTTTGGTACCGTGAAACATAAAAATAGTACAGCCTGTTGAAAATTCTGAAACAAAGAGAAGAGCCAAGGAAAGAATACGAATAATTTAATCAGATAGGATTCAAGTTTGTCCCCAGCTTATTTGCCTTTTATTCTTCATTTCAGTTAGTTACATATCCATCTGTTATCGCCAAGGTTGTGCATGCACCTTGAAATGGTCACAAAAGGTCCACGATACAGGGTTCATAATTAGGTTATACGTTATATTCAGAATCCCAGGGGAACTAATCGATTCTGGAAATATTGATTAAGCAAGATGAAGAATTCTTAACACAGTTTTGACTACAACAATTTTAAAGACAAGTTCAAGCTTCGTTTGCCACAAAACTCACAAAAAAAGTAATTGAAGAATATCTCTTTTATGCAAAATATACATTTTAGGATATAATTTGATTAATACTCTACTATATACGGACATTACTCCTGGATCATTTAATAAAAAAATACTCTCATTGCCAGAATTTTATTTTCTGTGGTATTTATAATTGAGGTAAAATGACAAAGGACTTAAACCATGAATAATGTTGGTGAGTTTTTTTTTAAAGTCATAATGATTTTCCAGAACTAAACATACAGGCGACAAAAAATAGGTTAATTTTGATAAATAGGCACTGAAAATTTCACAACAAAGACAACCACATAAGTGGTTTATAAAAAAAAGATAGAGTCACTGTTCATGGATCCAAACAACGAAGAAGAAGTAAGGGAAATTACGACACATCTATACTACACCAATATCACTGCCTTGTATGATTCACAGCACGATCTACTGCAGGCGCAAGAGGGGCGATTCACAGAGATATGGGCCTTACTCGAAGCTTCAGAGATGTTGGTCATGGACTTGGCTTCCTTGGATGTGAGATGGCTGAAGCTGTTGGCCCATGCACACGTGTTGGTATTTACAATTGTTTCACGGCTCCTGGCCAGTCCACAGCAGACCACTCCTATGGGGAGCACCAAATGAATTCCAGCCACAGTTCTTTTCTAAGCTTTAAATGCCTCGCGAAGACGCAGGGAACTCTTCCAAGTGCTACCTGGTCACATCAGGGTACATTCAGCAGCAGAAGTCTGTTTCCAGTACAGTCCTTGGTATGGCTAAATTCCATTGTCCCTTTTTCAGCAGTCAAAAATCCATGATAAATTCTGTACAACACTGCAGTCAATAACAGCAGCACCAGACAGTATATTAATTCCTTTACCACAATGCTATATGTCATTATAACTTTCTAAGTGTGGTGTTATTAAAAAGATGACTGAATCTCTAAATATCAGATGTGTACGTCTGGGTAAATTCGTTGCTGTACAAGATCTCTGACATGCAGTTCATGCTTTAGGACTTAAGGATATAGAGTAATAGATGTTATGTGGCCAATAATAAAATTGACATTTGTCTTCCTAACGAAAAAAATAAACATGAGAATTAAGGGTTAATCAACAGTCTCAAGGATCCCGAATGCCTTAGAAATATTGTTTATCCCTCAATTTATATTATGGCATTTTTCTTCCCTCACACGCCCAATACACCAGACACACTATCGCTAGTGCCTTCACAGGGATGTTGTAAACAGAATTTCTTCCACTTGGACTGAATAAAACTCCCTCGGGGTTTTGCTGGAGTGTAGTGATGAATGCTGGTTGCTAGGTAGTAGAAACTGACAGTGCAGCAAGCAACCAATGGTAATGGTGATGCTGCTGCTTAAATCCTGCTTATCAAAAAAGGTTCACAGTACCGATTGACTTAGGTAGTCTACAGGGCATCATTCATTTATACACAAAGCAGAGAGGCTGTTCCAAAGGGCAGAGAAGGCAGGGAGCAGGGGAGAGGATCCAGTACTAAAATCAGGAACATCTTATCAAGGCATCTCTGTGCTTCATGAAGACAGATGGCATATACATTTAAGACAGGGAGCTAAGACAGACAGACAGAACAACATACAGGACAAAGCACCTGGTTAAACACTGCCTGAAAATCTGATCAAACCTGTGAGTCAGAAATTTAAGGCTGGTCAAAAAAGCCTCCTGTGAACCATGATAATCTTTGATGTTTGCACAAAAATCAATAAATAAAAATAAAGGAGGGGGGTTAAAAAAAAAAGGACACGAGAGCTTTGGGTGATATTTGGCACTTTGCCTCTGAAAATGATGACAAATCCTGGGATTTAAAAAAAAATTTTATATATATAAATATATATGACTCTAGTTCCAAGCAGCAATTCCTGGCTAAACAATGCAAGCCTGGCTGGCAGTTACCTTTCTCTCATGTTTTGTGCCTTCCCCAAGCCATTAAGTAAGAGATCTGGCCTCAGCTTGCGTGTAACCAGTAATGACAACCTCTTTGCAGTTATCTGTGTGCAAACAACCAGAGACATTCAGAACTCCAATACAGCATTTTTGAAGAAAAGTAAATCAATCAAGAAATTAAACTAGTTAAAACAAATATTTTTTTCAAAGAATAAGAAAAAAAAAATGCCAAGGAGAAACTCGCCCTCCCTGCCCCACAATTTGACATGCAGAACAGCTGACCAGTGCTCCCGTATCAGCCGGATGGTTCGATGCAAGTACACATATCCCGAGCCATCCACAGTCCCCGGACTCTGTGACATTGTTTTCAGGTGATGGAGACAAGATGGTCCATGCAAATGAGCTGACCAGAGTCATGTTGTGTGCAATCAAGATAGGATCCCAAACATCTTCAAAATGGTTTAGAGTCACGAGAAATGAAGGTCCAATGAAGTGATTGGCATTTGGAAGCACACTGTTTTAAATACATTTCCCTGAAGATATGTTTATGTATTAGTGTACTGGCCAATAGCTGACACTATCTGTCATTTTATTGCGAAAGGACACCGGGGCAATTAATACGGAGAAGTAGCACTACTTTAGGTCATCTTTAAAGCCAGGATAAGATTTGTTAGCTACCCAAGTGGCATTTCGGACTTCAAATAGTAGTATCATGCAGGATTTAATCTGTATTTAATGGAGCCTGGAGTAACTCTACACTTAATTATCTCCATTATGGGGTAGACGGTACTTGAATTCATACAATTTAGCCGACTGATGCAGTTTGGTTTACAAAATAGATGGGATGGGAGATCGAGAGCGCCTCAGAGGACAAGGAGAGTTGTAGGGTGATGTTACTGGAGAGAGCCTCAGAGCATTGCCTGCCAAGCCCGCTATGTTGTTTAAGCTTCGGGACTTTTCATATCCTTTTATGAAGAAATGCACAGACATCAGTTGAATTCAACCAGAAAATAGACACAGACAAACAATACCATGCAGGATAATCAAAAGTGCTATTTTGAGTTCAAGGAAGAATCTTTTTTTTTTAAACAAAGAATTCAATACTGAGACCATTTGTAACTTAAAAAAAATAAGTAAATAAAGCTCACTAGAGCTGTCATTCCCAAAAGATTAAACCAGCTATCACAAATTATAGTTGTAATACTTCAAAATTTATTCTTTCCCAGATTATATTTTGCATTGATGTAATTTTGGCATATAAAATACTAGAAATCGTTTAAGAATTAGGCAAAGCAACTTAAGTAAGATATAAACTTGGCTAATATTCATATATTTCAGAATATGTTTCTGAAAAAAAACAAATGGGCTATTTTTTCTTTTCATTTTTTATTATTTACTAAGCTAATAAGCAGAATTAACGTTAAGTGGATGGCTTTTTTTCTCAGCATATTTAATCTTCCAGCTTTATAGTGTTAAAAAGATGATTCTTAAATAATGGCATTGGATGCCATTATCTAGGCGATGTGGAATGAATGCTCATTTCTAGCTCCTTGGATTAAAAAAAAAAGGAAAGAAAAAAAAAAGAAAAATGAAATATAAGTTGAGTCATAATTTTAGTGAATTTACAGTCTGAACTTGGTTATCTGATGTTTTCAGTTGGCTCTCCACTGCCAGGAATTGAGAACCATTTGATCTTGATTCACTTTTTCTTCTCATCATCTTATATTCTAATCATTGGGGCATGATAGTCATGGACTTACAGGATAAAAGATCCATCTCACAAGCGTTAGCCCAGTGGTTTTCCTTAGCCAATAAAGCAACAACCTCATTAAGGTCACCTTCGGAAGGACTCATATATTGTAGTACTATTTATTAGAAAAGATTAGAGGTGCTTAATTGGGGTGGATGGCACACTGTAAAGTTAGAAGTGAACTGCCTTAAGAGCAGGACAACTATTGGCTGAAAAAGCAGTCAGGAAATAAACATTCTGACACGTCTACTGAAAAAAAAGTATTGCAGAACAAGGAAATGATATTCTCTGTTGGACAATCAAAGCTGACCAAGTACATACAATTTCAGTGAGCTTTGTTATCCCGTAGACTTAGGGCACATTCCTTGTGCTCTGATTGGCCTCGGTGGGCGTGATCACTATATGAGAAAGGAAATGGGCCTTTTGTGTTTTCCCATGTTCCTCTCAAATACTTTTTCTAATTCTATATTTTCATGGACTTCTGGGGAAGAAGCTACTACCATCTCTCCTCCTTTCACTAGAAAAGGAGAAATTGAGTGAGTTAGTGATTATTTGATTTATCAGTGCTCAGGACAAGTAGGGACATGGATTGCAATAACTGCACTACTGTGGGGTGAAGCTGCGTTGAATAGGAACATCCCTCCCCGTACACACACATAAACTTTCAGCATGCTAGATGTCTTCTCTGAGATTTTGTTGATGGAAATTTACGACACCCGTTAAGCGTGGTGAAGTTCTCTAGGACATAATTTCTGCTAATGAGAGAATTATCTGCCAATATGTTTTGTTAGCATTCGGAGATATAAAACTTGGGAGGTGATATATATTTCATCCTATTCCAATGGATGATGGAATACTTAATAAGGGGATGTCTTAAATCATTAAAAAATAATTGCAGATAATTTATCCTTACATGGGGACCTCCGTGTGCCTGGAGAGCTAGTTGTTACTGCTCTCTAAAGTGACTAGAAATATAACTTGGGGGATTATAGGAAGAATAATTTATCTTAGTTGACCATGTAATCTAAAAATGTAAGCTACACTATAAACATTGATTTGGTTTGATTAAAAGCAAACTGGTAAATATGCATGAACCAGAGAGGCTATTCACACCTATAAATCATTCATCCTTATAAAAATTTACATCTTGTCTCCCACAACTTCCAAGCTCCCAACAAGACCTCCAAAAAGGTAAACATTTTCTATTAATTACACTAGTTATATGTAAATCTTGGTTGCCATTCTAAATGTTCAATCATTTTTCTGAATTACAGTTTTCAACATCAATATTGCCCATTCTGTTTACAAGTCCTTTTACTCTTAATAACTATAATTTCAGTGTTCATTTGAAAAGACTTCCCTTCTAATTTAATAACAAGCATTTAATTCGTAAAATTATGTTATTCTTTTAAGTATGTATATTTTTTGCTTAAGCAAACTTTTATTGACTAGAATGGTTAAAAATATAATTCATGAGGATACACAATATTGAACCTAGTTGGAATTGGCATCTAAATACATGGTGTGCATTTTATATAGTTCTTAAGAGCATGTGCTTATTTAGGGCAGTACTGAAACTGCTTAGCCATGAATTATCAATGGGTATGTTTTTGTGTATGAGAGATGATTTCCTAAAAACTACTGCATAAATAAAAACATAGGTTCTAAGTATTGAGAGTTCATTCTCATAGGGAATCCATAAATTTTCTTAATGTACGCCCAACTATATTCATATTTGTTGATAGAAAAAGAATTCAGTGGCAATCTGGTAATTTCATCTATACAGAGGAAAATTTTCAGAATTCTAAAAAATCAGTAGAGAGACCAACTTGAAAGGTAAAAAAGGGATCATATAGGAAACAAGCATTCTGAATAAGAATAGTAGGAGAAATCTATAATCTACATAAAAAGGAACAAGAGAAGAAATGAATGGATTTCTGATAAACATAACAAGACAACATACTAAGAAAATTAAGTGAAATGAACCCAAAATACTACAAGCTCTGAGATAAAAAACACAAGGTGTAAAGAAACTAAGCAAGAATGAAAAAGGAAGTTGATTGTGGTGAGAAATGACAAAGAATAAAAGCCCATAGATGAATTTTCAAAGATGTGCTCATTGGTAAAGAGAATTTTGCATTTGTGAAATAAGATTTCATAACTCTTCCATATAAGCTAGATATCTTATTAATTGCTTTGCTCATGAAATGTTGCCATTTTACAGAAAATTCTATATTTACATAGTGATTTATAATTTGCAAAGTATTTTTTCTTATGAGATCTCCTTTGACAGTTTAAAATCTAAAGTATTGCCTAACAGTGGAAGGAAAATATTTTAGCTAGGTTCTTAAACATGCAATGTTAGTATAAATATTGCATGTGACCATTTATTAAATGATGCTCAAAAATGTATGTGAATGTAACCACATATTACATGTAAATACATATATACATATATACACATATATGCATATAGTGAGTAAAGATATGTAATGTACTTAAAATATAATGTTCTATACAAGAAATTATTAGTTACATATTATAATCATTATTTAATGTATGTATACATATTTTGCTTAAGTACTATGAAAGGACATTAACTATCTTCATAAAATATTTTAAAAATTGTTCTAGCACTTAATATTTAAGTGTAAAATAGCAAACAACCAAATAAATCTATTCAGCTAATTGAAATACATTTTGGTACAAATAATAGATGCAGAGGAATGGAAGTAATTGAAATGAAGAAGTATGTAAAATATTACATACTGAAGAAATAAAAGAAGAGCCTGTCTTCTCTTTTGAGACTCAAAGGCATGGAGACAGAAGGACAACACAAAGTGTTCAGAAGTAATGAAAGAGAAGTACAATATGGATAATGAGACATTGCAAAGAGAGAAGACATCACAAAATAAATATTTAAGGCTTAAAATGTTAAAGTATTCAATAGGGAGAAAATGTAATGAATAGCAAAAAAGTGCAGTATTTTTAAAATGCAGTTGCATTAAGATGAAAGTTTTGGAGCAGTTTTAAAAGCAACCGGAATTATCAAAGCTGAAGGTAATCAAAGAGTGTATCAGCCCTTGGACAAGGGTGGGTAACAGATGTCACAAAATTATTTCTTAAGGAGGGAAAAAAGGGTCCAATTGTCCTGAGATCTATCAAGTTTACGCAAAACAAAAACAAAAAACAGTACCTGGGGAATATTCATAGACGGTGGTATCATCTAGAAAACTTGAAGGACATAATGGAGTGGAGCTTCAATATTCTGTAATATTTCTTAACCAAGATGCATGCCCAACAAAATTTATTCATTCGACAAATATTTATTGAGTGTCTCCTGTGTGCCAGGCACAGTTTAGTTTGGGTTGAAAATAGTAATAAACTTAAAAGTATTATTATTGCCTTAAAAAAGAAATTCTGTAGCACAATTTGTAAGTACATATGTAGCCTTTCAAGTGGTGGCATATACTATTCTATATGGCCAGGGATGTTGGACCATTTTGACCTTCTGACATTCAGATAAATCATGGAAAAACTGCCCAAATACTGGATAAGAGACTTAATCACAGTGTGTTTAAAGCTTTTCTTTGGAAAAAAAAAATCCTTATTGTTTTATCAATTACTTATCAAATATATGCATAGAGCCAATTAGTGAGTTTTATTACCTGTAGTTGAAAAGATAACTTTTAAAAATTGTTGAGTACATTATATTAATTAGCTGAGTGACTTAATTTTTAAATACCCCATTACAATTCTTCCCATAGACTAATGGAAACCAAACATATAAAGTAAGAAAGAAGGGTGAAATGCCTTTCAGATATGACAATCAAGTAAGCTGTTATGATATACACTTTAATGTTTATAATGAGAAAAGAGGTGATGAGGAATGCAAGAGAACACTGCGTGCAGTCTTTCCTAGAAAATGATGAAAGAGCATTTATATCACTCCATAAATTTGCACTTAATTTCTAAGTAACCTGTTAGGATCTGATTAAATGCATGCCTACCTTTCCTGATCCCTCCATCAGAAGCACACGTGTAATCACCTGTCGTCAGTAGGAAACATGTTTCCCCTCTTCTGTTTTTGTCTCTGGTACTAGAGCGTCTGATGGGGAGCCTTTCTGGGGGTGATAATGGCGGCTCACTTCCTGTACTGTCGTCACCTGATAACACTGGTCACAGCACCATGCCCATTGACAGACAGTGATGGATGAGGAAATGAGACAGTACAAAGAGTTTACACTGAATGTCCATAGTACAGTCACTCCATATACAAAACACAATAATCACATCATGATAAGAAAAAGGGTTTTCATCACTCATTACAAAAATTTACATGGAGCAAAATGGAAATGTACTGAAAGGGAGAGAAATGTCCTTTGGGAAGTTTTAATTCCATTTTGGATTCTATCTAATAGGAAATGGACTTTTACAGAACTAATATGAATTCAAAATAAGTGTGATAATGACGTAGCACATACATTAATATCTTACGATTTTTGACATGCTATCTAGTTATTGTGAATAAGAATCTTTAAAAGTGGAATCTATTTAAGGGAAAACTCCTAGGTGCATATTTGGTTTTGGAGTTCTTTAAGACACGTGTTTGTAATATTTGCAGAAAGTAACTTTCCAAAAAAATCTTAATAATAATAATTCACTTTGTGTCCAGGTTCTCCATTTTGAAGTGAAAAAAATGTTTTGAGCATAACGATGGAATAAGATTAACTTTTCCAAATGCCCTTGAAACAACTGTTTACTTTTATATACTTGCCAAAGACATTTGCATCCTATTGGCCTCGATGCTAGCTTGTTACAACAATATTTATCCAGGCTGAGAGTGTGTCTGTCCTGTTTCTCATGCCCTTCATAAGGACTCTGCATAGGTACTCTGAGAACAGTCTGATGAGACTAGCAACACCAACTAAACTCTACCTTTCATAAAGACATTTTTTGCCTGATAGTCTTTAGATATATTGACAGAATTTGCAGAACAATGTACTAAAAAAGCATAAAGATGTTTATGAATAAAATCTTTAAAAAGCAGTTTAGTTCCAGCCACATTTTTTTTCCCATTTACTTCATATAAACTTCTGGAAACTAATGAAGCAACCTATGAACATGTTACCTGCCTTTTCTGTTTGTTTGCTTGCTTTGTGTAATTGGCATTATTTCTAAATTATGCAAAAGTATTTACATGGGATTATCATAAATCATTTTTCTATAAGAAAAAGATTAAATATATCTAAGATTAAAAAGATTAAATATATCTAAGATTAAAAAGATTAAATATATCTAAATCTAAAAAAAATCTAAAAGAGTAAACATATCTAAGTTATAGGGAATGCATAGTGGGCTGAAACATAATTAAAGTGTTCAATCTATAAAATATTTCATCTGTACCAGACACAATAGAGTAGAGAGCACACTACTCTTCTCTCTACTCTATTGTATCTGGTACAGATGAAATAGTCTGGTATATTACTATCATTTTGGCAAAATGAATATTAATTTACAGTCAATGTCCTCTAGATTATCTATGGCAATGGAGAGGGTTAGGGATTCATCAGTAAATCACCCAAAATTCAGTTTGGGAGGAGAACAGAACCCAATGTAGAGTGTGTAAAAAAGGAAATCCACAGGGAATTTCAACTTTGCCATTGATTAGACAAAGCAGATCATCTACCTCCAGGACAATGGTGAATTTATTATATTACATAGCATCTTACCCCATCTAAAGGGATTATACTGAATATCCTACCTGAGTTAATAATAATGAAAATTTAATCAACCCTCTAGAATATTACTAGGGATGACTTTTATTATCGAAAAGGCTATCTTCCATATCACCTTTTTGGTGTTCAGGCTATTGAAATATAAGCATCCATTCTTTTTAAGTAACTGCTTCTTGTGAAATAGGTTGAGATGCATGGCCCCATGTGGCAGAGATAAAACTGAGACAAACACGCCAAGCCACATGATAAAGGAATCAACATTTTGAGAATGAAAAATGGAAAATGGCCAGTATCATACCATCACATCGTGCAGGGGAACAAAGAAACATTGGCACAAAAGCAACAGACAGGCAAAAGAAAATATTGGCACCATCAGCAAAGGGCATTCCCACTAAAGCAGGAAAACTCTATAGACCAGCTATGCAGGCTTCTACTTGGAATCTACTGAGAAAAGCTACAGTCTAGCTGTCTACAAGCCTGACGCAAACACATGTATTGTGAAGAGGTAGAACTGAAAACTCAGGAATGTTTGCAGACAATGAAAATGGTTGCCTTCTACCTGAGGGGCATACTGGTCTATAAAGTGGTTAGTGGCATGCATTTGAAATTGTGCCTTACCTGATCTGTTATGTTCCAGAAGCCGATTGTCTTTGCCCAGACAAGTGTCACCCTGTGTGCTATTGCAGGCCATATTTATTTCTGTCTTGCAAAAAGTAGGTGAGCTTGCCTGAGGGGCAGGAGGGATGTGCTTCTTTCTTTTTCTTGGAAGTTTCTGCTTCGCCATTGCCAAGGAGTAGTACATTCCAAAGTTGTTGACAATGACAGGCACTGGCATGGCTATTGTCAGCACTCCAGCCAGAGCACACAGGGCTCCCACCAGCATCCCTGACCATGTTTGGGGATACATATCCCCATAGCCCAAGGTAGTCATCGTCACTACAGCCCACCAGAAGCCAATTGGAATGTTTTTAAACTGCGTGTGCTCACTAGCTGAAGGGTCGTTAGGTTGAGCTCCTACTCTCTCGGCATAGTAGATCATAGTAGCAAATATCAAAACTCCTAGAGCCAGGAAGATTATCAGCAGCAAAAATTCATTAGTACTAGCTCGAAGTGTGTGTCCAAGCACCCTCAGACCTACAAAATGGCGGGTGAGCTTGAAGATTCTCAGGATCCTCACAAATCTTACCACCCTGAGGAAGCCAAGGACATCTTTTGCAGCTTTGGATGACAGCCCACTGAGTCCCACCTCTAAGTAGAAGGGTAGGATGGCCACAAAGTCAATGATATTCAAGAGATTTTTGATGAATTCAAGTTTATTAGGGGAAAAAATGATACGGACTAAAAATTCAAAAGTAAACCACACCACACACACTCCTTCTACATACGTCAAGGCAGGATCCGTTTCGATTTCATATTGCAGAACAACACTTGTGCCATTGATGACTGGTTCTGTCTTGTTTTTAACAATATTGAAAGCTTCATGTGTCTCCAGGCAAAAGGTTGTGATTGAAACCAGGATGAAGAATAAAGAAGCAAAAGCAATAAACTGTAGGGGGAAAAAAAGAAATAAAAAAAGAAACAAAGAGAGAGTGATCTGAACTTTGGTATACTTTGATCCAAATCTAAAAGCATCGATCCCTGCAGGTGAAAAAAAATAAAAGCATATTTGGAGATTTTGCTTGGGATGTCACTCGAGTGAAAGAAGAGATGCGTAGGTATCATTAATTAGAGTTGCACGTGTAATGTGTTTCAAGTTCTGCTTTCTGCTTATATAGGTAAAAACTTTTGCTTTATGTTGGAAAATAATTTCTTGACTCTTTTGTATAATATACCTGTTAAGAGAGCATAAAAATCAATCCAAAACAATGTTAAAGGGCAACAGGCTGAAAAAAAAAATGTACACAATGGCTCCAGATATTGTTTCTGACCCTAGAAATCTTCATGTATTAGATCAAGCTTTATGTCTATAAATATAAGGTGCAGTCCACACTGATAAAAATTTGGAAGACAACCGAATTTAGGAGTTTTTAACTATAAATAAAATCTTCAAGTTGTCATGAGGTATGAACATGAAAAAAAATTTTTTGAGCTATGTTACAGTTAAATTGTATCGAGTTAAGGTGGAGACTTGTCCAAAAGAACAGATCTAGAGATGAAGAGTGGGCAATGAGACTGAAGAGAGAAAGAAACAGAGTTAAGGAACAAATTAAAAGACAATTTCTTTCTCACCTGAAAAAGAACTCCCAAGTATTAGAGGAGCATGCTATAAAATTGCAGGGTTTTTTTTTTAAATTTAACTTTTTATTTCATTTCTTCAGTCAGTAATATGTGAATACACACACCTACTAATACAGAATAATAATAATAAAAGCTCTCACTTGCATAATTCTTATTAGTGCCAGACACTCATAAAAGCAAATTACATAATTAACTCATATCGATACTCATAACAACACCACCACTACCATATTTTATAGTTCTGCAATATTAACACAGAATTTAAGCTACTTTTCTAAGTCATAAGACACAAAGTAATAGACCTAAGACACTAACCTGACAAGTTTCACCCCCAATCGTTTTGTGAACCACCAGACTCTTACCTGTTGAACCCAAATATGTTGAAAAATTCATGTGATCTTGGGGTCACATACTTCGTAATTTTCGAGATCTGAAAACTTAACACCCAGTTTGAGTGAATGATACTGTTGCCGACAGTACCAGAGGCTTTCAAAGAAGCCAGTAGATTCCTAATGCTCTCTGCTAATGCTATCAGATTTAGCATGTGTAACGAGGACCAAGAGATTGCCCTTTGAATATCCAAATTAATTAATCATTTAGGAGCAAGTAGTCATCAGTCAAGTGCAGGGTAGCCCTTTTTCAGAAATAATAGGGTGTATCTGAATCCCAAACCTGTCCCCTAATACCTATTCCTCACCCATGCCATTGAAAAGATCTAAGTTTCAAGAAGAGATTGAAACTACCTCCTTTTTTTCCTGGTAGGGTTTCAGTGTAAGCGATATACAAAAAGACAAAAAAAATCTTAGGATGGTGACTATCTGCCTTAAAGAACCACCTCAAATTCTGAAATTGTTTCAATGCAGTGTAGCACTTAGTACATGATTCATATAGTATTATAAAGCATGCCGTTTTCATGGCTTTGACTTATTTCCCCATGCATATCTTCCCATTTCCCTTGATTTTGATATTATGGTTTCACTAATATCTTCCCTATACATAATGCAAGATGTTAACATGTTTTCACTCAGCTTTCTCTTTGTACAAATAAATATATGGTTCTTTTAATATCCACTACTTGTTGTAACAGTATCACTAAGACCTTCTAGATACTTTAAAAGATGGTATCTTTTGGATGAAGAATCAATTATCCTTGATTCATACATTACTTCTTAATTTAATCACAATTTTATCTATAGATTTGAGAGTCACCTTTGTTTCTGATTCCCCCTGAAATCTCCTTTTGTCATTAGAGTCCTGCTGGTGTGTACATATTGACTCCACCACCAAGGCACTACCGACAATCTAGTCTCCAGCATTTCAGACTAAGTGTCAAAAGTTTTAGTGCACACATTCTATCTATGAAGCAGGTACAGAATACAAGGCAGTTAAAGTAAACTGCAATTTTATTTCATGCTTCCAGTGTTCTTCAGTCAGCATTTTTCAGCTAACTTTGCAGTCTCAAACTCTATCCACCTACATTCATGTAGTGAATTGATTGGGATGTCCCAACATTGCTCTTTCAAAATCTGTTCTAGCTTCCCAGCCTATCTCTCATACAACAAAGACAATTTTCTAGTGTACTCTGATGCTTGTCAATACAAAACACTGGGACCTTTTCCGATCGGACATTTTCCTACTCTTCATCCATTCATTCATTCACTTAGCAAGTATGAATTAGGTGCCTCTCTATGCCAGGCCACAGGACAAGGGCTTTAACGTAAGAATAGTTAACAAAACATGATGCCTGTGTTTGAGTAATTCACAATCATTCACAATCTATTAAATAATTAACCATACAAAAATTTCATAATTACAATTGTGATAAATGCAATGAAGGATAGAAAGGATCAAAAAAAGGGGGCTTTATTTTAAGACTGAGGGATCATAGAAACCTCTGACAAAATATCTACAGACTGAAATTTGAGGATAAATGAAGGTTGACCTGATGGAAAGGGGAGACTTGTCTATAGCACAGTAGGAAGTTTTAACAAAAAGTCTGGACTTTTTCAAACTCCCTTTCTCAAGTGATGCCTTTACTGGAACACCCCAGGAGCAGCAGATCTTCCAAACCTGCCTCTTTTGCACGAATTGTCATGATTAAAGCCCAACCTAGCACAGAGACCCTGACTTTTTCAAGGTTAACCTTTTTTTTCTGAAGAGCTTTAAATAAACCAGAAATATTACCTGGGTTTTAAAATGAGGCTGTAAGGTGACTTTAGAGCAGTTTGGTTGCTGGTGGTACTCTTTTAGACCTGTTGGCCTATTGGGAGAGTTATAGAATTCACTTATCTTAAATTATTGTATCAGCCCCATTGTTTGGGATGCAGTAAAAAGAAAAGATATATGTTGAAGTGGTTTTTAATTTAAATACCTATGTAAACACTAAAAATCATTATTATATATATTTTAGTATACTTTAAAAATATATACTTAGTATCTCAACGAGAACTACTAGAACCTGATGTTTATGTTCATTAAATGAGTTATTATGTTGTCAGAAAAAGGTCAACAGAGTCGGAAGGTACCACCACACTTGGTGGTTGGAATTTAAGTAACATGAATCATCTTGCTAAATTACCCATTTTGCCCACCCATATTCCTAGAAAAGGAGTTTGGTCATATTTATCAGAACATACCTCGAGAGCTTACACAAATGTGAATTCCTCACTCTCCACACCAGATATCAGACACAGATTCATTGGGGAGAAGGAGTTTGCATTTAACAAACAATCATGGTGATTGCTATGCATACTAAAGTTTGAAAAACACTGTTTCAGTGTATTTTCAACTTGATAATACAAGGTTGATAACTCATTAAATGAATTGGAGAAGTTTCTAAATTATAAGCATTTGTAGAATCTCCCTAAATCTTAATAAGAATAGTTCACTACCTCCTATATTATAGGACGTTTGTGTCTGTGTCAGTGTGTCTTTGTGTGTGTGTGTTGTGATATAATTCTGGCTTCTACACAAATATTGGTGAGTAAACAAAGCAAGTCAGCCTCTAAATATACAAATTCCAAGACACAAAATCTTGAAAACCAAAAGTTGTCTGTTTTTACAAGTCACTTGGAACTTAAATTTCTCAATATTTTTATTAGCTTTATTTATTTGTTTATTTTAAAGATTTTAGTTATTTATTTGACAGAGAGAGACACAGCGAGAGAGGGAACACAAGCAGGGGGAGTGGGAGAGGGAGAAGCAGGCTTCCCACCGAACAGGGACCCCGATGCGGAGCTCAATGCAGGGCTCCATGTGGCTTCGATCCCAGGGTCCTGGGATCATGACCTGAGCTGAAGGCAGACGCCTAACGACTGAACCACCCGGGTGCCCCATTATTAGCATTATTTAAAGAACTATATCATGGTTTTGTATTGTATTATTCTTCATTGTAATTTTTATAGTTCTGTATATATTTAGCCTTTAAGGACTTCGTAAATCTGCCAGAGTGTGATAATAGTATAATAGGAAAATAAAAAGAGTGAAAAAAAGAAACAAACTGTCATTCTGGGAGAGAGACGTTCATCTCAGAAGTACATGATTATTTTCCTTTAAAAACAAGCTAGAATGGCCTTTTTAAAAAAATTTATTTATAAAGTCTAAAGACACTACTAGGTATGGTTTAGAATGAGAGGGCTGTAACAGAGAACCCAAATATTCTTCATAATAATGTAGTAGGAAATTGGAAGTTGTATTGTCAGCTTAAAAGAGGGGGAAGTTGGAAGAAAGTTGAAGTCTGGAGAGAAAGAAATGGGAAAGTTCTCTAAGGAGGAGGAAAGGCACCTAGTGGGAGGGAGCAAGCAAGTGAGAAATCCCTGTTCAGGTGCAGCAAAGGAACTTTGGGATACGGATGGAGTACATTAAATTTTAAAGTGATGCTTTCTCTGTTATGCCTTTAGTAAAAGGTGGTTGTACAAGAGCTTGGCATTGATGGTGCTTTGAGTGATGAAGGTATTGGGCCATGGGAGGACAAAAAGAAGGGAGCAGTCAACCATGGAGCAAGATACACAGTGAGCTCAAGAACATAGGAGAGTAATAAATAAGAGTAAAAGGAAATCAGGAGAAATGTAGTCCTTGTGAAAGTATTTGGAGACGTTAGGAGAGACAGATTTCCCAATGGAATGAAGAATAGGAGCTCAGTGTATTAGGAACTTAGTTTGAGTATCAGATGAAAAGGTGACCCCAGAAGCCTTGAAGACCTAGAATCTTCCAGAGGCAACACTTGGACACTTGGACATTACCAAGGAATTTGTACACTTCAGTTGAACTTAATTCTAAGAGACTTGGATACAGAAAATGTCTTCTTTTTTTCTGACTCAGTAAGTTAAACTGCAATGGGTGAATATAAGGTTAGATTGAATAATATTAAGAAAAAGAAATTAAAAAGGAAAGAAATGGGGAAAAAAGAATGTTTTATTAGTTTTTCTCCTTCATTGAGCTGAGAACTGTTTAAGGACTGGAAGGATGTCATAGTCATTTTTGTATCTCCTGCTTTTGGCACAGTTGTTAGTATTTAGTTTGGCTGGCTGGATGGATAGAAGGATGAAAGGATTAATGAAAGAATAAATAAATTAACAAAACAATAAGGTAGGCTACATTCTATAGGGACTCTAAATGATTTGCAAAAAAGATGATGACAGAAATGAAACAATGAAATATTCATATTGAGGCAAAAAAAAAAAAGCCAAATTTACAGTGGAAGCAAATTGAACTGATCTATAGGTCCAAATGTTGTCCTTAGTAGCTTCCATTAATTCTGTTAATGGAGTTTTCAAGGAGTTGGGGTAGAAAATCACATTGCCATCTCTCTCTTCCTCTTCCTCTGTGATAAGACAAAAAACTCTTACAGGCATTAAATGAAAATAAGATAAAGCATGTTAATAATTAAAATATTAGAAAGCTTTCTAGAAGGTGTTACCATGCTGACTGAATTCATAGAACTGATGTATCATCTCAGGTAGTTTCAGAAGGGATATATCCTGCTAAAATATTGGTTTGTGGATTCAACGAGTAGCCATTTTTTTTCTCCATAACCCCAGTGTCCGTGATTGGCTAGAGTGCCCAATACTCTGTTTTAGTTTAGTTTTGTTTTGTTTCTAATTAGCAACCATGGAAAGAAAGCCCTCAGAGTGCAGTTGTACATAGACGATAGTATGTCAATCTACCACAGTGCAAAGATTTAAGTAGATCTCCAAGTACATATAATAGGCTAAAAGAAAGAGGGGAAATCAGGCATATTTTTGTTTCATCATTTTCTCTTTCCTCTTAGCATTAAAACTTATATAACTGAACTCTATCTATAACTAGCCCAAAAGTGCCAAACATAACGAGGACCAAACTGATTAAGTGGCCTTTCTCTGTGCTCCCATAGCCCAGGACCACTGATGTAGCAATTTTCACACACTTTTGTTACAGATTCTACATGTCCACAAATTGTTCAAAGAGAAGAACTTAACACCTATCCCTAGAACCAAAGACAGGGCTTCAGTAAAGGCAAGATGTAGGTGCTCAGTTCTTGTGAAATTAATGAAGGAACATGTTTTTGAAATATGTTTACTTTGTATGTAAAAATTCCACTGGCTCCAACATAGAATCTGTCCTTTAAAAGTCCTCAAAAAAGGGGCGCCTGGGTGGCTCAGTGGGTTAAAGCCTCTGCCTTCGGCTCAGGTCATGATCTCAGGGTCCTGGGATAGAGCACTGCTCTCTGCTCAGCAGGGAGCCTGCTTCCCCCTCTCTCTCTGCCTGCCTCTCTGCCTACTTGTGATCTCTCCCCTCTCTGTCAAATAAATAAATAAAATCTTTAAAAAAAAAAAAGTCCTCAAAAAAAAAAGGGAGGATGGGAGCTTGGGTGGCTCAGTTGGTTAAGCATCTGACTCAGGTCATGATCTCAGGGTCGTGAGATCAGGCTCTTGAAGGATTCCATGCTGAGCATGGAACCTGTTTAAGATTTTCCCTCCCTCTCCCTCTGCCCCCTGCCTCTCTTACACACACATGCACTCTCTCTCTAATAATTAATTAATTAATAATTAAAAATAACAAAAAATAAAAGTCACCTCACCCTATTATTTCACAAGTAAAAACCTCAACCTATATTCTGAAAGGGGAAAAAAAACTTGAAGAAAAAAATTAAACTTACCTCTATTTGAAAGTAAGAGTCAATGAGATAATTTAATCGTTAGAAATTAAATAGTGAGGAATTAAAATTTTTTTCTTTTTCTTTTTAGAGAGAGAAAGAGAGAACAAGCAGGGGGAGTAACAGAGGGAGAGGGAGAAGCAGGCTCCCCCCTGAGCAGGGAACCCAACGTGGGGCTCGATCCCAGAACCCTGGGATAATGATCTGAGCTGAAAGCAGACACTTAACCAAATGAGTCACCCAGGTACCCTGAGAAATTAACATTTTTTAAGACAAGTTACCTAAAACATAGATTTTGCCATGGACCATGAATTCCAGTCCTTCAATGGGAATCTCCTTGAAGAATTGGAATTCATGGTCCATGGCAAAGAAAAGCCTGAAAACTCTTCTTGAGCTTGACAGTCACCTTGAAAATGGACTCCTCACATCAGGAAATTGAGGACACTGGATTTTGTCAATTAAGGCTATGAAAATAGCCATCGATTTGATGAGACATTTAGAAGGGAGGAGTTTTCTTTCCTCCTTGATTTCCTCTCACTTGTAAAAGATGATGAACCATCACTCTTTGCTTTGAGATGATTTCTTATTTACTCCAGCATCTTGCAGAAACTCCACGTGCTAAAACTGAAATGATTTCTTAGGATTATGGTTGCAATACTTGGTCTGGGATCAGCTTTAAATATCCTTTGTATGTAAATACTGACAAGCTGTATGTAAATACTGAGAAACTTGTGATCAGGTTGCCTGACCTCCTGAGTTTTCCTGCGAAGGACATTAGGTATGTTGTACTGGGGTTACGATTCATGGAAGCAATTGGTTAGGATCTCTCTTTTCTCTCACGGAACTAATGCTCTGAAATGGGATCCCAGCACAATAGTTTTAATCAATGCTTGGGAGGACGGTTTTATTTTTATACAATAACTGTTAAGATTGCTGGTGGATAGAGTTAGCCAAGAGGAAGACAGCTTTCACAGACAGTTGCCTGCCTTAAGAAGAGGTCTCAGATTTCAGATTAAGATGTGAAAGCTTGAAGAATGTTGAAGTAAACACCATTTCAGAGCTCATAGTGTAGTGTAGGAATGAAGATCCTTGGGGCAACTATGGAGGAAGATCTTAAATTGCAAAGATTTGCTGTTACCAGCTTTCAACCCAAGTCCATCAATTAAGCCAACCTGTGTTATCATAAAACTGCTAAAATGCTACATCTGGTTAAATGGGAGAAGAGTTTGCTTTATTTGCCTTGTGTACCCATCCTGCCCTGTAATGTCTGTAATCATAAGGATGGAATGAATTGTAACATTTAGTGTGGATATATATACACTTTTTCAGCTTTTTCAATTCCACATGAAGTATATCTCCCTTTAGCTTGCATTCTAAGGACACTGTAGATTTTCCAAACAGAAATGCTTCACTCCTATTATGCCCATTCTGCTTTTCTCTCTTAAATAATTAACTAAGACATGAACAAGGACTTCCAATAATGAAGAAGCAGAGCCCATAATGCCTCCCAATCCAAAATTTCCACTTTTAGAAATTTACTCTGGTAAAATGTGTGTAGAAAAGTACAAGGATATATGTACAAGGACATTCAAAAGCATTATTTGCAAACAAACAAACAAAAAAACTGATAACCACAAACCAGTAAATGTCCACAAGTCAATGGTATGTCCGTAATATAGCATTACAAAGAATGAGGCAGGTAAATATGTCCTGATACGGAATGATATCCAATGAAACACATTAAACAAGTAGATGGCTGTGGCATAATATGCAGAGTTTAATACCATTTCTTTCTCTATGTACAACTAATGCATGCAAGTAAATAGCAATACTATACTCTTAGCAGTGGTTGTGTCTGAGTGTAAGAATAGCATCTTGCGAATGTACTGCTAAGGGAGAATTATAAGTGATACTATAAATAGCTTTAAGGTTTAAAATTTTTACAAAATTTTTAATCATGTATTGTGTTTAATTTTAAAACAAAATTCAAAGAAATTACTAACCAAGAGAAGATTAAACTTGGATCTTCATTCTCGATGACCATTAAGCTAATTCCATTACTCCACAGAAATTATTCATTGGCAGATTGCCATTTTTCTTCTTTTCTACAGCACCTTCAATTTAGCAAATGCTCTTAATTATGTATGTATTCAAGTCTCATATACTAGCCTTGCCATAATTAACAAGAATGTGGTGTTGTTCACAGAACTGTAGTCTCTAGAGAAAGATAATAGTCTCTTTGATTAGTAAGACTATCCTCAAGGGCCAAAGAAGTAGGGACGACTAGAGCCCAGTGTTTGCTGGTTCCATGCAGAGCTGACAATTACTTCAGCCTCTTTTGAAGCTGGTAAAATCAACTTCTCTTCATTCAAGTTTTACTGTTTAAAAGCAGTTTCACAAACTTCCGATTGCATTTATGATATTGAATTGTTCTTTCCTCAATGGCGATACCATACACATACATGATTACTAAACGCAGAAATCAGTAAAGATGGTGAAGAAGATTAAGCTAAGAGCACCCAAATTTTCATATGTGTGTTTATAACACATTTTATGTTTTATATTTGTATCTATGTCTAATATGTGTTTATATGTATGGATAGATATACATAGGCATAGATTATATGTAGATATGAATATATTATATAGATAGCTACAAAATAGATAAAAAAACAATATAAGATTTAGATTTCTCAAATCAAGAAATGTACCCAAATATTACTTTTGGCCACTGAAACTTATATGATCTCTGATAAATATCTTCCACCATGTTTTTTTGATACCTTATCTAATATAAATGCACATCATTCTCTCTACATTTTTTTTTTCTATGCTACAGACTGATTTCCCTGAAATTTTTATTTGGCCTACCCATGCACACACAAGTGTAATTTTTCAGGATCCATGCAAGCAAAGCCTATACATAACATTAGTATTATCAAAAAAATTATTGATGTTCAAAGTTAGGTAACTAGGTTTAAAAGTCATCAAATATGGGGGCGCCTGGGTGGCTCAGTTGGTTAAGCATCTAACTCTATTTCAGCTCAGGTCATGATCTCAGGGTTTTGAGATGGAGCTCTGTATGGGGCTCCCTGTTGGACTCCACACTGGGCATGGAACCTACTTAAGATTCTCTCTCTCCCTCTTCCTACCCCTCTCCCCCTCAAGCTCATGTGCATGCTCTCTCTCTAAAAATAAAATAAAATATAATTAATTTATTGTATGAAAATAATTTTACAATTGTTTATTAGAGTGAAGAAGAATTTTACACTTTTAGTCATAAGAATAACAGATTATATACAGTCGTTTCATAACATAAACATGAATTATAATTCCTAAATTCCAATTATTGAAATCTCTCTCCAAAATTTATTTATTTAACATATATTAGTTTGTCTTAAATTTGTTTTTAAATGATTCACTTTGTCTTGGAACAATATGACCTATACCACCATGATCTAGGAATACCTAGGAGGTTACATTTTAAAACCCTATCTACTCTAAGTCCTAAGCTATCTTTCTTGAGGCTAACAATCACTTCCTAAATCAAATTATCCAAGAATCTTTGGTTGAACTTAGTTGCAAGTGAGGGAGGTAAAGAGAATGTTAGTTGAAGGTGAAAGGAGGTGACTAGCTTACAAACATTTGCCAAAGATTCATTGACTCTGATGAGTCTGTTTCTTTCAATACAATGGCACTGTGGTTAAAAATCTACTCTACAAAGTGCCATGTATGCCTGTCTAGCCTGCTGGGGCACCTGTGCTTGTCCAGATCCTTGTACAACACAGGGAATCCCAAGCTCCAGTCTCAAATGTTACCATTCTCTTTTTCCATATCTGCTTGCTCAGTAATCCTTTCGAAAACATAAACATATGCACAGTAAGCCACATCCTGAGAGTCTTCCAAGACCGTCATATCTCCAATGGAGAAGGCCTTTCCCCCTCCTTCCCCACATTTACATATTTAAATTAGGGCTTTAGTAAGCATTCCTTTTTCGTCAAGATCATTTTGTTTGGTGGATATTTGTTCTTCCTTGCTACTAAGCCTGGGTCAGGACACCTCCGGTCCACCCTAGTCTACTTTAGCAGGTATGCCTATGTGGAGAGAGGATACTAGAGTCTCAGTTCTTCTTCTGCCTGAAAATTTGGGTGCTCTTACAAATAGTTGCAGATTCTTCCTAGAGTTAAATTTCTATATTCCACGAAACAAAAGCCCCTGGGTAACTGGTAATCTCATTACAAGAAGCAAAAAAAGACATATTTAAAATAGGAAGAGATTGATTGGCTATGTAATTGGAAATCCAGTAGGGTCAACCTTAATGTTGTTTGCTTAAGCAATTGAACTGTATCAACAGCTATCAGAGTGTGACTTGGAACTTCTAGTGGTCCAGAGACCCTTTTCTTGGGTCTATAAAATCAAAAGTAGTTTGAAATCATATTAAAATACTTTATGTTTTTTTCATTCTCATTGTCTTACCAGTTTATAGAAAAGTTTTCCAGAGGCTACATGATGTGATATTACAACAGATTGAATGCACCAAGAAGACATGAGAATCTAGTCCACTTTTTATTACATCAGACATGAAAAAGATCAGCAAAAATGTAAGATAATGATACTTTAGTCACTTTAATTTTCCTCTTTTAGAAATTTTATTCTTTTTTAAAAATTTATTTTTAAATTTTAAACAAATATAGTCCATGATATTGTAATAACTGTATGGTGACAGAAGACACCATACACCATACACCATACACCAGAAGACACTAGACTTATTGTGGGGATCATTTCACAATGTATACAAATATCGAATTACTATTATGTATACCTGAAACTAATAGGATATTGTATGCCAATTACACTTCAGTTAAGAAAATTATTTTCAAAAAAAAAAAAAGAAAATTATTTTCATTAAAAATATGTTTGCTCACATCACTGGGTTATGTCCTAATCCAGGAAAATAAGTATTTCCTAGCCCTTCTGTAAATATTAATAGGGCCCGCCAGTAACTCTATACAAAGATCACAAGGTCTCCAAGGCAATCTTCAATACAATCAGCTGCTTTATTAGATTATAAAGTAAATAAAGAAAAACATGCATTTATTATGTTAATAATTTAAAAACTGTCATGAATGAAATGAATACTAACCTAGGGAATTTTCAGTAGTCATAGAAATATGGAATAATCAGGGTGCCTGGGTGGCTCAGTTGGTTAAGTGACTGCCTTCATCTCAGGTCATGATTCTGGAGTCCCGGGATCGAGTCCCACATTGGGCTCCCAGCTCTGCAGGGAGTCTGCTTCTCCCTCTGACCTTCTATCCTCTCCTGCTCTCTCTCACTTTCTCTCTCTCTCAAATGAATAAATAAAATCTTTAAAAAAAAAAAGAAATCTGGAATAATCCGAAGATCTGCACGAACTGCTTAAATACTAGTATCTCTTGAAATTTAGTAATCTCTTCTACTTCCATGATTCCAACTGCCATCAATGAAACAGTGATAGCTCAAAAGTCATTCTCCAGCTTATACCTTTATTGTGTGTGATTTATCATAATTCCCCCAAGTCCACAAAGTTCTTCAGTCTCAAATAAATAAAAAATGATATAATGACAATCAAAATAATAACTCTATTAGTCTGGGTTCTCCAGAGAAACAGAGCCAACAGGATATATAAGTATACAGAAAGAGATTTATTATGAGGAATTGTCTCACATGATTATGGAGGTTGAGAAGTCCCACCATCTGCTGTCTGCCAGGTGAAGGCTTAGGAAAACCAGTCGTGTAGTACTGGTCCAAGTTTGAAGACCTCAGAACCGGAGTCCCAGTCTGAGTCTGGTGACCCAAGAACCAGGAGCTCTAGTGTTCAAAGTCAGGAGAGGATGGATATCCCCACTGAAGCAGAGAGAGTGAATTTGCCCTCCCCTCTACCTTTTTGTTCTATTTGGTCCCATGATGGATTGGAGGATGCTTACCCACTGGTGAGGGGGATCTTCTTCACTTAGTCTACTCACTTAAATGCTAATTTCTTCCAGAAACACCCTCACAGACACATTCAGAAATGTTTACGAGCTATGTGGGCATCTGTTAACCCAATCAAGTTGACACATAAAATTAACTATCACGGTGACTATCATACATTTTATTAGTGAAGGTTTAAAAGACACTTCAAACTCTACTTGCCCAATATATCATTCAAATCTGATCTTGCTATTCTATTATATATTTCTTTTATTCTGAACCATCATTTATCAGTTAATCAGCTTAGTACTTAGATTCCTTTTTTTTCTTCCCCAACACCTTCATCTATGGTATCACTGAATCCTATAGATTTTCAGACTTGAAATATCTCTAGTATTTTTCTCTCTTCTCTATATTCCCAGTGCCAGTGGCTTAGCTTTTATTTTGCCTTTAATTAGCTTTTCTTGGATTACTAAGAATAAGCACTCCTTTAGAGGAACAAATGTGATTAGGTCACTCATCTGCTTAAAATAGTATAATAGTTCCCATTATCATTCTTAATATGTCATTCAAGAAATTTCTTTATGTGGACCTTATGTGAATATCACCATCTTGCCTGATGTACCAGAATCTCTCATCTTAATGGAGTTCCTTTGCTAAATATACCTTTTTCCTTTGTATGGCTAGCAAAGAACTACTTAGTATTTAAGACTCAACTCAGAAATCAGTTAGTCTTTGAAATTCCTGAAATCTGAGGCAAAATTAAGCACTTTCTTGTTAGTTTCCTGCTCATATCTCTATGATAGCACTTATCTCATTTCTGTAATATTTTATTTTCTGCTCTTTTGGTAAAGCACAAGCTTGTGACACAAGCAGGAATTTTTATTTGCATTTTATGTCAATGACATTAAGTTAGTACTTATTAATAATGACAAGAAGTAATAACAAAGACTATGGCCACACCAAAAGTAAGGTTTAATTCAATTTTGTTTCATTTATTTACACCCAATCACTTCCTCCAAATGGATTTTTAGGAAGACTTATGAAAACAACAAATAGAATATGAAGAAAAGTATAAAGGAAGACTAATAAGGGAACAGATGGTCAGTTTGAGTGACAAGAGCAGGGCAATGTGAGAGATAAAAAAGAAAGCAAGGCTTCAAACAAGAGGGATTAACAATGTCAATTTCTGCAGAGTTCAAAGAAGATAAAAATGGAGAAAGGTCTACTGGACGAGAAAGGCCAACATTAGTTTTCCTTGATGAAGCGGTTTCAGTAAAGAAATAGGAAAGAATCCAGATTTCAAGGGATTAAACTACTGGGTGCTGAGAAGTGTGAGTGGCAAGTAAACACACACACACACACACACACACACACACACACACATTACTGCATTCTCAAGGGCTTAAGTCAGTTTTGTTCACAGAGATCATTACAAACTAAAAAGAAAATTGGCTCTGCTTTAAGAATAAGTGAAATGCGCTAATTTCAGAAAATATAAAAAGCTGCTCACCTGATATACCACCAAACATTTTCAATCCATAATGAATCAGCAATCTATGGTAACTATATGATTATTTTGTATTGTTTTTAACTAATTCTACCCTCAAAATCTAATTCTGTATCTGCTGTCCTAGGAGGCATCAGGAAAGTAAGAAGTTCATGACCATGACATTGGAACAGTTCTAAAGGATTAATAAGTGATAATAGAAAAATTAGTAATAGCTTTAATATGGCAGGAGCAATACTGCCTTTGCCATTTAAAAAGTAGCAACTAAAAATAATAAAAATAAAAATCTAAAAATAATAATAATACTAAGAGGTAATATTCAGCAAGTACATCTGTCCTAAAAAAATAATTTTCATCTCATTTAATCCCACAAACATATTGCATATTAGATTCTATTATCCCATTTTACAGAAAAGCAAATTGAGGCATAGAGACTAAGGTCAAAGTTGTTTTGTAGCATATATTGCATCTGAAGTCATCTTTTTTTTAAACAGGAATCTTCAACTCTACTGAGCACAAATATTAAAAAATAAATGTAACAATAGTCCTACAAATAGTGTCTTACACACATATATACACAGAAACACACATAAATGAATGCTAACCTTTGGTCATCAATAGTACAAAAGCAATCAAGCCAGAAAAATAAAATTTCTGAGCTTTATTCCTGATTTGGCTTGTGAAACTTTATAGATCGCACTTTTTCAAGGTCCTTATAAAACAAATGGTGTAATAACCAAAGTCTGATTCTACTACACGGGCAAAGATAGCTAAACAAAAGAGTCTCAAGCTAGAAAGCAGTTGTGTGTTCATTGTTTGACAAAGTTAACTACACATTTTGGGCCTCAAGTATCTTTAAAAACTCTGAAATTTGCATGAATGGACAAGTGTGAGCTGGGTTCTTTCTCCTCCTTGACATATTTTTTAAAATTTTTTAAATTTTCTAGCTAAAGAAAGAAATGGTTGTTTTCATAGATTATTTAGTTTATTTCAGGGCTTTCAGAGCAATGTTTACAGGACTTGTCCTTGATATAGAGACAACAGAAGGAAAGCTTCTGAATATTTAATAGAGCTAGAAAATACTACATTTAATATTCTCTTGAGCTTGCACAGTGCTGACTTAGAAGGAAACCTAAAGTGTCTCTTTTCCGCATGCAGAATCTTAAAATTGCAGTCAGTAAAGCATTCTCTAGAATGACACCCACAACTTGAATGGTTCCATTCTTAAAGGTAAAACATGTCTTTAAACTATGTGCTGAAAGCTCTTAGTTAACTGGGAAGAAATAACTGAATTGTACTTTAGGGTTTCATTCATGTTCTATTTTTTATCTCCTTATTTCTTCTTCTTAAAACGTCAACAATTTGGCAACAGCCAGAATTTTAAACTTTATAAAATTGTCTTCTGCTTTGTCATTTTGGGGTTTTTTGGTTATTTAAATTTTAGGAATGCTAAGCAAATCACACACCAATTACCATTGAACAGTTTTGCACAGCCAATAGGCCTTGATTTTGATTTTACAAATGGGAAAATTCCTCTAGATAGGGTAAGATTTTAAAGGACCAGGACTGGAAAAAGAACCTTTATACCTCAAAGTCCTTTTCAGGCGGTTATAACCCTTCACAGGATTTTTGAAAAATGCCCTAGAGTTTGGCTTTTTCTGTTCTTCAATTTCTTTATGGGCTGTTCAAGATCTGTAACTCAATTCAGTAAATATTTCTTGTCTAACTATTAAGTTGAAGGCCCTCTGCTGTAAGATTCTAGAGAAACCAAGGCAAGTTCTCGTGTAAAGGAGCATGTACTCTATATTTCTGTAAGAAAATAAACACCTCAAATAAAGGTAAAATGTAGTCCATTCAAGCAGAAAGAAACAAAATGCTTAAGAGTCAGCCACCAACCCAACCTTGTTCTGCCTTCCATTTATATTTCTCCAGGGAGAGCAGCTAGCTCTTAGGGAAGGCATCATTTGCAAGCCTGTTGCCAATTCCAGTGGATATTGGATGTTCTCGTTCTCAAAAAGCAGTAAGCCCTGAAGGTCAGTAAAGGTTGTCTCCCTTTGAGACACTCTCAATAAACCACTTCAGGATACCATGTTCTTATTTTCTTTGCACTTCTCTGGATAATACGTTTCAGCTTCCTTTGCTAGGTCCTCTTTTCCATCTGACTTCCAAATGTTGGAGTGGCAGAGAACTTGGCTCCAGAACCCTTTCTATTTCTAGATGACTTAATATGGTCCAATTATTAAAACCTAGGTACATTGGGGCGCCTAGGTGACTTAGTCGGTTAAGCATCTGCCTTCAGCCTGGGTCATGATCCTGAGGTCCTGGGATCAAGTCCTGCATCAGGGTCACTGCTTGGTGGGGAGTCTGCTTCTCCTCTTCTACCCCTCCACCCCCACTCGCACACGTGTGTGCTTTCTTTCTCTCTCTCGAATAAATAAAATCTTAAAAAAAAAACCCTACATACATTTGCTTATGATTCCAAATTTATATCTCCAGCTCTAACCTCATTGAGCACTAGATTGCTTTCTTGATCAATTGCTTTCTTATAATTGTCACAGGACATCAGGACATGATGTCAAATAAGTTTACCAATTTTTTTTTTTATTTCTTTCCTCTCAGATCTGTTCTTCTTCTCATCTTCTTTATCTCAGTAAATACAACACTGTTATTCAAGTCAAAACTGAGAGGTCATCTTGGTGCTTCCCTTTCCCTCCTCACTTCAGTGTCTAATTCACTAACTTACCAGAGGCCAAGTCACAATCATCTTCTTGAGAAATTGCCATAGATTTCTTAATAATGCTCCTGTCCCCATGCTTCTAGACATTGCTGTACTTATCTATTGCTACATAAGTATCACCCCAAAACTTAGCAACTTAAAACAACAAATACTTATTATCGCAATTTCATACTCGTCAGGGTGGATCCGGATAGGTCTGGCTCACAGCCTCTGATGGGATCACAGTTAAGATTCTGGCCAGCAGCTGTGGTCATCCGAATGTTTAACCAGGGCTGGCAGATCTGCATCCAAGGTAGCTCCCACACAGGCCATTGATAGGAGACCTTAATCCCTTAGTGTCTATTGAGAGAAGGCCTCAGTTTCTTACCACGTGGGCCTCTCATAGGGTTCCATGAGTGTCTTCACAACATTGTAACAGATCAGCTGCCCTTCCCAGAATGAGGGATTCAAGAGAGTGAGAGAAAACAAAGAAGAAAATGTCATGCCTTTTATGACTTAGTCTCAGAAATTACTGTATGTACTATCATTTTCTTCATAGTGTATGTTAGAAACAAATCACCAAGGCCAGCCCGCATTCAAAACCAGGAAATTAAAACTACATCTCTTGAAAGGAGGAATATCAAGAAACAGGGGAGTATTTTAAAACCACCACTGTCTTCCTTTGTCCAGAATGCAGGACCTTTACCTAAAACAACTCCATGACCATTATGATATGTGGTAAAGCGGAATGAAAGGATTGAGCAAATGAGTAAATTCAAGAATTGTGAGTTCGTGTGGAGAGAATACATCTAAAAAAAGTTTAGATGACAAAGTCTAATGCTAACACAAAAGATGGGAGGAGATTCTGGAAGTCTGTAGGTATTTTCAATGAGAAGAAATTATCAAAAAGCATAGACTATAGAGACAAATTTCTTCCACCGAGGAAAGCTCCAAACAGTGGTATGAACATAGCAGCAGAGAGGAAAATGAAAAGTACTTTTTTTCAAAAAAATGCCAAAAGGAGGCACCGCTAATCGAAAGCAATGTCCAGAAAAGTTAGGTTTCACTTAGGCAAGGAGGTGAAGAATTGACAGGAGAGTGAACCATCATCTGAATATGTTGGTCAGTTCAAACTGCCCTAACAGAGTATCACAGGCTAGGTGACGTAAACAAAACAATAGGCATTTATTTTCTCAAGTCCTGTAAGCTGTAAGTGCTCTTTGAAGAGCAAGGTGCCCGCAGGGTTTTTTCATACAACCTGTCTTCCTGGCTTGCAGATGACTTCGTTCTTTCTGTGTCCTCACACGGCCTTTCTTCTATGTGTGCTCATTCCTAGTATCTCTCCCTCTTCTCATAAGGACACCAGTCTTATTGGAGTAGGGCCTCACCCTTATGGCCTCATTTAACTTTAATGACCGCTGCAAAGGCCCTTTCTTCTGATGCAGTCACACTGGCAGTTAGGGACATCAATATATGAACTTGGGAGATGAAGGGGAGACATAATTCAGTCCACAGCACTGAATTAGTTAATTCATAGTAAAAAAGGACTGTGGGTTTCATGGCACCAGGTGAAAGAAGAGAAGAGCATCTTGGCCCAGGCTGTTGTAGGCAGAGGAAAGAGGATAGGTGTTAGGAGGGTGGGAACATAGAGTGGGGAAGGAGATCTGAAAGGAAGGACACAGTGTTACACTCAGGATGGAGTAGCTGAGGAATACTGGGGTCTTGGTCTATAAGCAAGAAAAAACTGCAGGCCGTACAATGAGATGTACGTTGTACATCTGATGTACAATGAGATGCATGTTGAGTGAGTGTTAGGAGAAGTTGGAAATTAGAAGTCATCAAATGTTCAAGTGCCATATTAAGAAAGTTGGTTCAAATGGGAGCCAAATTATTAGCCTTCCCAGAGTACCCATCTGCCTCTAATCCCAGAAGGGCAATTTTCTGCGTGCAACAATGACCTTCAACACCAAGAATGAGAGGAGGACTGTGATAGGTGTGTGTTAGCAACAGCTGAGGGTGGGAGTGGAAGCAGAGCTGAAAATGGCAGTGGGTTGTCATTTCATGTACTAAATCACCTGAAATACTTCATTTGATACAGAATCACTGAAAATACAGGCGATAAATTCAATAAAATGGCTCCTATCCTTAAGTTTCTTATTATACACATTGGCAACAGAACATGCATATGGACCAGAGACGGGACATATCTTTTCACGGTTTATAATGAACATGTCTAGGCAGGTGAGAAGCAGATGAGAAAAATAAAATGCAAGGGCAAGACCAGTCAAGTATGCCTGTACTTCCTTAGCTTGCCAATATGTTAATTATCACAATCAATTACGATTTTTCCCCAATAAATAATTCATGATGATTTGGATGAATGTTGAAACTTTACAACAAGAGATTAGATAATTTTCACTTTCTTGGTGTTACAAAAGTGATTTCTTAAACTATAAGTGCCTAAAATGATTTCTTAAATAAAAGTGGAATACAAAAAAAAAAAAAACAAAACCTTCCCATCCAGTTAATTTTCACTGTTTCTAAAACTGATTCCCAGATAAATACTCAGAAGGAAAACTGATACATATGTTGCTTAATCTCTATTAAATTCTATTTCAAAATACCTTTCATTAGTTTCTTTATTCCTTTATTCTATTACTACACTACTCTAAGATGCTATAAAATGCAATCTTTTATTAGATTCTCAAAGATACTAAAGCAAAAAAAAAAAAAAAAAAGCCAAATATTGGATGGACAATATCACTGCTCCATAATACCTTTTATCTTTTGTGATGCAGCTACATGTTATGGATAGGACTATTTTAATAAGATGTCCCAATCTTTCTTGAAATAATTATAACATTTCACTTCCAGGGGAAAAAAGCTTTAGTACACTAAATTCTGCTTATAGAGAAGTATATTAAGTATTCCATGTAATTGTAGTAGAAAGACCAAATTAATTTTTCTCCAAATCATATGTGTTACAGAAATGACATTTAGATTTTTTTAATACTGCTGTTATTTAAAATTTCATCCCATTGAATCTTTGCTTTGCTGTTGTCAGCAATGCCAATTGTTTTCAACAGGATGAAGGATTTAAAAAATGGACTCTGGAATGACAAAAGAAATTATACTCAAAAATGTCATTTCCGAGTTTACTCCCTGTGACAGGGTATATTGCCTTTTAACTTTGAACTTGACTAACCAGAAAATGTTATCCTTTTTTTTTTTTTTTTTTGAAATTTCACGCTTGAATGTTGTGGACTTAACTCCCCACTAAAATATGCCTTTTACAACTTTAGGTGAAAATACTTTGTGTATGTTATTTAGGTTGTGTATACACTCCATTGTATACCTATGGTGTGTGGCATAGCACGAAAAAATATTATATAAAAATTATATAAAATGTATTAAATTGTTGAGTGTATTTGCCCCAATAACACAGACAACTAGGTGGGTGGAGAAGAGAAACCAATACCAATGAAATGCTTTATTATTTGAGCATCTAATAATCTTTATTCATTAACTTGATTTTCTTATAAGCTCACATTTAGATGACAAAACAGAAATACAAAATTAAATTAAAATTAAATGTAATTATTAGTCTTTGAAAAATAATTTTAATGGTAACAAAAGAGTTAACTACAGGAATTCAACGAATCCCTAGTGGAGATTCAAACAGTAACAGTCACCTATTTGTTCAGTTTTTTTCAAAAGACCCCAAGAGCAGTGAAAATATAGTAATTCAACATATTGGGGTGCCTGAGGTGAAGTCTTATTTTGATCTAATTCTAACAACACTTTTGAACTTGATGAACATCTGATTTTTACCTAGAGTTAAATATTTATAGCTTTTATAAATATTATAATTATAATATAAATATTTATATTAACAATTATTAGTTTTTTCTGTAAAATTTTAATTTTGTAAATGTTCAAAAAAGCATTTGATATGATCAGGTGGTCCTTTACTTTCTTAAGTAAATTACATTCATGTCTTCAATTTGCTACAATCCCATTTGCACCAACCAAGAAAAATGTGAAATATATCAAAACCTTATCTTGAAGTACTTAATATCAAATATCTATTAAAAGTAACGTCTTATTCTTCATTTATAGAAATATAAGAATATTTCAAGAAGCCCTAACTTTATGATAGTAATACTTTCACTTCAGCCTTACTTATTATTTTTTTATTTCTTCAACATTTGGCACTATTTTTTATGGTTAGCCAATGTATAAAGTGTCACAATAAAATTTGTTCTCTGCATCATTAAGTTCTGCTACAAAATTTTGTTGTAATACAAATTGTAATACAGTGAAGATTAATATTTTCCTACAAAAACAAAGCTTGAACTACAATGTGCTCCTTATACCATTGGAAGTAATAGTAAGCTTTTTTCTTTTCAATAGAGCAAAATCACTTATAAATTTGGATTATATGGATGTCACAACTTATGAATAAATTGAAGTTTCTTAGATAATTTAAGCCTTTGGGCTATAATTGCTACTCAGTTGAAATAATTCATTTGCATATAAAAATGAAAGATTTGGATAATAACCAAATCAAATAACTCACTTCATTTCAGTTAATTTTACTAAAATTAATAACACTTTATTACTATTAAAATGATATAGTTATATTACATGGACTTGAATTTAAGCCTGAATTTAAGCCTGAATTTAAGTTCTTTCTCCTCTCACCATTTAATCAATGAAATTAAAATGTTAATTTTAATAAATCCAGTATCTTTGGAACCTGGATTTGGTCTATGTATTCCTGTTTTTACTAGTTAATTGCAAATAGATAAAGATTTTCAACTTTAACAGGGTATGGTTTAAAAATGATGTCTTTATCTTAGATACACCAAATCAATGTATTCAAATTTTATCTATTACAAATGAATAGAAAAGGGAATTTTAGACCTGTAAAAATCTTTAACCTTATTTTGTCTAATCTCTGCAATTTATGAATGACAAAAAAGCCTAAGAAGTTGGGTCACATGTCTATAGTCACCTAGACAGTTAGTGGCAAAATTTCTAACCCACTGTGATATTTATATGTAGTTCTGTTTGAACTTTCAAAACAAATAAGCAGATAAATTAAAAAAAACATTATAGTATATCAAATCCTATTCAAGAAATTCCTTATACCTACATTCCACTAACACTTACTGAATACCTACAATATATAGGACACATGATAGACCAGCAAACATGACAAATATAAACAGAATCCAATGGGAATGGAGAGATAGAAAACATGGATTTTTCCAGAGGATATGGAAACTCCTCACTAAAAAGGAGATATTGAACTCAATGTATCCCTTTAGAAAGCCTTATATGACTCTTCTGCATAGACAGTTTTGTTAGAAGAATCATATCCCAAACCTACTAAGGCAGAACTGAAAATAGATTCCACCTTTAACTTACCTGTTCTGAGTATATAAAGATCTGAAAAACCATCATATGGAGAATGTGTTCAAGAGCAGTACTTCCCCCTTCCTGGGATCCCATACTATCTTATCTATTTGTCAGTGTCTCTCACATGCTCCCTGCCCCACTTGTGACAGACTATAAACTCTTTTACAGCAGAGAAAATAATTTATTCTATATGTTCTCAATCTTATGCATACAGAGGGCCCCCAATAACACTTCCACTGAACTAAAATAAACTGGATCCAATGGAATGATCCTGGATTTACCTCTTGAGCAAAGGAGGTGGGAAAATGACTTTCTAGGAAAGGAAAAATAAATGTAAAAGGCACAGAGTTTTAAAAGATTCTAGTGAGTCTGGGATAAAGTTTGGCAATGTCTGCACCCCTGGAGGGGTAGACCATGGTACAGAAAGTGAAGGCATGTTGCTTTAGAATAAACGATGGGTGATGAATTGGATTTAAATTGGGAGTGACTTTAGATGCCATAATTACCACTTGTCATTCTCTGCTCACCGCAGGTATCCCAGGGATGTTTTAAGCATGGTAATAATATAATCAGTCTTTATTTTTGAATTTTATGAAGTTTAATTAATGGCAAAGAAGGATTTCTAGGAGAAATGACTAAATAGGGGTGTATTCCAACCAACTAAACAAGAGAAGATGAGGGCATAGGTTAAAGCCATCAGGATGGATAAAGAAAACAAGTTCCAGATGTATTTCCGAGGTAAAACAGGCATTTGTGGATATATTTTGTTAAGGATTATTTAATGAGGGGGGGCGCCTGGGTAATGCAATCCATTGACCGTCACCTCTTGGTTTCGGCTTAGGTCTGATCTCAGGATCATGAGATTGAGTCCTGAGTAGGGCTCTGCATTCAGCGTGGAGTCTGCTTGGTTTCCTCTCTCCCTTTGCCCCTCTCCCCATGCTCTCTCTAAAATAAATAATCTTTTTTTAAAAAGGGAATTATATAATGAAGTTAATAATTTGTAGAAGTTAGAAATGACAAGAGGTGAAGCCATACAGACAAATAAAGTATGCCTTATTCCTACGGGAATTAACTACTGACAAAAAAAAGCTTATATTTGTACTGACAAGTTTGATTTCCAAAAGCCAAAGAAGAAAAAAAAAGATTTGAAAAGTAGAGTGTAATTGACAGTTACAAAGATCACAGAGAAATCAAAAAGAACTTAAAATTGGTGTTCGGACTTGGATAATGCGAAGTAATCTAACACCAGAATGAAAATTCTTTCATGGGAAGGTTGAACCCAGAAGCAAATTGTAACAGGTTCAGGAATGACGAGCGGAGGAAAGAAGGGCTACCTGTTCTTCACGCAACTCCCCATATCACGAAAGAGAAATTCGAAGCAAAGTCCTGAAGAAGAGGAACAGTTAAAGGAAGGTCTGTTGGTCTTTGCTTGGTTTTGCTCTTCTTTAGAAGATATTTCAAATATATTCGTAGGCGAAAGGAAAGACATTAGTAGAAAGAGCTTGAATATACAGGAGGAAACACACTTAACCCGGGAAACTTTCTTAACAGGGAATTAAAATTAAAGAACCACTGAATTAAAAAGAATTAAAATATAGAATTAAAAGAATTAAAATATAGCTTCCGTTGTATACAGTCTATAAATTAAACAATTTTCATTTCATGTTTAGTATATTGTTTCCACTGAATGACTCCAGTGGCCTAAGATTTCATTATACAGTTTGGGTGTTGCACAATGACTACCATGAGCAAGTTTCAGTGGTTTACAGAGGTCTTATCTCAGTTCTTTCCATCTAAGCATAACTGGGCTCAATTAATCATTCTTTATTACCAAACACTTAAAAAGGAGGAAGAGAAGTCCCTTTACTTGGTATATCAAGAAAAGGAAAGCATGCCCTCCCACACCTCCAGCCTCTGGGTAGAAGGTTTTTGCAGATTTAAATGTACAAACTTTGGAGATAAATAAAGCTTCAAGCTGATAAGGAGCTAATACCTCTTCTATGCCTCATCTATACTGTCTACATCGGGAGACCCAGGAGAGCAAGGCTCTATCTCAGGAGGACAATTTCTGAGGCCGTGAATTCAAGTTCAGTAGCCCTATTATTCATCAAAGTTGCAGGATACAACTGACTTCCTTGCAACGAATTTCATGAGAAGTAGATTTCTTTCTCTGGCTCCTCCACTCATGCATAGAAATGTAGCTTTTAATAATCATTAATTAAACTGTATGAATTAACTTAAGAAAAGGTACTGAATCAATAAAATATTAATAAATAAGAATATTCTGCTTAGTACAAGAATATTTTTATGACACATTTTTAAACAAAAGATCATCACTCTTTATAATATTAAAAATTGCAAAGGCAAATTCTTTAAAGGAGAATTAAATATTTTCAGAGGAAAAGTCCCACAGTCTGATACCTACAATACCATTTCACCTCAATCCTCAAGGTGAGATACTCACAAATAGATCTTTTAAAAAAGTCTTTATATATTCTTAAATTCATCCTATCAAATGATAATATATAAATGTATAAATGTACTTATAAGACATTTAATTTATATGCACCCTTTATCAGATATATATGTATTAACTTAATTTAAAAGAAAATAACTTTGTAAATTATAAATGTGATTAAAACAACATTTGTGGGAAATAAATAGAGAATACAAATATCTTGAAAAATTAATTTTTTTCAGACTAAGGCACTAAATATACCCAGAGGGCATATACATGCAGAGGCAGAAAATTACATATTAAAAATACATGTTTTAAAATTAATTGTCCATTTTCTTAGCAACAGGCATATTTTTCATATTAATTATTATATTTATTTTGCTATGTTTTTTAATTTTCATCTTTCTCATTGTTTTCTTGTAGCTATTTACATTATCATGGTATAGTAGAAAGTAAATTTTACTGGACTAGAATTGAATCATATCTTCACCACTTACTATCTGTTTTAACCCTTGGCAATTTACTCCAGCTATATTTATGTTCCACCTTAATGAAAGAGATGATAGAACTCTTTACATAGTTACTATTTGATCCTCCGAACGATGAGATCTATGTAAAAGGCAGTGTATAATGCCAGGGTCTCTTCTAGTATAAGAGGCATCTTGGAAGCAGTTTAAATAAACACTTGCTCTGGATGGACTAATTTGTAAAAATGTTCCCATGTCTCACCAGGTCTCATGGTTTATGGGACTGAGAGAGGAGATTCAGATTCCCTTACCTGCACTTGACGACAGGAGCTGCTGGATAGGGCACAACCTGCAAAACCTACATCACAGCCCCACACACTTACTGATGAGGAACTCCCCTTCTTAGACATACCAGGGTTAGAAATAAAGAAGTATCCTAAAAACTATTGGTACACATTTTTTTCATAAATTTATCTTTTTTTCCTGTATAAACAATTCAGAAGAAAACCCAACCCATTCTTTGTTGTCTTCACTGATTTGGTTCACCACTTATTCCTACTGAGAATTATTCCACGTGTTATGCGTATCATTTAAGTTTTCAAAGAAGCACAAACAGTGAACAATTCTTCTTACTAAAACTGTACCCTTTCCAATACAACTTTTTTGTGATTCAGCAGAAACTTCAGAATAATTCCTCCGGGCTATTATCATGAAGAACAATTAACTCTCCAAACAAATGTGAGTTAGTTAAGGTGTTGGATAATAGAAGGCCAGATACAGAGATGTCTTGGTGTGAAAGCTCAAATAGCTGTATTCTTTAATGTAATGTTAATGTGATCTATGTAACTTTGATATAGAATTAATAGGTCACGAGGTAATTGTGAAGTTACATACAGCTCTCTTTGTCTTTCTGTTGATGCCTTTGTTGCCTAGCCTTTGTTCATAGCTGTTACTAAAGATCACGTAATCAAAAGGGAGAAGAATTAAAGTGATCTTGACATTTGTGAACATTGTTGGAAGAAAAACGTGATAATCTAATTTGATTTAATTTAAAATATTTTAAATGATGCTAATCAGTGATAAGTAGATCCAACATAGGTAATTCAAACTGATGTTTAAAGAGATAAAAAGATACGATGGCAAAAGGAAGAGAATTCATTCTTCTGTAATTACAAAAAAAAAAAATGATACTTCAAAAATGTATCTGAGGTCCTTCAGGAAGTTCTGTTATTTAAATATGTGCATTACAGATGCTTAAACTTTCTATTCAGCTGAAGTCTTGATAAGAGAACATCTGGGAAACACAAAGATCAGAAATGTCGGGATATTTCGAAGGGAAAACCCATAGAAAAATCAATTAAATCCTATATACAAAAAGTCATTTTATTGTTAGCTTTTCAGGAATTTTTCCACGGAACTCAAACATTTCTCTGGAATTGACCTGGGAGTGCCTGGGGATGACAACTTTAACTTGCAATTGTCCTTCTCTAGTCAGTTTAAATCAGGCCTTTAATGCTACATCAGTAAAGTTTTTGAACTAAAGATCTTGAAATGGCTTTGATCTGACATGATTTTAAGACACAAATCTGTCAAAATTGCCAAATAAATGTAACTTGCAGACTATTAAGGGATTTAAGATCTCTCAATAAGACTGTTTCCAATGAAGTGGGCAGAATGGTGCCCATTCAAAGGTATAGAAATACATCCCTTTTTATAAAAATGTCTATTTATGTCATAGAAAAATGAGTATCAAATAAATTGCAGCAACTGAACGGAGAATTGTAAAGCTCATTCCCTTGCTTCATAATTCTGCACAGGTTGTTTATCTGTGCAGACCTGATATTCTATCATCAAAAAAGAGCTACTGCCATTTCTTTGACTATTCAAGCTAAGCATATAAGTCCGCATGACTCTCTAAGCCACTCTGAAACAAATGTCACCATACAACAATAACAACAATAATACTGTTATTTTAAAAATAAACATAATTCTAAAATACGTTCTTGGCTGCCTAAATTCTGCTGACAAGAACTTTTGATTATAAGTAGGAAATACATTTAAAAGGCTGTCAAAACTTAAAGCAGTATCTCTGTGCCAACTTCTGGACCTCATTTTCTTTGTAATTTTGTGTGTCTTCTCACTTCTTTAGGTAGGTAAGGTTTTCAGAAAAGTAAACTTAAGAAAGAACAGAGGCGTGTCAACACATTTAATAAAGACTTTCTCTATAGTTGCAATATTACATTGTTTCTGGTAGATACACATCATCTTATTTTGAGCATTTTCTTTGTTTCCTTGCTTAAAATACTCTGCACGGTTAGCAAGGTTGCACCTAAACTTGGAGAGTGTGAATTATTCATGTAAACTATATGCAATTAAGATATCAGTTTAGAGGGGAAAGAATATAAAACCCCCAAAGTACAGAGATAGCTGATTTTCTAATGCCCTTATTGAATAAACCATAGAAATGATTTGATATTCCAGAAAGCATATAAATTTATGGGCTACCCTAGATCTAGGTAGTAATTATTCTTAAGATATTGCTATGCCTCTCAACTTATGATTTTTTTTAATTCAATGAATCCAAATAAACTAGATATACTTAACCTAGGTAAAGTTGTTACTTTGTACTGAAGTTCTTCCTAAATATTATGGATAATAGGCTTCTCCATTAGTATAGTATAGTAGCAATATAGTATATAGTAGCGATATAGCATATAGTAGCAATGGATCATCCATTCTCTGCTATAGCTATTTGAGTTGTCTGCCTCTGAAATTGTAAGCAAATTGAGAAGAAAGACAGTGTCAGAAAAAAGAATCGTCAACAAAAAATAGATTCAGAGTTTAAAATGGTGGTTTTAGGATTGTTGTAATAATCTATTGAAATAAGAAAGAAAATAATCCATTACAATATTAGTTATATGAGAAATGAGGTAGGAAATCATCAAGCTGGGAAAGAGAATCTAACCAAAGCTGTCTCACAAATATTTTTTTGCTGTTTGGGTAAAGTTGATGTTGAAATTGTGCAAAACTCATCAGTGGCCTATTCCCAGAATGGAAAGTGTGGAAAGAATCTCATAAGCAGATCTGAAGCCAACACAGGGAGACGAGGAGGCAGGGAGGGGCTGATATCCAAATCTTTATGAAGCTTTTGCTACTTGATCAATTCCACTTTCCTTGCCCTTCTGAAAATTTAGCATCAAATTAAGTTGCCTCAAGGAAATAACTGCATTAACGCTCACAGTTTCAGCCTTATTTACAATTCTGGTCCTGGTCTGTCACTGAAGTTCTGGTCTCTTGAGTCCTATGTGTAATTCTGAATTTGGATATGATCTTGGAAACCACTTTCAAGTTTAAAATTATAAACCTAGCCTAAGAACTGAGCCTTGCTCAGTGTTTATTCATTTCGTAAACATTAATTATATACCTATCATGTTCCAAACATTAGGCGTGAGATATTAACACTACCAAGATGTATTTTATATATCCCCTACCCTCAGAGATTGAAATGCTCAACTGGTGCTAAACAAGAGAGACGGGTAAATTGATCAGCATAATGATGTAATAATGAGTGTTGTGTTAGAGAAACAGTGTGCCTATAGAAGCCCAGGAAGAAGCATCTCTCACTCAGGAGGACAGCGAAGGTCTCAGTTGAATCAAATTCCAGATTACTAAAGGAGGGAAGGGTATTCCTGGATCAAGGAAAAGAAGAAGGGATAGAAATGTAAACAGCAAGATGGGTTGTACTGTTGGATGAGTTTCACATGGAAAAGTAGAAGAATGTGAGTCTAGAAAGATTAGACAAAAAGAGATCATTTAAGGAATCTGAATGTTAATCCGTGAACTTTGAATTTTAATCCCCAAACAATACTGAAGATCCATGCAGGGGAGTGACAGAATCAGATCTATACTTCAGAACTCTATTAAAATATGAAATAGCCATATGTCATGAATTTTGTGTGCTTTTAGTCTTGTTTTATTGATTTATCCCAACTCTCACCACACTAAGCCAACATTGGTGGCCACACTTTGCTCCAGTCAAGAGATGTTATGATTCATCATCCCATTATTCCTTCAAAAGAAAGCAACACTTCAGGATCCGTATAATCTCCTTAATCTCTTTGGACAAAAGTTGAGTATCTTCAAACATTAAATCAACTTCTCTGGAAAGCAAAACACAAAAGTGCTACTACGGCATACAAACCTTCTAATCCGAAGACTGAAAAGGAATTCGTGGAAGCCTCTGTAAAAGAAAACCATGTAACCAGTCTTGAAGTCTTGAATCTCTTGGGGCTGCATGGAAGGCAGATGACAGCTATGACTGTATTGTTAATTTCTAACCTAAATTTTGAAACTTCCGACTTTATAGTTTTAGAAAATAAATGCAATTTTACTTATATTCATGCCCCAAATAAAAGAAACTGTACCCCAATACTTATGTTAGCTCCTCAACAAGGCAAAGTACAGGATTTTTTTTTTCAATAACCTTCTACAAGCCTCCTTTAGAATGGACTTGAATAAATTAATTACTTCTTATTTAAACCTGCCTTAACAAAGGTAACCTTTCAATTGCACATTTGCAAATGACCTACTCCAACTATAAAAACAATGGCAATTTCTAAATGATCAAATCACTGGTTTAAAAAGCTTTTAGATGGACATGCTATACTAAGGCCTCATATACATTTAAACAATTTGGCTCCTGCCTACCTAGAAGACTTAAGAATATCAAAATGGATAACTGAGGCCAGAATTTTTTCTTGATACAGAGTTCTAGAATAGTGCCAAAGCCTCTTTACAGGCTCAGAGTTTTTCAATTAGTTTATCCTTCTGTATAATAAATGGTAATATTATTAGGTATTGCCAATAAGATTTTTTATTTATGTTATGATTAACCTCTAGAATGTGAGATGCCTGATCTTCACTCATCTTAATAACTCCAAAGCACATTACTGTATTTTCGGCAGGAAGTTGTTGACTTGTTTTGTTTATTTTAATATCTTATTTTCTAGTTAAGTGTATCTATTTCTCTCTACCTATAAAATATATTATAAGGAGTATTAATTAGGTTTTAATAAAGCTTAAGGATAAGGTTTTTTGTGTTTGGAAATATTTCTAACTTAATATAGTCAGTGGGAAAAACATACATCAGTTTATAAAGTCTATAAAATTTTAGTTTCATCAACTTTTAATAATAGATTTATTATATCACTAATACACCATGTTATCACTAGAGCTATTTACATTATTATTTCTTGGGGAAAAAAATCACTTTTGGCATCATTATTTAAACAAAAACGCAACCATATATTTTCTATATGGTAAATCCTATTAATATCAGTAATTTTCTAAGACTTAATAAATGCTTGGTTTTATGGATCTGAATGACTCATACAATAATTACTTTCCACACATGGTCATTTTGCTAATATCTTATCACATGCTGTCTGAGCAAATTTAAGTTTGTTTCCTAATGGGATATTCCAAGGCTCCTAGTAACTATAATTGAGAAAACAAGGTAAGGCTCCTGATGCAAACCAACTTCTTGGCATCACTCATTTGTTCTTTTTTTGTTCAGTCCATGATAACTTTAAAGGACAAAAATTTCCTCTCTTCTAAAGGATTCCAAGATATACCTTAATTTGTAACTATGCATCTGTCAACAATCTTAAAATAAACACAGTAACCATTAGAATCTTAGAAGGGAGTTTAGATAATTTAGGACCTATTCAATGGGTAATGTCCTTTGTTAGAATATCTAAGTATTGATAGGATAAAACTGCCGAAGTATATTATACAAAAATACAAATAAAGCAGCAAATAAGCTGCACCCCCACTTCTTTTGGTCACTCTGACAGGAAAGGAGGAGGGACAGTAGCACATTTAGAAGCAGAAGTATATAGCATACATGCATTCCAGTAGGAGCCTGGTGTTGGAAAAAGACTAAATATTGCATATTCAGTTACTGTCTGAGTTGTAAGAAGAGATCTTTAGTTATAATCATTATGACATCCCCCTTTCTACCTCAGAACTCAAGCTCTCTCTGTATTTTTTCTGTCACTTGTTTTCATGCTGTGTGGTTACTCTTACACTTCCATTTTTGTGTGAATAGCTTTAAAAAAAGATAATACAACCATAAGAGACTCTTAATCCCAGGAAACAAACTGAGGGTTGCTGGGGGATGGGGGAGGCAAGGGATAGGATGGCTGGGTTATGGACATTGGGAGGGTATGAGCGATGGTGAGTGCTGTGAATTGTGTAAAACTGATGATTCACAGACCTGTACCCCTGAAGCAAATAATACATTATATGTTAATAAAAAAA
>CM052897.1:37642434-37752537 GCA_028534135.1 Potos flavus | reverse complement strand
TTTTTTTTAGCATTTTAAAGATAGAGAAACGATGTAAAACATCTGTCTGTGGTCCATAGCATTTCGTTTATAGATTTACTTTATGGATTTAGTTTGTTGGAAAGGGAGAGGTAGGCATAATGTGTTTTCCAGTTCTTGTCTCTTAGCCTTTCCACATTTCATCAACAGTGAGAATAAGGAGGAATAAAAGAGATGCTAGATTTGGCAGTGACTGCAGGAGAAGGAGTCTGGATCTATGACTGCAGTCTTTCAGTAAAGACATTCTTCCACCTGGTTTAATTTTACACAAGTTTTTCTCTCTTTTTTTTTAACTTCAAAATATATTGTCCTCATTCTTTCTATTTCTTTGTTCGATCTCATGATCACTTCTGTTGACAATGAATTGTTCTTCCAAAATAACTTAGGAATTTCATTGAAAGTAACGTTTGAAATCACAAATGCATAGAAAAATAATTAAATAACTAGCAAAGGCTGAAGCAGATGTACTGTGCATATAACTCTTTCTCTGGCGCATCTGTACACCGAGAGTTAAGATTAGAAAATTGTTTCAAAAATGTGAGAGAATGGATGTATGTATTCACGATCATACATGAGCCCCACTTGGAGTGGTGGTATAGAAGAAAAGAAACACCTAAGAAACTGCTCAGGTTGTCTCTTAGTACAAAACAGCTAGCCATGCATGAAGAGAACACAGAGTTCAATCTAACACCAGTGATTTAGCTTTACAACAAAAATAAGGCCTTATTGAATATATGTAATATCTCCATAATGGAAATGCTGTACCAGGCTAGAATTCTATCAAATGAGGCATTAACAGATCCATTTTCAAGATCTGTTTATTCTTCAAGGACCAGTTCTGCACTGAAACCTTCCCTGGCCCCTCTCGCCTGCCTCTTTCTGTACCCTCAAGCAGTGTGCCAGTCACGGAGTGCTCTCTCCCTCTCTGGCGCGCACTCACAGCACGTGTCATGCCAACACCAGAATCTCCTTCTCAGATAATTGTTTGAGTTCATATGTGACCACCCATGATGGTATAACCCTCAGCACAGAGTGCAGGGCTCAGCTTAGATCAGAAGTTACATATATTAATCGACAGAGATTGGTGGATCTAATTATGGTTCTCTAATCTCGTGGCAGATTCTTTCTGGAAACTGTATATGCTAGCATTGGGTAAAACTTGTGACTTTCAGAATGTCTTTCCATTTTCTGTAATTATATTCTATAGCCTCCCTGTAACTCCACACACTAACAAAACCTGAGGACCCATCCTATTAGAAGTGTATCTTTAACGAGTTTTTCTCAGCAATCATTAACCTTCTTGGAAAAACATTCAAACTGAACAAAATCCCATCGTAGAGAATTTTTTCTTTATATCAGGGCTCTGGAATATCAATATATTTTAATTACCAATGTATTTTTTTCATATTCAATTCCTGGGCAATTTATATTTTATTTAATATCAATATGTTCCTATTGGAATAATGTAGAAGCACAATCTAACATTGTCTATTCTTTTTTCTTTTCCAAACTGCTACTTCTTAAACTTTCATTTTGACCTTAGAAGCACCTTTGGCTGAAGACTAGCTTTATAGAGACAATAAAGTATAAAAACAAGACCTAAGACTGACATGACCAACCTCAAAATACCTTTGTTCTACAGATTTACAGCTCTTTCTTAACATCATAATTTGGTTTCTGGGGATAGTTCGCTAAATATTTTATCCACCAACAGGCTGATTCACTTCTTGTAATAAATTTTCTCAGCTACTCTGGAAAATGCCAGCAATAAAAATTTCCACTGAAGGTAATGTAGTCATGCCTGTATAATAGTTTGAAAATATAAGAAGAATATAATAACTATTTATGCCACAGAAAAGAGAAGCAAAAATGTCTCAGTGAAAACACACGGAAGTTGAAAATCATGATGCACACTCGCTATGTTTAGAAAACAAACATAACCCATATTAATAAATATTCTCTCATACAACCGATTGGTACCTGGAAGGCTGTGCTGAACCCAAAGCCAATCCTGTATGGACTTTTCTACTGGTTTCTACTCATATCAAACGTCTTCAAAATGATTATGTTTATAAAACTAAATGACAATTTCCTGTATCCTAGATGTATGCATTTTCATTTAATCTCTTGAGAACCACTTATTTTGTGTTTAAGCTTGAACAAGTTGCCTTTCTGTTAAGTATTTCCAGAATGTGTAAAAGAGGCACAATGATATTATTTCTTACTATTACCTCACAGGAATGGTGTGAAGATCAATTAAAGCACTGTTTGCTGACAACTTTGAAAAGTGATATATAAACACAAAGTAATGTAATTTTGAGGAATACGAAGTTATCTGAAGAATTTTTCGATCCTGGAAATTAAAGATGCATCAGAAGCTATTGGAATCATCTATAAAATCCATGAAGGAATAATAATAATAATACAGTTAAAATTATAGAATGACAATGGAAGTGAGATTTCTACACCTGATGCCGTTACTACCAACAACTTTTTGTAGTAAAAGGCAAGTTTCTGATAGATAACAACCACTAAAAAGACACACCAATTGATAGCACTCTTGATACACATATGAAAGAAGGGCAGACAGCATCATTTCTCAAGTGCTATAATATATGCTAGATCCTTTGTCAGTTGGTTTTACACAATGATCTCATTTAAATCTTACGACAATCTTTAAGGCATATGGGTATAATTTCAATTATTTTAGAAATGATGAAACAGTTTCACACATATTTAATAATGTGCTTAAATCAAATAGCTTCTAACTACCAGAGCTAAGATTTTCATCCTGCCTTCTGGTCTTTGTGCTTCAACATGCTATGAATATTTATTTTAAGGTCATTGACCAAAATATGATTGATATTTCTCCTATTTAATGAGAATTTAAACTTCCTAAAATAAGAGAGACTTCTGTATATAAGAGTATACACTTCCCTGTGTAGAAGTGGGTATTACCTTGTGGCAGTAGATACTGCCCTAGGTGTAGGTACATAGTTGAAATTTATTTGCAAATGCCACTGTGAAGAAGAACAACTCAGATTGTTAACACAAGTAAAATGAAAACAGTCCTGGAAGAAAATGACATTTGCAATATGTGTGACCTGGGTTAGTATCCTTAATATGTAAAGAACTCTATTTTTTTCCTTTTTTTTCTTTTTTTTCAGTTTATTTTATTTTATTTTATTTTTTCAGTGTTCCAAGATTCATTGTTCATGCACCACACCCAGTGCTCCATGCAATATGTGCCCTCCTCAATACTCACCACCAGGCTCACCCAACCCCCCACCTTCCTTCCCTCCAAAACCCTCAGTTTATTTCTCAGAGTCCACAGTCTCTCATGTTTCGTCTCCCCCTCCGTTTTCTACCAATTCGCTCTTCCTTTCTTTCTCCCAATGTCCTCTATATTTTTCCTTATGCTCCACACGTAAGTGAAACCATACGATAATTGACTCTCAGCTCTATTTTTTAAAAAATAACTATACAATTTTTTAAAAAGGTGAGATACAGATACAAAGGTGAGATAGTCAAAGAACACAAGCAGTGAATTCACAGAAAAGAAATACAAATGTCCATTATGTGTTTTTAATGTTTAGTTTAACTAGTAATAAAAAAATTCAATTCCAAACAATAAGATAATTGTTGTCAATCAAATGCATATTTGAACCCATGTTAATAAAATTTAGGGATATTCATTTTTCTGGTTAAAGTGTAAATTGGTCCAATATTCCAAAGATTAATTTATAAATATGAACCCCAAATCTTAAAAATTTAAATTCTATTTGATCCAGAAATTCAGATAATCACCTGAGAGAAGTAAGCATAGATGTGTTAAAAAAAAATTAAGGTATGAGAATGAATGTTCATTGCAGTGCTGCTTTTCATGGTAAAAATATGGAAGTAACTTCAATACCTATGTAATAAATAGGTAAATTTTGGTGCATTCATTTACTGAACTACTTTGTAATCAATTAAAATAATATTCTGAAAAAATACTAATGACATAGAAAGATATTCACAAGTTAACTGAAAAAATCAGGGTATAAAAGAATACGGAGGGTCGTTCTACTTTTGTTAATATACAGGCTGCATACATTTCATTTTTGAATCCGGAGATAGAGATACCTACATAGAGAGATAGAAACAGATCGGTCCAGATAAAGAGAGAACTAGAGATAGGTTGTGAGAGACACAGACAGATATCCCACAGAGATAGACTTGGAGATAAAAATAGAGATAGAGATATCTACATAGAGCAATAGAAATATATCTATAAATATAGAATTACAGATTCAGATATATATAGATATGCATAGATATGCATATATTCAGCAAAAGTTTAGAAGTGGTTATCTATAAGTAGTGAGGACTGGAGGTTTTATGTTTTGTTTATCTTACTTTATTCAGAAATTTAGAAAACTTGGACATTTTCTAATGTAAATATGTAATAATTCTTAAGACAATTTGTAAAGACAAAAAAGTTATAAACAGGGGCGCCTGGGTGGATCGGTCAATTAAGTGTCCAACACTTGGTTTCAGCTCAGGTCTTAATCTCAGGGTTGTGAGTTCAAGCCCCGCATTGGGCTCCATGCTGAGCATGGAGACTACTTAAAAAAAAAAGTCATAAACGAAGGCCAGCATCATCTTACCAAGAACAGTAACAGTGTGACTGATGTTTTCTATTAGCTGTTTCAATTCATAGCAAGAAGAATCAAGACCCTTAGTCTTCTCCAATGACAGCTTAATTTCTATTTGTTAATTGTATTGGTAATTAATTGTCATCATATTTGAAATTTTCCAGGTTTAAAGAAACATCCTGAGAGACAACCACCTTAGGTACATTTTTCTGGTTGGAGTATAAAATGGTACAACATTTCAGAAGATTATAAATATGAATTTGTGGAGAATGGTATATTTAGTTAATTTGATAAAATCAATGAGGGTACATGTTAAAGCCAAAAGAAGATAATAAATTAGAAGCCATGAAAATAAGAGCTCCAATTCTAAATTCTGCTATTTACTGGGTATGAGACCTTAAAATGTTTCCAAAAACTTCTCCCAGAACTCATTTTTTTTCATTTATAAAACTGGGCTAAAAATAAACCTTAACAGAGATATGTGATTACTGACTCGGATAATATGCATAAAATCCATAAAGGTTTATATAAGCATTACAATCAGTGAGATTATTATTATTTAAAAATAAATCAGGAAATTAACTTGAATTAATTATCATGTTTTTATATCAGGACAAAATATTTAAATCTAACATTTTTAAGCCTCTAGGAAGGTATTTTACTATAATAAACACATGGTTTTCTAATGTTTTCTTTTTTTTTCTAATGTTTTCTTACTTCTCTTTTTTTAATAGACTAGAAACACACTGTACTATAATTAGTAAAAATTTAGGACTATCAAGATATATAAAATAAAGTGACATTTAGTTAAACTCAAAGAATAAATGTATTCACTTCCATTCCCTCCATACTATATTCTTGAACCTAGTGGAATATGTCTAAGTAAGGTTCCTAAATTGGATGCATCTCTTTAATTAGAATCTTCTGTTTAATTTTTGATTTGAGAATCCCACACTTCTCTTGAAGTATCCAAGAATTAAACCACTTCAAGTGTATTCACAAAGAAAATTGGAAAATGTGGATGTCAAAGAAAGTAATTTACCCAAAAGTATCTAAAGAGCATCTCCAAGTAGAGGATAATATAAAATGGAAACTTTACTCTCAAGGGGCTCATAATCTAGTTGGTTATATATCATATATATATATGTATACACACACACACGCACACACATATATATACACATATATATAAAATACATTATTATATTGTATTGTATTGTATTATATTGTATTATGTATTATGTATTATGCATGGATTAACATATATATTAATATATACTTAATGCAAAACAGAAAAGAATTTAAAAAAACAAAATGCCATAGGAATTTATGAACATAGGACATCATCCCAGTTCTATTTTTAAATGGTTAAGTACCACTTTAGGCTCCTACGATTAGGAAGTGGCAGATTCAAATCTCTGTCATTAGATTTCAGAGCCTATGCTCTTAACCACTACAGAGGGGCTAATGTTGGGAAACTTCATTAACCCTCTTAGGTCATATATATCTCGGTGTGCTTAAATAGTCATTTCTCAAATGGCATGTAAGTGTCCCAAGGGAGTTTATTGGCCTGATAAAGGGTCTTTATCATCAGTCTCTCACAGTAGTACTTTCAATGACAGATTCTACTTACCTGATTATGATCACTTATCTAATAACTTTCCAAATAAAGATCCATGTCTCAAAATATAAAGAACAAGAAAATTAGAAAATTAAATATGACTTTAGAGTTTTAATGCAATGGTTGTAATGGAAAAACATTACATTAAGATTCAGAAGACCAAGGGGCGCCTGGGTGGCTCAGTGGGTTAAAGCCTCTGCCTTCGGCTCAGGTCATGATCTCAGGGTCCTGGGATAGAGCCCCGCATCAGGCTCTCTACTCGGCGGGGAGCCTGCTTCCCCCCTCTCTCTGCCTGCCTCTCTACCTACTCGTGATCTCTGGCAAATAAATAAAATCTTTAAAAAAAAAAAAAAGATTCAGAAGACCTGATTTCCCACTCTCTAAACCTTTCTTAGTGAAATTTCTTTTCTGTTGAAGGTAGGAGCCTGAAACTGACCCATGCCCACACGAGTTCTAAAAGTTATAATTTTAATATAATTCACCTTTTATAGATAAATATGTTTTCCCCTTTAGTATGCTCCATTCATATTCTAGGGAAGATTTAGGATGCAGGAAGTATCAACATTGACTCTAAAATTTCTCTACCCCATAATTCAAGAAGACACCATTTTGCTTTAAAACTACCTGGAAAGACTTTTTCTTGGTGTGTGTTGGGTGGGATGGAAGCAAGACTGGAAAGGTCAATGGATGAGAAATCTGGCCATTGGAAGGCAAAACTTTGTGCCAAACATGTGGCTGTTGAGCCATCTGCCAACCCTATCATATGTCACTTGTGCAGTTTAGGTAAATTGGAAGAACAGGTGTAACAAAATAATAACAAAAATAATTTAGCTGAGATGAGAAATAAGATGCATTTTTCTACTTTAATTTGCTTGGTATATTTTACCTCCTTGGTGATGTCCTGAAGCACTAAAATGCATATGAGTAAGTGAGATTTTTCCAGTTCGTTTTCAACCTACATTTGTTCATATAGTAGACAAGCTCAATGAGTCAGCACTAGTCTTCAGGGCTAAGAGGTATTTTTAGTTCACCTTCAAACAAGTAGAATATAGTCCCCTAAAAAGCAGATTCGTTTAGCAAAACAATACAACTTAAGATAAATGATAAAGACATAGTTCAAGAAATGAAGGAAAAATGAACATTTAAAATTCCTCACATTAGAAATAAGGACACATGAATGCTAGAAAGAGTAGAGACACATTAGACATTACCTTACATCCTAAGAGAAGTGGACTTACTTTGTAATTGGCTCAACTAGTAAAATGGAATTGAATAATACCAATAATTGCATAGCTATAAAAATATTTTACAGTGTTTTTTAATGTTCAAAAGCACTTTCAACTCATTTTATTTCATTCATGTAGTCATTCAACAACACCAACAAAATGATCAAAATACTTTCTATGTACCAAGTACTTTGCTATGAACTGGAGGTATGAACATGTGCTATGGAACTTGGAGCTTCAGAAAGAAGACATATCACCCTATGAATACACTTATGGCCTCCATCCCTGCCAGAAGATTTGTATGCTTACCAAGCATCTCCTCTATTAGTTCCCAAAGCTGTCTCTGCAAGTTTTATTACTACTATTTTTGCAAGTTTTATTATTGTAACTTAATGATTCAGTTAAAATTTATATGAACTGATTTAAATCCTATGGAATTACATATAACAATTAAAAATCTACATAAACTAATGAAAAACTGTATAGCATTGTATGTGTGAGAGAAAACTTTAAAAGATTAAGAGATGGGGTTAGAGAGATTTTGAAAATGTAAAAGTATCTGTACATATTACTTCCCCAAATTTCTCTATGTTCTAACACAAAGCAAAAATTGTAGAGAATGCAAAAAAGAAAATGTGAAATTTTCAGTAGATGCATACTCACATACATATATTATCATTAAACTTCAAAGCAACCTTGCAAGGAAATAATTTGTCCTAGTCCACTCATCTGATAAACAATTGTACAGAATCACAAACCCAAACATGTCTGAAACAGAAGTCCTTGCTTTCGGTTACTAGATAATAGGCTCCTCATCCCCATAATGAAAAGACAATTTGTAAAGGACAGATTCAGCAAGAAAATATAATATTATCATTAGAATTTAAGCCCAAAAGTCTTAATTGGTTAATTTTGGAAGACCGATTACAAATTTTTATAACAAAAACTATCATAAATTAAAGTTAAATCACTATGCTTTATGTCAGCATTCCATCGATATATAATATAGCTATATATGTGTACATGTATATATATTTTTAATTACTAAAGAAAAAAGTGAACAGAGGTTGGGTACATCCTGGTGATTTATTTTCTCTGTTAAGATTCTACTGAAAATTAAGTGCCTATATAGTTCCGCCGTAACACACTAAAGAAATATAATCTTCAATCAATGCATAGGCTTTTATGTTAAGTAAGAAACTGTCATGCATTCTGAGCATTCACTATGTAATACTCTTAAATTAATACCGTCTATTAGAAAGCTGTGTAATATAACTATAAAATAGACTCCAGCTGGCTCCCTTGGCTTAGTATGCTAGAAAGAGTATAGACTTTCAGGAGGCAGGAAAGCTCTAGGTTCAAATCTTTGTGTGACTTTGGGCAAGTTTCAGCTTCTAAGTCTGCAAAATAAGATCGATAAAACCTACCAGCAGGACTAGTTTGAGGATAAAATGATATGATTAAAAATATATAGCACGTTCTTAATAAAATAGACTCCAATTCCATCGGTAATTGAATTGGGCTATTTTGAAGAGTTTCTTAATTATAGTGAAACCAGGAAAATAAAAATGCAACCTAATTAGATCTAAAATATGATTTATGAATTTTTAGATATTGAACATGGTTTTGCCTATGTTTCATTAATGTCCATGGGTAATAGAAAGTTAAGAGGACATGCAGCATTTAACAGTTTTACACTTGATTGGACACTTATTTTCCATATTCTTTATCAGTGATGAAGTTGGTAGGATTTTTACAAATGGAGTTATCATCTCCAATTTTTTAATAATGTGCTGTATTTCAGATTTAGATCATGTACCTGTGCTATCTATCTTGGTAACTACTCACTATATTTGACTATTTAACTTCAAGATAATCAAAATCAAATAAAACTTAAAATTCAGTTCTTCAGCTTCACTAGCCACATTTCAAATGCTTAATAAACATATGTGGCTAATGGCTATCATATTGGGTAATTCAAATATGGAACAGCTCCATCATCCCAGAAAGTTCTATTGGACAACCGTGAAACAGGCTTTAGTTGCAACTATTTTTATCTTTTATTTTTTTCATACATAATAGTTCAGTTTAAGACTTTCTAATAAGCTGAATTGGGAAGTTTTTAAATAATATCTTATTGTTATTAAAAAACCAGTTGAGTTTCGGAGGCTATCTTATAAGGAGCACCAACCACATTCAAATAGTCTAAGTGACATCTCTACCAGAAGTTTCTATATACCCTCAAACTCATTACCTTTGGAATTACCTCTAAATTGTCATCATGCTGTTTCTTCTGCATAATTTTTTTGTCTTGTTCCCCATACCATCCTCACTGCGACGCTTATCAATCCTTTTCTCTCTTCAATCTGTCTTCCAAAGAAAAGCCATAGCAGCCAGATAAGATGACACATACAACCACAGAATCAAATGCAAAATCCTTAGCAGAACATCAGGAGACTTCATAACCCCTCACACATGCCACCCATGCCTTCACAATGCCTTGGGAACTACTCCTGGGATTCTTTGGAAGCCTATTCCAAATACTTAAAAATAATTTCAAAGTCTTTAATTTTTGTGACCTTCAGTTCCTCCATCATAAAGAACACTTACTTTCAGAGATAATTTAGAGATTAAAGTTATATCATGTAATAAATTGTTGCTATTAATAACATTATCATCTTCATTTTCTTCGACATTATTATTAATTTGGCTCTCTGGCCTGCAAGTCTTTAGCTGCATTCTCAAAGAAGTCTGCACAGACAAACTGGTAAAGACCCCGAATTTCATTTCACTGGTGAACAAAAATGGGTCAGACAAGGCACCATCTACTTGCCATGACCAATCATATCATTGAGGTGTAGCCTCAGGATACCAATGACTTTCTCATTACCACTAAAGGTTACTCAAAGGCTGTTGAAATCCAGTGCTATAAATGACCTTAAATTGTTTTTATAAGATTTCTGAATTTAGTGCAAATATTTTCATTATACCTCTTCTATCTCCTGACGGAAAGCCCCCATTTGTAGTCTGCATGACTTATTGCCAAGACGCATTACAATAACAAATCTATTCAGTTGGTAATATTCTTTCATGACCAGTAAGTAAAAATTACTGGAGTATTATCACTACAAAGTTTATCCCAATTTTCATTCTCAAATTTCATTTGAGCCTTTTAATCCTTCGAGTTTGTTTTTTTAGTTCTTCATGCAGTAACAATTTAGGAATAGTCTTAAATGAAAATAGCTGCCTTCTGATGTAATAAATGCACTCGTTATTAGCAAAAGCAAGCATTTGCTGAATGACCATAACATCTGTGTGAGGCCATTCTAGCAAGTTAATCTTCTGGAATCTCAGCTTTCCTCACACACAGTTCTCTTTTGGAAAACAGTAAAATAATGCTGGAAAAACTATTTAGAAAATGAGAGGTCTTAAAAAACAGTACTTTTATCCTCATGAAAAAATAGGTGGAAAGTTAGGTATTAAGTTTCTCTAATTAGAAAGTCTTCAGTTTCTATGATACAAACTATGTTTTTGTTGTGTTTTGCTTTACTTTCTAAACATAGTTTAGAAGTTGTTAGAATATGTGGAGAATTCTCTCTCACTAGTAAAAATATTTATGGTTCTTAAAAATAACCTACAAGTGAGTGGGTCCCTATATAGTGCTCAAGTATAAAAAATATGTTGCATTCAGAAAACAGAATGCCATAAGGACTGTAAGCAAACGTAAAATTATGTCCTTTAAGATATATGCAAACACTATCCATTTTGGTCGTAAGCCAAAACTTGTAAGATCTTGGTTATTGTATTATTTATGGCAAATGTTCAACAACACAATTGTGGTTATTAGCTGATAGAAGGGAATAATACACATGTTGCATTTCTATATGATTTCCCTCAAATATTAGCATTCATTCTGTTATAATCACATATCTCAGAATGTTCTCTCTGAATCTACAGTATCATATACACCTAAAATTCTTGTTTGCCTGGAAGAATCTGAATTTTGGAGGTGGGGCCTGAGCTGCATTTTAACAATCTCCCTAGATAACTCAAAATTTTAAAACATTGCACTATATTATTTAGAATGAAAGCAACTGAATGCCAAAACCAAAGGCAAATGAATGGAAAATGAATGTGGAACTTCATCTCTCTCCCCAAAGCAACACTAAACAACTGAAGTCCTTACCTTATATACAGGGTATAGGCAGTCTGTGTAATTACTTTTTAGAAAACAGATCTAATTTTCAAATTTTCTTGACAAAGTTTCAGTAGTTTAAGTAGTAAAATAAATTAATGCTTACATAGCCAACATAAATTTATTTGTAAAAATATCTTTACCAATGTAACATTTCTCTGGGGGGAAAAAGCTTATTTTTCAATGCCTTGCAAATATATTCAAATTTATTTTACTCAAGTTTGCATTAAAATTCATTGATAACAACTTGTATAAATATCTTCAAGGCAAATTAAATAAAGACATCTATTCCTAAAGAATGAGACTCTCCCTTGGGTAAGTGATGATTATGGTGATCAATTGCATAAAACTCTAAACAACAATGATAAAAATTTAAAATTTTATAGTTAAGGAAATAAATGAATAATTGTCAATCTTCCCTCCCCCCACCTCTTCATATTTGTCACAGTTTCTAAATGAAACACATATTAAGTATTACATTTTAGTCCTGAAAGCAACATTCTTTGAATAAGAGGCACAAGTTAATAGCTTTGTTTGAAATTAAATCAAATATGGGCCTAAGCTTATCATATTCTAGTAAGTCATTCTTGTTTGAATGATTCAATCAGTTCATCACCAATTTTTATCACAAGATACGCCTATGACTTTAAAACAGGAATCCAGTTTGTGATTGTAAATTGACCTTCATATTTTTTTAATTGGTTGAAGAGCTATCTGTTCCTTTCCCTTTTATTTAAAACCTCTCAAGGAAAGGAAGGTGGATGGTGGAAAGAAACCAGTGCTGCAACCGAAATGTACCTTTTTATCATTTTGTTAATTCATAGAACCAAAATACCCTGTCAACCATAAACATAAAAAGAAGTGTGCATATTCCGATGGAATGACAGCAATTCATAAATTAAATAAAATTCAGGAAAGTTTTCTTTTAAAATCTGTTCTCTTTTCACAATATCAATAGTCCCTGCAGTGTCAACTCTGCATATTTTACAAGATCAGTTTATGTCCATAATTGGAAAAAATTATGTTAAAACATGTTCCTTCCCTCATGTGACTGTGGAAAATCAATCTGTGAAAAGAAACTAATGGCCCAGAAGGCTGATTTCTTCAGATGCAACATCCTATCTTGTGGGAAATCAGACTGACTACTCACCACGACTTGGTCACCTGTGCATCAGTAGGCTATTTAAGGACTTGAAGCCTTTTTCTGGTTTATTCAGGGAGGGAAGCACTAATTTCTTCTAGAAATATGGATAACAACACATGACAAACTAAGTTATTCTTCAACTGAAGAGTTAATGAAGCTGTCAAAGATGTTTACACTACAGCTGGGGCTGTATTTGGGTAGAGAGATGCGAGCACACCCTGACATTGACTAGAGCTTAGTGTACTCATTTTGCTTCAGTTTAAATGGGCAGTGGCAACTAAGAGCCATGGTTTTCCACAAAATAGTCAAGATTTTCAGAAAAATTAAGTTTAACGTCCTTATGACTTCCAGTAGTAAACATATATCTACTGACCAGCAAGAAAACTGAAGTAATGGTACAAAAAAAAAAAAAAAAGTAAAACTGAAGCATCCGGGTGGCTCAGTTGATTAAGCGTCTGACTCTTGATTTCGACTCAGGTCATGATCTGAGGGTCATGAGATGGGGCCCCGTGGCAGCTCCGTGCTCAGCAAGGCAGCTCCGTGCTCAGCAAGGAGCCTGCTTCTCTCCCCTCTTCTCCTCTCCCCACTTGTGCTCTCTTTCTCTCTCTCTGGAATAAATAAATAAATCTTAAAAAAAAAAAAAAAAAGGAAAATAAAAAGAAGGAAAGAAAAGAAAACTGAGGTAATGTGAAACTGCTTTTCAGTAAAGCTGTCTTTTTTACCAAAGCAGTCTCACATTACCTCAGTTTTCTTTTACTAAAAGGTTCTACTTAAAGAGCTTAGTTTAACGTATTTAGAATTTATAGCAACGTATAGGCTCAGTGCAGTGCTTCACTAGGCCTTCCTTTTACAATTTTGGTTATTTTCCAGTTAGCAAAAAACACTTCTTGCCTCTCTTTTGGGATGAGATTTCAGAATATCAGGGCTGCACATTTAGTTACTGTTCACGGTTTGGGTGGGTACAACTTTCTGTTTGTTAAAAATAACGTTAAATATGATTTCTTTTTTAAAGTTATCTTTCAAATCTTCAATTACATAAAATTTAAATGTATATGCAAAGTAAGTATTAAAAATAAAAAGTTATCTGTTCCTCCTACACTAACTTCAAATATTCCATCAACTAACATTTTATAAATGGACCACCATAAAACATTGGCCTACCAAGAAAATACATACTTGAGTTGTTAATTTCAAGTTGAGCAAAGTAATAGCCTGATTAGTGAAAGGTGACATAGCAATACAGAAAAAATTAGTCTGCTCTCGTATGCTTATAGATAAATACACTGATTCTCATATTCTCCTAGCTTAAAAACAGAACCTGAATAGCAAATTTCTCCCCCACCTCCTCAAAATTAGACGCAGTAGTATTTTGTCTTTTCATTTAAATCGGTTGTGAACATAACTCCTTCTCAAGCCAGGGAAACTCTGGCTTACAAAGTACTTATTTACATTTAACAAGAACTTTCCTCCTCTAACAGCAAGGTCTTCATAAGGACCATTCAAGCAGACACTGAGAAGTTTCCAGGAATTTTTTAATTGAATCAGAACTGATACGGATTAATTAGCTACATCTGTCCTCATGACAGTCCTGATTTGGGACCAGTAATCAAATGAAAGCTCTGTCAACAGAAATGAACAGTGATAAAGACTTCAGACTTGCTGCATCTCTCTCTCAAATGTGAATCCCCACTGGAAAGACATAGAAAGTGCTGTTATGATGGGATAGAATACATGACCCACTGTGCTTGGAAACCCACCAATGAAGTTTAGGAACACTAGTTCTTTTTAAAGGTTAACAATTGGTAAAACCAGAAATTAACAACATCTACTGTCCCATTGATTGAAAAAAAGAGGCTGAAAGTCATTATGCTTCACACAGAGTGGACTATACATCGTCAGCACATTCAAGTATATTTTACAGATAACAGAAGTATAATGATAGGGAAGTGTAAGCATGTAAGCTAATCATTAATCAAGAAAGTGACACAACCAATTTATGATCTTAATCCTTAAGTGGCCCTTTAGTGCTGGCAGGCAATTCTATTATATGGCATTATAATACACATTATCATCCTTAATCCGGTGAGGTGCATGGGTGTAGCTGCACAGGGCCCACACTTAGAAGGGCCCATGCTTTGTTTAATGCTCAGCGGTCACTATCTTGAATTTTTAAATAATTTGTTAACAAAACTCTCACATTTTTCATTTTTCTTCAGACCCTGCAATTTATGTTGCCAGTGCTATTCCTAGTCAAATCACTTTTATACTCTTCCACTCCCCCAAATGACTATTCCACACATTATTTTCTTGTATTCCTCCGGTGTCCTCTCCCTCTTCATTGCTCTCAGTTTGATGGTTTGGATGTCCTATTTTACTATCAAGAAAATGAAAACAACCAAAAGATAATTTTTACCTTTTCCTACAACTATGTTCAACAAGCTTCCTATATCTATACCCATATAAACTTGGGTATCCTGTTAAATTGTTAAATCTTCCTTTTATCTAAAGCTGCTCCTAACCCCCAGGGAACATGAGTTCAACCTGATGCTTGGTCTACTCTATCCCGTGGCAGGTCAATAAATCTGCCTAAATCTGGGATACACTATTAGGAAACCCATTTTGCCTCTGCACCTGAGCCACATTCCCCATTCTCACCTTTTTAGTACTAGAGGTAATATTTTTGGATCTCCATATAGTCATTCTTTATCTTACTTTTCAGAAAAAAATGTTATTTTTAGGAGTATCTCAGACCTCAACAACAATCGGTTAATAAACATTTGTTGAGAGAATGAGAATAAGGCTAAGCATTTTTAAAAATATTTGATTACATAATCTACCAAATAATCTTATATTAAAAAAATTTTCTAATCTCGACTTCCCTACATAATTATGATACTTTATTCTTATTCCATTAGAAAGGAATATGGATGGGTACTTTATTTGTGATTTCACCAAGTATAGGAAGCTATTTCAGGTAAGATGGTGGTGGTCAAAGACTCAATTTACTTGAGAAAGTAATTTAGAATGGTTTTTGGTAAAACAGTGAAGCCATGTGTGACTCCATAGAATTCAGGTTTTACCCTCTCCCTCCCACGGGACATTTACTGCTTGATTGAAGTCCCTAATTTTTTTCCACATACCACAATGGATAAATCCCACAATTTGTACTTCCATTACACCACTTTCAACGGAATCATTTGCAAACAGCTCAGCTCAATCTTATTTCCCTTTAGAAATAAAGATACAGTTCAAGTTTCCCATGCTTGTAGGAGATTCAATTTACACATGAAAACTGAGAAGAATGAACTAGATGAATGCTTTCTAATAGTGTTGATTTCACGAAAATATTTTAGGAACAGTTGGGGGAAGTGGGGAAAGTAAGAAGGAATCCCAATAGATTCCCCACGTTCTATCAGAACAAATCTGCATTGACTTTCCTTTTTATTGAATTTTCTCATAACATTTGTTTAAGACATTCTGCTAAAAATTGTATAAGCTCCCTTACAGTTCTAATTGCTTAAATAAAAATATTTTTGTTGAGTATAGGAAAAATCATATGGTCCATTTTTTACTCAAAGGATCTCTATCAAAGAAAGAAATGGTATTGTTCTTCAGAAGAAGGACTGAATAATAGTAAAAAGTGATTATATAGAAGAACAGGAGCAAAAAGGTAAGTAATAAGCAATGGAAGGAGGGGAATGAGGGCAAATATGGGAACTCTATACTTTTTGCTTAATTTTTCTGTAAACCAAAACTGTTAAAACCAAACAAACAGAAGAAACCTCAGTCTGTCCAAGGCCCAAGAAACAAGAATAGAAAACAAAAGTATACTTAGTGAAGTAATTCTATCTTATAAAAAAGCATTAGAAGCCACAAAACAACAACAACAACAACAAAAAGCCACATAACATGGTTTTTAACAAGGACTTTGAAGACAGGCCAGCATTTCAATTTAAACCTTGCTTTTTAGCACCTGATCTTGAAAATAAAATTTTTTAAACTCTCAAAACCTGTTTCATTATTTAAAAGTAGACATAATACTCGTAGCTATATCCCTGTGTTTGTTTTTTGTCATATGAAGTATTAAAAAATTAATGGTATTTTTATTTGTTCTTATAGAAATAAGAACGGTGTTATGAGAGGGTTTAGTTTGAACCATTGGTATAAATTTACTACCTTCTATCTACTAGAGTTCTGAAATAATAAAGTCTATTATTTACATTATTATAAATATGTATAATTAAGAAGTCTTTCTCATTTTCAAGCCTTAAAGAGGTGGTGAATTAAAAGCAATGAGACTCCAATCTGAACTTTGTAAGTAGATGCTGTTCTTATCTAGATAAGGGCAACTTAAGAACACGATTGGCTTGCTAAATATTTTATGTTAAAACACATTACCAACATTTAATAGAAGAGAAGTTTGCTTCTGTTCTTCCTAATAAGAAGCATGAGCAGCTTTTTAAGGACTTACAAGTTTTACTGGGCACTTACATTACTGTGCAATCTGTTGCTATTTGTAAAATATTTATTTCACATTACTCTGGTTGGTTGATTCAGGTTTTATTTCCACAGAGAACTGCAGAGAAGCTTTTCAAACATTCTAAGCCTATCTTAAATCTCTTTTCTCTGTGGAATTCTTAAATTGTGTTGATCTGGTATAAAGAATTATTTCTCAGCAATCATACTGGAGGAATTCTGAAAATCGTAAGCCAAGTGTGGTCTGAGAAAGGCTTGGGAGAGCTGCTGATACACAAAGTGGGGCTGAGCCCTCACAGAACTTGGAAATGTTCTCTTCTCAGTGTCCTGCTGATTCACTGTTTGACCTTGCCCAAGGACTCCTCTCATTGCATGTGGCAAATGAGCAGAAGGTGTCAATATCTTCTGCATTTTTTAATGACATCTTATGAGTTAATACCTTATCTTAAGATCAAAACTTTAAAAAAGAACTGCTAAGAAATGCAAAAAAGCATCACTATTATTTATGCAAAACATGATGGGAAAACTGGAATGTATTAATTTGAAAAAATTATGAATAGTATCTAGAAGGCTGGCACAAATGCAAGGTGCCACTTGTTCTGAAATAAATTTACTTTCTATTTCTGAGACTCAAATGAGAGAAGGAAATTAAATACTGCACACACAAACCCACAACTGTACAAGCCATTCAGAGATTTTGGACTTTAATTTAGTTCATATTCAAAGAAAATTCACTTTTTCACACACTTTTTCTTTGTTTTGTCCCTGAAAGTCTCAGCTGCTTGCCCAGCTGTCTATCAGTCATTCTTGATCATGGCTTTATTAGTGGAATTCTGTACTCCTGATATTTCCTTTGGAACTAAAAATGGTTAGACATACATATTGCTTCTGACTCTATGAACATGAGGATTACAAAGGAGACATTACTTAGAGATTCTTATGCAAACATATGGCATTTATAAGACTTCAACCCTGACTGAGTTATTATGATTTCATTAGACAGTTGTTGAATGATTAATCATTTCAAGAGTAGGACTTTAACGCTTGCTCAAGTACTAGATTACTATTTTTCCCATTTCAATCTCAAGTCCCTATTGAATAACTTCAAATTAATAAACAAATAAAACATACCACAGGAAAAAAAATGCCACATTTCTAGGACTTGTAACATTTGTCAGAACAAACAGAGTAACTGTGAGCTGCAGACCAGAGCAATAGACCAGTCAGAATAGCTTTCTCTGACACCAAAGGATGGAGTGACCTTGGGAAAATATCTGGGCCTTCATTTACACATAAAAATTGAAAATGTTCACTCCCCTTCCTGTTAGAACCACTCTGCACACAGCTTTCTTATTCTTGAGGTTCATCAAAAGATTTAGTTTAATAAAATTATTTCTTTTTCTACACATAACTCTAAATAATTGTGATTTCTGTAGTCTTTTGCCTATCTAAGAGCTAAAATAGAAAAAAAACCTGATGAGTTGAAGATAAAACACGATCAGTCTGTTTCTCAAGTGGTTCTGTATCAGAGGCTTGCTTGTCCATGGGTTTATTTGTTGTTATGTTATGATGTAGTTACTTCACAAATTTCAGTGTGTCCATATAGCAAAACATACTGAAAGTTCAAACCAACTGACAACGGCCATAAGAAAAAGTAAAAATATATAACTAAACAAAGTTTCCTAAAGACACTACAAGTTGGGTATATAATTTTACAGAGTGAATATGAAATAGAATTTTATGTGGAAATAATATTCATGCAAAACACACATTTTTTGATGTCATTAAGTACTCCTACTTTTTCTTCGTGGATTATATTGCTACTACCATTTCACTGTTCTTCTTTCTTTACTGAATAGTGTTACCATACATTTAGAAAGTCTTAATGTAGTACACCAACAATGATTATAACAAGTCTGGAATTACAGCACAAAACCTCGACTGCAAATTTTTAAACATTTTGTCTTAGGAACAAACTAGATAAGTTTCAATATAAAAACAATATTACTTAATCTTCTTAGATTATAAATTATAAGCTCTATTAGTGATCAAGGTGAAATTAGAACTTTAAGTAATCAGATATTAAAAGAAACACAGTAGAGAAAATAGGGGGAATAATGAAGCAATAAAATTGTTTAAATAAAGCAGATTCCCAAACTTCGTATACAAAAATCAACTCAATTTGGATGATAGACTTAAATGGAAGAGCAACATGATATAACTCCTAGAAGAAAATATGGGAAAAAAATCCTTGGGAAATTGGGCAGACACCTTTTCCTTAGGACACAAAACTCAGGAGTCAAAAAAGCAATATATATACATATCCGATAATGGACTTGTATCCACAATATGTAAAGAACTCTTATAGCTCAAGAGTATGAAAATCAACAACCCAATTTAAAAAAGGAAAAAATATTTGAACAGATATTTCATGTAACAAGAGATGAAGACAGGGGTGCCTGGGTGGCTCAGTGGGTTAAGCCTCTGCCTTCAGCTCAGGTCATGATCTCAGGGTCCTAGGATCGAGCCCTGCATTGGGCTCTGCTCAGCGGGGAGCCTGCTTCCCCCTCTGCCTGCCTCTCTGCCTACTTGTGATCTTTTTCTCTCAAATACATAAATAAAATCTTTAAAAAAGAGAGAGAGAGATGAAGACAATGAACATGCATATGGAAAGATGTTCGATATCATTAGTAATTAGGAAAGTGCAAATTAAACCACATTGACATATTACTGTAAAACTACTAGAATGGCTAAAATTAAGGGGCAAAAAAGCATACAATACAAAGCACTGAAAGGATGCCTTGAAACTGGAACTCTCTACATTTCCTGGTGAGAATGCAAAATCTTACAACTACTTTGGAAATCAGTTTGACAGTTTCTTACAAAATTATAAACATATCTACCATATGACCCAATAATTCCATCCACAGGGTAATCACCCAAGAGAACTGAAAACTTGTGTCAAAGGCCTATACATAAATTCTTCATTCACAATTTTCCAAAACCAGAAAGCAGTCAAAATTCCATCAAGAGATGAATGAATAAACAGATTGTAACAGATCCATACAGTAGAAACCTATATAGCAATAAAAAGCAATAGCATTGATGAATCTCAGAAGCATCATGCTAATTGAAAAAAAAAAAAGACAGAAGAAGGTACACATTGTACAATGCCATTTATATGACATCTAGAATAGATAGATCAGTGATTTCCAAGGGCTGAGATGACTAAGTGGGGAGAAGGGTGAATATAAAGGGGCATTACATTTGTAATGATAGCAATCTTTCGTATTGAATAAGGTGTTGCTTCCAACTTAATGCATTCATCAGAACTCATCAAATTCTGACCTTAAAAGGATTTTTTTAAATGAAAATTGTACTTCAATAAATAGATATTTTTAAAAAATAGGTCTATGGTTCAATTAACAGAGGGCTAGTTTTTTAAAAAGGCATTATAGAAAGATATGCATAGATATAAGACTCATGGAATAATTCAGTTAATTAGTTTTTCAGTATTAGAGAACCATGTATGTTTTGAACTTGGGAAAACATATAGGATACTAAAACAAGAAAAAAGGAAAAGAATATTGCCAAACAAGAAAATCTGGTAGGAAGACACTTAGAAACCATAAAACAATAAATATTGGAACATATAATGCATATTAAAAGAGCCATGTTGCTCATTAGACAGCATTAACTCTCAGGACTTAACTTGATTAACTCTGGAGTGTCCCTTACACCACACTTCTCTTCCTGTGGCCCATCTGGCTGCTGAGAATAGAAAGTCATCTTCTCATGGGATTTGCTAATCCCCTCATCCCACAGTTCTTAATAGCACAGGGGGCCTTTCAATTCAGACCAGAGTTCTAAGAGTAAGAAATCCAGATTGGCTGATTAGAAGGTCATAGATTTGATGGACTCTTCTACTAATTTATTTGCTTATTTCTTTATTAGTTGATTGGGGGCATGGAAGGGCACCAATCATAAACTTTGTTCCTTATAAAATTACTACTTATTTGGTGCTTTGAGAAGTCCTTGTGAAGCATAATGAAAATCTTACGAAGAAGCTTCTATTCTTGCCCTACAGTACAAAGGCCAAAACGCCTGGAGTGGCTAAACAAATGTCTCCAATAAAAATACAAGAAAAAAAGGTGCACAGCTTTTCAGTTTCCCTTGGCATACACTGACATATAAATATGATACTATATTTTTTGGGTAGGACCATATGGACAATTTGGTATTGGTCATGAAAATACATTCTTTCCAAATGATTTGAACAAAAGGAGAGTGCTTGTCCTAGAAGGTAGAATCAAGATCACTCTGAAACTGCAAGATCATACCAGTGTGTAACCACTAAAAGACCAATGCTTAAGTGGCAATTGCTAAAGATTGGATTAACCGGATTTAACTCACATAGTTGACCATCTGCATTAAGAATGTTTTTCTGGAGCGCCTAGGTGGCTCAGTCCGTTAAGCATCTGCCTTTGGCTTGGGTCATGATCTTATTGGTCCTGGAAATCATGGGTCCTGCGATCGAGCCCTGCCTAGGTCTCCCTGCTCATTGGGGAGTCTGCTTCTCCCTCTCCCTTTGCCCCTCCCCTCAACCTCCACCCCTGCTCCTGCTCTCTTTCTCTCTCAAAGAAATAAAATCTTAAAAAAAAAAAAAAATTTTTTTTTCTGAAGTTTTAGGTATTTAACACATTGCATTAAATTCCTATCCTTCTCCTATTTATGGTATTTCTAACCTTGGGTCTGGTCGCAAGTGAAAATGTTATAGAAATATTGCTAAATGGGGGTCAGGAGACTTAGTCCTTATAACCTCTGCAAATCTGACCAAATCAATTAACCTCAACGGCACTCAATTTCTTTTTAAGGCTCTTTAAATGTTAAAATTCCTAATTCAATTGGATGACAAATGGAAAAGAAAGAAAATGTAGTTTTCTAAGCCATTATGTCATGACACTGAATTCAAATTATATTATTTGCTTTTTTCAAATTATATTATTTATAAAATCTTAAAATCATAAAAATCTTTAACTTCTCTAAGTAACTTCACATGCATCATTTCATTTTTAGTCCACAAAGTTACTGTTTTATACTTTTTTGTAAAAATTGTTTTTTATTTCATATATTAATCAATGTATTAATGAGAATTCATAAATATTTTAAAAACTATATATATTTAGAACTACATATATTTATCATATATAGAAAATATATTCACCATATATTTATCAATGCAACTTACTAGTGAGAACTCACTAACAGCTTAAAGAATAAACATATCCTGTATGTTGTCAATATAATAAGATTTATGATGATTCCTGATTTTTTTTGGACATCTGTAGTTGCATCTCTGCTTTGGAAGAATATTTAGTCAGTTTCACCTACATATATCCTACACAGTTTTCTATTGTGTTGGACAAGGAAATCAGCCTTATCTTCCAGAGTGGAACTGGTCGAAAGGCATCTTCAATCACATTCTGGCATGTTAGTAAATTATAACACTGAAATTATGTATGATAATTCGCTTTAGGGAAAGAAACTACACTTGAATGTTTCCTCTTCTCCATTACAAGAGTATGGATAACTTTAAATCAATGTTTCAACTCTGAATTGTTATTTTAGTGGTGGACTCATTTGGCATTTTGGACATGAGACTTATCCACATACTTTTGGGCCCCATGTGTTGGGATCGAAGACCTTACGCATCTACAAAATTGGTACAATAAGCATCCTAATTAAGAAGATTTATAACCAGTGTGCCAAATACTTACTCAAAAATTCAGTCCAACACAGATAGGAGAGCAGTTTTATCATGTTTTACTTGATAAAATACGGCTCCTATAATTAATTTTTTCTGCCTTGATAATAATGGTTAAACTCCAGGTCACACAATGTTCAGAGATTTGCTGTTTCCTTCTGGAGCAGTATCATAAGCTGGAATTATACTGTGAATACCTAAAGGAAGTTTTGATGTGATCTGCCGAGAAGCCACACCTTGGTTCAGAGTTAGCCATTTGGTCTTACACCCTTTGAGGTGCCGCTCTGAATTTAACATGAAAACAACAATAAAGAAAATAATTAGTTGATTCACTGTGTGAGCATAGAAAACCTTGACTTCCACAAAAAGAACATCCCTAAAAAAAAAGAGAGAAAACTTAATTAGTCCCTAAGATCACTTTTTCTTCCTAAGAGCTAACTAATATAAATATACTCTTCCTTAGGAAGTCAAAAGGACCAAAAATAAAGGTTCCATGGTGTCCACTTTAACACAAAATTTCCAAAGCTTCAGGTGTGGTACTAGTAATTCTGTGGAGTTTTTCCTTATTTTCAGCACCAGGAGAAAAGGATGAGGGCATAAGCAGGAAAGGAAAATAAAAATTGCATATATATTCCTCTGTGGCCAAATTTAACAAGCCTTGAAATTGCTAGAAAATGAGATTTCATTTAAGAGGAAGAGATGGCATTTAAAACACCAAATCATCAAGTTCAAACTGCTTATCCTAGCAATGCAAACTGACAGCATATGCACACACGTAATCAAATGGGAAATAATAATAGTACATCTCAATGGACTGCCCAGCGCAAGAAAGTCAATGGCCCAAAAGATATGTCAAGAATAATTTCTTCACGTGCATTTCTCTCATGCTGTGCTTTCACAGGGTGATTTCATCAATAGAGAATGTATGAAGCTCTTAGGCAATGAGATTGGATCTTTATCCTCACCCAGCCCCTTTATGTGGGAAGAAGAAATCAGGTTATTTTCCTAAAACAAGCAGCTCTTTTCTAAGAGGTAGTGGTAGCAGCTTTTTCCAAACAGAGATATTTCCGTGTATTCATAAGAATCCAGAGAGAAGGAAAATAAGCTATTTTTCAAAAGTGAGTAGGGACAAAAGAGAGAATTATGCAGTGGGGAAGATTTGACTCTTTTTCTTTTCCAGAGGAAAATTCCATCACTTGGAATAGTTTTGCAAATATAATCATTACATGCTAATTAGATGACTAAGGTGACATCTGCACTGGTTACATACCTCTAATTTTGGAGAGTCCCAGTTGCTTGCCCAGGAAGAAAACATGCCAGCGGCCAAAATGGCCCTCAGTAAAAACTATATGTTGTCTGGATGTTTCCTCAGGGTTTTTTTAGAACTCCCTCCATAATATTTATTGCCAATGGCCAAAGATAAGTAGAATTTCTAATTATGTATGCTTATGTATATGTACAAACACATTTCTAATTATATATATATATATGTGTGTGTGTAGCTTTTTTATTTTTAAGATCAAAGAGTTGCATCTTAATGGAGCTAATTAGGGGCAGTGCAGAAAAAGGTTCTCACTAACATGGTGAATTTCAGAAGTTTTTAGAAAGTGCCCACTGCTTATGGAATGTATCTTCTTCCTATACTTGTTTACTGACAAAAGATCTTTCAACAGAGAGCAATGCCTTCAGTTTTACAAGATACTTTGTTTCAAACAGCACAATATGGAATGGAATGTTTTCATTTGAACCTCACATATAATATAAAAATGTGACTAATACTTTTTTCAAAGCAAGGCTTCATAGTTGGAAAAGGAGCCCTGGGACATGAGATGCATCGGTGAGTGCTAGAATGACAAACACAGCCGAGATGCCAGGACGGAAGTTTGAGAATGTTGAAGACACGTTCCAGCTTTCCCTAAGAGGGTACTGAATTGCTTGAAAAATAATCTCCAAGGACAAATCAGAGGCTCTCTAAATTAAGACAATTAAAAGAGTTAAATCCAATTCCATGGAAAACAAACAAGCCAATGAATGTTACTGGAAATTTCCAAATGTGAGTCAGACTAGATGTATGGGTTCTATATCCACTATTATGGTTCCCAAATGTGTAAGGGAATTTTTTTTTTCTTTCCTTGTTGTTATTAAGTAGAATTGTTAAGGAAAGGCTACAATTTGTCCTTATCCATCTGCTTGAAACCTGAAAATACAGCCATTCATAAAATTCCACCAGTAACTTTCTTTTTTTTTAAAGATTTTATTTATTTATTTGACAGAGAGAGAGAAAGATCACAAGTAGGCAGAGAGGCAGGCAGAGACAGAGGGGGAAGCAGGCTCCCCGCTGAGCAGAGAGCCCGATGCGGGGTTCATCCCAGGACCCTGAGATCATGACCTGAGCCGAAGGCAGAGGCTTTAACCCACTGAGCCATCCAGGCGCCCCTCCACCAGTAACTTTCTAAGCTACTGAAGGAATAGCTATATGCACTGGGGACTGATCCTTATTCTTCACTGCCAGGGTTATTGAGTTATTGATTTACTTAATATCAATAATTCTGCAGAGCACTCTTCATCTGTTATCTCATTTGCTTATTATACCAGACCTTTATGATGCATAAACATCCCATTTCAAAATGAGGTGCATGAAGTTTAACATTAGTAACCTTAAGTCACACAGTTAGTGGGAGAACTGGGACCAAAAATCTAATTCTAAAACCCTATGTTTATTTAACAATATAATACTTATATGTAGGGATTGGTACAGCATTTTCCCTTCCAAAATATGGCCAGAGAGAATCAATATTAGCGATTGAGTATAATCAAACTATCAAAAAAATGTATATAATCAAACATATCAATATACAAAATGTAATCCAAATATAGCAATATATTTTATTTTTGAGCATAGTTTTGAAATATGTCCAGTTCATATATGAATTTAATAATAATAAATATTTACCTTGGTTTTTTTTTAAGATTTTATTTGTTTATTTGACAGAAAGAGAGATCACAAGTAGGCAGATAGGCAGGCAGAGAGAGAGTGGGAAGCAGGCTCCCTGCTGAGCAGAAAGCCCGATGAGGGGCTTGATACCAGGACCCTGAGATCATGACCTGAGCTGAAGGCAGAGGCTTTAACTCACTGAGCCACCCAGGTGCCCCTTACCTTGGATTTCTATGTGCCAGGTCCTGTTCTAAATTCTCTCCAAAAATCGAAATGCTTTCCAAATATCAGCTATCTGCCTTTATAACATCCTGCGCAGTATGTATACAAAAAGAAACTGACATACAGAATAGTTAAATAACTTGACCAAGGTCAGACAAACTAAATGATAGAGCCAGGATTCAAACCTAGAAGGTTTTGAAACTCAAAAATCTTACCACTAGGTTGTATTGCCCTTTAAGTAATAAAAGCATGTTCTCAATATTAATGACAATTATTATAATCAATTTATTCAACAAATATTTTTTGAACACCTATCTTATGTCAGGCCCTGATCTAGGTGCCTGAGATGAAGCTAGGATCAAAATATATTAAAGTCCCTGGCTAGGGAAGTTGTATTTTAGTGGGGAAGTCAGAAAACAGGCATTATCAACAAGTAAAATAGACAGCATGTTAGTCTTTTGGAGAAAAATAAAGTAAATCAGGGAAGTAAGAAAGTCTAGGTTTATAGGGAGTGAATATTTACTATTTTACATCTCCTTACTGAAGAGATGACATTTAATAAGAGAGCATGTGAAACATGCAGATATTTAGAAGAGCATTCTACCAAAGGAAACAGCAAGTGCAAGAGTCCTGACATGAAAGAATGCTTAACCTCTATGAGTGGCATCAAGAAGACCAGTGTAGCAGAAGCTGCATAAAATGAAAGGATAGACTAACAGAAGTGAAATCAAAGTTAAATGGAAACCTAGGTCCCTAGAGCCTTAGAAGGACCTGGCTTTTACTTTGAGAATACTGGGATGCCATTTTTGGATTTTGAGCTGAAGGGTATTTTGGTTAATAATGGACTAAGAGGAAAGATGTCAAGGTGGGGAGGCCTGGTAGGAGGCGATTATATAAATAAAAGTGAGATGATGTTGACTTGGACTTGGGTAGTGGTGGTGGAGATAGAGAGAAGTAAGCATCAGATTCTAGATAAATCTTGAAGGTACAACAAATAGAATTTCCTAAGAAACAGGATATAGGGAATAAAAAAGAGACAGAGTTTAAACTTGACTCCAGTGTTTTCAGCCCATGCAAATCACAGGATGAAGTTGCTATATCTTGAGATGGGAAAGACTTAGAGAAGCAGGTTTAGAGATCACCAGTCTGGGGGCATGTTAAGTCGGCTATGGTGGCTATAAGGCAACTAGGAAGAGATGTCAATTAAAGCAATTTTTAAATACAAGAATCTGTAATTTGGAGAAGAGGCCTATATGCATCAGCATATAGATGGAATTCAACTTTTTTAGACAGGAAGAGATCACATACAGAGGGAAGTAGAATGATGTTCTAAGGACTGAGCTCCTAGAGAATTCAATCTTTAGGACATTGGGCAGAGGAGAAAACAGCAAGAGAGACTAGAAGGAGCAGGCAGCAGGTGGAAGGGAAACCAGATGATCTGTAGAACAAATGGTTCACGCAGGATGGAATGACCAATTGTACCACATGTTGTTGACAAATGTCGACATTGTCAAGGACTGATGATGTCACTTTAGTTTTAGCAGCTAGAGGGCACTGATCTTAAAAAGAGTAGCGTCTGTGAAATTGAGGGCTGAAAGTCTGAGAGTGGTAGGGTCTAGCAAGACTGATAGGACAGGGAATATCAGAGGAAATATGGACAACCCTTGAGAAATTTTACTGTAAAAGAGAGTAGAGAAATAAGGTGGTGGCTGAAACAAATTATAGTATGTTTCTGTGCTGATGAGAATTATTCCAGCAGTAAGAGAGAAAGCAGTGAGAGAATAGAGCAAGAGATAAGGGAGAATTGCTAGAGTGTCATTGAGGAGTGGAGATAAATGGAGGTACTGAATGGGAGGAGAAAATTGTTATCAGATAGGAGGAAAATTTCATTCATAGGAACAGGAGGGAAAGCAAAGGGTGAGGAGATGGGTAATCCATGCAGATAGGTGGGTAGAAGCACACACAGGTTTCTTTCAGATTGCTTCTATTTTCACAATGAAACAGGAAATAATAAAAAAAAATCACCACTACCACCATTAATACTGATTGAATATCAACCATGTAGTAGGGACAGGGCTGAGTCCATTAATTATGTCCTTCAATACCTCATCATTTACATACTATCCCTACATTACTATGGAGAAAGTTGATATCCGCAATAAAGCAATTCATATATTCAATTTGAAAGATACATCACATGTTAACATTTAGGGAAAACCAGTATTAAGCAAACAACAATACATGCGAATGGATAATAGTTTTTTAGAATCAAGTCCATATTCTGTCAGCAAATTTAAAGTTAATTTTTTTCCTTTAAGTTAACAAGAAAAAACAAAAAGGATATGAGAATATGATAAGAGTGGAAAGAGTGGGGATAATCGTTCATTATAAAAAGCTTTCAATATGAAATTTACTATAAAATCAAATACACATAGAAGTAACATAATGTTTTCCATCTTTTATCTATTATACAAAGTGTTTAGTCTATGTCACTAACCTCTGTCAGAAAAAGAAAGATTTCTCTAAAACTAATCTCTTACTAATGGCATGGCCAGTCAATCTTCTTAAATCTCTTCTAGATTTATGGTTTCAACTGAAGAGTGGAAGGAAAACAAAATGCACCTGTTTATTCGAAAATGTTTCCTGAAAATACTTTTCATGCAATATAGCTAAAATTTTTAAGAGTAAAAATCAGAATGTAATGAAGGCAAGGTAAAAGGAATGTAATGATGGCAACCATAAAGAATATAAATTTTAAAGTAAGCTGAAGAGCAAATGGAGAAAAATAGGCCTAAATCATTGACTTTTACCTTTTCTAAAATACTCAGGAAAAGCTACAAGAGAATTACTTTTACCTGATGCATATTAAAACATAGAGCTCTCCAGACACTCTTATTTTCTGAACATAGCAAGTAGAATCCTGCATATAAGACTAATTTACTTTTAAATCCTGTATTCGCATCACAAAAGATAAAAAAATAAAAAAAGGATAAGGATGAGAAAGAAAACAATTGCAGAGTAGAAAAGAAAGTCACTTGAGCCGTCCTCAGGCCTATGTCCTCTGGGAGCTGACGCATTATTTTAATCAATAGTAAGAATGTTTGCTGAATAAATTAATAAATAAACGTCAAGCAGATCTTTGGTACCGTATTTTGGGTTATTTTCCACCCACCTCTCTGTAAAACGACCTCTCCGTAGCTAACTGAATATATCCGAGAAAATTAATTAACAGTTTGGATTTTGACTCAGAATTACTAGTGTTTTAAAAAACAGATATGCAATAGACCATGTGTCCTTGGGCAAGCTACTTGACTTCTCTGATCTTTAGCTTCCACATCCACCAAATAGGAAAAATTTGTTTGGAATTTAATGAGTTATTAAGGATAACTCAAGATAATACAAATAAAGTAGAAAGGGGTCTGGAACAACACAAAAAGAGATACCTGCTGTCGTGATTATACTTTTGCCCGTCTCGCCTTTCCTAACCACCATGTCACGATGCATTTCTCCCTCCCGCTGCATAAGTTTTAATACGTTTGGAAACATCCATGTCCATTTCTACCTCCCCAACTGCTTAGTTCCTTAATACTTTATCTTACGGCTGTGAGTTTGAGAACAACTTTTAATTAAAAATCAGAGGAAGAAAATAATAGAGTGACAAATATTTGGTTCTGACTATAGCTATGTAAAATAACTATGTATATTTGCATATTTGTGTTTATTCTGTCTTTTCTATGTTCACTGAACTGGAAGCTGTTTAGGGGCAGAAAATCCTGCCATCTTATTCCTTTTAGCCCTCCAAAGCCTCTAGAACAATTTCTCTAATGTTTAACCATTCACCTTAGAAGCAATTATTTTGAAAATAAGCTCAGAGCTGGGACTACTATTTACCATTACCAAGCATTTAACTCCCCTTATCCATTCTAAAACAAATGCTGAATTTCACAAGCCCAGCAATTTCAGCTTGCCCCCACAAGCCATCATAGTTTCATGTAAATGGATTCTTTCCTTAAATTCATCCTAAACCAAATAGGAAGAGATGTGTTCACGAACCCAATGTGGTAGTTTCAAGGCTGAGATAGTTTTGCTGGGCATGAAGATTCAGGCATTTTTTCCTAAAGCAATTCAGCTGAAATTCAAACTATTAGACACAGGCATTAAACTTTCCAGTAAATATCACTCCAAAGTAATATTTTCATATATGTGCTAGGAAGAAAAGATGTACTTTCACAATTTCTCTGCAATCAATTTTAAGGTAAGTTGGAAAGAGTTATATGTTGGAAATAGTACAAAGTTTAGGGTCCAGACAAATTGGAGTTAAAATCTTTGGCACTTCCTAATCCAACTATGGTAGGTTATTTATTTATCTAAACCTCAGTTTCTTCCCTTAAAATGGGGCAATTATTATATATCTGGAGAGACTGATGTGATGATTTAAAAGTAGATACCACTTGACACATAGCAAACCTCATAAATGGTATTACCTTTTTTTTTTTTTTTGAGATTTTATTATTTATTTGAGAGAGGGAGAGATAGTGAGAGAGAGCAGGAGCAGGGAAGAGAGGGAGAAGCAGGCTCCCCGTAAGCAGGGAGCCCAACACAGGCTCGATCCCAGGACCCTAGGATCATGACCTGAGCTGAAGGCAGACGCTTAACCAACTGAGCCACCCAGGCACCCCTATACTGTATTATCTTTTATGTATAACTAATCAGTCTTACAGAAAGACCTGGGAGATTCCGGAGAGACAGCATGTCCTGAACTTAAATCTTAATGTTCCCACCATCCTGCCTTGTGTTCTATGGTTCAAGACAGCAGCCACTGAAGATAAACTGCTCACTCTCCTGTGTCTTATGGGAGTCCAGAAACCAATGGCCTGGGTGCTTATGTGGACCCAGGTGCACCCAGAGATAACTTCTGAGAAGATCTGAGTCGTTTTAGGGATGTCATGCTTCTGTGGGGTCTGAGAACCTATAGGGGAGCCATAATTAAGGCCATGATGCTAACCATCTTTGAAGTTGAGTATTAAGGCTCACATTGCCCCCTAGGAGGTCTGGAAGCATCCAAGAAGCTCCTTCATGGTGTCTCATCAGATATCCAGTCTGTGTCTATCCACTGAAGGCTCAAAGGAACAAAAATCTTTTGGGCTTCTATCCTTCCCTGGTTGGCCAGCACCTGTGGGCCCTCAAAACCTGACCTGATGGCCACCAACAGGCAATAGAACCCAGATACCTGTGGGAGGACATTCAAGCAGAAGATCCCAAAATGAAGGCTTTTATTTTTAATAGTTCACTAAGAAGAATCTGATGATAATTTGAAGCTAATAAAAGGCAATAAGACGATACAACAGAATCCGTTAGGTCTTTTTTTTTTTTTTTTTAAAGATTTTATTTATTTATTTGACAGAGAGAGAGATCACAAGTAGGCAGAGAGGAAGGCAGAGAGAGGGGGGGAAGCAGGCTCCCCACTGAGCAGAGAGCCCGATGCGGGGCTCGATCCCAGAACCCTGAGATCATGACCTGAACTGAAGGCAGAGGCTTTAACCCACTGAGCCACCCAGGCGCTCCGGAATCCGTTAGGTCTTAAAAAGTAATTTGGAATTAAAAATAAACAAAACAGTATGGGAAATAAAAGAAGATGACAACGTTTAAGAAGTGGCAAAGATGAGTGAACAGGAATATCTCAAAACAGAAAAAATACAAGAATATAACAAATCACGGGAGAAAAGAGTCTGAAGGAAAAATACAGGAGATTTGATATGCAAATAATAAGAGTTTCAGATGCAGGAAAAGGAGCAGATGGAGGAGACAGAATAATCAAGCCAACAATAGACGAAATGTTTTCTGAACTGAAGAAACATTTGAGCTGCAGATTGAAAAATTCACCACATCTCAGAAAGGACTAATGGAAAAAAAAAAACTTATTTTCATATGTATTCCTGTAAATTGTTCTGATTTTCTAAAATGAGGTAAACTCTTTCAAGCCTCCATTCAAAGTAATTACCTTTTGCAATAAAAAGAATCAGACTAGCTTTGAACTTACCTGACATCCCCTAAGGGAGAAGAAGCTAATATTCACAAACCACTGAGAAAAAGACTGTGATCAAGAACTCATACCCAGACGTGACCTCTATCACCTGGGGGGAAAAAAAAAAGTGTATCTCTGGATATGCAGAGATTCTGAGAGTAGGTCACCTATGTATTCCCATCTGAGGAAAATATGTGAGAAGTTATCAAAAATCAATTAAGCAAGACAGGAGACTGTGGGATAGGGAAAGAGGAGAGGAAAGAATGGCGAACCATAAGCTTTGTGAAGCGCATTGATAAATCTATATGAATGATCTCCACAAAGAGGCTGACAATTGATATGCTATGTTACAAATATACATTCTTTTTCTGAAATCTTTTAGTGTAATGTTTTTACTTCTAAAGTATGTTACATATATAAAAGTTATAAAGCACAATAAGAAAATGAATATTCATGAACAACCATCCTGCCGTCCCCTCCCACGCCTTGATTCTAGGCGTAATACCTTTGCTTCACTTACCAGCAATAACCACTATCATGTTCTTGCTTTTTCTGAATTAGTATTTTTTTAAGACATATAGATCTCTATGTGATATACTCTTTGCTTTTATTTTTTTTAAGATTTATAAAAACTAGTATTAGATTATATATAATTTTCTGGACCTTATTTTTTTTTGTGCAATAATATGCTCCTTAAATTCATGCATGTTTTTCTATAGATGATCTGCTTTCACTGCAGGAAAACAACCCATTGCATGAACCCACTGGAAGTTTGTCCATTTTCCCGTTGGAGAATCCTGGTGGTTAACAGTTCTAAACAGCATTGCTACGAAAAATTTTATTCATATTTCCTGATGCAATAGTTTCTCTAAGGAATATACTTAGGCAAGTATATCAATTTATTGTATATTAATAAATATCCATTCTACAAGGTAATACCAATTTTCATTGTCACCAGTAGGGTATGAGTTTTCTTTGAAAGTTGCCAAAATTTGGTATTGTCACTAATAAGGAGGGTTTTTTTAAGTTCTGTTTTAAATTCCAGTTAGTTAACATAGAGTATAATATTAGTTTCAGGAGACAGTATAGTGACTCAACACTTTCATACAACACTCAGTGCCCAACACAGCAAGTGCACTCCTTAAACCTCATCTCCTATGTTTAAAATCTAAAGTGCTATATTAAAGGAGAAAGTTTAATAAGTCTGGAATTAAGAATATTAAGCTATCTCTTCAATCTCAAGAGACTAGAAGAGAGGTAGGGAAAGGTGAGAAATATATGCACTCGAAGTAGTTATCTTCTTTTGTGGACAGAAAAACATAATACTTGTTTCTTTTTTAAAATAATAATCACAAAATAGGAATTTGAAAATAATGCAAATAGAAAAGTAAGCACAAGCAGAACAGAAAGATGAACTAAAAGCTCTAATTGATCAGTTTAAAGGGAAGAAACTTCTTAGCAATTTTTAAGAGAAGAAATAAGAATGAAAAGTAGCTAGAAAAATCAGGAAAGTAGAAATAAAAATCATGCAATAAAGCTATCATCAGTTACACTATGTGTACACAATGTGACTATGACTGACTTGGCTAATTTCCCCTATTTACAGAAGAGAGGCCACTAAAAAAAAAAAAAAAAAAAAAAGCAAAAACAAAACAAAAACCCCACTCTTTTTTTTTTTTTCTTTAATAGCACACATAAAGCAAAGAGTTCAAAAGAGAACGATGGTCACCTACTAGACAAACATAAACAGAAGCAAATTCAGTAGAGTAGAATTTAAAATCCAAGCATTAAGCAGGATAAGAGGCACAACATGTAATCATAAAAGACATAATATACAAAGATCTTCTATAAGCTTTGCAATTTAATATAAAAAGTTAAATTAAAAAAATATCCCAGGTAACCTTGATAAATACACAACCATAGTGTGATATGCTAATTTACATCTTTCTGAATGGGACAGAATACAGAGCAAAAAGATTTTTTAAGGAATGAGGGGTCTGAAAAATACAACTAAAAAGCTTAGTTATGTTGATCTATATTTTCTATCCACCTTTGTTTCTATCTAATAATGTTTTATACTATTAGTACTGAATTCTATTCGTCTTATGACCAAGTAATATTTATAAAAATGTACCATGTTCTTGGCAATAAAAAATTTACAATATATTTTTACAATTTAAAATTAAGAAATCTTACATGCTACCAATAAATAAATTTGGAAATAATGAAAAGATAGCTGACAAGCTTACTAAAATGGTATTTTCTAATTGTTTTCCTTAACCCTGGCCCAAAAAAAGTAGTCAAAACTAAATTTACAAAATGTATTTTAAAAATAAAAAAATTTATCTTAGAAATAGCTAAAGATCTACTCCAGAGGAATCTTAGAGATCTGAGTACTATCATTATCAATAAATAAGAACTGAAAACAGTAACTTAAGTACTTATCTTAAGAAATAGGAAGACGAAAAACAAATAAATGAATAGACTAGGAAGGGTACAATAAAGATTAAATACTACAATAAAAGAAATACAAGATAAAAAAGGAACTTCTACTTTACAAAATATCTTTTGATCTTCTTTTTTTAGCTGCCTTTATCATCAGTTTCCATTAATTATATTTTATAATTAACTATGATAACACATTCATAATAACAAAGGGTTTGGAGTTTTTAGAAAGAAAGATGGTTATAATTAATTCGTCATTTTTACTTTAGCTTATTCAAATAGCTCACAAACTCAAATGCCCAAAGAGATCAGGAAAGTGACATAACTCAAGTGCAGTGAGACGGGAGGGGGGGGGGGGGCTGTGCACTCCTATGAACTGGAACACACAGGCTGATCTTAAAGGGGCCGCTACCAGCTTCAGGCAAACACTGCCACGTGGGAGTACAGGCCCAGTGAGGTCACATCTTCCAGTTTTTCAAAAGTTGCTTATTAAATCACTTTTGTTTTATTTCATTTTGCCTTGATGTGAAATTACTTGGCAACTAACTTAACGGTTTTAAAATACAGTGAGGAACTATACTGTATTAACTAAAGCTCGTGAGCCAAATAAAGCAAATCTACAGCTAACCTTGGTGCATGGGGCACTTGTTTTCACTCTCTGCCTTAAACCTAAAATTGAATGCTCCAAAGAGTATTTTAACAACCATAAAGAGCAAACAAAGTGATTTCATTTTTTAAGTTTCCTCAACAAGCTATCCCATGCATATTGTGTGACAAATTAGACAACTTTTAAATACTCTTGTTGCTTAAAAAAAATAGACTTTCTACAGATAAGATAAAAAAATTATGAAAATATTGAATATGCTCCATCCAATTCACACTAGATCTTGTATCTTTAAGTAATTTTTAGAAAGATTTTCTATTAAAACCAAAACTGTTATGATTTTTTATGGTTAAATTTATCACTTTATATAATGTGAAAAAAAACTACCACAAAAGATTACTAATATCTTAAAGAAGAGTATCTACTTCTACTCTATGCTTATGAAACATTTTTCATAATTTACAAATTATTCTCCAATGATCAAATATTAAGAAAGGAAAAATATTTCAATTGAAGAAAAGTTCTCTGAGTTAAGCATAAAGATAATTCCTCCTTGATAGTGAAGACTCCTGAATATTACCTTTAGTTTAACAGAACTACTAAGAACCAGAAGACTTTTTAAATATTGAATTTTTTTTTTTTTTTTTTTTTTTTTTTTTTTTTTTTTTGGTCAATCCTTTCTACAATTGCCCTGTCCCTGTGCTCTATTACTATTTCAAGTCTGGTCATCCCATGTTTATTCTACCTCATCTAAAAATTCTACTATGTTCCTCCTCTCCCCATTTTCTCCTTCTTGTTTATTTATCTTTGATCCAGTTTTGAGTATCAAGTGACCAACAGTCCAGTAGAAATCACAAGTACATTACTTTTGATAAATTGTAACCATGAGAAGGACAAATACTGATAAAAAAAAAAATCACCATTCCAAAACTAACAACTTGAAAATGTGGGAGATACTGCTAGCAAATTTGGATTACAGTGCATAAATATCAAGTTTTCCATTGACAATTAGCTTTGCCTAGATATCCTAATTGAAACTGAAATTCCATAAAATTCCCAAATCTAAGCACAGCAGAATCAATGTAGCTTAACTAGGAAACCTGAATTCAATTTACAATTTACTTTGAAAGATAAGCATACAGCAACCAAGTGTAGTTCAGAAGACACCAAAAGTGAGAAGCATTTTATATGATAGAAAATTACACTTATAATTACAGATCCCCCAACATTTGAACATCTGGGGTGTTCAAGGTGAATATATACATATGATGGTGCATGATTTGACAAATTTAAGTGCTTTAAAATTAATGTATTGGGGCGCCTGGGTGGCTCAGTGGGTTAAGCCTCTACCTTCGGCTCAGGTCATGATCTCAGGGTCCTGGGATTGAGCCCCACATCGGGCTCTCTCCTCAGAGGGAGCCTGCTTCCCCCTCTCTCTCTGCCTGCCTCTCTGCCTACTTGTGATCTCTCCCTCTCTGTCAAATAAATAAATAAAATCTTTTTAAAAAATCAATAAATAAAATTAATGTATTGACATTAATCACAATTTTCATATCAAGAGATTTGGACCAGTAAGGTGAATGTACTGTGTCTTCATAATAAAAGAGCATTATTTCTTGAAAGTTGAATTCCCAATTTTGATTCAAATGTATTGGTCATTTAAATATGCAGCCTCTAAACCATCCAAACATTGAAACCATTATTTTCCCTGTAATCTTTCAAAGAAAAAAGAGATGGAGAATTTAGTTCAGTATAATATCCCAAAATACTCTCGAATATGGGGTTTGTATTTATAAAGGAATCACACCATCCTACGCCAGAAATCCTGGCCTGTTAACTTTCCCACACTGCCCCCCAAACTATGCAAGTTCATACCCACCTTCTCTTCCAATGGAGATTAGAGTAACTAAGAGTACATGGGCTGCTTCACCATTTATAAGAAACTGTCACCTAAATCTCAGAAACCCATTTTTGTAAATTCACAATATATTTATGTTTTGATCATGAAGTTAGTCTTATCCATTCACATCCAGCACGTGGTATGTAGTCCTTCTACCTTGGATCATAAGACATGGGGCATCTGACCAGTCAACATCTACTCTAGGAAAAAGACTTTTCTTTCTTTAATCAGTAGAATTCAACTTAATTATGGTTTATTTATTTGTAAATCTATTTTTTCCTTACTCAAAGTAACCACTATACACACACACACACACACACACACACACACACACACACATTGTTCATGAAAGTTTAATTCCATAGACCAGGGCTTAAGATAAAAACAAAAGAGAAATCAGAGATTTAATTAATCTAATTTACATTTGAACTCACTCGTCTAAGTATTTAATTTGAAGCAGAATGAAAGACTCAAAATCTAATGGAATAATACATAAAATACTCAACCAAAATGAGAGTTCTTTTGACATTTTGGCCTAGAGACTCAAAACAAGTTATGGATAGATATATTTTAATAAAAGATAGCACTAAACAAAAAAACTCAAAATCAAAAAATAGAATTGTGGATGGTGCCAAATTGGCCCCTTCCTTTTTCTTATCAGCAAATATCATAGATTCCTATTCCTGAATACTGTGTCTTACAGGGATCATTCTTTTATTCAACGAATAAATAGGTAATATTAAATAAATGCCAGGCACTTCTCTGGCAGCAGGAATGTAAGTATTGAGCAAAATAGACTAAAGCTTGCCCTCTTGAGTCTGTTTTCTATGTGGTAGTGCTGTTATAAATGCTTGCAAGCAAAATAAATCAGGACAAGGAGATGTTAGAAGATAGTATTTCAGGTAGGGATTACATCCCAAAGAAGTAACATTTGATCAAAGCCTAAGTGATGTGAGGAACTGAGCATTCTTTCAGTCTTGTGCAAAGGACCTGGAGTCTTCCCTATTCCAAGAGTTACTCACATCCTACTATTTCTTTAATCTGTACTTTTACTTGTATCATTCTCTCCCTAAAATGCCCTCCAATTTTATTCTGTCTTTTGGAATCCAATCAATTCTTTGCATGCTTCCATGACCCCTTCTCTAAAAACCCCAGTCAACACTTCACTGGTGCCTTTCATGACCACTTACTGTGATCTATGCCAAGTATCATCACACGTACAGTCTAAAAGAGAAGAGGACTGATACCTATAGAATTTCTAATATGAACCAGGATCTCTGCCAGTGGCCTTTTATATATTATCTCATTTAATATTTATGAGAGTTCTATGAGGTTAGGTATTGCTATTCAATTTCATAGGTGAGAGGATGAGCTTCTGAGAGATTCTGACCACACAGCTAGTAAGTGGCAAAGGCAAAATTCATATCCAGTTTCATATAACTTCATATATTTCTTTTTTAAATTAATTAATTTATTTATTTATGCTTCTATATCAAAAACACAATGTGCCTCATGTCTTGTTTCCAAGTTTAGGAGATTGATGATTTTCAGTGCTTTTGCCTGGAATTCTGTTCACCTTCCTCTGCGTATCAGATTCTCCAGGGCCCAGCATGTTGTAATGCTTTTCTAAATTAGTGAAAGCCACACTGATGTATCTTCTCTGAGCTCCTGGTACACTTGGAGTAAGAATTACAAAGATTGGCACCTACTGATTTCTCTATTTCTGATCCTTAATTTTTTTCTAAACATAACTATTTATGTATCTAATGGGAGCCCTAGATACCCTCCCCAGAAAAATAATGAATATAATGACAATATTGTGCAGATCTGAAACTCTTCCCTGGACTCAATTCTTGAATACATTTATTTAAACTCCTCAAGAAAATTATATGCTCCTTGAGAACAGAAACTATAACTTTTTTTCTCTTGAGTTTCCTGCGGTGCCTAGCACAGTGCTGAACAAATATTAAGTGACCAGCCTGTCAAAGAACCTATGCTTTAGATTATTCAAAGTGATAGGTTTTAGCATAAACCCATCTAATTCCATTTTGCAGAATAAAAAATGTTGGATGCATTTTGCACAACCCAAAGATCAGGGATTATAACTTTAGAAGGGGAGCATAATGTGGTTCAATCCCACTGTTTTGGAGTTATTGTTATTGAACTATGAATTGTGAAGCTGGCTGAAGAATCTGGATTTACATGTTTAAGAGGAGTGTCCGAAGGGAAGTGGAGGGACAGCTGGGCTCAAGTAGGACTTCATGCCCCCTACCTCAAAGAGAACATCGAAAGAATATTTTCTCCTAGTGATGTTGTTGGAATTGCTCATTACAAAATAATAATCATCATCATAATCATAAAGTAAAAGTAAATATTATTAGATTTTAAAAGAAGACTATAAAAGTAGCTACTAAAAAATCACTGTTATGAATTCTTCTAATTCACATAATATCATTTTTTTAATTCAGATTAAAATAAAATGAATGTTCTAAAGGAACTGGCTGAAAACACACATTCCAATAGAGGAAAATCCTGTAAAAGCAAACCAACACGTTAAAATAGCCAAATAGAAACAGCCGGAATGAAAGACAAAACATGGCATTTTATCCTGAAATTTAGATCCCTCGATAACAAAAGGATACTTAGGAATGGAACAAAACAGTAATGGAGGAAAGACTGGGTTTCAAGATGCCCCGTTCCTGACATTGTCTGTTCTGGCAATCTCAGCCCTGACCCTGGACCCTCTCTCGGTGGACCCCACATGCTGAGTCCCCATACACATACCTGCCACTCATGGTTGATACAACTTATTCCCTGCAGCCCACCCACCTCCAAAGAAACAGCTTTGCCTGAATTTTCTGACTTTAAAGGATGGCATCTCACTTGTTCTAGCTATAATTTCCAGCCCAGCATAAGAAAGCTTTCCTCTACAATTGTCTCCCTAAGATTCCATTCACATAGCAACACATTTTTTTCTACTGTTTGGACACAGTTACTCCCTGACTCTCATTATCACTGGTAATTGGGATTTTTTTTTTTTTTTTTTGTATTGCAGTTAAAAAGAAAAAAAGGAAAAGAAAAAAAGAAAGAAAGAGAAGACAAAAAGAAAAAAATAACTTCCAGATTTAACTACACATGTGTCATCACACTTTAAGAACTTTCTGGGTTTAAATGCTTAATGTTTTTTGTTCTTTCTGATGCACTGAGAAGGTTTTGTTTTGAATTCATTTTGCCTTCTCCTTTCAAAATATACAAAGGAGAAAAAATGAGGAATATACAAGCTGCACTGTCAACAGGCTGGCCCTACATTGCTTTTATTATCTTGACTACAGCCACCAGTAAGATAGCAGACAATTTACATAAATTACTTACAACAACCATCCCCAAAAAAGACTGTAATGCTGACTTTCTTTTGTGGGAATTGTTAGGACCATGGGTAGCCTTGGAAAGCCCAAATGACTTTTCCAGTCAAATATTATTTTTCTGCATCTCCAACCACTTCACTACAATTTTCATCACTGCTCCTTAACGATGCTAATGCTGAAGAACGTTTAGAGCATATAAAAAAGGAAAGGAAGAAATCACCAATATAGGAGAATAAACTAAAAATGAGAACTCCTAGGTTTGGAAGGATGGGATAGAGAGGACAATGATTCAAGTTTAAATTCATAAAATAGCATATATATAGTAAAATAGATATAATATATTCCACATTATAATGAACTAAATATATGGAAACTATAATGCCTTTATCATTTTTTTTTATGAAGGTCATCTGAATGAACTTTAGGTCCATGAAGTTTAAGCACTACATACTACAAATCAAATGGCACCCCTGGACCGGTGCACCTTGGTGATCCCACATCATAATCCACAGGGGCCAAAGTTATTTCTTGATGTACTTGCCCACCTCACTACACTGTATTCTCCTCAACACAGGACCTCCTGTTCATCTTTGTACCTCAGTCCTAACACAAGGCCTTAAAAGGTCATGTGAATATTTGTAAAGAGCTTCACAAAATCCCAGGAATTAGATGCAGCAGATGTTATCATCCCTTTCAGACACATAAAACAAAATAAGATAAATCTCAGCGACTGTAAATGACTAAACCAAGAACTCTCAGTTATACGACCATTGGTCATTTACTGAAAACCATTGCTGAATAACTAGGATGTACTGGCCCCCCGAGGGTACAGCTGAGGACGATGCATAATCATTATTGTGGAGCAGCTAACAAACCAGTGAGGAGAAAGAGATAATGAGCATGTGAGCAAAAAATCAAATAACTTCAGATGCTACTGATGAGCAAAACGAAGGCAACAAGGTGGTGTAGAAGGGTCTTGGGGCACAGGCTTATACAACATACTTCGGGAAGGCCTCTGTGAAGAGGTGACCTTTGAATTTAAACCTCAATGCTGAGAAAGCTGCCTTGTAAGAATCAGGAGAAAGAGCATCCTAAGCAGTAGAAAATCAAAGATCAATTCTCAAAACAAGCTGGTGAAGAGCAGAAGGAAGCCCAGAGTGGCTAAAATGCTATGAGTAAGCAGGAGACTTTACATCAGAAGGCAAGCTGGGCATTACGAGTGACAAGGATAGATTTTATTCTGACTACACTGGAAATTGGATATAAGCAAGGAAGCAGTGGGAAACTTAAGAAAACTTACTCCAGCCAAATTGTAGAAAATAAGGTTAAGAAAGGGGCAGAAGTTACATTCAGGGCCCAGTGCAATAACCCAGGAAAGAGACTAGTATTATTATGCATTACATCCCTTTCAACCCGTCAGACACAAAACAGCTAAGGAAGAAGTGACTATGATCTCCCTGAATTTTATGCTTTCCTGATTTCCAGGCACAGGAAAGAGCACAGGAAAAGGGAATTGGCTTGCAAGCCAAATGTAGTACCTGCACCTTACTTTTGATTCTCTTTACTGTAAGTTATCAGGCCTGGTGAGAATCCACCTAACTCACAGTAAGACACTGAAATTACAAAGAATGAAACAACATTAAATGTTACACAGAATATGTCTGCTTGGCATCCCCTCCTACTGCCTCCTTTTGGGCATTTCCTTCTCCCCCAATGGCCCTGCTGAACAGATTATGATTCAATGCACAATGTGATAACTGCAATTCTGGGATCTGAGGCTGCCCACAGTTGTTTCCAGGAATACAACAAAAACCCCATGGACAGACTGCCAAAGAGCCATTTCGCATGAAACTTCAAAATTTAAGTTTTCTTTAAAAAGTGGCTTTTACCAAACCTAACCACAGCAAGAAGGTGTATATTTTCTATCTCTAGTGGAGATAATGACAAGACTCTGGTTAAAAATAAGAGATTATATACTACCTTATTATTCACAAAGCACTTTCCCATACAATGCCTCATATGATCCTCAAACGAACCCTATGTTGTAGGATAATAATAATAATTGTCTCCAACATAGAGATGAATAAACAAGTTCAGACAAGTTAGTGACTTAACCGAGAAAACCCAGCCAGTAACTGGCCAGCTGGGCCAAACTTGAAACCATTTCTTCCGACATTCACGGTTATGCTGGTTCCATGACTCTACGCTGCTTGCGTTGAATGAAGTCTCTCTTGCCCGGGAAAGCCGTATCGTGCTGGGGTTAGGAGCACAAGCTTTGAGGTCGGATATAGCTCTATCAATGGATCTGTGCACCAACTCTGCTACTTCGTTGGCATCTCTCCGTATCTGAAAGTTTCCAGTTTCCTTACATGTAAAATGAGGATAATGAATTTCACCTCAAAGATTTTCAAAGATTAACACAATGTATGGAAAGAGTTCACCACGATGTCTTAAGCAACAACACTAGTTCTAGAAATGACAGTTTGAGAAATGAATGGCGGTCACAACTAAATGAATATACTCTAATTGTCTTTAAGATTCCACTGTAAAATCAAATCAGGGATAAAGTGACTCAGACAGTTATTACACTCTGCATAAAGCCTTCAAGGAGGATTCCCAGTCCATCCTCTCTATCTCACTTATAATTAACAGAAGGCTGGGATTTAAATGTAATAAATACAGAACGAATAAAACAGAAAGTTAAGTCTCTTCTGAGCTTCAGTTTAATATGTCTAGTTATCTGCATGTGACGGGTGCTCAAAACAACTCACTTCTCATTAACCCCAAATACTTTATCATTTCAATAGTTGCAGAGACTCCACAATATGGCAGCGGGGTCTCAGAGATATTTAGGATTGATTTATGCTGGAGCACAGACCACAGATTCCTGCACATCCTGGCAAAGAGGCTTGTCATACTTAGCATCCTACCCTGGCCTTCCACCAGGAGCTGGGGCCTCCCCCGGCTAGCCTCCTTCAACCCCATATTCTATATCGAGCAGGATGCACGGCTGGGATTGCGTGTGGCAGCACTTCTTTATGATGCTATTCCTTCAGCCCAGCCAGTTCTTTTCACAGCTGGAACAAATCTGTATGCTATCTCCTAAGTCCTAGGGAATGGCACCCTTTTGAAATTCTAAAGCTGCTTGGACTGAGGCCACAAATGAGGCCAATGCCATCAAAGGATTGTTCTTACTCCAACACAAAAGTGCTAAATTTGATGAAAGATTCTGGCAACAAGGAGAGTCTCTTACAAAACATTGCTTGGCACGTGGCTATTACTTACCCTGCCAGGAAAGGCAGTTGCTGGTCCTCAGAAAGCATGTCTTTGAGGGGAGATGTGGGAATGACTCGAGAGGGGCTCCACTGTTTGTCAGAGGCTTTGAAATTATACTCCCATTTCTTAGCAGCATACATCTTTTCATTTCTTTTTAATCATTGCAACATTTTCTAAACACTAGTGCTAGGTATGAATTTTAAAAAATTGTTAATTTTTTAACAGTAGGTGATGCTGGATTTTATCCCCTTCTACTCATCCCCTTCTACTCATCTCTGCAATTTGCCATCAGCCTCCATACAGAGTCTGTCTTCTATCTACTGTAGAACTTCTATCTCTCTAGGCCACATGATCCACCATGCCAAGATTGGACTTGATACCTTCTGTTTTTCCATTCCTAGCCCTTATAATGTTTCCAGTTCTTACTTCATCTGCCCCTAGTTCCTAACACTACAGACCTCTATGACCAGTATTATTGACTTCTCCATTTGGCTCTTATATATATATATATCTGATTTCAATGGATTTTCTATTCATTGCACTTGCCATGTTTCCAAAATTCTCCCTTTTGGGAGTCTTAGAGAAGCCAAGAATTATCTCTACCAAGTCAGCTGCATTAGGACAATTTGCTAACAAGTCTCCTTTTTCACTCTGCAATTAGTTCCCAAACACAGGGCCAGGCATAGGGAGAGATACTAAGGACATGGCAGTGAAAAAATAGACATGATCCATACCCTCGGGAAGGAGCAGATGCTAAACGAGTACTCACACATATAACTAGAAAATGAAAGCTGTGATATGTGCCAGGAAAAAAATACAGGGGTGGAAGGGTATCAAGGAAGGCCCCTGAGGAAGTGATTGCCTTTGTCACAGGACCATAATCACTCTTTGTTTAATTATGCTTTTTGGTTAGTTATTGAAAGTAGAATGTTGTATTAGTTTAGTTAACATTCAGCATGTGATTCGGATACTCTCTGCAGCTGCGACTAGAGAGCTTGGTCCTGTTTCTTTCGGAATTTCCTGTGGAGTAGATGCATTCATTTCCCATGACCATATTTGATGGATTAAAATAAGTGCTGCTCATTTGTCAGCTCAGTTGTAATGTCAGAGGAAAATTCTCCGTTCCACTTCTGGCATTCCCTGTGATCCTTGGCTACATCCACTTCATAGTGGAAAGAGTTGAGGTCTTTGTGTTTAAGTGATCTCACCTATGGCCTCTACAGGGTCATGACAGAGAAAAAGTCCAAACACAGAGCTCTGGGTTATTAGTTCTTAAACACTGACTCAGTGTCTCCATGAGTGACCTGAGTTCTCACATGCAGGCTGCTGCTGACACTGCACAAGGCTTATACTCTGCAGTGACCCATCCAAAGTACATAAGAAGATGATGCATGAAAGAGAAGACCATTTGGGGAAATCAAAAGCCACGTTCCACCACCACCAAGGCAAGAACATTAGTCCTCCCACCTGAATTTCTGTCCTCCTAGACTCAGGGACAGAGTTCAATAAAGTTCATTTGTTAGTGTGAAGGCAAAGAGAAACAAGAGTCATTTTATACAATCATGACCAGGAGCACCCTACAAAATTTGCCATCCAAATCTTACAACAACCTATAGGATGGGCACAGGATATTGTCCTACAGGTGCAGACACTGAGTCCCAGAACCATTTATGTGGTGGAAAGAGACAGAGCCCATTTTAGAATCCATATAGGTGGGAATCCAAAACCCCTAAACTTCCCACTATACCTACCAATGTCGAAAAAAATATAGTATGAATTAAGAGTTAAGTTTGTTCTAATATATGTAACATTTTCCTTGAGGAATGTCCTTTTTTGTATAATGATTTATGAACAGAAATTTTATCTTTTTAAAATCTGAAGAGCAGAGAATAATAGCTCAAAGCTGAGGGCTCTGAAGTCCAGCGTTCTTGGGTTTTCATTATTATTATTATTTTTTTTTTTATTGGAGAGAGACGAGGTGCAGAAGAAGAGGGAATCTTAAGCATGCTCTGCTCTGGGAAGCAGGCTCCATGCCCAGTGCGGAGCCCACCATAGGGCTTGATCTCACAACCATTAGGTCATGACCTGAGCCTAAATGAAGAGTCAGACGCTTAACCGGCATCCACCCAGGCATCCCTTGGGTTTTTATTCTATTGCTTTTTATTCTATTGTTCACTGGCTTTACTATCTATAAAGTCTGGTTAATAACAGCACACCCCTCTAGGAATTTTTCCAGTATTGTACTCAATAATGCAGGCTTATTGCTTATGTGTATGTGTATGACACATATTCAACAAATGGTAGCTATCTTTTTATAATCTATATTCATATGAATGGAATTGTTTCTTGAAGTTGTGTTAGGTGACTGAAAAAGCTAACCTGAATGAGTACACATGATGACACATTTTCAATTAAAGCTCAGATTTATAGCACATATCCTAAGGGTCTTTAAACTTTATATTCCATTGCTTAAGTATCAACCTTCTAGAAAACCTAGCTCACACATCCTTGAAGCAAAACATAAGAATGATCCTGTAATAAAAATACCACAGAATTCAGGATCCAAAGAGCAGGGTTCAAATCTTAACTCCCATCCATGGTTAGACATCCACTGAATTCCAATGAACTGATGAGTAATCTTATGTTAAACATAAAGAAAATAGGATTCACCTCCTCTATGTGGCTTCAGTATCAAAGTAGTTCATGTCAAAGCATATGAAAATCTAATAAGTATGTTTTTTTAGTAAATAAAACAGAAAAATTCAAGAACTGCCTTAGTCAATCTGTTAGGGCAAATAAGGGCTAATACAATTAAAAGACACCAAAGCAAAGCAGCAAGTACATTTTTGTGTTTATCTGTAGATAATTCATTATCACCTAACATTTGTTTAGATGATGTAATGAAACATCAGATACTAGTTAAAACCAGAAAGCTGGGAAAATACCAGGTAGTGTTGGAGGTCATGGTTTTCCTAAAAGAAATTTATTTTTTGGAACTCGGATTTATTTTAATCAGAGGATATTTTAATTCAGGTCTTAGGCTAATTTGCCTTGATAATTTATGAGGCTATTTTATCAAGTATTATATTTTTAAAAATTGAGTGTTTAGCAAATTTTAGATGAAACAAAATCCTTATCTAAGAAGATCACATACTTATATTGAATTAAATATATTCCTTCAAAGAAAAATACTAAATTTCGTAGAGAAATAATTGAAGATTGGGATATAGACCTTGCTCATTTTTAAAGGGTAAATGTTTCTCTAACATCATTATATGAATTTAAGGTGCCACTTCAGAACAAAAGTAAAAGCGTTTCATAACATTTCAGCTTCAAATTTGGGTATAGGAGAGACGTACATGACAAAACATTCAGTTTTTCAAGACAATTTTTACTGCATAGATTAAGGCTAAACACTAAGATTATTTTAATTAACTTCGAATCAGTGATATGTAAATCTTAGTAGGCTATTGCTTGAAACAAATTCTATTCTTAATAGTACAAAAATAGATACAATGAAATACTTATCTTCTAATTAAATGTTTTAAAAATACACTTAAGGAGAAAAGCAAAACCAACAGCTTAGTATGTACCCACCATCTTAAGTAACTACCTTTCCCAAATGCCACCTTTAGGGCTGTAGAGGCAGTGAGTTTGTAATCCTTAGTTCTGCCTGAGGTTCTCTCCCATATTCTTTATCTTGCATATGGAGATATAGAAGCATCCATTTCCTTCCTTTCATATGGCAAGATCCCAATTATATCTGAGGACAAGCTCTAAGGGCTTGAGTCTAGACGGAGAGTCCATGGATGAAGGTACCAGGCTGCCTGACCTGCATGTCAGTCCAACACAGTCGGACTATGGCTCTGGCTCCAGGGTGTGCGCACTCCAACTCATTTCTCCCCTCAGTTCTTTCCTACGATGGAGGAACCCTGAGGGGCTTGATTCTCTTAGGGATCCTTAGTGAACATCTCTCAGAATCACATAGAAATCAGGAGAAAGTTCCAAATCAGCCAGCACTAGATATATTGGTTACAAAGGAAGCTGACCTGAGAAGTTTACAAAAGTTATTTGTCAGAAACCAAAATAGAATACCACTTTTGCAACCCGATGGAGCCATTCTTCTATAAACACTACCTTTTCTAAAGCCTTATACCGTCCCCCTTCATCTAGTCTAGAAAATAAAATTTCACCTAAGATTGCTAAAGGAAGATAATACAAAATTCTGTAGAAGAGCCCAAACCTTTCTAATCTTGCTACATGAAATTTGTTTTCCGTCTACCAGGTTTGGTTCCATATGATCTTAAATCATGCTCCTCCCAAATCAATTTTCACAGGTATATAAGACCAGAGGAAAACACAATCTCTCCTTTACTCATCAATTTTTGTGCTTCAAAAAACAAAACAAAACAAAACCCACAGATATGATTATTCCCACTTCACAAAACTTATCAAGGGGATTTATACACCCCAAAATGCCTTCACATCATATTTTTTTTAAGTTAAAGGCTATGGGTTTACTTGATCATAATCTGCAGCTTTATAAAGATTTATTATATAACAAAACCAGCTGTTTTATACCCTCACTATTATAAAAAGAATTTAGGTTGCATTGAGAGGGCTTTTATGAGAGGTACACACAAATTGTTGGTAGGGAGTTTTTAAAATGCTTTAACAGGTTATTAAAGATTAACTACCTGAGATGGTTTAAATATTTAATCATACACAGAGACAAAAAATGAGCTTTGAGGATCACTTGCAGACCTATGATTCTGTAGAAATAGGCCATGACATGGGTGTCTTTGAAGATAAAGATGTTTTCTATGTATTGAAGAAGGATTAAAAATGTCGAATTTGCATTTATTGTGATTAAATCTCTACTTCCTAGCGGGCTCATAAAACTCTAAAAATATAAAATATTTTGCTTTCTTATTAGTGATTACAATCTTCTGCAAAAATGTTTATAATCTTCTCACTGAAATTTACCATCCTTGATATCTTTATTACTATTCCTATTGAGTAGACCTTAATCAAAATGCATCAAAGGACGCAGGCAAAAATGATCACCAAGCTGGCAAAGAACATCGAACAGGTTCATGTGATTGGGGGTATATTCCCCCATGGTAGAGAATAATTATGCCAATTGGCAGACTCAAGAGGCTACATTCTCCTGCAGCAATTTGTACATAGTGTGGATGATAAATGGAATAAATGAATTAACAAAGCGTACAAAAGTACATTCTAAATTGAGTATTTTGGAAAATAATCTCTATGTGTTTGACTTGAGCCAAAATCAGACCAACCTATCTTAGCCAATGCACCAAGAATTCAGGGCTATATGATTATACTGTTATTCATTTTAATAGAAACTTTTCAATATACTTACAATAAAATGTAAACAACTATGTTTCTCAACACAAAAGCCAGACCAAGTAAAGAAACAAATGAGCAAATGGGTTTCTTAACTGCACTCTCTGCATATCCTCATGGAATGGTAGAATCTTTCATTTTTGGTTTTTTCTACTTCAGAAAGTAATCACTCTGAACATGAGTTCTACTTTAATATCACCTTTAATATCACCTTTAATATATTAATAGTTCTACTTTAATATCACTTCTACTTTAATATCACCTTTTGTAAGGCATTTAACTAAGACTATTAGAATGTTTAGGGTCAGTCTTGGAAAGTACTGTGAAGTAGGTTTATGTCATCACCATTTTATATGTCAAACACTCTTTCTGTACTCCTTTTACCCTTTTACAAAATGCACTGCTATCAAACTCACACATAGTCATGCTACTGGCCTGGACCTTTAAACTAAATTCATTTCTTTTTCTCATCCCTTATTAGAATTCTGGGCTCTCCCTTTCCTAGACTCATCCATTGGAAAATCAAGTTTTCAAATATAGATTTCCTCTTGAATATGATTATTTAGTCATGTAAAGCAGATAGATACATGATAGATAAATACATAGATAGGCCCCATTTTGCTCCTTCTTAATAATCTCATAGATATTATTTTCCAGGTGATAAGGGAACTAAGGATGAGATGGTTATCTAGTGGGTTGTGGAGCCAAGAATAAAAGCCAATTCCCTCTTGTCTCAATCTCCTGGCCTTACTACTTCACAACATAGCAAGGAAATGCATCTCTATAGACTAACTCAGTACTACATGAACTAGTTTTAAGTGGAAATTAGGTGCACTGAAGGGGATAAAGCTACTAGTGAGTTAATGTGTTATCTCACAATATGTGCATTTTAAAAGAGAATAGCTTGGTAAGTTAGGTCTTTAAAAAAAAAAGAATTTCCAGTTTTGAAATATCAAGCATTAATGTACGCATTCACACATTCACTCAACAAACCCTTACTGAACACCTATAATGTGCCAGGCACCCTCTAAGGTGTTAAAACTGCAACTTGTATAAAGCATTTTTACACCTCTAAGAATTTTGGTCAGGGGAGGTAGGCAATTAAACACCATTGATTACAGTGAAGGGACAAATAATAAAAGAAAGGTTTACACAGGAGGCTAGGGACACAAAAGGAGTTTGGAAAAAGCACTCTGTGAAGGCTTCATGTGTAATGTGACAAGTGAGCTGAGTTTTGTAGAAGGAAGAAGTTGGTGATAAGAAAGAGGGGATATTGCTGACATTCAGACTACATGACGAAAGCCTAAATGCATGAAGAAGTGTGAAACAGCATGAGATAGGCAAGAACCCCAAGTCTTTCAGAATGGCTTGGACAATGTGCAAGGCACAAAGAGGAGGCTGAAAAAGAAGGGTCATAGCCTGAGCTTAAAATTCTGAACTTTATCTTGAATCCTGAGGGGAGCCATCAGAGGATTATAAGCAAAGAAGTTCAGGATAAGATCTTCATTACCAAAAGGTTACTCTAGCAGTAAGGAGAATTAGAAGCATGCCTTTGTAGAAGCATTTGGGGCAGGAAAGACTTCCCAATGTTCTCAAATCACATGGTAGAGAGCAAACTCTTCCAAATGACTCCAACATATTAAAAAAGAAAAACTCTTGTATAATAACTAATCTTTTCAAAAAGTTTTCCATCATGCCTACTTAAACAGTGCTGAGTTAAACATTCCCTACTCTAGTTAATGCACTGTATACTGTTAAAGAATTCTGCTTTCTAGTTTGTCTCAGTTAATGTTTTGGGTTTGGTACTTGTCTCAAAGATTTTATGAATGAGAACTCACTGGGGAAATTACAGAAGACAGGTAGTAACAATCTCTGCTCTGGGGAAAGCCATATTTTAACAAAGGGAGAATTAGTAGTTACATGACAGCACTAGTTGAAAATGTAGCTCAAATTAAATTCAAGCAATATTGAAAATTATAGGATCCCTCACTTGCTTTCAGAGGAAAAGGTCAGTTCTCCAACTGTTGACAAGAAGAGAAAAAGGAGCTTGATATTTCAGGAAATTTGCATATGGCTTTATGGAACTATGGAGAAAACTGGCAGTCTCAGTGGTCTGTTTTATTTAATTCTAGTGATGGTTTGGAAGTAATAATTAAATATGTCAATGGAAAATATAAAGAAAAAGGATGGGAAAGAAACTAATCCCTTACAAGGTAATCAAAGCACATAAATTCTCATCCCCAAACTGGAAAGCATCAAAGAGGATAATGAGGCAAATAATAAGTTGCCCTTAAAAATGAAAATAATAAAAACTAAAAATGATTAAAAAAAAGTTTAAAAAAAGTTTAAAAAAAGAAAAAAAGGTGGCAAACAGTATTTACCTAAAAAGAGGAGGTAAGTAAAAAAGACAGAATTTAACATTCAAAATAAAGATCTATAAATGAATATGTTTGAAAGACAAATGTAATCAGGACACCTGGGTGGCTCAGTCAGTTAAGCGTCTGCCTTCGGCTCAGTTCATGATCCCAGGGTCCTGGGATCGAGTCCCCATTGGGCTATTTGCTCAACTCAGAACCTGCTTCTTCCTCTGACCCTCTGCCTGCTCATGTGTGCTCTCTCTCTTTTTCTGAAAAGTAAATAAATAATATCTTAAAAAAAAAAAGAAAGACAAATGTAATAAGATGGTTGAACCCATTAAAAAAATCACAGGGAAATATTTCTGCCTCACAATTCAATGTAGCTTTTAAATAAGTGATCACTTATGGAATTGCTAATGGAATTCCCTTTTCATCTTTAGGTGAAATATTAAAGATTTTTTTCATGGTCTTTTCCTGTGGAGGAACACACTGTAATCATAAAAATATATGGATGTGACTTTTCTCCAAACTAAGAAAGAAACGTATCAAGCCAAAACCATTAATAAAGGTCACAGTGATGAATATCCTTCTAATATTAAAGTAGTTTAGCAAGGAAAATATCCCATGTAATAGGTCATGCCAGCTTCAAATACCACATCATGGAAAACTCTTATTGCAGACTACCTCCTGCAATCTATTTTCTATTACTTTTTCTTCTGATTAACCTACTTTTCTTATTATAATATCTTTAAACTGAAAATATTTACAAAATAGATTTTTTAATGAGCATTAGAATGCTAAAAGAAAATCTTTGGTACAATAATCACAAAATTAGCCAATGAAGAAAATATCTCAAAAATTATGTTTCATAATTTTGAGGCCAACATTGGAAATCTTTTTATTATACTCATTCTGAAGTAGAAATATATTTAACATAAAAAGATATGCATATAAATATCTAATAGTTTGATTTCTGCAGAACACTGCCAATGACTGTAGCAATGTGAGGATTAAAAGGTATAAATAAATTCTTTTTTTTTTTAAAGATTTTATTTATTTATTTGACAGAAAGAGAGATCACAAGTAGGCAGAGAGGCAGGCAGAGGGAGAGGGGGAAGCAGGCCCCCTGCTGAGCAGAGAGCCCAATGCCGGACGATCCCAGGAGCCCTGGATCATGACCTGAGCCAAAGGCAGAGGTTTAACCCACTGAGCCACCCAGGTGCCCCAAAAGGTGTAAAGAAATTCTTACAAGCCAGCTTCCTATCCAGTATGCTTTAAAACATGTCAGGGTAAAGCAAGATTAGATTAGAATACGGGGGGACCTCTTAAAGTTTCTCATAATTCCATGAATCCAACACCTAACTTACAAATTCAGTTAAAATAGCAAATCAACTAACTCTGCTATTAAATAGGTGCTGTTTAAAACAACTGAATACTTAAAGAAAGAAAGTCTCTTGTAGTTTTAAGTGTAGGAACCTACTTTACCCATTTAGAGACTCACAGAACACATTCTTTGTTACCAAAAAGAGTAGCTCATATTTGCATGTCAGAAATTTTAGACTTTTACATTTATGCATACCCAATACCAATGTCCTTTGTTCATAAGAGGAAGAGAAAATCATATGTAGTATTTTGACCTTCAAGTCTTACAAGAAGAAAAAAAAAGATATTCAAGCCTCAAGAGGATTTTCAGTGCCTGGTTATGTTATTCGAAAAGAAGATTAAGCTTTAAAATCATTAATTCATATAGGAAGTATAGGGAATGCATACCACCAGATGGTCACCAATGGTGAGTCCCATTAGCTATTGATCCATGCTTTATTTATTCCCATGTTTTCTCCAGAGAAAATGCAGTTAGCGTCTCACCTGTTAATCAGATGCATGGCTTCATGCCTCTTAGCATTTCAATTGATACTGATATATGAAACTCAGATCAGATGGTCACCAAATATGAAAATTTTCACTGACTTTTATAAGCCAAGTTATTTTCAGGTAAGAAAAGCAGGCGGAATAGCCTTAAAGCATGGATCATATTAAGGTTGCAAAGTGCCAACTTGAAATCTTCATAAGCTGTTTATGCTTGCTCTCTCGTGTGGTTATATGCTTCACCCCAAACTACTGTCTTAAAAAGGCAGGCCATGGGGCTCAAGGGGAAATGGACACAGTGACAGAGCAGCACAAACAAGCACACTGACTCCACTAGATGAACAAATCCTCAAGCGCAGACCCTACCAGGCAGTCAGGACACGAACATTCTGTGAAAGGGCCCTGCTCTCCCTAGAGCCTTGTCATGGCTGCCAGTTAGCCTGATAATAAGGCAGGACACATATCCAGTGATATTTTTCATGGATAAAGGACTTATATGGAGCTTGCTTTGCCTTACAGCTCGGGTTAGCAAGTGTTAGGTATCAAGCAGCAGAGATCATGATGCTTTCATTGGTGTTTATAATTGTTCTTTTACTCACAATCTAGTTTCCTTAAGGGTAAAACTATGTGTCCTTACCCTTCTGGTTCCCTCTCCAGGGCATACCACAGTGCTTGATGCACAAGATTAATACTCTTGATTAGAGCACTCATTACTGTATGATAATAATTTCTTTACATGTTGTTCTTTTCTAAGATTCCACATACTTTTTTGAGAATTTGTTTCCTATTTCTCTCTCTCGTCCCAGGACTTAACCATAACTAATATAACATAGCCCATAATAGCCCAGTGCAAAATAAACGAGTGAATAAATGATGGGACTAATTAAGTAGTCCAAAACAGGAGCGCTTGTTTTGTGCTAGAATCGCTATTATGAAATGTTGGGGCTGTAGAGATGAATCACATGTATGTCATGACCTGAACGAGGTTACGGAAAATATTACAACATAGAAAATGATAAAACCACCAACAAGAAATTATTGTGACTGTATGGTTAAGAGCTAATTCATCTGCATCTGTGTGGATGTTGAAAGCATATGCTGTCCATGTTTGTGAGGGCAAGGACCTTTTATTTGACTTAGGTACGTCTACTTTTAAAATCATATAGGGATTTTCATATCTTGTGAAAAGTCTCATAATAATAAAAAACAACAACAACAATGCACATGCTGGGCATGGTAAAGTGAGGCAGGAAAGTTAGTTAGGGAAGTTCAGATTTAGTCCACCCTGAAATCCATATCAGCTCACTCGCAATTCTGAATGAATGACCAACATCTACCATTCACAGATAAAATCAATCCCATCTGTTGTGCCTTCTGAATTATCACTGTTTATATGTACCAATGCAACAATGTGTACAATCCTCTTCAGGATATAAATGGAATACATATGTTGAGAAAAGACCTAAGGCTTGAGAGTAGTTGTGGTACTTTGTATATTCTCACTGAAATAAACAAGATTAGATAATTATAAATTTTCAGACATGTGATGGAACAGAGCCAGCTAGAATGTCTCAAATAAATACAAGATGACTCATAGAATAAAGAAGAGAATATTTCACAGGAAAGAAGACCACAATTTTTATAGATATCTTTATACATTTGGCTTTCAAAATCTACCCAGAAATCAAAAGGTAAATATAAACATTATAATAATTTCTTACAGATCTTATCCTCAAATATTAATTACATTCTTTATGCTTTATTCTTAGTAAAGTATGTTTTTTTTTTGTTTTTTGTTTTTTTTGATAAAGTATTTTTTTTTTTAAATTGTTGGATGATCAGGAACCCTTTTTTAAAATAAAGTTCAACTGAAAGCAGTGGCATATAATTGTGGCTATAGTAGGCAGAATGACACCCCACCTCCTCTGGAATGTCTTCAGACTTATGTGTATATGTTATATTACATGGCCACAGGGACTCTGCAAATGTAATTAAGGTTAAGGACTTTATTTTATTTATTTTTATTTTTTTTAAGATTTTTAAAATTTATTTGACAGAGAGAGATCACAAGTAGGCAGAGAGGCAGGCAGAGAGAGAGGGGGAAGCAGGCTCCCTGCTGAGCAGAGAGCCCGATGCGGGGCTCGATCCCAGGACCCTGAGATCATGACCTGAGCCGAAGGCATAGGCTTAACCCACTGAGCCACCCAGGTGCCCCAAGGTTAAGGACTTTAAAATAGGGAGAATATTCTGGATTATTTTAGTGGATCTAATCCAATCACATGAGCCATTAAAAGCAGAGAGTTTTCTCTGGCTCAAAGTAGAGAGATGAAGTAGAAAGAAAAGTTAGATTAAAAGTGTGAGAGAAACTCACCTCATCATTGCTGGAGTGGGGGTACATGGCAAGAAGAGAAGGAAACCAGGCAGCCTCTCAAAGCAAAGATGGTCCCCTGACTGCTGCCAGTAAAGCCAAGGAGATTGTTTTATAACCACAGGGAATTGAATTTAGCCAATACCTGAATGAAGCAGATTCTTCCACAGAACCTCTAGATAAATGCCCAGTCCAGATGACACTTTGATTTCAGTCTTATGAGATCTTGAACAAAGAACCCAGCTGAGCCATGCTCTATATGGGCTACTGACCCATGAAGTTGTGAGATAATAAATGGATGTTGTTTCGAGCTACCAAAATTGTGGTCATTTATTACAACAGCGATAGAAAACTAATACAAAAGCCCTGGCTTGGGAATTAGATTTTCGAGGTGCAAATCCCAGCCCTTCCACAAAGACATAATTTCAGAAAGTTTACTAATTGTCTTGTACAAGTTTTCCAATCATTTTTGCAAGTGATACTATAGCTAAGCATAACGTTGGTAAAGTTATGTCTCCATTCCAAGTCTCTGTATTTTCACTTGGAAAGTAGATTTAATAAAAATAATACCTTCCTCATAGCTTTGTTGGGGGTATCATTAAAATACTGCAAGTAATACATTTAGCTTAGCACTTGGTATATAGTATGGCTCAGCAAATATTAGCTATTGCCATTTAAAATCAAATACACTCGTTGACATATTTAGCTAGATGTGTATTTGTTTGCAATTTACCTTGAAATATATCAAAAATAAGTGGATTGATGGATAGAAAAAGTGTTGGATATATGTATAGATAGATATATGACAGAACATATACACCATAGTGTTAATGGTAGAATAGAAGTGGTAGATATATGGATGCTTATAGTGAAATCCCTTCAACTTTTTGTCTGCTTGATAATTTTTATTATAAAAATATTGGAACAAAGCAAAATTCACGCCAGGAGCTTTTCAGTAAGAAAACACCTTATGTTAGGATGGAACAGATAGTTATTATTAGCAAAATTATAAATTTTGAAAAGAAACCTTGCTTTTAGCCTTTGCAGTTTCTCTCTGCCCTGTCGCTGAGTGTTAAGGGAATCGAATATATAAGGAATGAAAATCCTCAACGCAAAATGAAACTGCTATTTGGTATATTTTTATTATACTATTAGTAACTGTTCACAAAGTGGTACATTGGTATGTTTTAAAATAGACTCATTAAATCAAATTAAATGATTCCACAACACTGCTGAAGAAATGTAACATAAATTTAATGACAGCTTCCCTGCTAATTCATGCTCCCTACCTCTCACTGCATTATCGTCGCTGTTCCGTATTGCTTTCATTAATTCCTCACTGACTCCCTCTTACATTGACATCCACATCCTCTGGTTGATTAATTAGCATATGAGGTTGCTTTGAATTCTGAATCACTGTAAATGCTGAATTATTAAAGAAAGAATGATAAAGTTACTACAAAGGCTGACTATCTACCAAATATAGTTTACGGTATATAATTATCGATATCAAAAAGTTAAATAATCCTTCTTTTAATAATTAGTTACTTATAGCCAAGAATTTTAATTTACACTTATTATAGATGGTTGAGTTAAGGATTGTGAAATTGTAAATATCTTATCAAGTCTAGAATATATGTAAAATTTCTGTGATTTAGCAGCTGCATTTGATATGAGTATTCTTACATAAAATGTCAAAATTTTATTTTCAGATTTTACTAAATCTGATGCAATTTTGAAATTTAGTACCTAAAATTATAGACTCTGAGCCTTATGTGCAGGTGCAATATATACTAAAAATGGAAGTTAGGAAATGTTTATACGGTTTAATAATCAGGTGATAATTACAAAATGCAGTCTCTGCAATGTATGTTCTGGATGCAATAAGAATTAATAAATAAATGAGTAGAACACCAAGATTGCACAGGCAAGTCAAAATGAAAAAGTGTAAGGACTGGATTTGATGTGCACCTGGTTCCCATCAATAACTCTTAGAGTAATACTCAATAGACCTAGTTCTAGTGTAATCTAGCAAGAAAAAAAAATTTGTATACTCTTTTCAAGATACATGGGGAGTAACCTAATTTAAATTGACATTTTTCTAACTCATTTATAATAAATCACTTGCTCTCCCATATGAGTGGGGAAAATGGTATTTCTAGTGTTTATATTACAGTGATTGTGACTGACTATTCATCATATTTTCTTTAAAATATGCATTCTCATAATCTAAAATGTAAAGAAAAATTTTAACCCCAAGAACAATATATTTCATCATAATTAAAGAAGTGCTGAGGAAACCCATTGATTCTACAAAGTTCAAGTTGATTATAATGAGCAGAAATAGCCTAGCTACTAACACTGAATGCTCTAAAATGTTTCAAATTGTTCCCAGTATCAAATACATTTCATTTGCACAGGGATCATTAAGACCAAGTCAGTAATCATTCTGTATGTAGAAAGATGATGCATATAAGCCAAGCAAATCAGCTGTATTCCCTGGCTCAGCAGTACTAATTATGTGAGTAGGAAATAAGTAAGGAGGGCAAGGGGAGAAGTAGAGCCCCAAAAGGATACTGACCCCAGAAACACCTTTAGCGAGTAAGTCAGGGAAAGGCTCATGGAATAAACATACCAGTGTTATCTTGGCCTCTTCAATCACATTTTCACATGAACAGTAGCAAAATTAACATCAGAGCCAAATATATTTGAATTTTAATTCATCCTTCTGCATTTGAACTAGGTAATATCTTAATTTCTCTCTGTATCAGTGAGATGGCTCAATCAAAATGGATAACCGAGGGTCATTTAATGAAAGAATGAGGATCTATTTATAAAGATGTGGAAAAAGCAAAGAAATGCATGAGGGATGGTGAATCTACCCAGATTTGGCAATAGCAGAAAGTGATTACCGTCCCTAATCATGAAGAGACAAAAGAAGGGATAGTATCAGGAAAAGCTGCCCCTTTAGGGGTGAAGGAACACAGACATTGCTAATTTAAGGCCCAGCAGGGACGAAGATGCGGATATAAATACAAAGATTTCTGGTCTTCTCCTTCTGATCTCTTGCCTGTTCCTCCAAATGACTGAACGCTAAATGAATACAGAGGGCAATGAACATAGCCCATTGAACACATCTCTATAGCACAGAGAAGGTGGTGAGAGGATCTGGAGAGGCAAAGAATATCCTGTATGTTTGATACCACCCAACACAATTCATTATTTTAAACAGTAGAAAAGAGAAGGATGAGTAAAAATATTGAGAAGGAATCAAAACATGGCAGAACTCCCTACAGCTTTCTACCAGTGGCTGAGTCAAGTGGCTCAGTAATTCCATGAATGTGAACTGAGCCAAGTAAGACCTCTCCCCAGGTGGTAAAATATTCAAGTGGTAAAGGGGAACTGTTTCCCATCTGAGTGGAGAGCACGCGGGTTTTTACCATTAAGTGTGATACTAGCTGTAAGATTTTCTTATATGCACTTTAACCGATTAAGGATATTCCTTTTGTTCCTAACTTGTAAAAACATTTTTATCATGAATACTCATTGCTTTTTTTTTTTTGCAACTATTGAGAAAACTATATCATTTTCCTCTGCTAATTTATTGATATGGTGAATTCTGTTGTATTGTTTTCAAATAATAAACCTACCTTGCACTCCAAGGGAAAACCTCAATTGGTCAAGATATATTATAATTTGTTATATATTGTTAAATTCAATTTGCCAATATGTGATAATGATTTTTTAGTCTATACTCAAGAAAGATATTGATCTATAGTTTTCTTATCTTATAATGTATTTTGTTTTGAATCTGGATAAAACTGGCCTCATAAAATGAGGTGCGAAAACATTCCTTCTTCTATTTTTCAGAAAGTTTTTTATTTATTTTTTATTTATTATTATTATTTTTTTAAAGATTTTATTTATTTATTTGACAGAGAGGGAGAGATCACAAGTAGGCAGAGAGGCAGGCAGAGAGAGAGGAGGAAGCAGGCTCCCCACTGAGCAGAGAGCCCCATGCGGGGCTTGATCCCAGGACCCCGGGATCATGACCTGAGCCGAAGGCAGAGGCTTTAACCCACGGAGCCACCCAGGCGCCCCCAGAAAGTTTTTTATAGAATTGATATTATTTCTTCCTAAAATGTTTTATAGAATCTACCAGTGAAGGTATTTGGGTCTGCAATTCTTTTTGATAGGAAGACTATTTTAGACATAAATTCAATTTCTTTAATACATTTCAGACTATTAATAGTATCAATTTATTTTAATAAGAATTTTGCTTCACTCAAAGTACATATAATTCACAATTTTGAAGTGTACAATTCAATAGTTTTTAGTATACTACAGAATATAAAACTGTAACTACTATCTAATTTTAGAAGTTTTATCACACCAAAAAGAAATTCCATACCCATTATCTGTCACTTCCTATTTCTCCCTCCCCTCAGTCCATGGCAACTACTAATCTACTTTTTGTCTCTATGGATTTACAGATTCTGGACCTTTTTAATAAATAAAATCATATAGGGTGTTTTGTGTTTGGCTTCTTTCCCTTAGCATAGTGTGTTCATGGTTCATCCATGTTGTAGAATGTGTCTATCAATACTTCATTCATTTTTGTGAACAAATTATACATTATTATATGGATATACCACATTTTATTTATCAATTCATCAGTTGATGGCCATTTGGGTTGTTTCCACTTTTTGCTTATTATGAATAATGCTTCTATGAACATTCATGTACAAGTTTTTGTATGAACATATGTTTTCGAATTTTCTCAGGTATATAGTTAGGAGTAGATTTGTTAGGTAATATGGTAACTCTGCATTTAATCAGCTGAGGAAGTACTGAGCTCTTTTCCAAAGTGGCAACATATTTTATTTTCACCAACAGTGACTGACTGTTCTGATTTCTCCACATCCTTATCAATACATTCTACTGTCCATTTTCTTTATTATAGCCATATATAGCCATACATATAGCCTAGAAGTTCAGTGGTTACCTCACTGTGGTTTTAGTTTGCATTTCCCTAAGACTAACAACGTTGAGAATCTTTTGATGTGTTTATTGGCCATTTGTATATCTTCTTTGGAAGAATGTCTACTCAGATCCTTTGCCCATTTTTAAGTTGAGCTCTTTTTTATTATTGAGTTGTAAGAGTTCTTTATGTATCATCAATACCAGTCCCATTATCAGATATACAATTTACAAATATGTATTTAATATGTGGCTTATCCTTTCATCTTTCTTATTAGTGTTATAAGTTAGTTTTCATTATATTTATTTCACTTGTGTCATTTATTTCTCTCCTCATAATTGCACTATATTTTTCTGCTTCTTTGAATGACTTTTGGTGAGTTCACTAAATTCTCTGAGTCTTAGGTATTTCTACAGTTCCCTGTTGGACCATGAGTTATCCCCAGTCCTATGTGACCTCTGAGATTGTTTCACATTCCACTTTCCACAGTTCTTTCCCTGCATATGCACATGAGTACTCAACCAAAAATTGAAAAGAACTCATTTGCATATACCTATAACAACATGGAGAGTTCCATCCTCTTTCATATTTTACTCTGCAAATTACAGCAGCTCTAACCTCCCCACACATTAGACTCTTGTCTCCTCTACTGAAAGAGATTATTGGGTTCTTTAAGATTCTCTCTCCCTGCCCAGTACCCTGGAAGATATCTTCAGGGAGTCATCTGGGACATTGGCAGAATTCACCTTTCTTGTTTTCCTTCTTCTCAGGGACCATTACCATGTGACCTGGTTATAGTTAAAATAAAAGAAAATCAAGAGTTTGGAAAATAAGTTTAGAAAGTCAGAAATCATAAATTCCATTCTAAGAAATTTATCCCTGTTATGTTAAATTGTTTTTGCACTGTTTTTTTCCAAAAAGTTAAATTAGCTAGTTAGGTCATTAGAAAAATTGCCAAAAACAGTGTGAAAGAAGGATTATAGGCAAAAATTATGATGGGGGCCTAAAATAGGTAGAAATTTTTGACAGGGTGAAAGATGGCATTTAAAAGTCACTCTAGAGATCAATTGTTCTATTGAGTATACCATTAAATCTAGAGAATGACACAAAGAAAAGTGTCCATGATGACATTAGGTTTTATAGCTTAAGAAAATCAGTGATAATGATTCTAGGGAAAAGAGAAAAGAACACAAAAGAAGGAGGAGGTTTTTTGGTTTTTTGGGTTTTTTTTTAATGGGGGAGGAAGGTGAGTAGTTAAAATTTAGAATATACACTGTTGGGCATTCCATGTGATATACAGCTAAATGCATTAAGATCTCAAAATATTTCTTGTTGATATTTGTAGACATTATATTTTATTTGGTAATCCTATATTAATAAAGTGGAAGTAAGTTGGAATTCGGTAAGACAATGATTTTTTTTCATCCCTTACAAACTTTATCTAAATCCTCATGCATTAGTAATTCCCTTGTCATAATAATTACCCAATTTTTCATCATCCTATTTAAATTGTAGCAGATTCAATTTTGGATACACCAAATGTCTGCTTTGAAACCAGTGCAGATCCACTTTCATCTACCTTGAGTTCATCCATGAGGTTTTGGCAGAAGAGTCGAGATGCCTAAAGAGAGTTGAAATCTTTGAACAAACTAAATTAAAAGATGACTCTCACTTAAGCATATATTTAGAACAAAGTTGAGACAAAATTTTAAAATAAGATCTTTTCTGTACTACCAGTAGAAGAAGACTTTCCAAAGTTGTTTTGGACAAAACAAAATAAGGAAAGAAAGAGTATGTACCAGGGGTTGGATAATTCCCCAAACTGCAGTATTTTCTTCTCCAAATGCAACCAGCACCATAAGTTAGTTCCTGTTTAAGATGAAGACTGTAATTCATCAAAATTGCCCGAATCTAAGTATTTATCCTTTATCAACAGAAAATGATTTCAACTTACATTGAGACTAGAGAGCCAAAACTTTTTCCTGATTAATCAACTGCTCATTCTGGCTGCAAGACTCCTTTAGAGATTTTCAACATGTCTAAGGCCCATGGAGGCATCATCTACACATCACAATCTTTTAAACAAATGATGAGAATTTCAGCAACACTGCATTACAGACTTCCAACAGTGAATTTTCTATTTGACTCAATTTTATTCTCCCAAGAACTCCTATTAGCTGAAGAAACATGAACATTTGTTCAAAGTTATAAATGACTTTCTGATTTCATCCATTACTGCAGAAATACCTATTCAGATTTGCCTTCAGTAATAAAAATTATTAAATTAATATTTTCAGTTTTAAAAGATGTACAAGACTCAATAACTTAAAATCAAATAACCTATGCAAATTTACATAGGAGGAAAAGATATTTGTCTAGTAATTATCTTTCATGTTAAAAAAAATACTTCAAGGGGCACCTGGGTGGCACAGTTGGTTAAGTGTCCTACTCTTGGTTTCAGCTCAGGTCATGATCTCAGGATCATTAGATTGAGCCCCATGCTGGGCTCCATGCTCAGTGCAGAGTCTGCTTGAGATTCTCTCTCCCTCTGCCCACCCCCCCACCGCTTGTGCTGTCTCTTTAAAATAAATCAATCAGTCTTTTAAAAAACCCCACAAATCCTCAAGATCTGGCTATTAAGTATCATAGAAACTAAGAAATGTGTAACAGAATGATGTGTAAGCCAGTATTTGATATTGATTGGTCATTGTTAAGAAGGATTTATAGCAAAATTCAGAGGCTCAGTGGCATTACTTACCCATGATTTAGAACAGATGAGCATCTACTGCATATGTAATGATTTTCATAAAATGAAAGTTTCCAAGAAGCTACTCAAACCATTTCTAAAATTTATGATAAAACTCTTCCAGGAAAACCTTATGTATTCCTTCATATTTCTAATGCTAGAATAGAAACATTTCCCTTAACTTTCACTCGGTTGAGATGACTAATAAGATTATTTCCTCTGTGAGAGTTCTTCAACAATTGTCCATCACTAACTGCTGCATGTAAATTTGGTTACCATTTTGGGCACCCTGATAGAAGGCTAAAAATATGGAAATGGTCCAATGGGGGAGGGGAGAAATGACATCCACAAATAAATAGATTTTGGTTCTGTTTCTAGACAGACATAAGCAAACATTTTAACTTCTTTGTAATTCATTCTTTGATAAAATGGGAATCCATTCATCCAACAATATGCCCTATGCGAGAAATTGGGCTAGACAGCAGTGCCAGAGTAATGAACCAGTCAGACACAGTTCTTGCCTTAAACAGAATATTTTCCTATTTGCAATCTCAAATGTTACATAGCTCAAGACACTAAGCCAAGATTTTACTGATTCTCATGACCTAGGGTTACAAATACCTGTTCTCCTTAGATTCCCTGTCTATGGTTACAAAGCAAATGGGAATAAATCCAGGACCAAACAGATGGAGAATAGCTAGGTTCATTAGGCAACCTTCCAAGTGTTTGTTTCTGGCAAAAATGTAAGGTAAAAAAAATATGCCACTGAATTCCTAACCGTTATGCACTCACAGCTCTGTGTGAATGTGATAATGATGGTGGTTAAATTAATGTGTCCCTCTTTGCTATAGGGCAGATCTGTGTTATTTCAATCATGCATTCAAACATTTAATGTGTGTAGATTCAATGTCTAACTTTCCTAATATTAATGTCCTTGAGTTCTTTCTAGAGAAAATAAGAGGGATTTTAAAAATAGCTAGATAAGAAAATAGTAAATACATACATATGCACAAGCTCCAGACACTGCTTTGAAAATAAATATTTTTAGTCTAAGAGAATCGAAAAGCTAGGATATAATATTGATGTTACAGGACAGTCTTGTAATTGCAGCACTCAACGTTGGTTTTGACAAATGACTTCCCCTCCCCACACCTCATAGAATTATGGCTATCTCAGTGGACATTATCATTTCCTCATACCAATGACCTATCTTAGCTCTTTGCAGGTTCATTATAAGTCCACACTTTCTATTATTAATTATGTACTATGGATAATATAGCACCCTACATGCACCTGGAGCACTCATTTCCTCATACCAATGACCTATCTTAGCTCTTTGCAGGTTCATTATAAGTCCACACTTTCTATTATTAATTATGTACTATGGATAATATAGCACCCTATATGCACCTGGAGCATGATGATATACTAATTTAATACGGTTTCTTCCTTTGACAAATTTGTAATCATTTGAGAGAGAACTAAGAATTTTTCATTATATACATTAAATTTCCCTCCCTCTCCTTTTCTCTAATCTCAGAGGAAAGATGCCCTTCAAGTTAAGACTAATCTGTCATTTTAAACACTCAGTTCTCTCCATAACAACTGGGTCTCGATTCCATCTATTATTCTTTGTCTTTTTTGTATATATGACCTTTCTTTTCACTGTCACCTTCAATGAAATACCTACAATGAACCCAAGTCCCTCTCATTCTTTAAAACAACTTTTACTTCAGTTGGCATGTTCCCACGACAACCCTCCCAACACACTGTAATTTTCTCTCCTCTTCCTCTCTCAATCAAATTTACAGTAATAGCCTACTCTAGCTGTCTTCCTTTTTTTTTTTTAATTGAACTCACTGCAATCAGTTTCTCCTGAAGATGCCTTTGCCAAGACCACCAGTGACTACCTAATTGCTAAATCTAATGGATACTTTTATGACTTTTCTTTTCTCTTTTCTTTGACCCTCAAGATACTGTCTCACTTAGCTCTGTCCTACTCCACTGACCATTCCATCAAGTTTCCAGCAGTAGGTGTTTTCCCTTTTTATCTTATAAATACTAATTCCTCAGGATCCTGTCCTTGACTTTTTTTACATTTGTGCACACCTCCTGAAAAGTCTCATATAATCTTCTACTTTTATCTACCACTTAAATATGAATACTTTTACAACTGCGTCTGTGTTCCTGGCTTCTTTGCAAAGTCCCAGAATCCTATGTACAGCTGCACATGATCTATATAATATACTTTATTTATTTGTCATAATCAAATTCTTCATTAGAAAAAAAGGACTAATCAGGTTTCTCAAAAAATAATATGGTTAAAAGAAATGATGTCACAATCACATCCATTAAAAATAGCAGGATTATAATTAATGTGTTGTCCCAATGCACTGTTTGCACATGCATCTTTATGCTAAAACATTTCTGTATAGATCATGTCCATTCTGAATGAAGAAATCTTTAAAGTCATTATGATTTTGGGGGGAGAAACGAAGATGTAAAGAAGACATAAAGCCAACTTAAATTCTCTTGCTCAGTTCACATTCCTGTTAAAAAATATTCATCACCATCAAATATTCTCAACTCTTCAGACTGGGAAGGAACAGAACACCAATAAGTCTGATTTAACCTTGATACACAAAAGTGTACCTATTAGCAGTTAACATTTATTTTTTATAGCCACCAAAATGAAAATATAGTGTTAAATTCATTTCTTGAAGAGAAAATCTAATTCATCAAGACTGTGAGCGTCACTGGAAGCCCACTATGGAAACGTAGTGGCTGCTTAGAATGGGTTGCCATTAATCAATGATCACCTATGCTGTGACCTCACATGGACAGACTCACTGGGATGGACATAAACAGAATTCTGTTAATTCATTTTAAAAAGCAATGTTTATTTTAGGAGGATTGCATATCTGGAATATTTCCTGACATGAGAGCACAGCAACCATTTGAATTCTTTGCTGTTGCATTTTGGTTTTGCCAAGGGAAATAATTCACTGTTTAGTCATTTACTTGTCTTGTACCCACTGCAAAAAGCTCTACCACTCATTATTCTCATTCTCATTATCATAGGTCTTAAAATATCTTTTTAAAAAGTTTATTTATTTCCAGAGAGAGAGAGAGAGAGAGAGTGAGTACGAGCAGAAGGAGCAGTAGGCAGAGGGAGAAGCAGACTCCTTGCTGAGCAGGGAGCCCAATGTGGGACTCGATCCCAGGACCCGGGGATCATGACCTGAGCCAAAGGCAGATGGTTAACCAACTGAGCCACCCAGGCATCCCTTAAAATATTTTTATGCAGATGTGTGAATTATAAATATTGACTAGAAGAAGAGAATAACAATATTAGTATACCTGAAGTTAGGAAACTATGTGGTTAGGCCACTTGTTTCAGAATTATTTGGGTGTCTGCTTAAAACCAGAACAAAACAAAATAAACAAAAAAACAGATTCCTGGATCCCCCAGAAAATCCACTGAATCTCGTTATTTTCAGTAGAGCAAGTCTGTGTTAATAGACTTTCAAGGTGATCCTTGTAAACATTAATTTGACAACAAGACACATTTTTATTGCTTTTACCAAGTTCACCAAGACTTTGAACTTTGAACAAGAGGTCAGAAAGAGGAATTGAAAGCAGAGAAGGTTGTCAAAGATACATTACTTTTAAAAAAAAAAGAGAGAGAGAGATCTTATTTAGAAAAAGTTCACGGAGATGCATGCCAATGCTACTCACCCGAGAAAATGCCAAAGCAATGAAGGCATTCTAGCATGACGTTTTAGAGACCTCAGGGACCTAATAAATCACATTATTTACTGTCTACATCTTTAAGATCAGCTTGAATGCCTTTGCTCTCTTTAGAGTTAAAATAACCAATTCACTTCACTTCATTCTGCTGTACGAAAAGCAGTCGCTTCAAGCATCCAAGTTGGCCCAGATATAATAATGAGGCCAAGTCTTGGAAAGGAAATGAAAAAGAATAAAACATGAACCAAAATTTTACCTCTTTCTCAAAGGAAGCTGTGAATTATGGTTAGAAATAAGCTGATAAAACTGTAAGCGATGCTCTGCTTTAAAAACAGCAGCAGGCGAAATACAATTAGGCAACCAGGAGGAAGAACACAAAATTCTCTTAAAAAAGAGATCACGATTGAGGGTGAAATTGTCATTTGTGGACAAGAATTTTTGTGTGAATTTAGTTCAGCTCTAACTGCTATTCCACATCCATAAATACTACCCTTATTCAGGCTTTCTATCTTTTTTTCTAAATGCATTTTCTGGTAGTGGCTAATATAACTCTTCTCCAGCACCAAGGACGAGATGTCTAAGCAGAAATATGGTAATGCTATCTTTTAAACTATAAAATAAAGTAATTTTGACTTTGGAAATATGACTACTTTGTCTTAGAATTTTTTTAATTTCTAAAGAACCCATGACAATATAGCTATCAGACTTTATTTTTCTTTAAACCTGCTGAAGAAATTCATAAAGTATCATAGAAGAAAAACTAACAGAAACCCGTTTTGGAACCAGAGATTCCTTATATGCAACAATAAGACAATATCTTTCCCTAACTGCTTCACAGGGTCAATGTGTTCATATGCCCCGAATGGCAAAATGTGTATCAGCTACCCACTGTTGTATAACAAGTCACCCTACAATTTAAGAATCTAAGCAAAAACTATACACTAGTTTAGTATTCTGCCTGGACTGGGTTTAGATGAGGGGCCTGCTAATGGTGTCCCCTATAGTCATTCATGAGAGGGATATTTGGGGCTTGAATAGTTTATAAGGGTCTCACTCACAGGTCTGCTGTTTTGCTAAGACTTTTGTTCTGGGCATTTCTGTTCTTCTCCACATGATTTCTCCAGCATGTTCCAGGAGAGTTAAGTCATAATATGCAAGCATCTATCAAGCCTCTGCTTGCATCACATTTATTAATGCCCATCTGGCCCAAGCAAGTCACATGGTCAAGCCTAGAGTCACTGTGGGAGGAAACCATACAAAAATGTAGATGCCAGAGATATGACACATCAGGGACCATTATTATCACAATCTACCAAAAGTGTATTATAATTATTTTGTAAACTGTAAAGAATCATACAAATATAAGAACTGTAATACTAAAAGTAGTGAAACAGTAGGAGTAATAATAAAAATAGTAAAATTCATAGAAGTAAATTTAAAATAAGCCTATCAAAGTCTTCCCCCCTCGACCATTGACCTTATTTGCTACCATGTAGGAAATTTGACTGATTTCAAATTCATCACTGTTTAAAAATGTCCTTTCAAGTACATATCAATGGAGACACATTTGGGATACATGTCTGCTCAAGAGTAAATGGAAAGACCAAGAAGCAGGAAGACAGAAAAGAATATCTGACACTTAGTGGACAAAAAAAGAAAAAAAAAAAGTTAGGCAAATGAATGATCACAGGCTCAGGGAAATAAAGGTTAGAAGTAGAGATATATAATTTATCATTTTTAAATGGAATGAGGGTCATAGACTCAAAAAGATGAAAAAAAAAAAAGAGAGATTGTCTATCTCTTCCAGAACACCTGGAAATAAAAAAATACACCTATAAATAAAAATAATAAAAAAATACACCTATTCTTTAAAAAGAAGTGAAGAGAAAAAAAAAAAAGTCATTCATTTCTTTCATTAGTTCCACTCAGTAGTTATTAACTGTCGCTGAAGGAAAGATCCTTCTCGTGTCTAACCTATGCTCTTCACGGTAAAACTTGAGCTTATTGTCTTTGTTCCTGTCCTTGGGCAACCTGCATGAAAACTAGTTACTTCCTTTACACAATCACATGACACTCCTTACACTTGAGGGCTGTTCTTACGACATCTCTTACTTTTCTCTTCTTTGGGTTAAATTTTAGTTTCTAAACTGTTTCCCAAAATGTTTTATTTTTCAAACCCTTGAACCACTTTCACTACACTCCTAAATCCTCTCAAAATTTTCAACACTCATCTCCAGGAAATAAGGCTCCTTCATTCTAGGTCTTGATTAAGCAGAGACAACTATAACGCAGTTAACCTTTCCAACATTAGATCGTCTTGAGGATTTAAAAAATTGATAAATTTTCCTAGAATAAGCTTAAAATAACTAGTATAAAATATGGCTAGCAAGTAGTAGTTATAGTAGCAGTAACAGCAGTTGACACTTAAGTTTTAAACATTCTCATGTACTGCCACTTTACTAACTGTACTATATTCTTGACTAATGCATAGCTTCTCAGCCACTTTGACTACTAGATCTGCTTCACCTTTACTCAAGCGGAGTCAATGATTTCCATTTGTGCTTTCCATTCAAGTTTCAAAGTTATTCAGAATTTGAATTCAGAAACAAAACAATGTTTCCATGTTTGGGTAAGGTTGTAACTAATATATGTTTATTATAGTGGAGTGAGTGAGCCATGAAGTCAAGGAGTTGGGAAAAGGGCAGTACCCCTTAGTGAGTATTACCATGTACCAGAGTAGGAAATAGCTTTGCGTTTTGAAGGATTAGCTGATTTAATTCCAGTAATAATAATAAATGATAAATAATACGAACATGTATTGAGCATTTACTATGCACCATACTGTGCAATGTAATTTACGTCAATTATTTCTTTTATCCTCACGTAAATGTACTGCTATAGTAGGTACTCATAAGTGTTCTCATTTTACAAATTGAGGAAGTTCAGTCCTAGAGAAGTTGAGTGACTTGCTTTAGGCTACACATCTTATAACTGTCAATGTTTGAATTCAAATCCAGCTCAGAATCTGGAATCTGAATACCTAATCCTTAGATAAATTTCCTATACAACTGCCACAAAATAATCCTGTGAGCATTACTGGCTGTATTTTGTAGATGAAGAAATTGAGGTAGGGAAGTTTAAAGAACTTGTCCAAGACTCCACCATAATTGACATATCTAAGATTTGAACCCAAGACAGTCTGACTTCGGGATTAAAAAAAAAAAAAAATCATAAGACAATTGTGGTCCTGGCAAGTACGAATCTGCAAAGGTGAATTTCTTGTTAAGCTATTTAGATGGACTTGTTATTCCCAAACCTAAAATCAAGGTTTTGAAAAGAAAAATAATAGAAATAGTGAAAACTGTATGATAAACAGTTTTTAAAGCTCTTTTTAATATGATTTCAACTGATCACTATTATTCAAGTAAATAAGCACACTTCACTTTACATGAAAAACTACCCCCAAAATTTAGTGTCTTAAAACAAGTCATTTATTTTGCTCATGGATCTGTAGTTTTGAGATGAACAGGCTACTCCTGCACCACATGACATCACCTGTTGGAGGTTTGAAAAAGAAGGAGACAGTCCACTTTCATGACAATCATATAGATTGAAGATAGGTGCAGACTGTCAGCTGAGCAGTCATGGATATCGTGCCCCTCCATGGACTGCTCGGGCCTTTTCATGGCATGGTAGCTGAATTGCAAAAGTGAGAATCCCAAGACAACTACATAGAAGCTGAATTATCTTTTATGATCTAGCTTAGGAAGTCACAGAGTGACACTTTGCTGTTGACATAAGACAGTATGCCCATATTCAAAGGAAGAGAACAAAGATATCTATCTCTTGATGGGAGAAGGGGCAAAGCAATGAAGTAATTATGCCCTTGCACTTCTTTTACTTGAAATGGTACAGTTCTTTAGCCCTCATTCATAACCTTAGTCCCACTCCCAATTCTGAAACCAACTCTGTTTCTAACTGAGAGGATGCAGGATGTACAAGTCCCTGTTCAAGCAGGTCAGCAGCTTCATGATAAGTCAGTCTTGCAGGCCTATAGAAATAATGATGTTGTTCAAAGAACACTCCTTCTGGAAGTTAGGGGCTCTAAGATCTAATTCCAGGAGGTTCTACCAACTAAGATATGTGTTTAAAGTCCAAACAGGCCTCCCTTCTCTCACCTGTAAAATGAGGGGTTTGGTCTAGATGACCTCCAAGGCCTCTGAAATTTATGATCCAAGTAACTTTCTATTCACGTATTCTCCCATTATTACATCTCATAACTCATGCCCTGGTGCACAATTTTTCTGTCTCTAAAAATCCACTTGTGTGACAAAGCTCCTAGTACCTGCTCCTACAACCTTCTCAGAGGACAACCTGCCTTCCAGGATTTCTGTTATAAGTACCTCTGTCACTCAGCCACCCCACTTGACTAGGAAGGTAGATGTATTTGGTAACTAATCCAGATGAAGTTCTAGCTACTTGTCTCTCCTGGAGACTGACTTGTTAGAGGTTTATCTTCAGACTCAGGCCCTGCATACCTTTTCCTAGAATAACAGACCCTGTCCTTGATCCACCACTCTACTTGACCTTCACCTGGTCAAAAAAGTTCTTGTAGAATTGTAGAAAATCTTGTAGATTTTCTGGCTTGGAATCCCCACTGCCATCTGATCCTGGGTTCTCCTGTTTATTCTGCATGCCTTCCTCTTTTTATAACTGCCTTTAACAAAAGTACCCGGTGAGCTCTTACATTTTTCACCTTTATTTTTGCTTCTTTCTACAAAATCTTCTGTAAGCCAACTTGAAAACTCCTATTATGTATCAGATGTTTTGATGGGAGTGTTAATTAGACATATAAAACTAATTTAAGTGTCAGCAGTATTTTTCCTAATATGCATGTAGACATACTCTTCATCTGATAATAAAAATGACACACAGAAGGTAAAGAATTATCGTGTAGGAGTAAAGATTGCCTAAGAAAACACTGCAATTCATGGTGAATGCCCATTTTTATATGACTGACACTTGTTAGTAATTATAATAGTTTTACTTGTCACCAGAAGGGGAAAAAAGCAGAATACTAACTTTAGTGTAAAAAGATAGATTCATCAAATGTACTGCCTGATGAGTATACCATTACTAATTTTTTTAATTACCATCTGTTCTTTAAATTAGTATGTCACAATATCCACAGGGCACCAAGTATTTTGAAATACAAGTTATTGAAACACATGGGTATTATCCCTAAATATCCTTAAAATGCAACATGGTAGGTTCATCACGCGTTCATATGTGATAGAGCAGATATAATCAGTGAATTGGTAGAGTATCTACTACCAATTTAATGTTTTATTAGGACTTTCCTATATTCTCTTTAGATATGCACAATTCCCAGTTTAAAAGGTCTGGGCAATGATTTATAACATACTAGTCATAGATTCTGTAAGTTTTATGTTGGCTACTGCTTATTTACATAGTGGGTCTAAGCCAGTTTCACTAAGTACGTAACCTATTTTCCCTTCTCTTATAGAAAAACAAAATGACAAATATCAACCTTTTAAGAATTGTATAAGATATTGATCGTATCCTAAGTCTTTCTTAAATCAATCTTACTTCATATGACTAAATTAATAGAGTTTGATACTTCCTTGATGATCTTATTTTTTATTTGTGAAATCTGAGACCAAAACTGAATATAATGATTTAAAGGATTTCATCAGTATCAAAGAGAGTAGAAACATCATTTCCAGAGTCCTGCTTGCCGTATATTTTGGCAAATAGTGCTATATATGTGTTCTAAGTTCTTTTGTAACTGTAAAATCAGAGAATCTTGCAATGGTTTTCTTCATGGGAAAGAAGACAACACTTAATCTATCATATAATCCATAATATATAATTAATCCATTAATCTATCATTTCAGGGCTTCTCAGATGCCTATCTAAATGAGGTATTCATAAAATCTTACTGTCTTATCATCATATTCGTATAGAAGATTAAGGGCTTACACTACATCAACGCATGATTCTAATTTATTTAAAGTCATTTGCACATGAAAATAAAATGATAACAATTAAAGAAGTGGTCAATTTTAAAAGAATGGTACCAAAAATGAATGTAATAGTTATTCTAGGAAAGAACTTGCATCTAAAATGGTCAGAAAAGATGTCTACATGGATTAAATTTGGGCCTGAAATTTGGATAAAATTTGAAGAGATGACGAAAGGGAAATGAGTCCTTCCTGAAAGGTGCAGTGACCTGAACACAGCACAGACATGATATTTGTCTTGGCCAAACCTGGGACTTTAAGGAAAAAGCAGGGATGGGAGCCCTGGGTTTATTTCAGCACTTTACATACTCCAGTTTCCAAGCTCCATCCTTGATGAGAACGAAGTAGCCTAGTTTTCAAATAACCAAGGTACACGACAATTTGTGGAATGGAATGTATTTCTGGGACAAACAGCCAAGATTTACAGTTTGAGAGAGAGAAATTAAATATGAAAAATATTTCACCCAAGGGATGCCTGGGTAGCTCAGTTGGTTAAGTGTCTGCCTTTGGCTCAGGTCATGATCCTAGAGTCCTGGGATCGCGTTCCGCATCAGGTTCCTTGCTCAGCTGAGAGCCTGCTTCTCCCTCTGCCTGCCGCTCCCCCTGTTTGTGCTCTGTCTCTCTGACAACTGAGTAAAGTCTTTAAAAAAAAAATATTTCACCCAAACTATAAGAGCTCTTAAATGCTGTGCTTAGGAATTTAGACTTCCAGCAAAACTTAGTGAAATTGTATCTGTTGTATAAAAATTTAGTGAATAACATAGCATCCTAGTTGTAAATGAAACACTGAAAAAATAAAATAAAAGTATCTGGGGGAAAAAAAAAAGAAAAGAAAAGAAAAGAAAAAACAAAATCCTCCAAAGGATACAAACCTATGATTCTTTGTTACATGCACTTTTAATAAAATCCCAATTTTATCCTTTACTTGGCTATAAAATAGTAAATGAGATAATCTCCATCCAAACTGACAAACTTTTACAGGTCTTCCATGGCTGGCATCCAAACTATAACAACTATTCATTTAAAATGAGTTTTCAGGAGACACTCCCCCCATTGACTAGCTTTTAAACTATGCATGTTTAGCTCAGAAGGTCTACGTGGTCCTATTTACACAGGTAATAAAGAGAAAGTGGGGTTTTTATCTTTTTTTTCCCCCTTCTATATGTCTTCTTATTGTGAAGAACAACGAGTCATTTGAATTTTAAAAAACTAACTTGGTGACTATAACTTGGTGACTATACCTGCAATATTTGACAGATTAAAAGAAAAAGATTTCTTCTGTGTATCTTATAGTTTATATGTAAAATAAAATTGTATTATTTAGTTGTTTTTACCAAAAACATAATGCAAGGTCATTGGCAAGGATTACTGTGGATTTATAGTTTCTCATCAAACTTTGGACCAATTTCTCCAAAAAATAACAAAAATTTTTTTCACTCAATTCTCCCTTGATATCTATCAGGGAAGAAAGAATGAGTCAGCACTCCCAATTCAATTTTTTTGTTTCAATTCCAACTCAACAGTTTGAGGATTTCTCCAGTCTGCCAACACAAACATTTTTAAAAAGATGGTTTTATTTCTTACAACACTTTCTATACGTCATATTGCATTTCATGATGTAAATGGGTGTGAAAATCTTTTGATGCCAATGAACTAAAAAAAAAATTTGTGGAAACTGAAAATTGGTAACACCTTAATCATCGTCTACCAAAATATTAGAATGTGAGATACAAGAGATGAATGGCCAATTCCCAGTAATTTAATGAATCAAGGATGCAAAATTTAAAGAAAGCTTTACAGTCATTTAAAAATGAAATGGCGTGGGGAAAGTTGGAGGAACCGTGTATGTGTGTCAAGCATGCATTTTATTTTATGATTTTTCCACTTAACTCTACTCCTTGTATTAGTAATATGAATGTGAAAAAAATAAGTAAATCCTGGGTCCACAAACTTCCATTCACTAGTCAAGACTATATATTATATATTTCTCATTATCTTTTAGTCTTCTGAAGACCACATATTCGCCTCTCCCTCAAAAAAAATGTTCGGTAACACAGAGAAAGCCAAGAAAATGCATATCGTCGTAAATGAGAATAAAGTTTCCAGTTCAGCAGGAACCTTCATCTGTGGAAGACGGTTTTCTCTGCCAGTCTTCTAAGAAGCTACGCTAATGAAAAACACAATCACTAGGGGCGCCTGGGTGGCTCTGTCAGTTAAGCGTCTGCCTTCAGCTCAGGTCATGATCTCAGGGATCCTGGGATCAAGCCCCACATCTAGTTCCCCGCTTAGCAGAGAGCCTGCTTCTCCCTCTCCCTCTGCTGCTCTCCCTACTAGTGCTCTTTCTCTTTCTGTCAAATAAATAAATAAAATCTTTAAAAAAAAAAAATCACTAGATGTGACATGTATTTCCACACACATTCCAGTTCAAATCTCATATTTGGCATCTTTAATCTTCATTAGTGCTTCATAATTATAAATCAAATAGCTAATTTTTTTCATTTAGGTTTTGACCTGTGTCCCAGAATTTAAGTTATTCATTGGAAGGCATTTTAATTATCTGCCTAGAAACAAAAAGTCCGGTAAAATTATCTAATAATATAAAAAGGAGAATAATACATCAAAATACATATGTATAGTTATTAAATTTGGACAGAAAAAAACTCAACACCTTCTTATTCAAGTTTTGAGCATCTTAATTAAAAGCTGCTACCAAGGATTACTGCAACAAATTCAATAAGAATTCCTGTTTTATTCAACCGGCAGTCTCAGTGTTTTTAAAACACTAACTTTGGACACTTTCAGGTTGGGCATAAACATTGGAATTTGCTCTAAACCACTGTTACCTGCCCAACCCCTGAAGGCATATGATTGCACAACCTCAAATCTAAAGCAGTATTCTGCACGTCTATCCAAAGTCTACTAGCGATAGATTCTGCTAAATATATGTTTTTATATTTAGGCTTTATGTTATTACCTATATTACTTTTAAAATTTCAGAAAACCACTCAACCTCATTCATTTGGATGATTCAGAAAAATAAAATAACTTCAATTTCCTCTGTTTAACAGTTTACTTCATTTTTTACTACACCCCCATCGTCCACACTAATACATGTTATACTCTCTAGTAATAGTGAGACTATAGTTCAATGAAGTATATTATATTGCCATGACTTTACCATGCCTAGTCTCTAGGTTAGAACCATCACCACCACCATCTTCAATTTATTCATTTGGTAGATGCCTATTAATACACAAATGTCAAGGCCACTTTTAGGAATGTTTTAACTCTCACAGGAAGACCGAGTTGATCTTTCCTCTAAGCACCATTAATATATAGACACATCTTTTCATAGTTATATTATAGCTCTTTGATTTCACGGCCATCCACTTACTAAACTGTGAGTTCCATCAAAGCAGGAACATCCCAAGTGCCTTGGGAAATACTTGAGACATAGTGAGTATTCAATAAATATTTTCAAAGGAAAAAAATTGTTGCATAACTAACATCATCAATTTTCCAAGTCACTTCAAGAATCAGTGTAATAACACACTTAAGAAAGTTGGATTCTTGGAGCACCTGGGTGGCTCAGTGGGTTAAAGCCTCTGCCTTCAGCTCAGGTCATGATCTCAGGGTCCCGGGATCGAGCCCTGTATCGGGCTCTCTGCTCAGCAGGGAGCCTGCTTCCCCTTCTCTCTCTGCCTGCCTCTCTGCCTACTTGTGATCTCTCTCTCTGTGTTAAATAAATAAATAAAAATAAAATCTTTATAAAGAAAGTTGGATTCTGAAACCAAACGGCCTGTGTGCTAATTCGGACTTGGCTACAACCAGCTGTGTAAACACAGGTGAATTACTTAGCCTCTCTGACTTCAGTTCTCTTATCTGTAAAACAGGTATAAAAAAGCAACTTCTTTAAAGGATTATGATGAGAACTAACTTAGTAAATACATTTTAAAAACTTAGAATAACCCTAGCACATAGAAGTGCTAACAAACGTTATCTATTTTTATTACTGAATCTAACCATAGAAATAACATCTTTTTATGGGCACCATAAACATATGTTCCTAAAGGAAAACAAAAGAAACTGTAATCGTCACAACGCTTTGAATTTTAAGATTTATTTTAAATCTTGGAAAGGCCTACTGGCCACGTGTATCTTTGCATATATATATGAAATACAGTTTTCAGGAAGAAAAAATTATATCAGCATATTATTTTAATCAAGATTTTATGGTTATGTTTAATGTAAATAATACATCAACATTTTACACATTCACTTTTAATAAATAATGCCCTCTTGAATATCAACAATGCTTCGTTCACTAAATTTGTCTGTGTATGGCTACAAGAATAAAATGTGTTTTATAATGAAAACTGAGCTAAGTAAAGCATAACCTTCAACTCCCTACAGTAAAATATAGAGGTAGATCCAATCTTCTATGCACTTGCAGTTCTTAAAATTAATACACAAGATATCTCTTTCCTTTGATACAGTGGTACAGTACTGCATGTGCCTTTTTGCTGAAGAATTAAAATTATAACACTCATATACATATTATTTTGAACACATCACTGAGCTCGTATGAAAAAGGAAGCAAGAACTCTGGGAGGTGAGTAAATACCAAAGACAATTTTACCTTGACAGTGTTCCCTGAAGCCTAAGACTTTGAGTGTCCATTTTGATAACTGGATAGAAAGACAAGATTATTAAAGCCTAAGGTCCTCACAATGCATGGATACTAATAGGAAAACCTTGCACAGAAAACTAAATATAGGAGGAATAAACACTTCTATATGAAAACATCAGACAAACATAACTGTCTAGACTCTGAATGTGGGTGAAGAGAAAAATACAATTTCCCTTGAGAATCTGTAACCATAGACTAGCTTTCACACAGCTTTGCAGTTAGAATTCATACGACCAGTTCATCCCCAAGGTCCTCAGGTGGAGAATTTAAAGGTGTTCAAGTTGGTGAAATGCCAGACAACTGGCAGAAACAAACGTAAACCCTCTCTGAAAGAAATCAACTTCAAACCACACCTCAAAGAATTCCCACAGATAAAATTCCAAAATAAATGAATAGCTCACAATAAAAAAAAATCAATCATAATCACAATCGCAATCAATAAAAAACATTTGAATGTGATATGTATAGGTAAGCAAATAAGGGAGGGAGGAGAAGAGAGGGAAAAGAAAAGAGAGTGAATAGAGATAGATAAATAGATGATAGATAGATGACAGATAGATAGATAGATAGATAGATAGATAGATAGATGATAGGACAAAACAAAACAGACAACTAATTCTGGAAGTATCATGTACTTATATCATACATTTAAAGCTATTCAATCCCTAAGAAAGAAAGGTCTGATACTATGACCAGAAATCAAGCAGATTTGGAAAAAAAGAACAAATAGGACATACAGAAAGGAAAAATATAATAATGAAATAAAACTTATTTGACAGATCAACTGAAAGCATTAGTTTAAGAGGAAATTAGTGAGCTGGAATAAATGTCTGAAATGTTATTCAAAGCATGGTGCAAATGGTCAAAGAGAAGGAAAATGAAAAAGAGGATATGAGACATGGAGGTAGTGGAAGAAAGTCTAATCCATGCACAACGTAGGTAAAAAAAAAAAAGCCAATAAAGAGAAAATGGAGCAAGTTCATTGGAGACATAATGCTGAAGACAGTTTTAAGACAATGGTTGAAAGACTCAATCCTCAGATCCAGGAATCTATAAGAATCCTAAGCACAAAAACAAAAACAAATATACTCTTAGACACATCACAGTAAAATAAAAATTACCAAAATGAATGGGAAGATCTTAATATCTGCCGGGAGATAAACACAGATACTCTTCAAAAGAATGGTTATTAAAATAATTGCTGGTTTCTGGACAACAATAGAAGCCAGAAAAGAATGGTTCCCCTGGGTTACTGAGAGCAAATAATTGTCAACACAATTCTATTTCCAGTATTGTAGATTTCAAGTCATTTTCAAACAAGCAGTAATTGAGAAAGCATATTGCCAAAAGACGCTCACTAAAGCAAATTTTCATTTATATACTTTAGGCCAAAGGAAAATTATTCCATATGTAATATCTGAGATGTAAAAAAGAATGGCAGGATGACATACTGGTAAATATGTGAGCAAATCTAAACAAATATTGATTGTATAAATTAGCAACAAAAACCTTGATTATGTATTTGTGTGGGATGAGGGAGTGAATAAGCTAGAGTTAAAATACTGCATAATAATACAATAATACTTAAATATTATTACATAATACATAATAATAATACATAAGTTGATACAAGAGTGATCACGTTAAGGAATTCTAGTTTTTGATTTGTTGCTGAGAAGAGTAAAGACATGGGCTAATAATAGAGAACTCAAGTAAAGTAAATGTGTGCTGAGAGAACCACTAGGAAACTGGTCATAAGGCACAGAACTTCCAAAAATTAGAGAAGAAAGATATCATAAGAAAGAAACATTTGAAAACTCAATTTATCTCAAAAGACTAGGGAGAGAGGAGAATGGGGAAAATAGAAACAATAAACACGAATGATAGTTGCCTGGGTAGTTTAGTTGGTTAAATGTCTGATTCTTGATTTCTGCTCAAGTCAGGATCTCAGGGTCGTGGGATCGAGCACACATGAGGGCTCTGCGCTCAGCAGGGAGTCTGCTTGAGACTTCTGCTTTCCCTCTCCCTTTACTTCTCCCCTCATGCTCTCTCTTTCTCAAATAAATAAATAAATCTTTTTAAAAAACACTAATGAATTTCAAAATACTATGTTGAAGTAAAAAAATATAGTATGAATTCATATGTTTAAAGTTCACAAAAGGTCAACACTCAACCATAAGGATACGTATAAAAGAACAATTATTTGGAATAATAGCTATTGGGAGGGAAAGATGGTGACATGTGATCAGAGAGGGAGACATGGAGGGTTCCCAACAGTTAAGTAAAGACCATATCTTAGTCTCAGTATCATCTTTCTTAAAGTATGCATGCAATATTATATACTCTTATACATATACTATAGTATATCTCACAATAAAATTTTAATTTTACTATCAGGATTCTTTATAAAGGAAACTTACTTTAATTCCATTGAGTAGTTTTCATGATAGAACTGGCTGGAGCATGTTGAAGTAGATGAGTCCCTGGGCTCCCTCTTCTCCCTGATATTTAATTATTTAGCAAACATACTACTACATTTGTTGTATCAGGAGAAATACTGGTGGAAGATTTAGATGGGAGCATCTGAAAGACTGGCGTCTCAAACAAGCCATATTCATTAGACAAAACTGGCTGTTCCAGCAAGAGCAGCTGAGATTTGGGGTGCCTTCGTCAGGATTTCCCTTCTAGGGATTATCACACCTGTCCTTGCCATTGTCTATTTCCAGACTCCCAGCCATGTTCTCATGGAGGGTCAGTGGCTCTCATTTTATGCAGCCTTTACACCTTGGCAAATGTGAGGCATGTAGGACTCTTCATCTCTGGCATTTATGATGTATGGAAGATAAGCTACAATAAATCAGACTGACTGAATTTCCCAAGCCCATCTGGTGCTGCTGCATAGATAGATGCCATCATGTTTTTAAAAAGAAATCTGACTGGCAATGGTATGTCTTGAGTCATGAAATGTGTGAGCTGGTCACCCAAATAAGCAGGAGAGGAAAAAATCACTTAAAGCCTCTATAATTCTGAGCTATTTTCACTTGATGTCATTTCATAAATCATATGGTCCTGGTGCTACAAAACTAAATACACAGTATATAAATAGGGAACGAAAATCCTGCGGCTTTCTACAATAGTTACAACATGGCAACTGTTCTGAGATTTCTTTCACATTTTAAGCCTTTGGAAAACTAATATTTGTTTCTGTCAGTTTTCCTGTCTTTATTGACTCTATCAAGAAGTACCTTTCAAGTTTCAACACACTTTTTTACTGATACACTGTGCAGTGTGCTAAGTATAAAGAGAGTTCCATAGCCACCACCGAACAGTCTGAAGCCCACACAAGTTCAGGAAAATTGAAAGATGCTAAATTCAATCCTGTCTTCTAACCCACTGTCTCAAGAAAACTGTCCCTTTTCATCATGTCTGCAAAAGTCTCTGGCTCCTTTATTGCAGTAGCAACTATCAATACACAAACTGAATTTGCCTGATTATATAAACTGAGGAAATTATGTTCTACGATGCCTATAATGAAGTCAGGTTCTCTCATGTACTCTACTATTTAACAGCTGATTTGGAGGCAGTAGAACAAAGTAGAAACAGAAAACTAAGAATAGCAATATTTTTCCCCCCAAAACTGGACTCAAATCCAGTTTTAATCAAATGTCAGGGAAAATTAAGACAAAGAAGAGTAGACTCACAATCATTCAAGAGAATGAAGGCAATACTATCATGATTGCACAAAGATGTAGTAATAATCAGTTAATGTAGATTTCCTTCAAAGTCAGAGTTTGTGGCTGGGACAGGGAGAAATGAAGATAAATTGTCTTTATGTTGGCAAGGCTTTATACAGCCCTGATGTGAGTTCATGTGCTGTATTTAGCCAAGGATGAGAGAAAATGAGAAGGCTTGTTAAGTCTTCCAGTGACCTAACTTTAGAGGGTGTTTGGTTAAGGAAAGGACAAGAGAAGAACTGATGTCAGACTCTGCCTGAGCAGTTGAAGAGAAGTGGAGTATGGTTCCATAATTATGGGATGAGGGAGGCTCAAGTCACTGGGCCAAGTGCTTTTGATGCAATTTATCATTTTCTCTCACAATAAAGCTTTGAGGCAGGTATCATTTACAGATGAGGACAATGGGAAATTCCGAAGAAATAGGACCACTTACATCAAAAAGTGGAGAAGATGTTGTCAGCAGAGAACATAAACAGGTACCTACGATGCAGCACCACTTACTTAGAGAAGATGGGGTTGGCCTTCGGTGTTTAAAAAGCATGCTCTAATAGTCTGATCTCGAGTCACCAAAGGAGATAGTTATATATCTCTTCCCCGTAGTTTGTGAGGGTGGAGAAGTCACAGACATGCTAGGAAATGCCAGTGGATGTATCTGTAGTAGTTAGATAATGCGCTGCAATCAAACGCACAAGATTTAGAGCAGTAGTCAGTAAACTATGATCCATGGGCCAAATTTTTTTGTACAATCCATTCTTTGTACGATCCACAAGCTAAGAATGATTTATACATTTTTAAATGGTTGAAAAATATAAAAAGAAAGATAATATTTCATATACACAAAAATTATAGGAAGTTCAAGTTTCAATGCCCATAAATAAGGTTTTATTAGAACACAACCACACTTAGTCTTTTACATAATGTGCATGGCTGCTAACATGCTAACCGACTGAGTTGAGTATGGCCTCCACAGACTAAAAGATTATCTGACCCTTTACAAAAATTTTTACCAACCCTGCTCCAAAGTCAGTGGATCTTGATTCAAATCCCGATTTTTGTCTAGCTATGCGATCTTAAGAAAGTGACTTAATTTCTTTAAACCTCAGTGTCCTCATCTTTAAATGATACCTACCTTGAAAGTCTATTGTGGAACAAAATGGTAAACTATCTAAAGCACTTAACCTAGTGTTTGGTACATAATAAAAACTCGAAAGAAATTATAGCTCCAGATACTCTGCCCAGATAACTCTAACTCCCTATTGAACTTTACGGCTTATGATTTTATATATCATGGGTTCCATAAGCCCATTTAGAATTTTTCAATATCATTATCATACCCAAATAAGTTCATTATCTTTTGATTTTCCAGTAAAGTGGCTAGTGTGTTTATGAGCCAGTGGATAGCTTAGCCAAAACTAAAGCTCTGTAAGGTATCATGCCATATAAATCAACTTTGTTCAAAAAATATTTAGTGAGAGTCCACCATGGTCTAGGGATAATGGTAGGTGCTGCCCTGGTTCCTCCAGGTGCAGAACATGATGGCTGTATTCTCCCTCTTCCTCACTGACCATAAGTTCAGTTTTGTGAGGAGTAGCAATGTACCCAGCTAAAATAAAATGCTACATTTTCTTGCTTACCTTAAAGGTAGGGATGATAGCGGTAATGAGAAGTAAGTGGGAGTCACTGGGTGAAAGTCTTCCATTTTGGCTGGATTGCCCCTTCTACTTTTTGTCCTTAGTCCATGCCCTTCCTTCTCTCTGAACTGTTTACATATGGCTAGAGCTCTAGCCATCATTTTGCTGCTCTGAGGGAAACCCTTAAAAAATTGCAGAAACGGGGGTGCCTGGGTGGCTCAGTCCGCTAAGTGTCTGCCTTCTGCTCAGGTCATGACCCCAGGGTCTGGGATGGAGCCCCACATCTGTCGGGCTCCCTGCTCAGCGGGGAACCTGCTTCTCCCTTGCCCTCTGCCTGCCACTCCCCCTGTTTGTGCTCTCTCTCTGTCAAATAAATAAATAAAATCTTTTTAAAAAATTGCAGAAACCTAGACTTCAACATCCATGGACAGCTAAACCGGCAACTATCTACTTTAAGACTTCTCGATAAATGGAAAACCAAGTCTTTAATTTGTCTTTTCGTTTCTCTGTTGTAGCCAAATCCAATCTTAACCAATATATCCACCCTGGAGGAGCTCTTCGATCCATATAAAGTACTTCTTTGGGCTCAGGCACCCAAACATCAAGACTACAGTTCAGCAATCTTACTCAGCTTCTTATGATTTGTGCCTGAGTAACATTATGTAATCAACTAGCACCAATCATCAAAAATGATAGAAAAAGATAAAGAAATAATGTATGTCATTCCTTTGAGAAAAGGAATTTGAGCTGCTGAGCTTCGAATGAGACATCCTGCCAGCTGACTGCTGACAATGGTGATCTTAATTGACAGCATCTCTGATTTCAAAGCTTGAACTCTGTACTGCAAATCAGCAATGCAATTACATGATCACGTAAAGACATTAAATAGAAACTTCAAACTTCATAAACCTGTGCTTTACCCACTCCCTCTGGAAACTTTTTCTCTTACAAAGAGTAAATTAAATGGCAGGGAGTCTTTATTAATGTCAAGACCATTTAAGTCATAACTTGCTCAGACAGGTCACTTATTTAAGCTGCATTTGCATTTGGCCAATCTCTGTCATTAAGCGAATCCTATGGACCTTATTTACACAATTTACATTTGAAGTCAATCGAAGTCAGTAGGAGACGTATTTACATTTTCTCAATGTTCAGTAATGGATACAGAAATTTTACCAATCTTTCAGTTTATTAATTTGTTCTCTGAATAAGTCTGTCATCCACCAAAACTCAAGCTGTGAAATAAAACGGTAATGAACATCAATAATGTTGCTTTGTAAACCAAAAAATGTCACTCTAATTTTCTGAATTAATGGAATCTAACTTCATCTTAATTGAAAGTGGGAAGAAGTTATCTGCACAATTTTACTGACCACCTTAAAAAGAATGAAACCATACATATATTCGGAAATCATTCATTAAATCACTGAAAATGATATTTTTAGATATGCCTCAAAGGGAAGGAAAAAGGGATCACACATTTTTAGTTACTAGCAAAAACAAAGTAACTTTACATTGGGTAACCTTGGTTTTTCCCTACCAAGAGGGCCTGGTGCTTTGAAATCTAAAACAAGGTTTCTTCATGGTTATGACATTTCCCATGGCATTTACTCAAAAAATCAATCTGGCTTTTCAAGCACTGGAAACAGTCTTGTGAAACGAGGAAACCAAAACAAGGCATCAGCCAAAAAAGTTACTTTGATTTTTTTTTTCCCCAAAAACTTTCTGAGAAGCTTTATCTGAAAATGGATCTAGTAACACTTCGAAGGCAAAGGCCATCTAAGAGGTTTTTTATTAACAGCAGGGTTATCTTCTTCTACAGATTTAATTTTAGTCCCCTGAGACTTTGAATATAATCAAGGTATAGAGTCAATACTGAGCAAAATTTAATTTGGTCTTGTCCTCATCAGACCCAAGAGATGCAACAGGAATGGCAAAACTTCCCGTTTAAAAGGTTTAACAGTATGGGGTGGAAATGTCATTTGTATAACTGAACTCTAAGTTGCAAAACAGTGTGGGTCTTTCTTTGGTTTTTGTTTTTCTCCCAATAAAAAATGCCTTAAATTCCACTAAAGTTTAGGAAATATCCACTGATGGTTTTGGGAATACTCGCATGACTGTCAGTTGTATTCAGAACCCTAGTGGACTTAAGTCAAGAGGTTTAAGATTATTTCATTAAATAATTAAAGATTTATTTGTGTTGGAAAAATGCAGTGAGAAGGACCAGTCCAACCCCCTGCTCAAACCAGATGTATAATCTTAGGCAAAGCACTTGAGACTCTCTTAAGCTCAATTTCTAACCTCACTGGACTATTATTAAAAGTAAAAGGCAAAATGATCACAAAGGGGTCAATCAACTACAAAGCAACATATATAGACATATATACATATATATATATATTTTTTTGTTTGTTTGTTTTGTTTTAACCATTTCATTTGATCCGGGTAACCAAACCCCTATATCTCCCAGAGAGCTTTTTTAGAACAAAGCCCACTTCTGGAGATGCCCATATACTCAGGAACCTGTATATTTAAAATCCTTTGGGTTATTCTATTATGCAAATTTTAACTCACTATAACTATACTATGAGTTAACTGAGGACAGGGAAAGTAGCACCTTTATTCCCCTGCACCTACCCACAGGTGTCTGCCCCAGAATAAATTCTTAATGAACAGATGATAAAAACATAAAAACATTCTTAGTTACTGTTATGGGATGAATGGTTTCCCCATACACATAAATTCATATGTTGAGGTCCTTACCCCCCAGTACTTCAGAAAGTGACTATATTTGGAGATAGAACCCTTTTAAAAGGTAATATATCATTTAAATTTAAATAGAATTGTTAGAGTGGGCTTTAGTCCGATATTACCGACGTCCTTATAAGAAGTGAAAATCTGGACACACAGAGAGATACCGGAGATGTACCTGCACACAAGAAAGATGTGTGAGGACTCAACAAGAAAGTCGCTCTCGGCAAGGCAGGGAAAGAGGCCTCAGAAGAAACCAGAACTGCCAATATTTTGATCATACGTTCCTAGCTTCTAAAACTGTAAAAAAATAAATTCCTGTTGGGTACGCCACCCAGTCTGTGATATTTTGTTATGGAAACCCTGGCAAACGAATGCATTTATTACACACACACACACACACACAAAATTAAAGCAGTATTAGAATTTGCTATAAACACACAAAGGATTATTTTACATGTATTAATTACATTAATCATTTCAACATAAGCTGAAGAATTTAATACCTTGCTCAAGTTCACATGGCTGGGGATCCAAGTAAGTTCCAAGGCCAGGGTTTGAATACAGGTATAGCAGGTTATGTAATTATAACTCAAATGATTTACCCACTCTACCACAGCATTTGACAGTGCTCATTTTAGTAATGAATCTAGAATTATAACTTCTAAAACAGGATCCAATCTGTAAAAAATGAGAGTTATTTCTTTAGAAACAGCATGGTTTTCTGATAAGTCAAATGCACACTGATAATATCTGTATTCAGAATCTCATTTGCCAATCATAAATATACTAAAGGTTTCATTAAGATCTTAAATACATGCATTTAACGTCTTGTTTAAATGCACTATCACAGTTTCACAAGTGATATGTATAGTGGGCCATAATAACCACAAAAAATAGTTTTATTTTATTTTATTTTAATATTTTATCCATTTATTTGAGAGAGAGATAGAGATAGCGAGAGAGAGCACGAGCAGGCAGGAGAGGGAGAAGCAGGTTCCCCGCTAAATAGGGAGCCTGATGCAGGACTCCAGCCCAGGACCCCAGTATCATGACCTGAATCTAAGGCAGATGCTTAACCCAGGTGCTCCGAGAAATAGTTTTAAAACATGTAACATAATTTTCAAATGTAGTATTGATTTGGAAATTTTGCATCTCCCATGAAAAGCAAATGAGAAAAAAAGAAATTTACCAGAATATGTGTTTTGTGTCTATTCTTAAACAGGAACTACAATAAAAATTAAAGTACACTAAAGCAGATTAAGTTTCATTCCCATTTATTACTAGGTTATATATATAATAGGAGCACTATATACCTGGATATTAATGAGCCCATTATCATTCAAGGTTGTAGGCATGTTCATAAATTAGGTCTCATGTTGCAGAGATTAATGGACACTTAGATATCCTAAAATATAAACTTGGGTTTGCTTTTGCCTTCAAAAAGAGCGATGATGGCAACAATAATAAATATTATGTAAAACTTTATATTTTCCTAATCAAACCAGAGTATTAAATCTAAAATATTTTTGTAAACATCTATGGATTTATTCCTACAAACACACTTTCGAAATGCCAATAACATCTACTCTAGTACAAACTAATTTTACCCAAAACCACATGGGAAACTACTTTCAAGTAGTAGTGCAGAAAGGAAGAATTCAAAGACATGAAATCAGTCTGTCAAATGGAGAACTCTGATACCTTTTAAATGAAAAATTCACTTCCTCCAGAATCAGGGTCTTTTAAAGAATAAAGTTCTGCAAAGTTTAACAGCACGAAGTTGAGGTGTCTCAATTTCTGCTTAGTAGAGACCTTTATTGCCACCTTCTCCTGCAGCATTATAAAAAAAGAAAAATTACTCTGATCACCTTGGTAAAATTTACGGCCTGGCAAGTTTTACAATCTAGAGCTGTCACGCAGTTTGGCCACTGCCTAATTCTAGAGTGTCGTTCACATGGACTTGAATGTGACTTGAATGTGACTTGAACCCGCCCGGAGTCATGCAATGTTGTTTCTGACTAGGGAATACATTTTTACTCTAAATTTTCTTACTAGGAAAAAACAGCCTTATTCCCCTCTCCATGGTATATTTCCATGGGGTGGGGGGAGGCAGTGGCAATTAAGAAGCAATATGCGAGTAGAAGTATGAAAACATGCTAGAGAGGGAGATGATACCAACAATAGTACTGAAATCTTATAGTAATTTAAATTCCTTCAAAGTTATGAATTCTGTGCTTATAGTATCCCCAACATGTATACCATTCATTCAATCAATCAACAGTGTGATTGGACCCATGGACAAACTGCTATGTGAGGTACTATTTGGTATTATAAAAAACACATTATAGTCATGTTCTAAGACATTATAGTCATGTTCTCATTCTTAACTGCAGACTGAATGTCTGTGTTCCCACAAAATTCATACAGTGAAACCTAATCCCCAGTGTGATGGTATCTAGAGGTAAGGCCCTTGGAAAGTGCTTAGGTCATGAAGGTGGAGCCCTCATGACTGGGATTAGTGCCCTCATAAAAAAACCACAGAGGCTCCCTCACTCCTTCTGCCATGTGATGACAGTGAGAAGATGGCCGTCTCTGAGCTGGGAAACAGGCTCTCACCAGAAACCTCTATCCGCCGACACATTAATCTTGGACTTCCCAGCCTCCAGAGCTGTGAGAAATAAATTGCTGTCATCTGTAAGCCAACAAGTGTATGATATTTTTGTTATAGCAGCCTGAACAGAAGAAAACATTCTCTCTCTCTGTCCATCTCTCTCTCTATGTCATTTTCTTTCTCTCCATGCTGGTGAGTCTTTCTGTATGGCTAAGTTTTCCATTGAGCCAATTTACCATGTCTCAAAAATAAGCTTTTCATTAAAAAAATTCATGTCATATAAACATCTTTCTAAAATATATTAAATGCCCTTCTCATCTTCTTTGACAGCATACTTGATCTCAGTTTCATCATTTATAAAAGATTTGACTATATGGACTCCAAGATCTGCTTACTGAGTTTTGCCAGATAATCGAAGTTGCTGCTTTCAACTTAAATGATGACTTTTCTTCACGACATACTAAGACATCAGCAAAGGATCTGCTCAGGTTTATGGAACTCCTTTAAGCACACAAAATGGCACCTAATGGCTATGCCTTTGGCATTATTGATTACTTATATACTTTCATTCTCTCTTCTCTTGCTCTCACACTGTCAGAGGCTATGTCTTGCTATGCTGAACATCATCACATCCCTTTGTTCTGACTGATTTCCCACCTTGGGTTACATGCAGACTTAAAATCAGACAACAAAGCCTGCTAAAACCCTATAAAAAGAGGCTTGCCCGTGAAATGTTAGATTTTGAGTAGGGAGAATAGACTTAATGACATCTGTGTTGCCTACTCATCATCAGAAAACCTCTCTTTTTCCTTTTGTTTTGGCTTCATTTTTTGGAAGAGGTAACTTCACCCTCTCTCCCAATTTGCAGATTAGTGGAAGGGAATATTTTCAACTCCTTTGAGCAGTCCCCATCTGGGACATTCACACAGGAGACATATTTTACTAGAGATTGAAAAAGTTAAGGGCATGACTTACTTCCTCTTTATTTCCTGTACTGAAGAGTAGGAGGATCTTTCCTCCTTTAATTTGTCCTCACAAAGCAGACTTATTTGACTGGTTGTAAAAGTGGATCTACAGATCCAGATTTGTCTTTCTTTCTTCACGCAGGCAAGCCTGAGCATGTGAGTTAATGCTCAGTTAGAGGAGAAAGGCATGCTCCATTTGCCCCAAAGCCTAAGGTTGGTACTTCAGCTTCCTGGAGAAGCTCGTCAAGGGGAGAGAGGGATAATAAGGAGGGCAAGAAATGAAAGAAGAAAGAAGAAAGAAGAAGAAGGTGTTATTATTTTCATGTGCTTTCCCATTAATTAATAAAGCTGATATCTTATTTCCTTTCGTCTATTGTTTCTTATTTCCTTTTTGTCTGTTGTACCAGCTTCCTTGACCAAAAACTCCAAAGGGAAAAGGAATGATAGGTCATCCAGGTAGGAGAGATATTATTGTAAAATTATTATGGGGAACAAAGAGTTCTTGAGAGAAAACTGTTTTTCAAATGGGATTCCTAAGCTTAAAGTCAGCCAGATGGTGAAAAAGAACACTTCTCATTTGGAACAAAAGCATTTAAGTTTCTGCAAATTAATAATTTGTTTTAATACCAGCCACTTACAGTTGGAGAATAATGAGCAGTAAATATAGCATCAAGCACACACAAATTTCTATGGATTGTTAAACTTCAAAAATATGAGATACATAACCCATGTAAAAAATATCTATTTCTACTTACTCATTCCAACCATTTTTGTTCCCTTTGTTTTTAAGGAAGCTGGTGACACAATCTTGAGTGCAATTTAGAAAATCTCACCACCAAACTTGGAGACTCTAACTTCAATGACTTAAAAAATATAGATTAAATTATGTAAAGCAAAAGATGAGTTCTTTTGCTGAAACCTAAAAATTTGAAATGTTAAGTGTTCATGTTAAAAACACTTATAGTTTTGCTAGACCTTCTGTTAAGTAAGCTTTTCCCATCTCAAAACAGCCATGAGATTTAATGCAAAGATTGGGGGTTTTCTATTTTTTGTTTTTTAAGATTTTGTTTATTTGAGAGAGAGAGAGAGAGAGAGAGAGCACAAGCAGGGGAAGGGGCAGACGGAGAAGCAGGCTCACTGCTGAGCAGGGAGCCTGACTTGGGCTCAATCCCAGGACCCTGAGATCATGACCTGAGCCGAGACAGGTACTTAACCAACTGAGCCACCAGACACTGCTGCTGCAAAGATTATTGCTGCCACTGTGAGACAAACCCCAGGTGTTTCATATTTCCTTTTTATTGGAATTTTAAAGAATAGTATGAAACAAGAACAACGGAATAGTACCTGGATTCAGGAATTCTCAAAACTGTCTTTTTACCTTTCATACATGACTTAAGCTCCCTGTTATATGACTAGCTTCTCTGGTCATTTGAGGAGAATACAGACCCAGAATCTGTTCCTTATTAGCCTGATATTTTGTTGTTGTTGTATTTTTTTCTATATCTTTTCAGTGGGGAAATTGATCTGGACTTAATATGATTCTCAGCACATGTATGTGTTGGTCCTGCCTACGTGCAGTCAGCCCAGTCCAACACACCACCATCTAAAACTGAATTTGACTCACTTCATTATGTTCACAAGAAATCAGCATCCATTTTGAGGATGATATTTAGAGGTTATATTATCATATAAATATCTGAGATATCACAGGTCAAATTTTACTCTCAGCCCCACACATATTTAAATACATTTCACAGTGTGCACTAACTAGAAAATACCAGTTCTTAGAAACCACTCAGATTTCTGATCCTTTGCTAGTAGCCACTGTCCCTGCAGGCTCTCACTAAATGCATTTGGGCATAGCTATTGATCCTTAACTGGAATGCATTCCTCTGGACTAAACTGCTGCCAGGTAGGATTTTGGTAACAGGCTCACTAGGTATTCACAAGAAAGACATGGATGTTGTCTGGGTAAGAAGATTACAGTCCTTTAAACACTAACCTATAACAATAGCAGTTTTATTCCCCCTCTAAAATCTATTTTTGATCTATGAAAATTGCCAACAGAACAGTGCCTGAAGTTTTCTATGTATTATTCATAGGTCAAAAATGGTTGAAATAAAAATTTCCTCATTTGTATGAACTATTCAAAATAGAATTAATATATGTTGGATATTTATTAATACCTCAAAAGCTCATTTAATAAAATCCGTCAGTTTTTCAAGTTTGTCCTTCCCAAAATTTACCACCAAAGGACTTATCAACCTACTGCAGTTTTAACCATTGTGCTTAGACCAAGTCATGGCTGCTACACGTTTCAATTTCTATTTCATTTCTCAGTGATTCCAACTTGTTGAGATAGTGATCTTAGACAGTTCCCTAGTAACATTTCACAAAACCATGGAGTTCATTCATGAAAAATTCTAAGGAAAATTGATAGAAGATTTGTATTGTTATCTCTGAGTCTTAATAGAAGTATTTAGAATATCTGCCCTTTAATGATTCTGTTCCTGTATGTTATCAATGGCCTAAATATAAAATCTCAATAGATCTGTAACGAGTGAAGAGATTGAACCAGTAATTTTTAAAACTATCCCCCCCCAAAAAACTCAATCTACATAGTTTGACTAGTGAATTCCACCAAACATTTAAAGAATACCAATTCTTCACAAACCATTCCAAAAAACAGAAGAGGGAATACTTTCCAATTCATTCTGTGAGACCATTATTACACTGATGACAAAACCAGAAAAAGATGGCATTAAAAAAAATCTACAAAATATTCCTTATGGATACAGAAAAAAATCATCAACAAAATACTAGTAAACTAAATTGAAAAGATACAAAAAAGATCATATATTATAACCAACTGGATTTAGCTCAGCAACAGAAGGCTAAATTAAATCTGAAAATTAATCATTGTAATATATTCTATTAATAGAATATAGGACAAAAACCACATTATCATTTTAACTAATGCAGAAAAGGCATTTGACAAAACTGAACACTCCTTCATAATAAAAACACTGAAATAACCTAAGAATAGAAGGAAACTTCCTCATTTTGTTATAGGGAACTGTATAAAAAATGCACAGCTAACATCATACTTAATGGCAGAAGCCTAAGATCAGTAACAAAATCCAATACCAAGAACAAGATAAGGATGTCCACTCTTGTCACTTTCATTCAGCATTGCACTGGAAGTTCTCACCAGGAAAAGTATGCAAGAAAAAGAAATAAAAAGCCTCTAAATTAGAAAGGAAGAAGTATTTCTGTTTGCAGACAATATGATCATGATGACAAGGAATCTTCTTCAAAAAGTTATAAGTCATAAACAAGTTTAGCGAATTTGCAGGATATGAGATAAATATGCAACAATCAACTGTATTTCTATACACTAGCAATGCACAATTCAAAAAATGAAATAGAGAAACAATTCCATTTAAAATAGCATCTAAAATATTTAAGAATAAATTTAATAAAAGAAGTACAAGATTTGTACATTAATAATTATAAATATTTTTAAGCTAAAAGATCTCTAAGTTTAATAAATAAATCAATGTTCATGAATTAGACGAATTAATACTGTTAAGATGATAATACTTCCCAGTCAATTTACAGACTCAACAAAATCGCTATCAAAATGTCAGCTGCCTTTTTTGCAGACACTGACAAGCTGATACACAAATTCATTTGGAAATTCAAGGAACCTAGGAGAGCCAAAATAATTTTAAGAGAAAACAAAGTTGGAGGATTCACATTTCTCAATGGCAATGCTATAGTAATCAAGACAGTGTAGTAGCATAAGAATAGATATATAGATTAATGGAATAGGATTGTAATTCCAGAAATAAAGCCAAAAATTAATGGTCAGTTGATTCTAACAAGGGTGCTAAGACAATGCAATAGGGGGAAATAATTGTCTTTTCAACATGTGGTGCTGGGATATCCACATTCAAAAGAAGGAAGCTGGTCCTTTAACTTGGACTATATATCAAAATGAACCCCAAATGGATAATAGTCCTAAATGGAAGAGTTAAACTATAAAATTCTTAAAACTGGAATAAATCTTTGGGGGTTTTATTTTTTATTTTATTTTTTATTTTTTTACTCTTTTTTTTTTTTTAAAGATTTTATTTATTTATTTGACAGAGAGAGAGATCACAAGCAGGCAGGGAAGCAGGCGGGGGTGGGGGGGTGGAGGGAAGCAGGCTCCTTGCTGAGCAGAGAGCCAAATGCGGGGCTCGATTCCAGGACCCTGGAATCATGACCTGAGCCAAAGGCAGAGGCTTTAACCCCCTGAGCCACCCAGGTGCCTCCGAAGTAAATCTTTGTGATCTTGGGTTAAGTAATGGCTTCTTAGATGCTATACAAGTACACAGAACAGTGTCTGGCATATAGTTAGGTCTTGTTCCTTTATTTTTTAAATCTAATTAAATAATATGTTAATTGCAGTATATTATATGAATAATGTGTCTATTGATATATTTTCTTTTAGGTCTACCATCTCACTATTTTCTTTCTCTTTTTCTTATTCCCTCTTTGTCCCTTAATTCTTTCCTGCCTACTTTTTGTATTAATCAAGTATTTTTAAAATTGTTCTGTATGTAGTTATTAATGTTTTAGTTAGGCATTTTGGTATGTATTAATGGTAACCTTTGGAATTGCAATATGCCTCATTTACTTTTTAAAGTTATCTTAAATTTATTACTTTTACCTCTTTCCAAATAAATCAAGAGCCTTAAATTGAATAGTACCATTTCCCTCCTCCTGCCCTTTGTGTTATTATGTCTTATATTTTACTTTTACATAGGTTAGAGCCCTATAATATATATTTATCATTGTGGCTCCAGTCAATACTCTTTTCTCTTTACCCACTTCAAAGTTCTCATTCCTTCTTGCAGTTTAATGTTTACTTTCTAGAACATTTTCCTTCAGTGTAAAGAACTTCCCTTAGTATGCTAATAGTGAATATGTTCAGCTTTTATCTAGAAATGTATTTATTTCCTTGAATTTTTGAAGAATAGTTTCACTGAAAATATAATTCTAAGTCAGTGGGTTTTTGTCTTCCATCATTCTCTGAAGATGTCATTTTATTGTCTTCTATCTTCCGTAATCTCTCAAAATGTGAGCAATTCCTGTTTCTCCATCAAGACAATGTCTCTTTTCTCTAGAGTTTCCCTGTATCTGTAATTTTCCATAATTTGAATTTATGTGCCTACATGTGTTTCATTTTTCCATCTAGGGTTCTCTAAACTTTTTGAACCTGAATTTTATTAGCTTTAGAAAATCCTCAGCCACTATCACTTTACTATATCACTATATACCACTATCCCTATATTGGTTTCCTTCATTCATTGTCCTCTTTCTGGTACTATAGTTTCCCAATGATTACACCATTTGATTATGCCCTAAATATCTCAAGTTTTTTCCTGTTCTTCTTATTCTTTTCCCCATGTGTTTTAGTTTGCATTCTCTATTTATCCCTCATTTAATTTTGTTAAACCTGTGTTCTGATGCTGTAGTCTATTGTCAATCCAACCTATCGAGCTCTTAACTTTAGTATTAATAGAGTATCCATTTAAATCTCTCTTATATTTTGGAAGTCTATAAGAAATTCTCTGTGTTTTTTTATTTATTTATTGAGTTCATCTTTTATTATGTTTACTATATCAGTTGTAGTTAAAGTTCTTGTCTGCTAACACTACCATCTGGATTATCTGAGTGCCTGTTTCCATTGTCTATTTTCCCTTGATTTTCTTGCCTCTTCCCTGTGTTTTAAGTTTTCATTTATATATCAAACATTGTGTATTTAAAACAACAACAACAACAACAACAATATAATAGCTGAAGTCGAAATCTTTTCCCCAGAGCAGATTCATCCTTTCCACTGTTAGGTAGATAGTTTGAGGGGCTAAATACTTAATCCAATAAGAACATGAGATAGATCCGGGATACTTCGCATTTTCTGTATGATTCAATGCATCTCTAGATTTCAGCACCTAAGGGTAAGACCAGCAGAACGTTTGTTTTGGGCTTCTCCCACTAGCAGGATTTTGCTACATCAGCAATGAGAGAGTGTATGAGATTTCACTCTGCTTTTACAGCCCAAGATTAATCCTAACTTCACAAATGTTACAATCTCCATCATTAATTCATTAAATGTCACAATAACCCTGAGATCACTACTATTATAATTTCTGTTTTACCTGTGAGGAAACTGAGCAATAGCATGATTAAGAAACTTTCCCAAGATCATTTATTAATTAGTCACAGAGCTGACATTTGAACCAAGGAAGTCTAGAGCTAAGAACATGCTCTTAACCATTATACATTCATTACTGCCTTTCACAGATACTCTAAATGTTCAAAATGGGAACTGGTTGATGCAGCTTTCTGTGGAATATTATGTAACAATTAAAATTACTATAGATCTATATATATTCAGGCATACGAAATGACAGCATATGTATATTGTTAAGTAAACAAAGAACAAAGCTATACTATGATTTAATTTTTGTAAAATATAACAGTGCAGTAGGTATTTCTATATACATATGGTAAAGATGTGTGAACGTGTGAAAAATATAGAATAATATACATCCATATAGTAATGGTGGTTATCAGCAGGCATAGGGTTCTGGATGAATTTTTTCTCTATTATCTGTGTTTTTATTTTCTGCTTTTGTTTCCATTTAACAAGAATGGAATACTATTTAGTGTTTTCATTTGTAAAATAAAATTCATTTAGTTAATCCTACAAAGAGTAACTTGAAAGATTAAAAATAATCTAGAGGCACCTGGCTAGCTCAGTTGGTAGAGCACATGACTCTTGATCTCAGGTTTGTAAATTCAAGTCCCACATTGGGTGTAGAGATTACTTAAAAATAAAATCTTCTTTAAAAAACCAAGATTTTTTCCCAAAAATATAGTTAAAGCTCTTCATGGGTCACATTTTTCTCTTTAGAAGTAGTGATAATTACAAGCTAAAAATCATTAATATAATGCATGAGAAGAAAATCATAGGTCAAAAAAGAAAAAGGGAAATCATAAGTCAGTAGTGGAATGACATAATAAGGAAATGACACAAAGAAAATAACCTTGAGGTTAACGTATGTAGAGATGCATGAAATTAAAAATAAATAAAGGTTGATAACTAGAGTTGTCTTAGCAGAGAGCTCTTTCACCAATCTGAGTTGTAACTGATGAATTGTGTTTATAGCGCTACGCTTCTGGCTCTTCTGTTTTCTCAAAAGAGAAAGACTGAGTTACTGAGTTATTGAGTTATTTGAGTTAAATCATACATTCTATTGGATAAATTGCTTTATTATTTTCATTTTTAAAATCCTCTCTCTTTTCACATAACTATTTTATAATAGAAGTTAATCATAGTTGTATATGTGACAGTATCTTAAGATTTTCTGACACCCTGATGGCCTTAAATCTATAATGCATAAAAAAGTTATTTTAAATCCTCAATCATCATTTCCAATTTTGTTTTAATCTCTGCATTTTATCTTCCATATTTGAATGACAACTCTTTGTTAAAAATGTATAATATGAGATTGCCAAAGACCAAAATGAGCTCCATAGGCAAGTAATTTGGAATTCGTATTTCCAAAAATCTAATTTCTCCTTACTATTCATCATTCACCCTCCCATAACTGCCAAAATGAACACTGCTTTTTTTTATAAGTGATTTAAGAAAAAAATGAAAAGCATGGCTAAGTTGGGAAAATCAAGAACTGAAAACAAAATTTTATAATGACTTTTAAATATCTTTTCTGAGTATTTAAAGTGTCAGACTAGTAGGTGAACATAGTAAATATATATTATAGATTATAACAATAATGGATTATTTATTAAGCACTTATCTATTGTCAGGTATTGTGTTTAGTCCTTTACTAAAAAGCATAATAAAAGCAAACATGTACATCAGCCCTGTTTTGCAAAATAGAGAACTGAGTCAGAAAAGCTGATTGCACAATGTTATAAAGGAACTGAAAAGTGTGGGTGCCAAGCTGCAGACCCAGAGAGTTGGTCTAATTACGGTGCTACAATAATTATCAATTGCATGGTTTCCATACACCAATAAGTTTCATATAAATTTACTAGGAAAATATAATTAACTAAAAATCAAACACAATTGTTTTGAGACTCACAAATGAAAAACATAATCTTTTGATTTTCTTTTATTTTGACAACTGCATTTTCTGTTTCTGACTAAAACCATATCGGTGGAAGAAGGGGAATTGCTCAAATATATATATATATATATATATATATACATATATACACACACACACACACACTCCCTCTCCTACTAATCCCTAAATAATTTTGTAATCAGTAGGAGCTGTAAATAATGTATCAGTCTATAACTGGCTAGAATCTGTTCAAAGGTATTTAATTGGCCAAAATAAATATTAAAAAATCTGTTTTAATATTTTTGGAAGCAAAGTGTATAATTTTTATTTAAAAGTTCTCTTACTTGGGCACCTGTGTGGCTCCGTCATTAAGTGTCTGCCTTCGGCTCAGGTCATGTTCCCAGGGTCCCGGGATCGTGCCCCACATGGGGCTCCTTGCTTGGCTGGAAGTCTGCTTCTCCCTCTCCCACTCCCCCTGCTTGTGTTCCCTCTCTCGCTGTGCCTCTCTCTGTCAAATAAATAAATAAAATCTTTAAAAACAAAAAAAGAAATAAAAGTTCTCTTACTTGATTTAGGCCACAGCTACAGCTATAACTATTTGTAAAGATTTGCTTCCATATATGATCTAAGTAATGACTAACAGAAAGACTTCCCTTTGCAGAAGTCAGGTTGATGTTGTTTTTAATCATCAATACTCCACTGAGAAAGGTGCAAAAAAAAAAAAAAAGTAAACATTTTTTGTCAAAGTCATCTCTCTACCAGGCAGTTAATTTAACATGTAGCCTCCCTTTCTGAAACCCAGAATGCAATGCAATGCAATCATAAATAAATCATAGTAATTAATTTCTTTCAAGCAAAAGCTAGTTGGAATTGCCTTTGTCTGAAGCCCTGAGTGTTTGCCAGGTAAATTTCTATTCCAGCACCCAGCATGGTGCCTGGCACCATGAGGACTGATCAAAAATATTTTTTGAGTAAATAGATGAATCATTGACTAGCATAAAATAGATATAAGACTAAACAACTCTGAAAAATTAGTTGAATTAATAATAATCAATGAACTGGTATAGATTATTCAAGATTTATAGCAAGACCTTCAATGATGTTCCATTTCTAGTGATAAAGATAATGTCATTCAGAGTGCAAAATAAAAATACTCTTTTGAAATTTATAAAATCAAAAGATATAGAAATAGATATGTAATTTTCTTAACCAACCAAACTTCATCTGTACTTTCTCTTCACTCAGCATCAACGTTAAAAAAAAAAAAAACAGTTTGGAAGTAATTTTAACCAATATAATGCATTTTAGGGTACTTTCATTTCTTTTCTGAATTCCATTTCTTTAATCTTTAGTATATACTTAATACTTCCCTACAACAAAGTCATTTTAAAGACAGTAATTTCTTTAATACAGATTTTGATTGAGTTCAGGTTAAATAATCTTCTTCCTCACAGTTCTAACATTTTTCCAACCTGGTTCTTTAATTTAATCAAGTTATTGAAACAATAGCAAACTTAAATATTCTAGATCATTAATTAAACTTGATCAGAATCCTTAAATATTATTAAATTCATGGCTAAAGTGTCATAAAATGGGTGCTGATATAAAAACTAATTTTTCAAATGTTACAGATATAAAAATTGGATGACCATCTTAATCACTCTTGAGGTTCTCAGCGATGCATGGATTCCCCCTAGTGAATATAAAATAGCAACAAAAGCTATCTTATCTTGCCTCATTCTTACCACAAGAGAGATGGAAACTTTTCAACACTGTTGTATAGTCTGAAAGTGACACAGATAGATTTTCTTTGACATAGCACAGATCAGTAGCTGTAATCCATTCCTTTTCAGATACAAAAGTAGTCATTTAAATTCAGCCTTCACTTGGAGTTTGAATCCCTCAAATTCCTTCCATTGCCCACTTCTTGGCAGTTATTGAAATGTGTCTTCTTGGTTGCTGGAAAACGAAGGCTATTCCTGGTAGAAACCCACCAAAATTTGATGATTTATTCCAAACAGATTCAAAAAGAAGTCTCTCGTTTGAGTAGTCAATATATTTACCTATATATTAGTTATCTGCAGTTTTGTACTTTTATCTGTATGAAATTTATTTATCTGGTCTGGTTGAAAGGATAGCAGAGAACAAAAAGTTTAAGAAAAAGAAATTAATACCATATTAATCCTTCCCAGATAGCAGTAATAAAGAGGTACAAAGAGCAGAGAAGAGTGTTCAGAGGCAAAGGAATCTGCTTTCTGCCTGCTATATAGAACCTCAAGGAAAAAACAGCAAGAGGAGACATTCAGGCAAAGAAGAAGAGAAGAGCCTGTGTACCTGAAGGACCAATGACAGATACAACAATGGACATCTCAGCTGAAGATGAATCATACCTTCATAGAGAGTTGGGACAAGAGTAAGGTGAGTGAGGCACTGACCTTGAGCACAGAATGTCAGATCAACTTAACATACACGTATTGAAGTTTTACTCTCTGTCAATATAATTCTGGGATCTACTTTTCAAACAATTCCTTAGCTCAAAAGAATTAAATAAGCTAAAGATGGTTAAGCTATAAGTTAAAATAAGATAAATATCATTAGAGAATTACGAATAAATTCCCATTGGGCTCAAGAAAAGGGAGATGACACCTATGCTGATTTGTATCTAGGAATTACATCATGGGTGCTATTCTCTACATAGCTCTATTCCCAACCCCCCTCCTTTCCCAGGACATGGTAGGACTGAACATCTGGTTCCTCTTTGGTTGATAGGCCTAAGGGAGTATTTCTGGCCAATGAGTTGCAAGTGGCAGTGGTATTTGTTACTTCCAACCCAGAGCATTTAATTGCTAATGTGAGACTCTGCAGAACTCTCTTTTTTTCCCCTTTGGCATAGTACCATTTTGAAATGGTAGTCTCTGAAGAGCTACAATTAGTAAGACTTCTCTGCTACCCCATAAAGGACATGTAGTACGAGCAGGAAATAAAGCTTTGTTGTCTAAAGCCTCTACGACTTTGGGGTTCTGTTCTACTACGGAATAAGATAACCTATCCTGACTGAAATGACATCTAATTTCAGTGTTTGATAACAGTTTATGAGTAGGTTTGCCAGATAAAATTCAGGATGCCCAGTTGAATGTGAATTTCAATAAGCAGTGAAAAAAAGTGAGTATAACTATGTTCCATGTAGTATTTGGGACATACTTATACTAAAAAATTATTCATTGTTTATTCGAAATTCAAATTTAATTGGGCCTTCTATATTTTTACTTGCTCAATCTAGTGACCCTATTTATGAAGGCAGTAGTATCTGAGATGGATTCTAAATAATTAATAGACTTCTGACATGTAAAAAAGATAAGCAAATGCTCAGGCAAAGGGCCAAAGGCCAAAAATACGGAATGTTCAAAGATCAGGAAGTCTAGCTTAGCTGACACACAATGTACCTAGAATGGCAGGCACCTTTACATTTTGTCATTTCCTACGGTTTCATCCATGATTCTATGCTCATTTTTCTTTTTGTATTTTATTTTATTTTATCAGTGTTCCAAGATTCATTGTTTATGCACCACACCCAGTGCTCCATGCAATACGCACCCTCAATACCCACCACCAGGCTCACCCATCCTGCCCCCCTAAACCCCTCAGTTTGTTTCTCAAAGTCCAGTCTCTCATGGTTCATCTCCTCCTCCGATTCCCCCCAATTCACTTTTCCTTTCCTTCTCCTAATGTCCTCCATGTTATTCCTTATGTTCCACAACTAAGTGAAACCATATGATAATTGACTTTCTCTGCTTGACTTATTTCTATGTTTGCCCTAAGAAGTATCATCCACTCCAGCCCCTCCTCTCATCTGAGCTAGAATGGGATTAGAAAGGTAGACTGGTAGACTCATTTTTGTAACCTCCTCCCTGGTGGGAGCCACCATCTTTTGCCAATATTCTTACAGTAGCTACCTAACACTGATGCAGCCCTTGCTCCTACCCCCTAGGACATGTTTCAACATAGTGACCACAGCAATCGTTTTAAAACAGAAGCCAGGTCATGTCACTCTTCTGTTCAGAATGTTTCAATGGCTTCTATCTGACTCAGAGTAAAAGTTGAAGTCCTTACAATTGGCCTACAGGCCCTATAAGATCTTGTGCTCTGAAAACTCTCTGACTTCAATTACTACCACTCTCTTCTCACCCTGCACCAACCTCCATGTTCCTCAGAAGCACCAGGCACACTCCCAGCATGTATCCTTTGTACTTGCTCTTGACTCTTCCTGAAAACACTTTCCCTTATACTTTGGCATAGCCTGCTGCCTTACTTCCTTCAGGCTTCTGCTTGAATATTACCTTTCCAATGAAGCTTTTCCTGGAGGCTATGAGATTGCAGCCCTCATCTCTAATCAAGTATTTTCTCCATTCTTGTATCACTACATAATATACAATATATTTAACTATTTATTTACTGTCTACTCCTCCAATAAAATGTAAACTTCACAAGGTTAAATGCTTTTGTTTTGTTCACTGTTGCATCGCTAGTGCCTAAAACAGCAACTTGCACTCAGAAGGTGCTCAATGAATATTTTTAAATGAATAAATGCATAAATATTGTAGAAGACAAGAACAGCCTTTGACGGTTTGAAGTCAGTAAGCATATCATCTCGGTTCTGCTTTAGCAAGATTACTTTAACAACAGTGTGAGAGAAATTGTGATACCCCTAATTAAGAAAAAAAAAACTAAACCATAACATAAGTGTAGGTAAATCCAATAAAGTTATGCTTTTTTCCCCCTAAAATGTCTCTTTCAATGTATTTTTAAATATCTAATACCAAACATTTTTAGAAAAAAATGTGCTCTATATTCCTAGTGCCATAATCTTCCCATGAGTTATCCCATAAATAATGTGGGGAGATAAGTTCATTGTGGAAGTTATTTCTATAACAATAAAAGACCAGCGGTTTTGAGAATGGGAAGAATATGTATGTGAGAGGGAGACCTGGTGATTCAGTCGGTTAAGTGGCAGATTTCAGCTCAGGTCATGATCTCAGGGTCATGAGAGGGAGCCCCGAGTTGGGCTCCACACTGAGTGTGGAGCCTGCTTAAAATTCTCCCCTCCCTCTCCTTTTGCCCTTCCCCCATTCATGCTCTCTTTCTCAAAAAAAACAAATACAAAACACACATACACACAGAATATGTATGTGAGAAGTAATATAATAAGACAAAAATTTTAGAATTAAGCAATAAGGAGATAAGGAGAAAAATGTAGAAAATTTTTCAAGATAACTAGAGTTTGAGACCCATGTGATTATGATGCAAAATCAACAAAACATTTTATGGAGTTGGAATTTTTAATCCTCATGGGTTATTCCTACATTATTTTAATCACCTTTCAAACTACTTTATCTACTGTATATGAGCAGACCATGTTTCTATCAGTTTTTCTCATCCCTATCACATATCAATGTTTAGCAAACTCTGTATTATCTCAAGATTATAAGAGCAGTTTTCCTATATCTTAATTTTTAATAACTAAAAAAAGTTATTTCACAAAATATACTACTTTAATTTTTCACTAGCTAGTTATTTAGGTTCATTTAAGCACTACATTTTCTTATTCATACTATTAAAAAGTAATCCATGTGATCATTTACATTAAAACAGATAAAAATACTATAAAAAGTCTGAGAAGAAAATATAGGAGAAGGTTTCATGATGTTGGATATGGCAATCATCTCTTAGGTATGACACTAAAAGCACAGGAAACAAAAGAAAAAATAGGTAAGTTGGACTTCATGAAAATTGAAAATTTCTGTGCATCAAAGTACATCATCTACAGAATAAAAAAGGCAATATACAGAATGAACGAAAATATTTTCAAATCTTGTATCTGATATGAACATGAGATCCAGAATATATAAAGAACTTCTACAAGCCAGCAAAAAACACAAGTAACCTGATCAAAAAATTAGCAAAGAACTTGAACAAACATTTCTCCGCAGAAGATATACAATGGCCAAGAAGCACGTAAAAAGATGTTCAACATCACTAGTCATTAAAAAATGCAAACCAGAACCACAATGAGATACCACTTCACACTCATTTTAAATGGTTATTATAAAAAAAAATAGAACCCAAATTAACAAGTTTTGGCAAGAATGTGGAGAAACTGGAAACCTCGTGCATTAATGGTAGGAATGTAAAATGATGCAGCCACTGAAGAAAATGGTAAGGTGAATCTTCAAAAAATTAAACACAGAACTATCATATGATCCAGAAAATCTGCTTCCAGGTATAGATCCAAAAAAATAGAAAGCAAGGATTTGAACAGATATTTGTATAGCCATGTTCATAGCAGGATTAATCACGATAGCCAAATACAGAAGTAATCCAAGTGCCCATCAACAGATGAATGGAAAAACAAAAATGCTGCATACAAGCAATGGAATATTATTCTGCCTTTTTTTAAAAGGGAAGAAAACTTTGACATATGCTATAACATAAATGAGATTTCAGAGTATTATGCTGAATGAAATAAGCCAGTCATAAAAAGACACATATTGAGAGTTCTAGAGTAGCCAAAAATAGAGAAAGTAGAATGGTGGTTTTCGGGGGCTGGAGGAAGAGGGGAATGGGAGATAGTGTTTAATGGATACAAATTTCCAATTGGGAAAGATGAAAATGTTCTGGAGATGAATGGTGGTGATGGCTATACAACAATATTAATGTACTTAATGCCATAAACTATATATTTAAAAATTATTAAAATGGTAAATTTTTATAGTTATGTATATCTTACCACAATAAAAAAAAAGATAAACTGATTCACATTCTTTGCAGATTCCAATTAAAATCCTCTCATAAAAAAAAATTGGTAACAACTCTATACACTGAAGAAAAAGAATACAATGTATCATATTCCACGGGAGTACCCATTAGTTCTCATCTTGCTGAGAAAGATGAGAATCAAGAGATGTGCCCCACTCTCCCTCCCCACTCCCATCCACACACGTCTGTTCATTGAGAAAACTCACCAAGCCCAGACAATATTACAATAATTCTGTAGCCATCTTTCTTTCTGATAAGTTCTCTTTTTCTCAGTAATTTAATATATATATGTAACATATATATACATGTTAAAGCTTTTAATATCCTCTCAAAATGTCCTGTGCAACTTCTCACCTCCTATTTCATCGTAAAAACTGAAGCCTCAGACATGAATCAACTCATCTCCTAGCTTAGAGTTTTATCTACATTTAAACTTAATACTATCTAATTATCTTTATTCTCAGAGGATATGTGATTCTTGTGCCATTCCTTAATTCTTTCATCTGTATCCATTTATTCATTCATTTAGGAAATATTAAATGAGTGTCTACTATGAATCATTTCATTTTCTGCCTTTTCTATGACTCATTTCAAAAACTATTTTCCTTTTTTTCGATGTCTTGCTCTCTCCTGGCTGAGTGCATTCAAATCATATCCAAACTCAAACAATACCCTCCTTTGAATCCAAATGCACGGTTCTCTGAATCTGCAAGTATTTCTTACTAAAACAGTAACTTTCACTTTACCTTCTTAGTGAATTTTCTTAAAAGAGTATTTTATATTATACTTTTCTATTTTTCTCTCATCCTACTGACACTTCAGCTCACTGAAATATGGAATCTTCCCACATAGAAACTGCTCATCCCAAAAGTTATTGATCACCATGTTGATAAATTGGACAGGCACTTTTCGGGCCTTATATTATTGGACTTCCAGACTATACACGGCATGTTGGCCTTTATTTGGATTCTTTATAAATATTTTAAACTCCTAGTTTGATGGCTGGGCATGTCTTGTATGACCATATCTTACCTCCATAGCCATTATTTCTTAGCTATTTTGTGACTCCTCTTCTGCCCATTCTTTACATTTTGCTATGTCAGAGACTTCTATACCTGGGTACTATTCTCATTACTCTACATGTTTGTGTAAGGTCCTCTAATCCACTCCAGCCCTTCCTCTCATCTGAGCTTCAAGCATATAGTCATATGCCTGATAAATGCATGCATCTGCATGTCCCACAAACACTCCAAATTCAACATGCCTAAATTGCACTTATCATCTTTCTCTTATAACCCTAATCTCAGTTAATGACAATCATCGCTCAGACCAAAACCTAGGCGTCATTTGACCCCGTCATTTTCGACATATAATCACTTCAACATTGTGTTAAGATTACATCCCAAACACATTTCAAATACAAGTCCCTTTTCCATATTTACTAGCATTGCCTTAATTGAAATCTTCATAGCTCTGTAAATCACTGCAGAAGCTTCCTAACTCCCTACCACCATTCTTGTCTTAATTTATAAAGACCCATCCTCCTTACTGGAGGAAGAGTGATCTATTAATCCAGTTTGAACTGTGTCTTTCCCCTGCTTTAGTTAACAATGAAAACTATCACCTCAACTTTGAAACAGAATGATTCCTTTCAAATGATATTGTAGATTTATGTAATTTCCTTGAAGATAAATTTAGCAATTCTTATTAAAGACCATTGTAACATCTGTGACCTCTGAAATAGCAATCCAAGTCCTGAGAACAACAAAAAAATGTTGTCCAACAAAAAAATAAAAAAAAAAAGAAAATGTATACTTTCAAATATGTTCTTATCACTAAGGCCTCAATAATAATTTATAATAGTGAAAAAAGAAATATATTAATTAAATATTGTATCTAATTAAAAAGTGTGAAGAAGAAGACTGTAGCAACATGAATGTGTTAAGAAAGTTAAGACAATGCTCCAAATTATTATGCATCATGCTTCAACTTTGTACTTTGGAAAATAGGAAGAAATGAAAGCAATTGTTTTAGAATGCATTAGTTTGCTAGGGCTCCCATAACAAAATGTCAAGACTGGGTGATTTAAACAGAAATTTATTGTCTCAAAGTTCTGAAGGATAAAACCCCAAGATGAAGTCAACAGATTTGGTTTCTCCTAAAGCCTATCACATTGGTTTGTAGGTAGCTATCTACTCCCTGTCTTCACATGGTCATCCTTCATTCTGTGTTGTCCGTGTCCCAATCTCTTCTTTTTATAAGGACACCAGTCATACTGGTGGGTGAAGACCCACCCTAATGACCCCATTTTAACTTAACTCTTTACTGGCTCTATCTCCAATACAACCATACTCTGAGATATTGCGCTTAGGACTTCAATATATTAATTTGGGGATGACAGAATTCACCCTGTAACATAGCATAATAGAATTATAAGTGAAATTTTTTATCATTTTATCGTCAAGTCCTGTTAAAATTATAATCAAGTTTTAACATGAAAACATAAAAAATAAGAGCTAATTTCTAAGAAAAGTTGCTATGAAATAAAGTAAGAATTAAAGGGAAGATTTAATAAACTTACACTAGGGAATTGAATAAAATCTGATCTATTCCCCACTTCCTGGCAAAAAGAATAGTGAATAAATATCAGGAAGAGGTAATGTTATTCCACAAATAGACACAAATGTGCCTACAACCTTATAAACTTACTGTGGAATCTCAATGATTGTTGTATATGTTTATATATTATATATTTACTTATTATATTTATATGTAATTATTACATATAACATATTTTTAAATAATTGTTGAGTTGAAAGGAAATATGGGAATTGTACAAACTAAGATATTTTCAGCTGCAATCAACAAGGAATCAAGCTAGCTTAAAATATAGGGAACTTTGATCTTAAATTTTATGAAAACCAGAGAAAAGAGAGGCTTCAAGGTTGGTTGTTTCATCAGCTCACCTAGGTCGTCAAGTGGTCAAGTTCATTCAAATGATCTGCTCTAACAACCTTTGTGTTCGTTTTGTCCTTCATCAAATAAAAGTTTTAGTATCACACCCAGATACAATGTCATCTTGAAAGGCATTGTTGGAAAGAGGATGCTCTCTCCATAACTTTTCTTGGGGATGTGATCTAAAATTTCATTGTTTATTGAATGATTTACTGATAAATGAGTAGGGTCCCACCACTGTATCTGGGTTGGGATCAATGTCATCTGAGACATATAGCTATCTACAGAGAATGGTGTCTAGCCCAACAACATTGGGATTTTCTTATGAAGAAGGGAAGTGGGAAACAGAGGTAAACAATGATGTCTTTGTCTTATATATTAACACACTAAAGGTAAAGTCCAGACAGATTAAATACCTTGTCCAAGAACTGGGGTATTTAGGTGGCTCAGTCAGCTAAGTATCTAACTCTCGATTTCAGCTCAGGTCATGATCTTATGGGTCATGAGATTGAGCCTCAAGTGAGGCTCCATCCTCAGTGGGGAGTCTGCTTGAAGATTCTCTCTCTCTGCCCCTCCCTCCATGTACTTGCTCTCTCTCTCTCTAAAATAAACAAATACAATTTTAAAAAGAATAAAAAAATAAATAAATAAATACCTTGACCAAGAATTGAGTGATGAGGTCTGCCATTGATGCTCATGTCTTTTTTAATGTGGGGTACCCAGTGAGAACACTGGTAATCCTCTCACTTTCGTGATATAACTTAACTGCAAAAACACATGGAAGGCATGGCTCAAACATGAAATATTAAATGGACTCTTCTACTGTCATCACTACCTATATCTGTGCTTAATGGTGCAGTTCTATGAACGACACAGATTAGCACAGATGCTTAGTCAGTAGAAACCAGGTCTTTTCAAAAAGAAATCAGATGGTAGGTAAGAATTAAACTGGAAAATATATCTACAGAGATGGCAAAATGATTCTTGACGCTCTTAATGGAATGCACATCAAGTTTTTCCGCAGAGTCACTCTTGGTGAAGGTAGTGTGAAAAGTTTCTTTCTTGAAAGTATGTTTCGTTGACTGCAAAAAATATTTTCAAAGACCTCATTGCAGAGTGAACTGTATCCTAGATTTGGAGTAAAAAAAATACCAAGTTCAGAAGTTGGTTTTGCAGCTTACCAACTTTGCAAACATGGAACTATTCAGAGCCCGATAACCCTCAAATGGGAATCTAATCAAACAAAACAACAGCAATTACAAAAATACACCACCCTCAAAAATAGTTACAGAACTGCTGTGAAGTGAGATAATATATATGAAAGCATTTAGAATACAGCTATGTACAAAGGAGACACTTCTGCCCTTGATACAGAAGGAACCAAACTGCCTGCATGAAGCAAGTAACACAAATTAAGACTGCCATTTCATAACAGTGCAAGCATTTCAGCCCTCCTTGTTCAGATAAGAGAAAAAAACAAATCATGCATAGAAAACTTCTATGACCAATAAGCTAGTAAATCAGGCAATGGCTACCCAGTGCATTGCTAGTCTATCTTTGGGCATGAATGTTTCATCCCTATAGAAATCAAACAAACCAGAAGGTGATCTCACTTCAACATTAAGTATGAAGGGCACCTGGGTGGCACAGTCAGTTGGGTGGCCAACTCTTGGTTTAGGCTCAGGTCCTGATCTCAGAGTTGTGATCTCGGGGTCGTGACCTCAGGATTATGGTATTGAGCCCCATGTCAGGCTCCATACCCATCATGGAGTCTGCTTGGGATTCTCTCTCCCTCTCCTTTTGCCCCTCCCTCTAGTGCTCTCTCTTTCTAAAATGGGTAAATAAATCTTAAAAAAAAAAAAAGATTAGGGGCGCCTGGGTGGCTCAGTGGGTTAAGCCTCTGCCTTTGGCTCAGGTCACGATTCCAGGGTCTTGGGATCGAGCCCCGCATCGGGCTCTCTGCTCAGCAGGAAACCTGCTTCCCCCTCTCTCTCTGCCTGCCTCTCTGCCTACTTGTGATCTCTCTCTCTCTGTCAAATAAATAAAATCTTAAAAAAAAAAAAAGATTAAGTACAAAAAACAGAAATATACTAAATAAAAGAAGACAATAAAGGAATAAGAAATCTCATCAGCCTAAAAAGTTTCATCCACATGTTCCAAAAATATTTGACGTACATACTACTACATAATTAAACAGATTGATTCTGAGGTTGAATCAGAGTACAATTAAAACTTAGGACTTTTGTTGGAAATGATACAGTATTTTACTTCTATAAACATTCAGAGAACAAATAATTTTTAAAAAGTGCAAATCACTTGTTTGCACTTAATATAATATATTATAATATAACATATAATATAATATATAATATAATGTAATATAATAATATAATTAAAATACTGTTTATTATTTCTTTCAATCTTTTTTTTTCACTATGGTTAAAATATATAAGGAGGGAATCTGACAT